>JAOXYA010000019.1:56200728-56210728 GCA_028565675.1 Sorex palustris | reverse complement strand
GAGATCATTTGAGAATAGGGCTGAAAGAAGAGTGCCCAGAAGGGACCCGGCACAGACAGCAGAATCTGAGGCTCCCTGACTTGGGCCTCAGGACAGACCTTTCCCCAGGAACCGTTTTTCATTCCTTGAGGTGGGACTTTCTCTCTTTACTTTCACCAGAGATATCGAGTCTCTTACTTTCATCTTGTGTTTTCTCATATTGAAGTCCAGTTTCATACTCCTTCCTCAAAACCTATACCACTATCTGTTTTCCCAGAATCACTAACAGATAACCTCTTCCTTGATTTTTTGCTTAATTACATGTTTAGTATATTTTAAATGAATTTCTTTGTCAAACAGACATTATTTCCAAGATGTTTTTAAGGGATGTGCTTCTCATCCCCCGCACTGCCCCCACCCTGACACACGCTGGTGATACCTTAACTAAACCACCACCACCTCTCATAGAAATCATCCCATTCTATTTCGACTCCTTTTCTTGTCTCATCTCAATCTTGTAAGTGACAACTTCCTTCTATTTTCAAGGGAACGGCCAGGACATTTCTTTAAAATAAAAGTAGTCTTTCCCATCTACCCCAAAGCCACTTCCCCAAGCCCCCTAAGAGAGCAAGCCTTACAGTCACCCAAAGCCTATTTCTACCCCCTGAATTTATTGCACTTGCCTCTTTATTCTCTGTTCTGGCCTCACTGTCTGGCTGCCAATCACGCTGGGGCTTGACAAGCACAGACCCTCGTCCCCTCCAGATGGCTCACCTGTTCCATATGTGCCCATGACTTTCCATCATCCCTTGAGTTCTTTCCTCAAAGAACACGTCTTCTGCAATGTCTTTTCTGATCTGTACCTTTGTAGGCACAAGACCTCTTTATTTTCTACACTAACTTATCTTCGGGTAACTTACATTTCTTCCTAGTGTAAGTTATTTGTTTAAGTTGCTTTTTTTTTGATGCTCTCCTTTACAAGCATAAACTCATTCAACTCAGAAAATTTTGCCTGTGCTTCTCAACAACAATGTCTCCACCATATCCTTGCTAAAACAACTGGTATTTAACAAATGATTATTGAGCAAAGGGTTGCATAAATAATAAGAATTATTTGTTGTTATTCTATTGCACTTTATTTAAGTATATCTCTCCTCCCTTCCTTCCTTCTTTCCTTCCTTCCTTCCTCCCTCCTTCCCTCACTTCCTTCCTTCCTTCCTTCCTTCTTTCCTTCCTTCCTTCCTTCTTTCTTTTTGTTCTTGCAGAGCAACACACATGTAAGACAAGTAAGTGTTCTATTGCTGACCTATGCCTTTGGCCCTACATGTATTAATTTTCTTACAAGCAATGTAAGAATACTTTAAATGCAATATTTAACTAAACCTGTTCAGAATTAAATTGAATAAAATTAAGTGATCTTAACCATACACTCTACTAAAATGTGTTTAGTATCTAAAATATTCTGCATCTAGTATCAAAGAGTTTTTATCCTTGACTTTAATTATGAATACACTGGGCATATTCCATAAGTTCTGTATCTATGGAAGCATTGTGAATTATCCTCTAGGTTTCTCTAAACAAAGTTAGTCCATTTAGACTTTGTGCTTCTAGAGCATTCAAAACATACATCTTATGAATAAAGCAATTAAGACCTCTTTTGTGTTTTATAAGAAAATACAATAATTCCCTATGTCCACACATAGTAAAAAAATCTACTTCAGATGGCGATATCTTCATAGAAGAAAATACACTGTCTTTGTATTTTAGTAATAAATATGATAATATGAATAGTAGCTTTTATACATCAACTTGATACACATGCTTACAGCTAAATTTATTCATCTTTCTATTAATTCAATTCACACATTTTATACCAACAAAATGACAGGTATTTGACCACATATGAATCATGCTTGTAATTAAAATCAAATAATCTTATATTATCTATTTAGATTAAAATACCGTATTATTTAAATAGTGAAAATTAATAGAGCAGGACACTTTATAGAATGTAAACTTTATAATACATTCTTTAAAACTAGAACTTTTATAAAAATGCACACTAAATTGAGGGGCTATGAAATAAAAGGAAGGAATATGAAGGCAAAAGAAACCACATTCCACTATGAACTGGGGTTTTATTACCACTTAAACCTAATTTCTGAGTATCAGGAAGGAAAAAAAGAATTCTGAAGAAAAGTAATGTCATGTGAAATCACTAAACTGAACACTACCCCGGCAAATTAAACTTGTCCAGAGCACAGTGACTTTCTATTCATTTATCATCTCATACTAATTTTACAAATTAACCTGGGGTACTACAGAATATGGATTATCTCAATTATAGAAATGTGATTTCCATTATCATTCCATTATTATTCCATTCTACTTATATCTATGTTAATAAGTCTCAAGAATAGCTTTGACTCATAATTCACTGCTAGAAAGTTCTTCACTAGGGCCCGTTTCTTCTGTGTGGTTATCTGGGAATCACATTTGTCATTACATTTAAATATAGCTTCCCTGACTGGGATTCTTTATATCCCAAGTGAGAAACTAGACATTAAAATAATAACAAGAATGATATTTTTTAAAAATGCACAACACATTCCCTAAACTTTTAATATTCCCAAATGCTCCAGAAGCGATTTCCATGAGGGCTTAAAGATGATGACATAAAACTCAGTTTTTGCTGCAATTTTACCCACATAAATGTCCCAAGTCTTACTTTGCTTGTGAGCACTTGGGAATAATAACAGAACTTTTTTTCAAGACCAATTTAATCAGTAAATAAGAAATACATGTAAAATACATACCTGGTTTCTATTCTCATAAAAGATCTAACAAGGACTTTGGGGAAAATGGCACTGTAGCACTGTTCTCCCGTTGTTCATCAATTTACTTGAGTGGACAAGAGTAATGTCTCCATTGTGAGACTTGTTACTGTTTTTGGCATATTGAATACTCCACGGGGAGCTTGCTAGGCTCTGCTGTGCGGGCAGGATACTCTCGGTTCCTTGCTGGACTTTCTGAGAGGGGCAGAGGAATTGAACCCAGGTCGGCTGCATGCAAGACAAACGCCCTACCCGCTGTTCTATCGCTCCAGCGTGTCAGGATGGCTGAGCGGTGTTAGGCTCTAGACTCAAGTTTTGGGGAAAATATAAACAATAAATATGTTTACAGAGCTGCTGTTTTGCTTAAGCAACACACTTGAGGCCTTACAAGCTAGAAGTACCAGATGCTGGAATGTCCTCACTGTCTCATTAAATGAGTTCGCATTCTCACACAGGTTATTCTCTTCCTCTCACATACCAGAAAAACCACTTGTCAGCAATGCTGATGAGCAGATTCTTGGGATAGGCTCAAGTATTCAAGCGAACATTTAGATTCCCCTGTTAGTTCTCTAATTCGTGTCAACTAGTATTCAAATTGGAAGAAGTGCTATTGACGAGGCATGTACAGAAATCTCATCAAGCTTTTATTTTGTTTCATATGTATATAAATCCATAGTGTGTGTATATATGTGCATACATTATAGTTTTGGTAACATGGCTCTAATAGTATTAACAGTTTCAATTATGAGATATTAAACACGTAATATTTATGTACTAGTTCATGTATTTATCTGAAATGCATAGTAATTTATGATGTGCTATTATTGCATCACCACCAAAGATTTTATTACTGTAGTTTAGGTAATATGTTTACAAAGGTGTTGACAGTTATGATTTTCATTCATATACTTACCCAATCTTACCACCATCAAAATGCCCATTTTCCACCATTTTTTTAAATTTTCAGGCACCCGCTCATAATCATTTTTATTTTTGACATGCTTTATTTATCTGTAATTATAACCTCCCCTGTTCACCCACATAAATTATTATCACTCCTGGCAAAACCCTTGCTCTCTCTACACCAGTACTGACACCTGTCCCCGTCTTTCTACTACATGATGTTTGCTACCATCACTGGAGTCTCTTGTTCTGGTCATCTGCTTCTATTTAGCTCTAAACACTGAATTACAGTTTCTTTGAACAGCTGTCCTAGTTTCACTAATCTATTCACTTTATGCATGACAAAGCTAGGAGATGAAGAGACCCTCGTTAATTGTGAATATTTTCTAATTTGGACACAGAGAATGCGCCCTTCTCTTAGAGCCACTGGGAAACACAAAATGAGAAGACAGAGAATTTAGAAACTCATTAGTGCACCTCCTGGATAGCTTTTGTTATACGTCTGTTATGAAACCTGAAAGAAAAAAAATGTTCTTTTAAACCACGGAAGAAAAAAATATTCAAGTTGAAATATATGTTGTTCAAAATATGTTCTTCATGTGCTAAATCCCAAGTCAATCACAATCTTGAGGCAGCTGAGAGTGTCAGAGAAAGTAGTACAAAAGAAATCAAGTGCTGAATTCAAAATCCAAAAATCCAACAAGCTCTTCGGGGTTATTTGACTGTTGACAAAGCAAAGGTCCTTCCCTTGTCCTGTTCTTGACCTCTACAATCAGTCCCAGGAGACAGCATGGCAGCTCAGCTACTCAGATTGACAGGTCTATGGGGTGCGCATCAGAGTCCCCCCACACAAGGGGTTTATAGACTCCCAGTGTCCATTACTCTGGAGTTTGGCTCCTCCAGAGGCTAACTTCTTTTCTTGAGTGAACTTTTTCCCCAAATGCTTCCTTCCCGACTAATCTGCTCTTGGCTCACCATTGCACTCACAGCTGCTGTGGACACATTGAGAGGGCTTGGCCCTCTCAGTCATGGGGAACTCAGCACCCAGGCACATATTCTAGATTGATATTCATCCTTGCTCATTTCCTCATTCACACACACACACACACACACACACACTCACACACATACACTCAAAGATGATGTCTGGGGGTGGAGGATGCTGTTGGGAGAGTGGCCTTCGCATATACCACAAAAAAGCTACTGTAAATATGCCTGGAGTTACCTACTCTAGCAGGACAGACCCACCCTGGCTGCCCAGCTGAGTGCAGATATCCAGATACTCACTGCCAACTGGCTGTGGGGAACAGGAACAGTTGCTAAACTCACAAGTGGCCCAGGCCTAGTACACCCGGGTTTGGAAAAGCCAGAGTTCAGGGTAGTTGCAGACCAGGGCCAGGGTGGCGGGGATGCAGAAGTCAGAAAGACAAAGAACGTGTTAGGTTAGAGCCACTTCTCCAAATTAAGTATAACCCTGAGAAAATCAAAGTCACAATGACACTACAGAACCAGATTAAGCTAACTGAACACACTTTATCAGCAACGTAAAATGGGATATGAGAGAATCCCAATCAGACAAGCAAAACAACTATTTCTAAGTGGTATACTTTAGTGTGAACATATAGAGTAGCTATTGTATTTTTCAAAATAAAGTGCAATATTGGAAATATGTTAAGTGCTACTAGTGTGTACCTATTAAGCATTGGATAATTGTATCTTTAAAATTCAAACAAGAGAGGAGACATTTTAAAGTCACTATTAACAGGAGGAAAGAGGTCAAAAGGGAAAGAAAAAAATTATAATGTTTTTTTCTTTTTTGGGTCACACCCGGCAATGCACAGGGATTACTCCTGACTCTTCAGTCAGGAATCACTCTTGGGGGTGCTCAGTGGACCATATGGAATGCCAGGGATCAAACCCGGGTCAGCCGTGTGCAAGGCAAACACCCTACCCGCTGTGCTATTGCTCCAGTCCGAATTTATAAATATTTTTAAAAGGAATTTTGGTAACATATGAGACAATCAGAAAAAACAAATAAATTTAATGCAAACAAAGATTAATGTAAAAGACCCTATAATATATTCTATATGTTCTACTGATAAGTGCTAGAGAATAAAAAAACACATTCTCTATGCCTCAAGGTCATTTAATCTACAAAATAGTTAAATTGACATAAAATCGATTAGTTGGAAAAAATCATAAAACTTCCACAGTTTAAAAAATTATAAAACAAATTCCACAGATATAAGATTAAAAATAACATCCAGGTAAGCAAAGGTATCGTAGCATCGAGAGGTACAGAAAATGGTGGAGATTCTGTCTAGAGAAAGGTCAAAGCAGAGAAGATCTCGGGAAGGGGGACTCTTTTGTAGTAATAGTAGCAAACTTATTTCCTGGGGTGCTTTCTTCTGGTACAGCCTTCCTTTCCAGTTATGTGGATGGAAGAGGGATAAAAAGCTTTTCATCACTGCTGGTTTTCAAGCACTTCCTCCAATACAGCACTTTTTTTCCTTCCTTTCAACCTCTTCTGTAAACATGTTGCTGACTCCCAAACACAGAGTAACTTCCCAACATATCCCAATGTTACCACCTTAAAATAATCTTCATTTAGAGGCATCTTTATGATCTTTTGGGGGTGTTTTATTTGGGTTGCAACATAGCTGGTTGTTAAGGAGATCTTTGCCAAGGAGCCATCCCGGGAAGCAGTGTCTTATGCTTCTTTTCAATGGGGCCCGAGTTCAGGAAGCACTCTCAGATTATAGTGAAAATAGCAAAAACGTAGTGTTGTCAAAAGAAACACACTACTGACCCCACATAGTCAGAATCAGAGTGACCAGGGTCAGCAACAGAAAGAAAGCAGAGCAGGTGAACATGGAGAAGTGTAGGGTTCCCCACAGTGCTGGGGGCACACCTACCCAAATGTGACTTTGAAATGTGGGGTATTCAGAGAGAAGGTACATCAAAACTATTCAAACTCAAGAGAAATATTTTCTACTGTCAAAATGATCTAGAATGAGATTTATAGGTCTTACCCAGATTTAGCATTATGGCCAGAAGCATTTCTATTGGAGGAGCCTATTTTGATTTATAAGCATGCAAATCACGGAGCGTCTGATCTAGGTGAATATCCCACTTCTCTTGCTGAAGAATAAGGCCCAGTCCTAGTTTAGGAGAAAATCTCTTGTTTGGTACCGTTTATTTTAGAATTTACAATCATGGAGATTCTCCATATGAATATAATTAGGTTTGTTTTTTTTCTCTCCAACTAATCATCTATTGCTAGCATGATGTTCATTCAGACCATGAAAATTCCAGAGGGCAAGGAATACTCTTTCCTCTTCTGTACTAAAATTTATAAAACCATATGGACTGTTTGGTTTTTACCTGGTTTGCCTAGGACCATTGCATAGTATTTATTATGCATGATTACTATAGCTAAGAGCTGAACTAATCATTAGTGTCTATTTTATTTAGATTTTGATGAAAATGAGCTCCACAGATCCAGGAATGCCCGAGGCAAGTATAAAATTAACTGAATATTAGTGATGAGGAGTGGAACTGAGTAATTGAGATGGTTCCTATTTCTGTATAGCTCAAATCCTCTGTAATGTACTTGATCCAGACAGTGTTGCAGCAGTGTTTAAACCTATTCATTCCTGCATCGAGGGAAAATGTTTTTACCTGTTCTTTTTAAGCCACGAAGAGTGGAGACTGACAAATAGACTGTCGCTGTCACTGTCACTGTCCTCCCGTTGCTCAAGCAGGCCCAGTAACGTCTCCATTTTGAGACTTGTTGTTACTGTGTTTGGCATATTGAATACATCACAGGTAGCTTGCCATGGGGGCGAGATATTCTCCATAGTTTGCTGGCTCTTCGAGGTGGGTGGAGGAATCAAACCCGACTTGGCCGGGCTGGCTGTCTACAAGGCAAATGTCCTACTGCTGTGCTATCACTCTAGCCCAGGCTTAACTGAGTAGTGCCAAATTGTAATTAAAACTTTATAGGATACATATAATTTTTCCAGATATAAACAGAATTCCTAAGAATTACAAATACTGAAAACCTATAGCACATCAATAAAATGTAATTAATAAAATCTCAAGTAAATGAGGCATAGCACAAGTTTTAAGGTTCTTCTATTGCAAACAACTGACCTCCATTTAATCTTCGGCACCATATGATCCCTAAAGAACTGTTAGGAACAGCCCCCAGATATAGAGCTGGGGGTACCTCAAGCACTTCTAGGTAGGGCCAAAATTCTTTTCCAAAATTTCTTCAATTTCTAAAACTTTTTATTTGAATATTATAAAAATTAAAATTAATACCTATTAAAATAAAATGTGCATGAAGTAAAATTATTATTATATCTGTTCTCTATTTTCATTTTTTTCATTCAAACAAGAGTTTGATGATTTTTGTTGTCTCTTATAACATTAACTTACATTATATTGATTTTCAATGATAACTTCACTCATTAAATCTTTATATTATTCCCTGCCCACATAAAAGGTAAATAGACGTACAACACAGAGAGTGGATAATGGATCAGTTAGAAATGTCAGATTTTATATTGCCAGATATTGTTCTATTTTGATTGTTATGAAGAGAAGATTCTAGGTCAAAAAAGGTTAGGGTTTGAAATGTTTATGTGTTATAGCTTTGAGAAGAAGGTTAACTCAGACAAACTGTAAAAATGCTTTCCTCAAAATGTTGTATAAATAAATTTTTAAAAAGACAGCTTTATTCTCAATGGTCATAATGTCTAGAGGCAAAAAAAAACCTTAGACAAGATGTTAAACAAAGGTCATTTGCTGTTTTAAGATTCAAAGGTATTGTATTCCTCTTGTTCTCTGTAACTTACAATACATTTTAAAGGGTCTGCTACAGCAGGGTATATTTTATAAGTTTGAATTTGAAATTTTACCTCAATTCAAGATGTTCATTGATATTAATCTCTGCGAAACAAATCTGCATCACCGATTAGCTATTCTACTTGTTCACTCTAAATATACTTTAAAGAACCAAATCATCTGCACATGTGCTCAGATCTGACATTGATCATAGTCAAATGGTAACCATTTAAAAGTAAATTTAAATAATAATATTACGATTAATTTCATAGTAACTGCTTTAGTAAGTGATCTGAGAATAAGTCTTCTTTACTATTCATAATTTTTTTGCGGATGTCTATTAGACTTAAAACAGTTAACACACTAGTGCTTAATACTGTCACTGTCATTGTAACTGTCCCCCTGTTGTTCCTTGATTTGTTTGAGTGGGCCCAGAAACATTGTGAGACTTGTTGTTACTGTGTTTGGCATATCAAATATGTCACGGGTTGCTCGCCAGGCTTTGCTGTGTGGGCAAGATACTCTCCTTAGCTTGCCAGGCTCTCCGAGAGGGGTGGAGGAATCGAACTCGGGTTCACAGAGTTTTCAACTTACTTTTTTCTTGTGGTGCAAAGTCAAACACCTTACCTGCTGTGCTATCACTCCAGCCACCATGATACTGTATGATCCTCAATTTATGTGGAACTGGAAACAGATAATAACTAATTTTGCTTTCTGAAATTTTTGTGGGACATATTTGAGGAATATTTAACATGCTGTTTCAGATGTTGAAGTCACTATTTGCTATGAAATAACAGTAGTTAAATATCTAATATCAAATGTCTATAGATAATTCTGTTAGATGGGATTTTTTTCACTCCTATCCTATTCTTTTTAAGGAATCTGCCCACCCTTACCTTTTGACTTTAAGAGTGATTTCAAGCACCCAGCCTTGAAAGAATATTGTCTTATTATAATTATTTTGTTTCTTTTCACATCAATCTGATATTAGCAGAACTTTTACATGTGTTCTGTATAAACCTTTTAGAAACTTATAAATAACAATAGAGATTGATTCTTCTTACTGGTGCCCCAAACAACTTCCTTTTATAAATTATTTTTCTTTTTAAAATCCCAACTACCAACTTTGCATGCTTTTAAGTTTTTCTTACATCTCTCTTTCTCCCCCGTGTATAGGGTAATTTTCTGTTTGATCTGGGGAATCCCCAAGATGGAAAACAACATCGATGTGCGAGACAGAACACAGCATTAAGACCATGCCTTGCACATATCTGAACATCCCCATCAGTGAGATTTTAATTTCACTCTGTGCTGTTCACTCACATATTTCTTCAGCACCAATATAATTGTAATTAAGAAATAATCCATACCACTAATGGTAAATAATCTTACCATCTAAAGAGCAATGTTCATATTTAATTCATTTCATTTTT
>JAOXYA010000019.1:56106053-56118503 GCA_028565675.1 Sorex palustris | reverse complement strand
GGCTAGGATGAAGGAGACGTTACTGGGGCCTGC
Source organism: Sorex palustris (assembly GCA_028565675.1). Classification (NCBI taxonomy): domain Eukaryota; kingdom Metazoa; phylum Chordata; class Mammalia; order Eulipotyphla; family Soricidae; genus Sorex; species Sorex palustris. The sequence continues at coordinate 56,118,470 of JAOXYA010000019.1, read as the reverse complement.
TCGAAACAATCGATGACTAACAGGATGATTTGTGATTTTGTGATATATTTCAGTAGCCCGGAGTATAGTTTAAAGGGTAAGGCATTTGCCTTGCATGCAGCCGACTGGGTTTGACTCCTCCGCCCCTCTCCGATAGCACGGCAAGCCACGAAGAGTATCTCGCCCACACAGCAGAGCCTGGCAAGCTCTCCCTGGCATATTCAATATGCCAAAATCAGTAACAACAATGGAGATGTTACTGGTGCCCGCTCCAGCAAATTGATGGAGAACGGGAAGACAGTGCTATATATCTTCTTGAATGAAAATCGGTATGGCTCCATTCATATCTTCACGCAAGGAAAACTTTTAGAAAAGAAATGCCATCAGACAATATTAACTAATATATAAAAATTGCTGAGGCAACAAGACTTAATAATGATATTGTTAATTTAATAGTATAGTTTTAATATTTAAAAGAATTATTTTTAGAAATTAGACTTACATTTGAAATTGCAGCAAGTGATTCTTCCAATAGATTTTAAAAATAAACATGCATTAATTAACTTAAAAACATTAACTACATATTGCTTCTTGGCATTTTATCTAAAATCACCTGCAAAAATATTAGCCACATTGAGAGAAAATGTGTTTTCTAGAACTGTTCTCAAAAATTAAATGTACACTTACCAAAATGAACACAAGATACACTATAAATTAAAAATTATTTTTGAAAAAGTAAATAATAAGTTTTAGCCTTATGCTTTTATAAATTTAGAAATAAAGATAAGAAAATTAATCAAGAATTTTATGACTTGAAACTGTAGAATGGATTTGCAAACATTTTGGCTTTTATACCAAAAGATGGAAATTAGAAAATATTTTACACTTAAAATTATTAAAAATAAAATAGATAAAAATTTTAGCTTTAAATTAAAATATTAAATTAAAATATTAAAAGTTGAAGATGATTTTAATTTCTATCCAAAATAGCTAAATAAGAAGAATGCCCAAAGGAAAATAGTCAAGAAGATAAATCAGTTAAGAGAATGCAGGTACTCAGTGAGAAAGAAACATCCCCAGGAGAAAAGTTGCTTCTTTGAAAAGATTTAATTCAGAAGCTCCTATCATAACAGATCAATAAATGAAGAGACACAGCATAAAAATAATTATAGACAATTTGATATTATTAATATGACATCATAAACGCATTGGAAAAGATACATTAAAAATGACATTGAACTACTTTATACAAAATCTTTTGATAATATAGAGGAAACAGTAATTTAAACCAACAGATCTGAAATAGAAAATCTGGATAAACAAGGAAATCAATCCTTTCAAAAGATAATTTCAACCTAAGTAATAAGGAATGACAAAAGAAAAAATTGTGTCTTGTAGAATATATTTAAGTAAATAAAGAACTTTCCTGCTTGTATGAGCTCGCCAAAATCACAGCATCAAAATCTATCAAGGATATAACAAGGAAAGGAAATGAGAGGACAGCAAATCTTTTAAATACAGACAAGAAGTACGAACCAATATATTAAGCACTTTTCACGAAACCACTTGTGGAGTAGATTAAAACTTGGTTTGACATTGAAAAATGAGTACCACAGATAAGAAGACATGAGAAAGCATTTACTCTCAAGAGATTCAGAGGGAGTTTGAAATGCAAAGACTGTTCAAGTATAAAAGCAATGATAGATACTCAGCTACAGTATGTAAGAGACTGCCGCGCTCTAAGGAAACCAAAGCACGGTTACAGCCTGGTCTCAGAAACACCCTCCCCGCTGTCCTGCAGTGTGCTGATCCTTCCGCGTCTCGCTGTCCACTCTGCCATGACTAGCTTACACTTTGCCATCACTCTGATTTGTTCCTTGAAATCCAAAATACAGTCCAGTAGTCCCTTGGAATCCCCTCTCTATCTCACTGCAATCACTTCCTAGTTCCTGTGGTGTCCTGCAAAATCCTGCAATTTAGAATAATTTGTCATTGTGATTTTGAACAATTCTCTTTCCAAATTCTCAGCCTCTTGGATAATATTCTCTCTCATCTTCAAATGAGTAGGACGGGAAGCTGGGACGTTTAAGAGTGCGAGTGCGAGTGTTTCTCTCTCGATTTCATGCCATCTACCTGCAAATGCCATCTCAATGACTATTTAAAACTTTATAAATTTGGCTAGTCGGAGGATCTCTTGACTCACGGACACTAATTTCTAATGCTCTTATATCCACCTTAGCCCTGTCGTTGGTCTTCTTGCTCAGTAGCAACCTTAGATACAACCTTCGTGAGAAATTTTAGAAACCAATCCTTCACTTTCTTGCTTTCTTTTCTTTGATTTGTTTTGGGGACCACACCTGGTGGTGCTCAGACCATAATCCTGGCCCTGAGCTCAGGAATCACTCCTGGTGGGACTTGGGGGGTCATGTGGGTAAAATCCAGATCTTCTGCATGGAAAGAGGCAGCCCTAACCATTGTACTAATAAGAGGCAGCCCTAACCATTGTACTATCTCTCTGGCCCACCTTTCTTTCTTTATGTGTCTGTTTAACTTTCTATACAATATTATCATACAGTACTGCAATATAGCACTGTAGCACTGTCCTCCCGTTGTTCATCGATTTGCTCAAGCAGGCCCAGTAATGTCTCCGTTGTGAGACTTGTTGTTACTGTGTTTGGCATATCCAATATGTCACGGGGAGCTTGCCAGGCTTTGCCTTGTGGGCGAGATACTCTCAGTAGCTTGACGGGCAATCTGAGAGGGGTGGAGGAATCAAACCTGGATTGGCTGGGTCGGTCAGGTCAGCTGTGTACAAGGTAAACGCCCTACTGCTGTTCTGTTGCTCAAGGTCCTTTACTATATATTTATATTATATTGAGCTTAGCATGTATGGAACTAGTCACTGCATCCTTTCTACCTGAGAATACTATATATTGACATATTCAATGAATAGCTTGCTTTTCCACACTGCACGACCAGGGGCTCCTGCACTAGCCTCACCCTTATTTTCCGTGACTTTGAAGCGAAGGAAGCATCTCCCTGTGAACCTGAGCGCATGTCTTCTGCTGCCTCCCGCCCTCTCCTCCTGCCTCTTCTCCCGGATCTTCCTGTCACAAATCAGGGCATGAAGGTAAGAAAACATTTAGAATTTGAGCTGCAGAGACCTTTGAAATCACTGTTCTTTCATCTTCCTTTCCTTACTAATGAGAAATAAAGACCCTAAAAGTGAAGAGCTCTGTTGAGTATAACATTTCTACTGATGGTCATTGCTGAGAATAATAACTAGATTTTCAACATATGAAATTCCATTTCCTGTTTGGTCAAGCAATTCCTTTTCCACTCACCCAGTTATCTCTTAAAATTGCTTTTGTTGTTTCACTTGTTATATTTTTTGCGGAGGTCGGGGGTACCCTGGGGGGGAGGGGCAAAGGGGCTGTCTCAGTGTTGTAGGTTTTCAGGGAGTTTCCCTTGGCCTCTGGCATGCTGAACCTGTGCTATAGCTCTTCCACCCACCACCCCAACCCAAATGTTAGCTTTCCCCCCTCATTTTGCCTAACCTAGATGAATCAAACAGGTTTCTATTTCCTTATCTCTAAACAAATGAAACAAAAAATGACCGGCTTCTACGACAAAATCATGTACCAAGAACCTCTGTCAGCAGGACAGCCTTGTGGCCCTCCTGCTGATGCCCACCTCTTACTGACTTTTGCCAATACCACAGCCCCAACCTGGGTGAATCAATCTCATCTATCCACTCGACACACACTCTGGACAGAAACTTGCTAGAGATTGTTTGGATGGAGAATGCCTCAGGCGGTGATGCACACACCGACTCTTGGTCATAGGTGAGCTTGAGTTCAGGTGAAGGACTCCGAGCATGACTGACTTTAGGCCCCAAAACATCCTGCACTCTCCCTGCTGCTGAGAACTGGCATCGCCAAACTCCCAGCAATGCCTCATGGCCATGTGAGGCACACTTCACACACACACACACACACACACACACACACACACACACACGTGAGAGAGGGGGAAGGAGAGAGAACTCAATTATGAGGGGGTCTCTACAGGAGATGGCAGATTAACACAGTGGGGTGCAACGCTGAAGTGAAGACATGGGGAGCCCCCAGCCTTGCTGTGCTCCTGCACGTTAAAGGCACAGGGAAGGGGGAGTCCAACATCTCCCTCCAAGTAAGCCCAGGGCAGCCTTGATGGCAGCATCACTCAGTGAAGCAGGAAGTGAGTAGCAACGTGGCAGTCACTGACGTTGAAGTATCAGGGTCTGTCCACAGGACAGAAGAAAAAGACAGACAGGCAGCAACAGTGGTTTGTGTGTGTGTGTGTGTGTGTGTGCGTGTGTGAGTGTGCGTGTGCATGTGTGTGTGTGCATGTGTCTGAGTGTGTGCATGTGTGCATGTGTGTAAGTGTGTGAGTGTGTGCGCATGTGTGTGTGTGTGTGAGTGTGTGCGCATGTGTGTGTGTTCTTTTAAATAATGGGAAGACCCTAGAGTCCTGTACAAAATGTTCCCGGTAGTTCCCGGGAAGTGACTGCGAAGCGGAAGCCCAGGATTGGGGTTTGCGTGTGGGTTCAGGAGGGGTCGCTCCCCACAGCGCCGCACCAGATCCCACTGCTTTGAACATTTCACTCTTCATCTTCTCCACACGTTCCACTTCATGCTGGAAAAGAAAAAGTGGTTCTCATAGAAAAACCAAGTTACAATGTGATACAATAAGCAGAGGCCGAGTCTCGCTCACTCTACCTCTAGCTGTGAAGCTGATTGGATGTTTTTAAAGCCTTGGAGGAGCAGCTGCCATTGCTGTTTAAAACAGAAAAACCAAAAAAGACCAGGGAATTATGTGGGAAAAATAATTTTTTTCTACAATCAAAGGGGAGGGGAACATCTAAGAAGAACGGGTGCAGGCAGAGGGTCTGGGAAGAAAGCAGCTGGCTCAGAAGGGACATGGAAGGTTGGGAGGATGCTCAGGACCAGGGCCCAGCCTCTGGACAGCTACAAGTGTGTGAGACACTTTTCCACACATGTAATGGGTGTTCACAATAGTCACAACCTGTGCCTAGAACACAGGACCGTCCCCGCTTAACCTGAAGTACTCTGAGGCGGGCATCACAGAAAGTTAGGATCTCAGAATGAAATCTCTGTATTTAGGAGAAAAGGAGCTGAGAGATGGACAGCAGGGAGAATTCTGGGGCACCAGGTCCAGTATGGGAGTGCTGGAGATGGATGGTGTGACAGGGAGCGAGAGCTGTGTTTCACCCTCAGGTGGGAGGAATCGGGATTTCTTGTCTCTTCCCATGATTTCTGCTTTGGCTATTCAGTCACGGACGCACATGAAATCAGGGATGAGTACTGGCAGTGCTCGGGCGACTGTATGCGGTGCTCCCATGCAAGATAAAACTCTACCGTGCTGGGTGTCCAGCACTATGACCACCTTGTGGTGTTAACCACCACTCTGCACGAGGTCAGGGGAGCTCCTGGCACATACAGCATGTGCCCTAAGAAAGAAGGTACGGGCTAGTACGCTTTCCAGGATCCACTGCTATTTTCAACAAATCCATCCAAAATGAGGGTCGAAGTGATTGCTATTAATGTCCCCTAATGCTTATAACACGTACTTTATTCCACACAAGCTTTGTTATATTTGGTGGCCTGTTAGACTTTGTTTGATTTGTTATAGTCAGAGGAAGAGGTGGTTTTCAGTGAGGTGATATTTCTAACTAGATCCTAGCAGGCTTGCAATAAAAGTTTCTAGAATTCAGCCATAAAAATCTTAGTAAAGAAATTACAAGGAGCGAATTGGAGGGGATCAGGCAATGAGGAAATTCTATTTAGTGTTGCAAGCTATTGGTTTGTCAAGTCAAGGACACGTTCTACTCACTGCCCAAGAATTCTTCATTAAAAACCTATGCCAAACTGGGAATCCTGGCTCAAGTGTCTCTCCTTCTCTTACCTTCCTTTCCGCATGGAGCTAGCTTCTGAGTCTGGAAATCCAATCGTTCTGTGTCTGGATAATCAAATGCAGCAAATAACTCAGATGTTTTATGAGATTTTAAATTAACTATGCAACTTGGTTTTGTTTTTAGGGAAGTCATGATTTGCATTAACAGTAAATGATTTGAATCCCCACCATGTGCTTTCCAATTCTATTTTATGCTCTTTCCAAGGAAAAGATGAAAAATGTTCTACTGAGATCTCTAATGATCCTCAATATTGTTTTCTGGCTGCGTCCAGTAGACCCTTGGAGACACATTCTCTGCACTTGCTTTGCCCGGGAATTTGGTTTGTTTCTCATTAGTTAGGAGAGACAAGATTGTTTTTTATCACACGATGGAACTCTGGTCTCAAAAAGACAAGCCGGGGAGTTGCATTGGTGGAGACTCACCCCGACGTTCATTAACAGTTCGGGCCTGTCAGGAGAGTGAATCGTGATCATATACTTGCTAGTAGGCTCTGGGGAGGAATCTCTGTTTAAGAGGAGGCTGGCGCTGTTCGTTAATAGCACACCTGTCCAAAACAAATAGCAGAGCCTGGAGCAGGAAGCTGCTGCTTTTAACTCACAGCTCAGAATCCAAGAACTTTGCTTTCAAACTTGCACAGACAAAATGAAAGGTAGAGACCATATGGAATGTTCCAAATTGACTTTTCATCTAAAGATTAGTTGGGTTTGCTTTGTTTATCTGAAACCCTCAGAATCATATGTGAATTGACAGAGTAGCTCACTGACTATACAATAAGCAATGGACCCTGATTGGAAATACCTATTTTGTGTATGTTGAGTAAAATTTTGGCTGACCTGTTTCCACCCCATTCTGACCTGGTGATGCTCTCTATCTCACTACTCTCTCTCTAATAGTATATACATATACAAAAAAAAATCTCTTCTTTTCGTGGCTTTTTAAAATTTGCATATCAGCTACCATCATTCTTATCCATCTAACATATTACTAATCGCACTGTGAAGGGTAACTGTAGTGGTAGACTTGGTTAATCACACACATGAGTTGATTTGTCACAATTCACATCTGAAACTTATAGAATGCATACATACTACAATATCGTTGCAAGAAAAATTCCCACATTTTAACATCCAGTTGTATATCTGCTCTATCAATAGATATCTAAAAGTTTTCTTACTGCATTGAGGAACTCAAAAACACCCTCTTTGCTGATACTTTATTTTCATGACAGACATAATTAATTTTTTATTAGTTTTTAAAAGGAGGAAGGTGCCCAAGATGTCTCAGAGTGTCTGGGTGCAGCACCACTGGACCCACCCTGAAGAGGTTGCCAATGGTTCATTGTGAGGATCCAAGGATGCAGGGGTCTGTGAGCCCTGCCTATGGGGTCCAAGATTTCCTGGACTATCTCAGCAGTGACTGGACTTTCCAAGGCTACCCCTGCAACTGACAGGTGCAATTATCATTGTTGTTCATTCTGTCACTTAGTGTCTAACAGGATTCTGTTAAAGTGTATTTCTACAATTTTTGACTACTCCTCTGTATTTCACTGAGCTGGGTAAACACTGTCATGTGTGGGAAAACATACCTCATATCCCTGTTCTTGTTCTTTGTGTGTTAGTTAGGTCCTATCCACTGTATTATCTCTATGAACCCATGATCACAAATTTATCCTAAGATTTGAGACAAAAGTGAAGTTAATTAATATTAATTTGAACTCTGATTCCTTTAATATAACTGTAAAATTGTGCATCAAAAACTTAGAACGGACATTTTATACCAATAAAATCACCGTCATCCCATTGGTCTTTGAGTTACTCAAGCAGGCATCAGTAATGTCTCTATTCCTTCCAGCCCTGAGATTTTAGCAGCCTCTTCTTACTCATCTTTTCCCAACGATTGGAGGCTCTTTCGGGGTCAGGGGAATGAGACCTATTATCTTTATTGTATTTGGCATATTGAATACACCATAAGGAGCTTTCCAGGCTGTGGGGCTGGTGAGAGTCCTTCCCACCCTAAGGGACCCACCCCCAGCAGCTGACCTCCACTGCCCAACCACCACCACACTCGAGGACCAATAAAATAAAAAGTAGACTACATATAGCAGCTTGGCAGACATTTTAAAATAATTATCTAAAAGTACTTTCAACTGTCATTTGAGCTTCAAGAATATTAATAAATATTTAAAATGCTCATGCATTTTGAGTAAGTTTTCTATCACTATGACTCAGCAATAATCCATAAAAAATTCCCATTGGTAGTAATAATTTTTAGTAGATCTCTGCCATTTTCAGTGAAAATAATAATAACATCTACAGTGACATCAGCTAATGCTTAAAAAGGATTAATAAGGTCCATGCACTGCTCAGAGTCTATTTCTAAATGTAATCACTGCATTCACCCCCCTTTGATGCTATTACTGCTGGCTGGTCTATAGAGTGGGAGGTGGCTTATGAAGGGGCTGGTAGTTCTACTAAAACTATAGCAGTGTGACTGGGGGAACAGACTTCAAAGGAGTGATTGAAGCATAACTCAATTGTTCTTCACCCCAGGGACAAAGCATTCTAGCTGTCCTCCAGTTTTGAAGATTTGTGCGATTACAGTAATGATGGGGAGGTATCTAAATAGTGATGAACAGGCACCTGGACATTCATGATTCAAGGTAAGAATCCAAACATTTAATGAATTGCTTTGATGACTATAATAAATGAAGACTTTGTTATATGGACATTTATGTATTGGGGAGCTATCCAAGCAGTGCTTCTGGGCCTGGAGACCACTCTAATTAGGCCCATATACTCAATATTGTTTGAGCAAGTGTTATTGGGAGCCACAAGGGCAATGTCAGTCGCACTTGGGGGACTCCAAAGCTCTACCCAATGGTAGTTGGGGAGCCATATAATCCTGGCATTTACCTTGTCCTTGCACTGTTAGGAAACATTAGAGCTTCAATTCTCAACTCAGGAATCCCAGACTTGTGCTTTTTGTTAGAGTCCAGAGTCGACCATGCCTCAAGGACAGAAAACAGAGCCGAAAATGCAAATCACATAGCAAGGTTTATTGTTCCAGCTAGCTGGGGTCCAAGTATCCACCCGGCACCGTGGATTTCAACAAGGACTCTGAGCACTAAATTCAGCAAGTTCCTATACTTTCATTTTAGCAAGTAAACATTACTCAGCGAGAATACATATATAATTTTGTTGTTGTTGTTTTGGCTCGAAACATCCAGTCCATTCCCTGACAGTTACACTCCAGAGACCTAATCTTATTCCGGGGATGTAATCTTTGACAAAAGCATCTGATTTTCTTGCTTTTCTCTCTCCTGGAAGATGCCTAAGTTACTCAGAGCTTGTCATGGCAGTTCTCTGGCTAAGTGGATCCTAACAGTAGTAGTTTTAGGTCTCCTACTTTCAGTGTTACTGAGTCTAATTTTGGATATATAACTGTACTACTCTCCCATATCTCTGATAATACCAAGTCCCTGGCCCCTCGCCACCCATTACTTCTCTTTCTCTTCTTCCTTCCCCCTTTGATTTCTTATTTGGTAATTTTTAATTCCCTGGGTAGATACCTAGAAGTGGAATTCATAGATCATAAGGTATATCTATATTTAGATTTTGAGTCGTCCCCATGTTTTCCACAGAGGTTGGTCCAATGTACATTCTCACTAGTGGTGAAAGTGTGTTGGAATTTTTCCTGGAACAGCCCTGACCTTAAGGGATGCAGAACTTGTGGAAAAGCTCCAAGACCGGGCCTTGGTGAGAACAAGTGAGTGCTGACATTACTGGATGATTAGTATAGTTGATGATCTTGCAATTGCTGAATGACTGTGGCTTGAGAGAGGGGGAGCCAAGGACTTTGGTATCTGTAAAACTTATTGCATTAAGTTTTTATTTTATTTTTTAAAACTTTTAATTAATTCACCTTGAGGTACAGTAACAAAAATCTCATGTTTGAACTTTGATCATATGATCAATCACCTATCCCTTCCACCACCAAAATCCCCAGATTCCCCCCCAACCCCATTCCACACCTCCCCCTACCTGTATGGAAGACAATTTGCAAAATATTCTTTCTCTACTTTAGTTACCTTTGATATTTCAAGACCAGTCCTACCACCCCTCATACCTGCCTAAAATGTAATGCTAGACAATGTGTTTTGTATTGCTTATTATGGATATAATATAATGTCATGCAGCCGCAAGAGTGGCCGCACTCAAGGAATTTTAAGTTTTTAATAATTAGGGAGCAATAGCACAGCGGTAGGGCATTTGCCTTGCATGCAGCCAACATGGCTGACCTGAGTTTGATTGCTCCGCCCCTCTTGGAGAGCCCGGCAAGCTACAGAGATTGTCTCGCCCGCACAGCAGAGCCTGGTAAGCTACCCGTGATATATTCGATATGCCAAACACAGTAACAACAAAGTCTCCCATGGAGACGTTACTGGGCTCGCTCAAGCAAATTGATGAACAACGGGAGGACAGCAGCAGACAGCAGCAATAATTAGGGTCTGAAGAAATCACTGTAGTTAAGTTGCTCAGGTCTGAGATTCATCTGTGTGTTTCTGGATCATGGCCATGTGGGAGCTTAAATAGACAGTGGGCGGATGTGACATTGTCTTGGTGTCCCATGGTGGGGGGGGGGGAGAAAGGACGGCCCACTCCTCCCTCATCCCCCGAGACTTGGGATTTGCCATCACCTCAAACTCGTACCTGGTGCTACTTGCTGGCTTCTACAAAATGGCACCCGCTGGGGCTCTTAGAGGGCCAGTGAAGGGACAACACCAGCCCCTCTCTGGAGCTTCCCAGGGGAGAAGGCCTTTTGCAAAGTCTGGGGCCATCTCTGCCGCAAGTTGCTCAGGTCTGAGATTCATCTGTGTGTCTCTTGAATTAGGTTTTTTAAATGTAATTAATTATCCCAATCCCTTCTCTAGTGTTCACTTCCTGTCACCAATGCCTACCTTTACCTGCTTGTCTCTCACCTGCCAGTCCGTTTCTATGAAAGAACCTTTTCTTTTAAATATTTAAGTTTTTGCACCATGGCTTACAGTACTGTTACTGATCGGGTTTCATACATAACATTTTACCAACTATCTACACCACCTCCCCTGAGTTGAATACTTTCCTCCACTATAGATGTTGCTCCCCTCCCTGTCTTATCCCCAAGCCCCTCAAGTGGCATGTTTCCTACTAAATACCTGGTCTCATGTTCTTTGTTTTCATTGTCTTCGAGTATTAATTATTATACTATTATTGTTTAGGGCAGGTAGATGGGAAAGAGGCCCTAATGACAATAGAATTCCTAGGAAGTAATAAAACCAATAGTCCAACGCTGTAAAAAGCCCACTTTGAAGACTGATAAACTTCACCTGCAGCCAAAAGACCCAGAGAAGGCTGGGTCCCCACAGCAAAGAGAAGCACCTGCAGGAAAGAATTGAGACAAGGAGCCACATTTACTATGATTCAACTTCTGCGAATGGCCAGATAGGGAACATAGAGACAGAGGTAGATTTGTGATTGCTAAGAGCTCTGAGCAAAGCATAAAGTGGAGAGAGACTCTTCATGGATAAAAGTTTCTTTTGTGGTGATGAAAATATTCTGAAATGAGAGAGTTGTGATAGGTGGACAATTCTATGATTAGAACCCAAATGTTTCCCTTACTCACTGGGCCAAAGGACCACACCTTACACATTTTAACTTTCCTAGAAATAGCACAGAGAAAGGCTTCACAAATATGTGAAAATAAAAAGCATCATAAAACAACAAAACACCTCAGAGCTTACCCTCCTCTGCCTCCATTTAGGGTAACAATTTCAATATAAAATTTTGATATGATTCAAAGTGAAGCTACATCCTTTATGAAATGAAAAGAATTGCCCTATACTTTGCTTGCTTTAGTTTAATACCAGTGTGCTTTCATTAACACTTTTAATCAAAAATTCAGCTCTAAGCAAGCAAAATATTTTCCTCCTGTTCTTACCAAAGAAAAAAATTGAAAATTCACTTTAATATTTTTGGAACAACAGTTTCCAGGGAAAAAAAGGAAAGAAAACAAATAAACCTGTTACCAGACATCAGGGTTATTTTAGTTTGTTTACAGGGAATGTGAAGCTGGGGGGTCAATGTTCAATGTTACTTTTGGGTAACATTTTGACTGAGGAGAACAGCTTTCACAATCAGACCTGGAAGCATTCCAGCACAGGGTTTAGTGATGGCATTTTATTACTTGGGGTTTAGAAAGATGAAAATAAGGAATTGTCTGAACTATTTGAAGAACGTATATGAGAAGCAGTGTTATAGGCCTTGCTGGAGAAGATGCATTCCACTGCAACAGGTGATCAAAGCAACTCAGTCACAATCACGACCATCACGACCATCCTGTTATTCATCGATTGCCTCGAGCAGGCCCCAGTAACGTCTCCTTTGTCCTAGCCCTGAGAATTTTTTAAAAAGTGCCATATTCAA
>JAOXYA010000019.1:55782908-55793585 GCA_028565675.1 Sorex palustris | reverse complement strand
GGCGGAGGAATCGAACTTGGGTCGGCCATGTTGGCCGCTTGTAAGGCGAAAGCCCTACCACTGTGCTATCGCTCCAGGGCTGGAGTGATAGCACAGCGGTAGGGCGTTTGCCTTGCACGCAGCCAACATGGCCGACCCGAGGGGCATGTTAATGCAGGAAAAACAATGGAATCGAAGAGATGTGCCCGGAGTTGAAGGTTCTTCATCCTCTTAGCTATCTCTTCGGCCCTCAAACATAAGAATATGATTGATTTTTATTAATTTTAGTTATTTCATGTGTATATTATAAATCTTAAATTTAATAGAAAACATAAAAATATTCTGATACAATTAATGCAGCTTGGAGGATTTTATTTCTTGACGCTAGTGCATTTTTATAGGAATGTAGTTGAGTGGTGGTGCTTACCTGGAAACAATCAAGGTGCTGGATTCCATCCCCAGATTCTGCTTGCAATCTGAGATGCTCCAGGTGTGGCCTTTGAGAACCACTGTGTGCATGAACACAACTGAGAGCAATGACAACAAAAAACTTTGCTAAGTTAAGAAGGAAATATTTTATTTCACTGAAAAAACTCAATTTAGTTATTTAAATGTTTGCACAATGCCCTTTTAATAAAAATTGAAAACCTCAACATAATATAGTTAATCTAAAGGAATATAAATCAATGCTAATCTTGTTGAAAGCTTCCTTCTCATATAAACCACAAACAGCGACCATCCAGAATACATAAATAATATTTACATATCAGAAGGGAAAAAAATCACTTAATCAAATATATACAAACTCAAAGAACAGAGGTAAGCAATGTATGCAGGAATATACCATAAACACTCATTAACATCTCCAAATGTCATGGTGATCAGGGAAGCTCAATGTAAATACAGTTATTTACACTAAACAAATAGAGCAAAGATTTGATCCCAGACAATAACAAATAGTGTGAAACTGAGAGCACCTAAGCCTCATTTCACTGGCCATGAAAGAGTAGGGTGGGGGTAAGCGCCAGGGCTGGAGAACACACACACACACACACACACACACACACACACACTGTGCTTGCTGACACCCCGAGTTTGGGCCCCGCACTGCACACCCTGCTGAGCACCACTGTCTCCAGCTCAGGTGAGCATCCCTGCCTCCTGGATGGAGGGTCAAATCCTAGCGTCTACGTGGATGGGCCGAGTGTTTCCAGAATTGAAACCAATGCTCAGGATCACCTCCAAAATAATGGGGACCGGTTTGACAACATCTAGTAATGGACAGTGTGTCGCAAACAGTCACCAAGAATTCCACTTGTAGGATGTTACTGGTGCCCACTCGAGAATTTTCCCCAAGAAACATTTTTCCACATATTGTACATAATTTTTTTTTAAGAAACAAGTTACCTTTTGGCTATAGAATACTTTGAATGAATTATTTTAATTTTTTTGTTTGTTTGTTTGTTTGAAATGATGTAAAAACTTCGGGATGAGATACAGAGAGACCCAGGCTCAGGGCGCTCCCTTACCCTCGCAGGCTGACTCTCCCTGTTCGATTCCCAGAAATGCAAAGGGTCCTGAGATCCCTGCTAGGAGTGCTCCCTGAGCACAGAGCCAGGAGTGCTCCCTGAGCACGAAGCCCAGAGAAGCCATGAGTACTGCTAACTATGGAAGAAAAACAAAGGATTATTATTATTATTATTATTATTATTATTATTATTATTGGGCTGCAGCGATAGCACAGCGGTAGGGTATTTGCCTTGCACGCAGCCAGGCCAACCGAGCCGGGTTCGATTCCTCCACCCTTCTTGGAGAGCCCGGCAAGCTACCGAGAGTATCTCGCCCGCAGGGCAGAGCCTGGCAAGCTACCCGTGATGTATTGGATATGCCAAACACAGTAACAATAAGTCTCACAACGCAGATGTTACTGGGCCTGCTTGAGCAAATCGAAAATTATTATTTTTACTTGTTTGGGACCATAACCCACAGTGCCCAGTGCTTTCTCCTGGCTTTGTGCTCCTTGATCACTCTCGGTGGGTTCGGGGAACCTCATGCTAATTCCAGGGATAGAACCTGGGTCAGGCATGTGCAAGGAAAGCAACTTACCCACTAGACTATCTCTCAAGCCATTAAAGTTCTTAAAAATTCTTGCATGAAGTCTATTTTCTCTGGATATAGAATTCTAAATTAAATTTTTTCTGAACTTTTTTATAAATAAATTTTGTTCTCTATTCTTCCTTTATTTCTGTTTTTTGAGTAATGTTGGTATGTTATCTTATAAATATGTGTTTTTTAATTATAGTTTTAGTTATTTTTTACCAGTTTCAATAGAACTTGTGAGCTTCATGGCAATTATTGACATTTTCTTTAGATTAAACTACAACTCCCCTTATTGGTAAGCGATATAATTCACAATTAAAAAAAGAATGTCGAAACCACAGGTATTACCTAACCCTTGCATGCACTTTTTCCATGATAATGTGAAGAGATGGTGTGATAAACTCGCATCATTTTTCTAATTATTAAATGCACCTGATCATCTACAGAATGCATTTACAGTGAAGTTAAAATTGAATCTTGAATCTCTAGAGAGTATAGCAGAAGAGGTCTGGATTTATAAACTGAGAAACTAAATCACAGTGAGAGAAAGCATCGTCAAAGTTATGACAAACATCTGACTGGAACTGATCTCCTTATAAACTTATTTGTTTTGGGGTTTCTCTCCTGATCACCATTTATTCCATTGAGAACTTGAAGGAGATATCCACCAGTCCTTCGTGAAACTGCCCATATTTCCACATTTTTTTCAAGGAAATTTGATAATGATAACTTTGCTTGTGAATGATAATCCAATCCTCTCCACCCATAATTTCTCTAATCTCATACCCCGGGATACCCTAAACATTGAAACTCTGTCTACACTATGCTGGGTCACAATCCCAAGAACATCCCAGTTCCAAAATGAAGACAAAGATTCCATAGACTCATGGGGCCAGGTAAAAGTGTTTGGAAGAGATTTTCCACTTCAACATATTTATGAAGCTCTTATGCCTTGATTTACACTTTGGTGCATTGTTCATTCTCAGTGTGTCATAGTGAACCTTATTTCCCCCATTTTGCACAGTAGCACTGTAGCACTGTCCGCCCTTTGTTCATCGATTTGCTTGAGTGGGCACCAATAAGGTCTCCATTGAGAGACTTGTTGTTACTGTTTTTTGGCATATGGAATACGCCATGGGGAGCTTGCCAGGGTCTGCCGTGCAGGCGGATGCTGTCGGTAGCTTGCCAGGCTCTTTGAGAGGGACAGAGGAATCGAACCCGGGTTGGCCAAGTGCAAGACAAAAACGCCCTATCTGCTGTGCTATTGCTCCAATTTCACACAGTACACTTTGGATTTCGCAAATGTCTGGGCATGTTCTGGGGGTGTAACATCCATCTGGACTCCTGCATAGTCCCTGGAGCCCAAGCCAGTCCTCTGACCGTTAATCCTAAAGGCCTAGGAAGCCAGGGCTTCTCCCCAAAGCTCACTGGGGGCGCTCTTTGGCTCAACCAGAGAACTCTGTGACTCCCCTCCTCTGGCGGTACCTGGTTACTGCAGGTAACCTCTCAACTAGCAATCCCTGTCCCAGTTTGTTGGCCCATCAATAGCCCCTTGTTTTCAATATTTAGAAAAAGCCACTCATTTTCCACAGAACTATAGTTTGAGGACAGAATGTTGCACAAAATCATTTTTTTCCCTTGGCTCTAACAGATCTCACTTGAACTGAATCTCTACTATTTGTGTTTCTTTCATTGGTGGGATTTTGGGTTTTGAATCTCACAATACTAAGTATCACTTTCATATATATTTTTTTCACTTATTATTTCATTTATGTACAAATATACTAATTTAACATGTCTTACATGTCAAGGACTATTCAAACAACCTAAAACTCCGGTGATAAAATATGAACACAAACGATGAGCATGAAATCTAGCATTAGCAGAGTATGAAAAGTGAGTCAATCAGGCAGTAAACAGGGCAGTGGGTAGGATGCTTGCCTTGCATGCACCCAGTCCCTGGCATCCCATGTGGTTCACGAGTAGCACCAGGAGTCATCCTTGAGTTTGGTTTTGGATCTTATGATCCAGAACCAGGGGTAACTCCTGAGCACTGCCAGGTATGACCCTCCAAATAAACAAACAAACAAACAAAAAATCCAACCAAAAGAAAAGAAAGAAGGAGAAGTGAGTTAATAATTTGATCTGAGAAGAGAGACCGAGGAACCTAGAAGTGTGAGAGAAGGAACACAGTGAATGCATAAGAAGTGCTTGTTTCTAAATATACGCCTTCCATAGCACAACAAAATTATACCACAATCACCACTAGTGTCTACACAGGTTCGTATTATAATTTTTTGTTGTGCACATTCATGTTTGATTTGAAAGAATACTACATATTTCTTAATTCGTACAAATACAGTATAGTTTTGAAAGAAAACTATATGAAAACATATAGTAAATGCTTAGGCTATGCCACGTTCTTATTAAAACATACTAAAATGCACTATGCTAAATATTCGCTGATTTGCTTTTTAAGGTAGTAGATAGTTAACAGCTTTGTGATTTGTTTCTAGATACTTCCAAAGGCATGTCAACAAACAATGACTAGGTTAAAGATACTCATTTCCAACTTAGAGAAAGACAGGTAATTGATTAAGAGACTGGGTTAAACTGTTTTCTTAGGAGTGAATGTCTTTTGGTTTCTTCCTTATGGGCCACACCCAGCCAGGCTGAGGAAGGCCTTGACCCTGAGACTCGCCAGGTGCCTGTATTATTAGGGAAAGAAGCCAGGCCTTCTGGAGGCCAAGACCACCCCACCCAGCCCTTGAGCTGAGTCTTCAGCCTAAACAACTGTTTCTTGCAAGATAGGCATCTTGGAAGCATTCTTTCTCAAATACCCACAACATACAGCATCAGGGATACTCCCACAACTCTCTAAAGCATGTTTGAAATCACACATTACCACTTCTGTAACTTCTCTTTCGTTCCACTGCTACTTCAGTGGCCCAGCAGTCACCAATCATTCCTTAGCCTGTCTTGGATTCCGTGACCGTGTCCTCTGGGTCTGCCCTCAATGGAAGGAGAGTCGCAGTAGCTGCCTGGGGCCCAGAGGCAGATGCCCTCTGCCTCCCTCTAAGGATGGTGCAGCTGAAAAGAGTCGCTGTCTTCAAGGACTGTTTCCATTTACCTGAATAACATATTACTATGATACATGCATAATATGCTACAAATATCTACATTTTGAGTAAATGCTTTCTCCCTGGGTCCAATAGACTGAACCACTGATCATTTCCTGGGATTTTATTTTATTATTTTATTATTATTTTTAAATTATTACACAGTAACAACAAAAGTCTCCAATGGAGACGTTACTGGGCCCGCTCGAGCAAATCGATGAACAGCGGGAGGACAGTGACATTAGTGGAACACCGTGAGGTACAGTTGTAGACTTATAAATTTTTGTGCTTGGGTTCAGTTATACAATGATTGAGTACCCATTCCTCCACCAGTGTCCATTCCCCACCTCCAATGCTCCCAGCAATCCCCCCAACCCCCCAATTCCCCTTCCCACCCCACCTCTGTGGCAGGGCATTCCCTTTTGTTCTCTCTCTCCTTTGGGATGCTGTGGTTTGCAAAAGAGGCATTGAGTGACTATCATGTTCGGTCTATAGTCTACTTTCAGGATGCCAAAGCCAATGAATCTCCCCCCGACCCTGGGATTTGTAATCACAGCTCAGGGATCCACAGTGACCAGTAGGACTAGCCTCTCCGAGGCCCAGACGGGCACTTTTTCACCTTCCATGGCCTTGACTCCAAGTAAGAGCATTCAATGGAAGACAATAAACTATCTCAACTGAATCTGATCTTTAGAGTGTTAAAAGGGTTGGAGCAATAGCACAGTGGGTAGGGCGTTTGGCTTGCATGCAGCCAACCTGGCCGACCTAGGTTCAATTCCTCCACCACTCTTGGAGAGCCCGGCAAGCTACCGAGAATATCTTGCCCGCACGACAAAGCCTGGCAAGCTACCAGTGACATATTCAATATGTCAAACACAGTGACAAGTGTCACAATGGAGACGTTACTTGGCCTGCGCAAGCAAATCGATGAACAACAGGAGGACAATGACAGTGACAGTGAAAAGATGTGACGTGGTCAAAGAGAGTAGCATATGTCAACCTGGGAATTATAGTTCTGAAAAACACACAAAGTGATTAAAAAAAAAAAATCTTGTCATGTCTGACTGTTAAGGCACTTGCCTTGCATGAGGTCAAGCCCGATTCTAACTCCAACATCACAAAGGTCCTCTGAGCACCACCAGGTGTAACCCCTGAGTATTACAAGGTGTGGCCCCCAAAACCCTGGCCCCTACTCCTTCAAATAATCTTACTGAAATCTGGATTAACTGTACTGAATGAAGAGAAAGTGTGATAGATTTTTAAAGTGACAATAAAGCTTTTGGGGTCTGGAATAATTAGTTGTCTTTACAAAACAGCAGGAGTTCACTTAGTCAAATAACCAGCATTTACAAGTACTTGTAAGAAAAAGAAAAAAGAAGATAAACTTACCAGCAACTACTAATCTGAGAACAAAGACTATAATAATAGCTGTAAACCGACTTTATTTTCAGACACAAAAAGTTTAATTCTCTGCAAAGAGAAGTTAAGCTGCTTTTGGTAAAATGCAAACTTCTGAGAAAATGGGTAGGAAAAGTCCTTTACAATAGCAAATGTGTTTTATTCTGCCTCCCAACCCGCATTATTGAAAAATTGAAAACACTATTTATCTGACTAACATATTACTACAATATACACATAATATGCTACAAATGTCTACATTTTGAGTAAATCTTGCTGCATGCAGAAGCATTTCTGTATTGCTGTATTAAATTGGCAAATAGATCACTAATATATTAGGATTTGTTTTATTCCTTCTCAACCAAAACATTTCGGTATAATTTTAAAATATTTGTATAATAAGCCAGGATTTAAATAGAACATTAGTTGAGAATGAATTTGGAATATTTATTCATATCCTGGCTCGTTCCCATTTAGAAATGTATGTGTATTTCCAGGAACAACTCAAATCAGCTCACAGCGACCCGTTGGCGGTGCAATCAAAATAAAATATTCAGTTGAACTTGGCTTCAGTTTTGTCAAGTTAATATTCCTCTCGGACAAGTTTGCATTTCTGATAAGAACCCAACCTATGTCATTCCCTGACGACATCTTGAGCAGTAGGGGGACACACTCTAACTCAATGGCTTTACTAATGTAAAATAGTATTTCTCGTATTTCAATTCATTAAAGGTATTTTTGCGCACTTGAATATTATTACATGAAAGGGCATTGCAAATTCTATTCTAAAGTGGAATTTATTTTATTTATCTTCATGGTATAAAGTGGACCAAGCCGTCCATCTGGTTGGATAAGCCTTGGTTATTTGATAAAATGATTCCACTGTGCAAGGTTGGTAGAAATGGTTCTGGGAAACTTACCAGTGATGAAGCGAAGGAAAATGTGTTATCTAGCAAATGGACTGGCGTTTGCATACATCCTAGGGAACTTGGCAGAGCCGGTGCCTCATGTCCAAAGGACTTAGAACAGCAGAGGTCCAGGTGAGGGAGGTACTGTCTGTATTTGAATCTGAAACCTTGTGAAATACCACAGGGAGCATGGCGGTCCTTTTTCCTTTCTCCTGGTCTTGAATATGCCAGGGGATTTGGCACTAGAAAACGAGGGTGTCCACTCACCCTCAGCAACAATTTAATATCGGATCTTATAGCGTGCGGCGCACAAGCAACTCACCTGGAGAGAAGGAGTTGATGAGAGAGCAACAATTTGTGAACTGTACACTCAGAGGAATCCACTCAGCTCAATAACCAATGGAATCTTAGTTTCCGCAGTAAATGGAGGGGAGCAGGAGTGGATAGGACAGATGAAAGGTGGGAGACAAATAAATACCAGATGATTTCCCTCTTGTTGAGATGTAAGGAATAATCAAGGGAATAGATGAAAGCAAATCTAACCCAACACCTGGATTCTGGCTGTAGAGTGGAAACTGAGCGGAGGGACTCGGGGACAGCAAGGAGTGACGGGAGCAAGAGTAGCTGGGGCTGGAGACAATGGTGGTAGAGACAGAGGGTGGGGTGATAACAGACACCTGGGAAGCTGTGAGCATGCACCACTAGTACTTATACAGCCTCCCCCGTATCACCCAACAGAACATATAACTAATGCGGACCACAAAAAAACGCAGAGACGGAGGAGCTGTGCCCTGTGGTACAAGGACCCCCAGAGGACTTTCAGCTTAAAGCCATAGAATAACGCTGTTCCTAGACCTGGAAATGGTGCCTGCCCATTCTCATGTGGGAAGTTTTTCTCTTTGACCCAAGCATACTGCCCAGTGATGTATGTGTCCCCCAGGATACCATGTGCCAGGGCCCCTTGCCTGCCTGAGCCTTATGCCATGGGAAGTGTAGGTCATTCTTGGATGGGAGTCCAGGCCTTGTGCTATTTCACGCTGGAAGTTGTGGATAGGGTCTGCGCAGGTCACCCTGACAATCGGCTAAATGTTCTCTAAAGTTTGCTCTCTTCTGGGCACTGAGATTTCATGAAGGGGCAAGAACCTTTCCTGAGATCCTATGTTGCTGAGACTAGGGTAGTATTCGCCTAGGTCTGAGGACATTTCAGCCCAAGTGGCGCTGAGCTGAGGGGTCGCAGTTGTGCTGAAAATTCTTGTGCAACTGTGGAGTTTCAATATTAGCTCTTGTCTTCCTGGATTATTGGCTATGACCCAAGGGTTCCAGGACCTGAACATAGCAGATGTCTTCCACAGTTTGTACTCATTCTCCCTATGCTCAATCTTTATGAAAATGAATCACTGGATGGGTACCAGGGATAAGGCACTTTTATTGCTTGTGACTAACCCCTGCTTGATTCCTGGCACCAGATGGTCCCCTGAGCACCACCAGGATTGATCCCTGAAAGCAGACCCAGGAGTAATCCCTGAGAACCACCAGGTGTAGCCCCAAAGGAAAACAAATCAAAACAAAACCAAGCTTGTCTCAAGATCAAGCATTATTGGTCTCCCTGAGGGACACAGGACAAGGGTACCCACATTTCTCTCTTAAATGACAGCAAAGAGAAGAGCAGTTAAGTCTCTCATCAGTAGGAGCTCAGCTTCACTCTTGTTATCAATCACCCTGAGACCAAGATGAGCATATTCCTAGGAATATATCTGGACAGCTCTTGAAACTTTTGGAATCATTCATTTCATTCCATTCACGTGGTATGGGGAGATGTCACCTTGGGAAGACTTGCCCACAGAAGACCAATCATTCACACTTGGCCAGAATTTCTTTTTCTGGTAGCTACACCACTGTGCATGGGAAGACTGAGGCTTTGGCTGAATTTTCCCAGTTCATGGCCTTCAATTTGCTCAATTCAATGGGATATGCCTCTGCCCCTGGTAGATACTGTCAACTATTCGTTCTCTTTCTATTATCTACCTCATGACTAATATTTTTCAGGCTAAAAAGGACAAAAACAAAAAGTCAAAAAAGAAAAAATACTCATTTCTCAAAACAAGAGAAAATATGAAAATGAAAAAATTTTCATTTCAAAATGAAAAACATACTCATTTCTCAAATACAAGACTGTATGCTTTCTAAAATAGAAAAAAACGAATCTTAGTTTCTGTTGAATACGTTCACATGTTTGTATCCAAAAGTATGAAATGTCAATTGAAAGGGTGATCTTATGTACAGGATGGATCAAACTCTGGACAGGGTGAACCTGTGAAGAGAGGTCAGGTGACAACCCGGGTCAGTGTCCTGATGCATGGTGGGAAGTGGCCGAGCCCAAGAGCCTGGGAAAGTCTCTTCCCACTTTACTTCCTTATCAAGTGAAGGGCCAAAGTGATAGCACAGTGCTTAGGGTGTTTGCCTTGTACGTGGCTGGCCTAGGTTCTATTTCTTTGCCCCTCTTGGAGAGCCCAACAAGCTATACTGAGAGTATCCCGCCCACATGGCAAAGCCTGGCAAACTCCCAGTGGTGTATTCGATATGCCCAAAACAGTAACAACAGTCTCACAATGAAGACATTACTGGTGCCCGCTCACGCAAATTGAAGTACAACGGGATGACAGTGCTACAGTGCAAATGATGGCTACAGGACCATAGGAATGTTTCATTTGAACACACTAATGGCTGCTGCTTGGTCTGCCATTCACAAAGAGGCCGGCTCTGCACATCAGACAGGGGGAAATGAACCGAATATCCCTACCTTCACTGTTCTCCATAAATCTGACCTCCAAATACCACAGCTGAGGAATCCTCATGGCAGTAACTGGGACTGAAAGAACTAATAAGAGAGCTTTGATTTAAATAGATTCAATAGCTCATCCAAAGAGTTTCTGTTTTGAAGAACTAATATCAGAGATGATTTCAAGAAATGTGAGCTGGACCAAATAAAGGGTGTTGGGAAGATCCGCCCAGGATGGGACATGCATGCTGAAAGTAGACCACAGACCGAACATGATTGACACTCAATTCCTCTTTTGCAAACCACAGCACCCAAAAGGAGAGAGAGAAAACAAAAGGGAGTGCCCTGCCACAGAGGCAGGGTGGGATGGAGGGGTGGGGGATGGGAGGGATAC
>JAOXYA010000019.1:55693169-55706260 GCA_028565675.1 Sorex palustris | reverse complement strand
ACCTGGCATCCCATATGGTCCCTCGAGCACCGCCAGGAATAATTCCTGAGTGCAGAGCCAGGAGTATCCCCTGAGCATCACTAAGTGTGACCAAAAAAGTCAAAAAAAAAGAGAGAGAACATCTCCTAACTATTTTTATGAGACCATAATTACTGCCCTAATGACAAAGTCAGAGAAAGCCATGCATACAAGAAAGAAAGACAACAGAACAACATTTCACATAATAACATAATTTTAGGAATTTTAATCTAACAATGTGCAAAATGATTTATATGTCATTAACAAGGGAGACTTAGTTTAGAAAGTGAGATATACTAATAGTTGAAAGTCTACGTGTATTCTAACATGTCAGTGTGCTGAGTGGAAAATTATACAATCATATCATTTAATACAGAAAAAAATTACTAAACAAAATCTAACATCCGCCCATGAGAAAATATTCCAGCAAACAAGAAAAAGAGCAAAATTTCCTCACTGAACAAGATCCACAGAAAATGCCCATGATGGTGCATCATGATTAAAAAAAACTAAATATTTCTCCCTAGGATTATGAAGATGAAAAAAATCTCGCCAATTCTATGCAATATCATTTGAAAACCTAGCTTTCAGCAATGTAATGTTTCAGTGAAATCAATACCACTGGCAATAACACCACAAAAGGAAATACTTTAGAATCTAACCTACACAGTATTTATAGCAGTCCCCGAAATCAACTATAAAACTTTTATGAAAGAAGGTAAAGAAGCTCCAAAGAGAATAAGCATGGCTCAATATTGGTAAACCGCCAAATATCCTACAAATCAATGGGGACAAGACAGATGTTATGAGCAGAAGAATCTGCCAGAGTTCTCATAGTCACTTCTCCTTCAAGGAGGAGGAGCATGGCATTCTGTTGCCCTCACTACAAACAGAGCACAGCTTCACACTGGAACTCCCTTTAAAGACCGCAGCCAGGCAAAGTGAAGAGCAAAGAACGTAGAGGAGAACTCAGAAAAAACGCTCCCTCACCAGGTTGGACAGAAATCATCTGACAGCAGCGTGCCAACCAACGGCATTCCCCTCTGCTTAGGAGCTGTCTTGTACCTCAGACCCCCCCCCCAAAGTACCACACAGTTCCCAAGAGCTGGATATTCTACAAAATAGCTGACTAGTTCATCTCAAAGCTGACCAGGTGATCAAAAAGAAAATGTAAGGAAAAATCTCAGTCGAGAGAAGCGTCTGGAGAAGAGTCAACCAAGCATCCTGTTGCATCTTAGACTAAATTCTGTGACAGAAACAATAAACCAGGGAAAAGAAAACATACAAGCAACTACCAAATTCAGTTTATAATAATAAAGTATTTGCACTATAGCAAATATATTAATATAAGATGTAATGGAGAAATCTGGATGATGAGTATCTTACACTCTTTCTAATTTTCTGTAAATCTAAAATGTTCTATAGTCATTTAAAATTATTTTTTATGCTTAGAACAATTTCCTCTTAAGTAAATTATGACAAAAATACTCTGGAACATGTAAAACACAAAATTATATTAGATATTCATGCAGTTTATTTCCTTATAGGCATGAGATATTTGTAGTATCTTCAAAACATTTTACATTCCATCTTCTAAGAGAAGATAAATTTGGAATAACAAAAACCTTTTAGTGGATGTAAAGATGTTCAGGATTACTAATCATGAGAAAAGTGAAAATCAAAACCACAACGAGATATCACCTCACACATATTAAAATGGCCATTATCAAAAAGGAAAGACATAACAAAGGCCTGGCAGGATGTGGGAAAATGAATCCTGTGCACTTTGCGGGGGGTGGGAGGTGTGTGAATGGTTAGGCCACTGTGGAAGGCAGGATGGAGGTTCCTCCAAAAAAGCAAAACAGTACTGGCATATGATTTGGCCATTCTCCTTCGGCCTATCTGTCAAAGGAAAAAAAGATGCATATGCCCACCCCATGGTCACAGCAGCCAGATTTACAATAGCCAAGAAGTGAGGACCAGCTAAGAGCTCACAGGTGGCTGAGTCAAGAATACACAGGTATATCCAACAGAAAATGATTTACTCATCAGAAACATGCATTTTGGCCCTTTGTGATACCGACGGACCTTGAGAGCACAATACTAAGAAAAGTCGATCATGTGAAAAACAAACAGACAGATGAAACCTGATCATTGATTTCCGCAGAGAAAGTGGGCTTCTAAGTTTGGAAACTCAGGCTGGAACAATGTGTAAGTAGCCTGCAGTGCTATCACTGTCACTGTCCTCCCGTTGTTCATCGATTTGCTCGCGCAGGCCCAGTAACATCTCCATTGTGACAACTATTACTGTGTTTGGCATATCGAATACGTCACGAGTAGCTTGCCAGGCTTTGCTATCCGGGCGAGATACTCTCGGTAGATTACTGGGCTCTCCGAGAGGGTCAGAGGAATCGAACGCAGGTCAGCCGTGTTGGCCGCATGCAAAGCAAACACCCTACCTGCTGTGCTATCGCTCCAGCCCAACCTGCAGTGCTAAACTATGGAATCCAGATTCCACCAGTCAACAGCCAGAGAAAAGACAAGGTTCCAGTCTCGGCAATAAGGTACAGCGGAGTGTTTCAGGCACGTTAGCCCGACTGCACTATGCAGGCTAGATTTTGTCAATGACCTAAATAACGGAATTGAGAAGTTATTCTCATTAAGACAGTGCTTAAGAGCTGCTAGAGCTAATGTGTTGTGACATAATAATGCATAACCTGTCTTCTGACAACTGGGCACATGTGACCGTGTCTTTGATGAGAGGATATTGTTTCTGGCGTGTCTGCTTCTTTATTGACTTTGGATCTGCTTTTTAAACCAATTGCTCGCAGTACTATTTGAAATACGATAAATATAATTTACCGTTTTCAATAAAAGTCACTCAGTGGGCCTCATTCTTGTTTCTTGCTTGGACAAGAACCATTTTCAGTTCCCTTTCCCTTTGTCCCGTCACCCATGCCTGGCGTTGGCACACATCAAACACACTCTTAATCTGTGCAACTTGCAAACTGCAGTGTTCTCCAGGGCTCACACACCAGTGCTCGCCAGTGCTGCTGCTGGCCATGATGTGGGGACAATTTGTGATGTAGAGACACAGCGTGTGCTTGTGATATCCACACCTGCTGACTGAGGCCAAGTCAAGAATCACTCAGGACTCCAGGAATCGGGGAGCACTGCTGCTGGGAGTCACATCACATCACAGTTCCGGCAGCTGAACGTGAGTACACTGACTTGCAAGGCAGGTGCTGGATCCACTGAATCAGTTCCAGATCACCTTATTTGAAACTTTGGAGTGGAGCTTTTCCAAATCAATAGACTGTTGATCATCTAGTTAGCAAATCATTAACTGTCACAATTCATAATGTGAGACATGAGAAGAATAAACCAAATATGCTTTCTCCTATACAAGCACACAACACTAGACAAGATATTCAGACTCGTAAATAAAAATTAAATGTCTTCTACAAAAATACAAAGATAATCTGGGGCTGGAGAGATAGCACAGTGGGTAGGGTGTTTGCCTTGCACGCGGAAGACCCGGGTTTGATTGCCAGCATCCTATATGGTCCCTTGAGCACCACCAGGACTAATTACTGAGTGCAGAGCCAGGGCCAGGTGTGACCCAAAAATTTTAAAAAAATATATTCTGTTTCTAGTCTAAATGAAGTGAAAGGGACTGAATATACCCTCCACTCTGAAGCAACTAAGATGAAGAAGGAAGAAAGGAAGGGAGGGATGGAGGAAGGGAGGGAAAGGGAGGGATGGAGGGAGGAAGAGAGGAAGGGAAGGAGGGGGCAGGGAGGAAGGGAGGAAGAAAAGGAGACAGGGAAAGGAGGAGGGATGGAGGGAGAGTGGGAGAAAAGGATGGCTAGAAGAGAGGAAGGAGAAAGAGAATAAAAGAAAGGATGGAAAGAAGAGACCAAAGGAAGGAGGGAAGTGAAATGTTTGACAATGAGCATCAGACCTCAATGAGAGTGATATTTGAAAGCAAACAAGTAAGGTGGCTCTGGTGTGACCTCAAGCCTCCTGCAGAAAAAGTGACAACCCATACACGGGTGCAAGCAGAGACCAGCAGTCTCCCAACTCTGCAAGACACAAACCGGTTGCAAATCCACACCGTTGGCTGTCTACAACAGAGAAGCAGGAGCAAACAGGAACAAAAGTGAGAGCTGGATAGGCCCACCCAGGGATCCCAGGACAGGCAACTGGTACAGATCAGCAGATGCAAGAGAGGACAAGGGGCACGGATGGGGACCGATCGCGGAAAGGCAGAAGGAAGGGCTCGAAGGGTGGATGCAGGCGTCAGAATATCAGGGTGCCGCTGGGGCGAGAGAAAGACTCGTAACTCGGGGACAGCGTGCTCCGAGAAGGCACTGCCTTAGAACGGGCAGGAAACCAGCACCGTGCTCCCTCCCTGTCTGCGCATGGGAGCTTCGACTCAGATGCAGGCCGTCAGCACACTCACCATGACTGCACAGAAGAAGAAAGCGGAAACCTTGGAATATGGTGATGCAAACACATCAGTCAGAAGGGAAAAATGCTTCCTATCTGGCGTCTGACGATGAAAAGCTCGGAGGGTAGAGAAAGTGCTCAGAAGGCTGGAGCTTTGCAGAAACGGGTTTTGGCTGGATCCTCTGAGCCACCTGAGTCACCGAGAACCATCAGGAGTGAACCCCACCCCCAAACACTACCCTGCACATATTCCCCAGAAGCACTGGTGGTGATGCACATACCCAAACAAACAAAAAGTGCCAGACAGGTCGAGGCCAGGAGATATGGACCACTGGTCCAGCCGGACCCGGCGCAGATGCTGCAATTTGTAGCTCGTTGACATGGAAGTGCTCTGGTATCAGTGTGAGAATGTCCAGGAAAGGTCCTGAAACAAGGGTTACCCCACGCAGGATCAACAGGAGGTTCGCAGGACACAAGAGAAGAGATTAATAAGCCTGACCAAAAAGGCTCTTTCGAAGATGAACCTCAGAGAAATAGAGATGGGAAAGTAAAAAGAAATAACAGCAATAAAAACCAGGGCTGGGGCTGGAGAGACAGCACAGCGGGGAGGGCGTTTGCCTTGCACGTGGCCGATCCAGGTTCAATTCCCAGCACCCCATATGGTCCCCTGAGCACCGCCAGGAGTAACTCCTGAGTGCATAGCCAGGAGTAACCCCTGTGCATCGCCAGGTGTGACCCAAAAAGCAAAATAATAATGATAATAATAATATAAAAAAATAAAAACCATGGCAAACCTAGGAACTCAATACAAGCAAAACATCACTTTCTTTTTTTTATAAAGATTTTTTTTAATTTTATCCAATCATCGTGAGATAGTTACAAGCTTTCATGTTTGGGTTATAACCACACAAGGATCCAACACCCATCCCTCCACCAGCGCACATTCCCCACCAGCAACACCCCCGGTATACTCCCCCTTTCCCACCCTCCCCCTGCCTCCATGGCAGACAATATTCCCCATAATGTCTCTCTACTTTGGGGCATTATGATTTGCAATACTGATACTGAAAGGTTATCATGTTTGGTCCTTTATCTACTTTCATCTCACATCTCCCATCCCAACCGGTTCCTCGAGCCATCATTTCCTTAGTGATCCCTTCTCAATTCCAGCTGCCTTCTTCCCGCAAAACACAACTTTCAGTGCCAAAACAAGGAAGCCAGGGGAATGTGACATTCTGTGCGATTTCACTACCAAATGATGGGATATGGGAAACTCTGGTGACCGGCAGATATAAAGGGGTTGAGATATGATGAGGCAGAGGTGGTGGCGGAACACCAGAGACCCAAAAGGAAACCCCACAGCTGCGGTCTCTTCCTACAACAACTGGCTGTATGGGGGACACATTTCAGATTGTGTCTGAGACTCACTTTAAACACATGAAACTTATTGGGAACCAGTTACACCTCCAGGACCTTAAGGACCCTCTCAGTATCTTCTTTTAACCATAAATCTAATTTTCCCACCCTCTTCCTATGATGTCTATTTGGAAGAGTTGCCCCTTTCTTCCTGCACATGGTTTCTCAAGACCGCTGTGGGCCCAGGCCTGAGATGAAATTCAAGATAGGAACCAGAGGAGTGACCCCAGGACTGTTTTCCCTATTGCTCACTGCTCAATAGACTTCAACTTCAACAACTGACTCTTTCCACTTTGTTACTTTTTATTTGGAGTTGGCAGAGCTGGGCCATGGCTGGCAGGGCTCAGGGGTTACCCCTGGCACCGGCTTCAGTGCTCACTCTTGACAGTGCACAGGGAACCACTCGTAAGTGGTATCGGGGACTGACTTGGGGTTGGCACCATGCAAGGCAAGCGCCTTCACACTGGACTACTTCACTTGCTCTACTCTTTCTACTTTGCTATTTAAAAAAAATTATAATTTGTTTTTGGCTTTTCACCTGACATGTTGGTCAATCTCATTCTGCACTATTCACTCAATTCCTCAATTCTCTTCCCCTGTTATTAAAAGTTGACATTGCTGGAAATTAGACAGGCCCTCCTCCCCCCTGGCCAACACCCCCATCTAACATAAATATGCACTCAGTTAGCATCACTGGGCTCCACAATGTTTCAAAGTCATTTTTTGTAGTTCAAAGCTCTCCTTTGAATTCTAGACCCATACGTGGGTCCACCTGGATATGTAAAAATACTTTTTTTTTTTTTACCAACTGTTTTTAATCTCTTTCTCTCCTTACCAGGGAGATTTTTTTCAAGGTCCACCTCAAGCATATCAGTGGCGTTCAGTGATCTCAGGTGAAAATGGAAGTATTTCGCATATATTTTAAGCTAAAACATAATTCTGCCTGGTCCTTCCCTCCCCATGGCGCTTCTTAGAGACCTCGTTCTTAATTCCGTCGATCCCAGATGAGCGGCTGCATGGAAGTGGCTTGCGTCTCGCCTCCCCTTCAACACGGATTTAACTGTTTTTCTCACTGACTGGCACTCATCCCAGTTTCCCCCCTGCTTTTCACCTTTTTCAACTCGTCCTCAGATCTCAGCTCAAATGAATTTTCATTAGGAAAGACTTTCGATTTCCTGTTATCTGATCTGGAAGCTGTCTGTTTCCTTTCCTCTTGGCACTTTTAACACATCCGGATTATAGATTGATCTATCTGCTCAGCGACTCGACACTCTGCGAGCCTGAAAACCCCATATGGCCACAAGCATCTCTATTTTGTTCATCATTTGTTCCTTCTTGCATGATCAGTGCCTGACACATAGAGGTAAAAGAAGAAGGAAAAAATAATGTTCTGGGTGCTGCAGAAAGTATCTTCATGATGGGCTTAATCACATGCTAAGACACAGTATTAGATTTTAAAAAAAAAAAATCATTGGTTTGGAAACAAGAATCATAGGACCAGATGGTCTTCCCAACTCCTTTGATGTGTGATTTTTATTTTTAATGTATTAGATTTCCTAAGTATCTTCATCCTTATAATGGGTATGAATCATTTCCTTTGAGACTCACAATTTTAAATTCAATTGTTAGTAGAAAACCTATTAAAAACATAGAAGATCTGAGTTTGGTGCATTGCTGGTCTTAGTGTGTAAAAGGGCAGTCACTTATATCAAAAGCAGCAGGTACGGTGCGGAAGGCGAAGTGAAAGTCGTCCAGGCAGGAGGTATGGGGGAAGGGGGTGAAATTAAACTGGGCACAGCCACTTTGGAAAGCTCTCTGGAGCCTCCGTAAGACATTAAAGAAAGAGATATATGACGATCATGCCATCTCACTTCTGGGAATCTAGCTGAAGAATCCAGAGATGTAACCTCAAAGTTTCCTGTTTATTTACTCCATTTGGAAGCAACTGAAGCCCCTAATATTAGCAGATGATTGGATAACGATGTGTTAGAGTCCACACAATAAACCGTGTTTAGCAATGGAAAAGATCTGGGCCCAGAGTGATAGCACAGGGGTTGAGGCAATGGACTTGCAGGCAGCCAACAGAAGTGCACGGGTGACCTGAGCACCGGCAGGAGTGATCCCAGAACAGAGAGCCAGGAATATGCCCAGAGCAAAGCCACGTGTGGCCCAACTCCCTCCAGTAAAATAGATTTGTCCTTCACAACAAAATGAAGGAATTCAAAGTAATTCCAGAGAGTGACTGAAATCAGAGGAGAATAAGCCAGGCACTGGAAGCCCACCCCGTGTGCAACGTGAGAGGATAAAGCCAATCAACAGACAAAACCAGAAACATTAAAGACAAACCAGTCGACACTGAAAGTAGATTGAGCGTGACAGAAACAGTAGGTGGACCAGAGCGGACAAGTAGATGGACAAGGGTTCCCCCAAATTAAAAGATAAACATAAATGGAAATTGCAGGCATTCCTTTATAGGTTCTAGTAAAAGATTAAGTAAAAGGCATAAATCATGTTTCAATGTGATAGATTTACAGAAAATACTTGAACTAGGGCTAGAGAAATAGTATGCCTTGCACGTGGTCAGTGTGGGTTCAATCTATGGCATCCCATATGGCCCCTGAACCCACAATTAATCTTTGTGCACAGAGCCAAGAGAAAGCCTTGACCACAATCAGATGTGACTCTGAAACAAAATATTTAAAAAGAGAAAGAAAATAATTTATAAGTGGAATGTAAAAATCCCACTTTCAGAAATGACTGACCCATATTATGGAAACATTATTGCATAAGACTCATCTGACAATTTTAAACTTTATTTACTAGCACAGACATTCTAAAGTTTTTTTTCACAATGCTTAAAACAAGTATTTGATGACATATACACTAGTTTCAGTTACTTATAACTATCATTTATTTGCTGTCTACTAATCACATTTGCCGTTTTAATAGTATGCTTTCTTTGACTTAAACAATATTATGAAATAAGTTTTTTAACAATAACATAATAATTAAAGTCATAAATAAATGTGTGGAATAACATCCTATAATCAATTTTTCATAATAAAAATTACAATAAACTGGCTTCCAATTTTAAGTCATTACTCATGGTGTTTTTATGAATACAATCAGAAACATTGGTGAAACAAATTACAGTCTTTTTTGTTTTCATGAAAGCAACACGACTATCATTTCCTTGTCCTTGAAGTAAAAACAGAGACATTTTGTTGCCTGTTGCCAAGGATTCCAAAACTCTGACAGAAACTGCTAGTAAAGCAAAAACTCAAAAGAAATGGTTTAACTTAAGCAAAATATTAGAAAGACAATTCCACAATTAAGAACATAAAAAAACTTCCAAATATCTATTTTCCCAAACAAAAAATTTCATTACAAAGGCTAAAAATCATCACAATAAATAACAGTAATAGGACATTTCATAAATAATGCTGTGTATCTTTAGTGTGTGTAGTGAAAATAGAATTTAAAAAAAGAAGTTGGTTTTAAATATGTCAATAGGAGAGTTTTAGCTTTATTATGCAAAGATATGCACAATAAATTCCTTTTTATTGCAATCAACATATGTAGGAGTCCAATCAATTAGCAACATGATAGATTTCAGTGGTCGTATATTTTTGGCCACAGAAAGAAAGATGGAGTCCATTTCTCTTCCCCCCAGTTCTGAGCTGGGTTCAGATCTTTTCTTGACCACTAGAATACAACGGAAGTGACACTAATTCAGAAGGCTAAATATAAGGACAGCTGAAGTTCTTGCTCCTTCTACTGAGGTAATTTACTCCTGAAACTCACACACCATGCAGAGAGATTCCAAAGCTCATAAGAGAGCTGGGTGGGGCATTGTCCAAGGGTTCCAGCCTCAGGGATGGTGCAGCCAACAGCCTGGCAGAGGAAGCCCTCAGATTCCCCAGTGCAGATGATGGAAGTCCCAGACCTCCACCCAACAGGGAAGGATATCTACTCAGTTGCGTCCCATAGTCTTACCCTGTCCAGACGCTTAGTCAAGTAGCAGACAGAGTGGATTCTGAACAGTGGGGATTTCTTCCAGTGGAAGCTGGAAAATCCTGGATCAAACCACTGATAACTTTGGGTTCTGGTCCACAGGTAACTATTGTATAGTGTCCTCACCTGGTAATGGCTGCAAGAGCTCCTGGGATCTCTTCTGTAAACAGACTGTTGCCATTTGTGAAGCCTTCATTTCATTTCCTTTTCTCCCTTTCTTCTTTATTTTTACTCGGTTGGTTTGGTTTGGTTTGGTTTTCTTGGTGGGGATCAAATCCGACATTCCCCACATCATGGAGTCAAACCCCATTTGACTCTTAAAATGTAAACGCCTCCCAAATTCCAAGTTTTTGTGCCATCCCACTGAGCATTAGGTTGGCGGGGGAACACCAATACTCACTCCGTGGCACTAGTCAGCCCGTGCAATCAAGAAAAATGGCACAGTGGATGTGGATTCTTCTTCAGAATCTCTAAGCTGAAGGGAAGTCTGCGAGCCAGACACAGAAAGTGAACCAGAAGACACAAGTTCCCAGCTCAGACTGGGGTGGACACCCGCTTCTCATACCTGCACTACAGGACTGTTCTGCCTTGCTCAACCCCCTCACACACCCCCAGCTCTCCAGGCTCCAAGCCCCAGTTTCAACAGGAAGCTGGTGCGAGAAGAGTTCCTGGAAGGCTCTTACACAGTGAACTAATCGATTTGTTCAAGTGGGCCCAGTAACGTCTCCTTTGTGAGACTTCTTGCTACTGTGTTTGACATATTGAATACTTTCGGTAGCTTGCCAGGCTCTCTGAGAGGGGCAGAGGAATCGAACCCGGCTCAGCCGAGCTGGCTGCGCTCAAGGCAAACACCCTAACGCTGTACTATCACTCCAGCCCACACAGTGAACTTAGTAAAAGTTCAATAAATGTTGACCATTGCCATGTGGTTGCCCTTGTTGCTAATGTGAAATGTACTATGTGAGGTTTCATTCCGTTAAGAATACATGTTGCTGCTCAGGGACTAGAGAATTTATGCCAAATCCAGAACAATTTCCTGTCCATTTCAAAGAATATACATTTAAATAAATCATTATTTTAAATAGCACCATGATTGGCTCAAAAGGTGATGTAGGTATCGAGTAAATAAAGGTTTAACTTCTCTTTTATAAATTATTATTCTAGGCAAAGTAATTATCCTTTGCTTTTTTCCCCCCAGAAATATTACGATGGCTACATTTTATGATGCTATTATGGAACAAAAATGCCCAAATCTAGTTGACATGCTAGCTATCTTTTGGCATGATTACAGAATTAATGTTATTGCCTAACTAATAAAAAAACTGATTTGGCTACTTGACATAAAAACTGAAGTTACTCATCCCCAAAGTATGTCATATACATGTCTCAATAATATTTTATTACATGCCTCATTTATCTGATTAAATTTTAGTATCTGACAAGAACTCTCATTTACATGGCACATTCAGAAAATCCCTTTCCCTTTTATTTATATTTAAAATTTCTCAGTGGTACTCTCTAATTAGCTCTAAAATCAGACTTCTCATTTAGCATGGCTACTTTTGTTTGGTCCTGAAGAGAAAACTAACATTGGATTGATACTAATAACTGGTATCTATTTGTGTTACCCCAACAACAAGTATTTTTATCTTTATGTTTGACCAACTGCATGTCGTAAACCACTAATTTCACTTGCAAGGAGTCAAACTCTTAATTTCCTCTGCAGTTGCCCTTTCCCTCTCAGCAGGATCTGCCTCTTCCCCCAGCCTCCATTATAGACCTAATTTACCCAGCAGAGAAGGGAGTCATTCCGATCCCTGGTTATGATAAAAGGAATCCTGTGAAAATTTCTGTGCTCTGTGTAGTTCCCCTCTTTTTAGTTTATTGTGCCACAATTTATAGCTGCCTCAGTCTCCCGAGTATCTGACCTCTTTTCATATATCAGTGGGACTTCTGTTGTGCTCACTTTCTTCCTCTCTGTATGTCTCTCTGCAATCAATCTGGGGAATCATAGTTGCCTATTACTTTGCTTATTTTTCTTTTCTCAAGGATAACAGTTTATTGTCAATTATCAAAATAATTGTTTTAAATATTTCACCCAGTTTTTTTATGTGTTTTATTATAGTCAACTACTAGCTTGTTAACTCTAACTATTCTGTCATGGAAAAAAACTTTACATTCCAAGACTGTACATTTTTAAAACCAGAAATAAATTTTTCAAGTGACCTTCAACAACCTAGAAAGTTTTTTTTCTTGTTTATTTTGGGGCCATACCTAGATGTGTCAGAGCTTATTCCTGGCTCTGTGCTTGGGAATCACTCCTGGCAGGGCTTGGGGGGACTATTGTAAATGGTCACTGTCACTGTCCTCCCGTTGTTCATCGATTTGCACGAGCGGGCCCAGTAATGTCTCCATTGTGAGACTTTGTTGTTACTGTGTTTGGCATATCAAATGTGTCACAGGGAGCTTGCCAGGATTTGCCATGAGGGCGAGGTGCTCTCAGCAGCTTGCCGGGCTCTCAGAGACGGGTGAAGGAATTGAACCCGGCTCACCCTGGCTGGCCAGCTGCGTGCAAGGCAAACGCCCTACCGCTGTGCTATTGCTCCAGCCATTCAATCATGCGTTGTAAATGGTGCTGAAGATTTAACCTGGGTAGGCCATTTGTAACACAACCACCTTGCCCATTATACTATTGCTCCAGCCCCAACCTAGAGAGATTTAAAATTACCAAAAGATAGTATACATTTTTAAATGTGAGGATTTTTCACAGCACTTTATTGTGGCTACAAAAGAAAAACTTTAAGATGCATGTGGTAATTATAATCATATTAATATTTTTATGTATATCATTTCTACTTTTGTCTCTACGTTCCTCTTTGAAAAATAAACCATTCATTTCCAAACTATTTTTTTCTTATATAAAGAAGTTTCTTTCACAATGGCTTTATAAATTTTAAGATTGTTGGGTAATGCTAAGTATATAAGATATGACTTAAACTTGTCTGTGGAAATTGTATTAGCTCATGAATCACATTGGTTCAGAAAACAATTTTTGTAATCTTTCCAGCTTTCTTCTATCAATCTAATAATAATAATAATAGTAATAATAACTAGGGCTGCGATAGCACAGCGGTAGGGCGTTTGCCTTGCACGCAGCCAACATGGCCGACGCGAGTTCGATTCCTCCGCCC
>JAOXYA010000019.1:55673031-55683481 GCA_028565675.1 Sorex palustris | reverse complement strand
CTAGGATGAAGGAGACGTTACTGGGGCCTGCTCGAGGCAATCGACGACTAACAGGATGATTTGTGATTTGTGATTTTGTGATTTGAGTTAAAAATAAATAAATAAATAAAGTTAAACTTACTTTCTCTGGGGACTCCAGTTGGAGTCACCCAAAGTGTCCTAGAGGACCAGAAAGATAAGCCAACTTACTTTCTCTGGGGACTCCAGTTGGAGTCACCCAAAGTGTCCTAGAGGACCAGAAAGATAAGCCTTCCCGGCCCATCTCCCGGGCACAGTAGAGAGTGACCCCTGAGAACAGACCTGGGAGGAGGAAGCCCTGAGCGTTGCCAGGTGGGGCCCCAAAGCAGAAACAAAATCCCCAGAGCCATGTGAGAGGCATGCATTTTACATGTCGTAGGGCCTGGAAGGTCTGTTGTTCCTACGCATGATGATCCTGTGTATTGGGTCATTGAAATAATGTGTTTAGTGAAACTAGAGCTACACTGTAAAACTGAAAGAAGAGTGTCCTTCCATGGTACCCTGAGGTCAGGATCTGTAATAGGAAAAAGCCTTTTGGTTCTCAAAATACATATCTAAAAGACAAATGGAAAATCAATTTTTAACAAGTGATTGTGCTGTTTTTTTTTAATTTGTTGATCTATTACTCATTTTTTTTGTGTGTGTTTTGCTTCTTTGAGCTCTTGCTCATGAGAAATGGCATCCTTGTTTTTATCACTAAGGCCAGTGATGTGTGAGCAGGCATGCTTTGTCTGATAGTCTAGTGCTAGGAAGCTTCGGATTATTACTATGGGATCCTACCTTATAATGATCAGCTCGTAAATGTATTAAGGACATTACTTAAAAGTTTTTATTTCTGATCTAATCTTCCTCACTTTTACATATTTTTTTTAAAACAGTCTCAACACATGAGATCTTTACTGTTTAAACTCTTATAATAATGAAATTTAAACTGTTCTGATAATCAAAATAGGCACAAAATTTATTTCTTTGAGAGAAGAATTCACAGACCAACTGAGTACCCATAAAAGCAAGTTCTGCTAAAAAGAACTTCTCAGCATAAACAAACAGCATCTTAATACAAAAGTTGAGATGCTATTTCCTTAAAATGTTTCTGTGTGAGACTATTATATTCAAAACTGTAAGAGTATTTGCATGCAGGTGCTCAAAAAGATATGTAAAAGGTTGTTTATAGTCTCATTGGTCTATTTAAACTTATATTTGTGGCACCCAAGACATGGTACAGCAGGTAGGGCACTTGCCTTGCACGCGGCTGACCCAGAGTCAATCCCTGGCATCCCAGATGGTCCCAGAGCATACCAGGAGTTATTCCTCAGCACAGAGCCAGGGGTAACCCTAAACACCTCTGGGTGTGCCTCCGAAAAAAGGAAAAAAATTATATTTATCATTCAGATAAGAAAAAAAAAGTCCAAATTTTAAACCATCTTTAGCAAGTTCCAAGAATCCTTTTCTAATATTTAAATTAATTTCATTGACTTCAAATTTAATATTGATCGATGTCTTTTTAAAATAAACGCTGTGCATAGCGCTTTGACTCCGTCTGAGTTTCACCCTTTGAGATGCCTTTTTCTCCCAGCACTTCACGTTCTTAGCACGGAGCACCTGTAGCTGTATGGAAATACAGGCCTCTCGCAGGCTGCTTCGCTAGTGAACACCTTCCTGTTCTGTCTGGGTCTTGAGTATGCTGCAGGCATTTTCTTTTCCTCTCTACAAATCTTGCAGGTTCAGGCTAAAGGGCTCAGCTAGGAGGCTAGGAAAGCAGTGACAAATATCCCCAGGCTCTTCTCATGTGGCGACTTCCAGCTGCAGCTCATGTTTATGTGCACAACAGTTCGCTGATCAGAAATTTATTTCCATGACAATTACCAATGCATTGCTCTAAGAGTAGTGAGACTTGGCATTATACAATTTAATTTCAAATTTTAAAAAATCATTAGAAAGTGAGATTAATACGGGATAAGCAGCTTGGTGGTATTTTGTTAAAACTAGCTGATATAATTATCTCTTCTTAACTCCAAAATACTTGTGAATAATCTGGGAGTTAATCATTTTGAAACATAGCACCGTTTTCTTTGTTTCATTAATCTGTATAAAAGCACGCTTGACATCACCCTGCAAACAGGAGAATTAGTATCTGACAAAGTGCCACTGGAGTTTTATAACTAAAACTCACTCCAGAGCTTAGATCACTCCTGATATTTATAGATGAAATAGTCAAATGTGTTTATGACATAAATATTCCTCTGATGATTAAGAAAGATTCGCTGTTTTCTCCTGACTAGTTTGCATTACACTTCCTTTCATACAAATCAACTGTGTTTTAGTTATTGCAAATTGATCCCATTGTAAAACACCATCAATAAAAATTCAACTATTTAAAGGAAATTAAAATGCAGTGCGGAGAGATACTCCATGGTTAAAAGCTCTTGCCTTGTATGCGGCTGACCCTGGTTTGATCTCCGGCACTAGACAAGGTCCTCCAAGCCCCACCAGGAGTGAACCCTGAGCACAGAACCGGGAGTAAAACCCCTGAGCTCTGCCAGGGGTGGTCCACCATCCCCAAGTTCAAATGCATTCTGGCGTTGTGTGTTTATGTTTCTTTGTGGTACTAATGATCAAAATGAATAAAATGATGAAAATGACTAGAAATAGTTTCACAGTGTTCAAAAACTGGTATGTTTTGCTTTAGAATTATGAATGAGCTTTTTTGAGCTATTGTCAGATGATATTTCACAGTCTTGCCATTCTGGGTGGCAGTGAGACTTGGCGTGTTCTGGGAACCTGGGTGGGTGCTCTAGTTCTGTGTGGACAGAGAGAGTGAGTAACCAGGGGTGCATCTATAGGATTTGCTGCCCTCTCCCTTGCATTTGATTGCCTTGGTTTCACTAACTGAGGCCATTTGTTCTGGGTTTCTACAAGGTGGATGTTGGTTTGTAATGATGGATGAGTGACCTGGCTACCAAGTGGCATGGAGAAATAACCGTTAGGAAACATTTTCTGAGGGGCTGGGAAGCTTTCCCCTGCCATGTGCGAAGTCATATTTTCTTGGGGTTCTTCCCTGTTCCCCGCCAGCTGCTCTGAAGTTCTGTGGGACATCCTTTCTCCGCCCGGGCTGCTCCTCTCGTAGATCAGGGCTTACTGCTTCTTTATGGGTGTCGACGAAACACAAGTGTCTGTCCCAACTTCATTCCAGATTAGAGTTAAAAAGGAGTAGATGCTTGGGTTCGGAACTTATGTATCTTATATTTTATTTTATTTTACTATTACTGTGTCTGGCATATTGAATACGTCACGGGTAGCTTGCCAGGCTTTGCCATGCGGGCGAGATACTCTCGGTAGCTTGTGGGGCCTGCTCAAGCAAATCAATGAACAACGGAGGACAGTGACAGTGACAGATTTTGTTTTATTTTATTTCCTTTTGGGGTCACATGCAGCGATGCTCAGGGGTTATTCCTGGCTTTGCACTCAGGAATTACTCCTGGCGGTGCTCGAGAGACCACATGGGATGTGGTCAAACCCAGGTCACCACACACAAGGCAAATGCCCTGCCTGCTGTGCTCAAGCCCCTGAGATTTATTTTAATATATATATATAATTTTTTCTTCATAGTTTCTTACATGATTTAGAGCCAACATCCACTCCCTCTTTGGTCATTTAGAAACCTGCACCCCGTTACCTCTTCCAACCCGATGACAAAGAGTCCAGGGTGCCTCTCTGGCTGGGGGCAGGACCCTGGGCCCTCCCTCCTGTAGCGTGGACCCCCGCCAGCCCTGGGCCAGTCTGCCAACCCTTGTCCTCCTTTCTTGTCCACTCGCAGGCATGGATCTCTTCTCCAACTGCACGGAGGAATGCAAAGCGCTGGGCCACTCGGACCGCTGCTGGATGCCCTCGTTCGTCCCCTCCGACGGCCGCCAGGCCGCTGACTACCGCAGCAACCTGCACGTGCCGGGCATGGACTCCGTCCCGGACACCGAGGTGTTCGAGGCCCCCGAGGCCCAGCCGGGCCCCGAGCGCTCCTTCTCCACCTTCGGCAAAGAGAAGGCGCTACACAGCACGCTGGAGAGGAAAGAGTTGGACGGCCTGCTCTCCAGCACACGCGCGCCTTACAAACCGCCCTACTTGAGTAAGTATCTGGCCGGAGGCCGCGGCCACGCGGGCCGGGCCGGGGACACGGGCACCACGCCAGGTCTCTCTGTCTCGTTTTGTTTTCTAGGGAAGGTAGCGTTCAGGTGGTTCTCAGAAAGCAGGACCAAAGAGGCCGGGGGCTGCAGGCAGAGCTCGACGGTGGGAAAATGAATGTTGTCACCGAGAAGACAGACAGAGTCGTGGGGGGTAGGACTCCGTGGGGGAGGAGACAGTCATCATGCCCACGTCCAGGAGGTGGATGTTGGATTGGCACCGTTTCTGAATGTCCTTCCTGTCTTCTTCGTGGAGGGGGTCTAGGTGTCCATGTGTTGGAAGGACTTCGTGCAGGGGTCGAGTTGTCTCTGGCTCAGAGCACGCCTGCCTTGTCTGGCCAGGCCAGCGTGCTCGGCAGATGACCCCACGCCTCATCCTGACATCACAGCCACCAAGGCCCCCCGTCTCAGAACCCGTGGCAGCTGTGGCTTTGCCCGTGGGGCGTGGTGTCGTGGTTGCTTGCTGTGGACCAGGCCCAGATGAGGAGCAGAGGCAGAGGGCGAGGGAGGCTAGCTCTGCCCCACTGCTCAGCGAGTTTCCTTGAGCGCCTGGACGGTAGCTCTGGGCTCTTGGGCTTCTGCGACCCCGTTCTCCAAGTAGGTCCCTTCACACAACGGCTGTGAACCAGAAAAAGAAAAAAAAAAAAACTTCTAAGATTCCGCAGTTCGATTCCTTTGAAGGATCTGAAATTATCCTGTTGATTGTACATTTCATCAGAATTCTTTGTGGCTAGCTGATGGACAAACAGCACTGACAATTTAGTATTGTGGTGCAACCATGTTAAACTAGCAGGAAGTAAGGATGGAATTCAGACCGGTCCCATCCAAAGATGATTTTCTCTGGGAGAGCTGGTCCATTGTCCACAGTGGTTTCTTGTCTTCATCTTCTGGTGCAAAATAATCTGGTGATCACACACTAGAGAGAAGAGATAAGACTGCTTGAAGACCTAGATATTCTTTTCTGACTTAGGGCATGGGAGGCGAAGGAGAACTAGATTTATAAGAATTTTTAAAAACCTTAGAAGTTTACCCTTCAGTTTACCCTTAATAAATATAAGTGTGAAAGGCATGGGTTGAATGCATCAAGGACTGTCACCCAGCGCTTTGATAGTACCATACAGCACTTGGATGGCGAGAATGAATCGGCCATTTGAGACAGTCGTTATAATACGACAAATCATGATCAAATGATGTTTTATGAAAGGTGCATCTATTTTTCAAATTAATTTAGAAACGTGCTGATCTTAGTATGTTTCAGCATTTAAATATTTTGGTATTAGTGTTCAGTGTTAGCATTTTAATATACATAACCATGTCATTGTACTACCCTCCAAATTACTGATGTTTGATTTCTAAGATTATCAAATGCAAGAAGTGTAAGAATACTTCAGGGGGGAGAAAAATGAGAATTTCTAAACACTAACCAAGAAGTAACTTGGATGGTGAACTAAACACTAACCAAGAAGTAACTTGAATGGTGAAATCAGAAGGTTAAAAACTTACACATTTACACACAGTAGCAAATTAAGTGCCCTAAAATAAAGTTGCCATCAGTAAGAACTGTAATACATGCTTGGCCAGTCAAAATGAAACTTGGAATTTCCATTTTATTTATTAGTGAGAACCAAACTTTTCATAATTTTGTCAAGGTATTCTCAGTCATTTCACTTGAAGAATACATGTCAAAGAGATATTTTCAATCATTTCAAAGCAAAATATCAACTTTTGATTCAGATAAATTGGAATTTGTATTTCTAAATAGAAACTCTTGCTGCTACTACAAATTAGCTTTTAAGTCTGTGTTATCATGGAGAAATCATTTTTCCTTCTTTAGTGTTTACTGAGTAAAATCTCACACTTAGAATTGAATTTTAGACAGCTACAAATGTCTTTTCCCAGTATTTTTTAATTTAAAAATCATAATTTCATTAATGAAAGTATTAATGATCCATATATTTTATTACATATCATTTAGATATGTATTAGAATAAATTAGTTTTTAATATAAATTTGTGGGTATTTTATTCTGTTTTAGCCAACTTGCGTGCTAAAAATTAAGGATTTGAACCTTGATGAGAAAAATAAGTGAAAAACAGGACTATTCTGTTTATATCTTTAGAACTAGTCTCTTTATATCTTCATATATTTCTGAAATTACTTAGACTTCTTGCAGTTAACATCTTAAACTCACATACTTATCTTTAAAATTATCTCATGGCTTTGATTTAAAAACAGTCAATATTATGGATTATCTGCAAGTAAAAAACTGGCAACCCAAACCCTCCAGATTACTTTGCTCCCTTAATTCATGAGAGTTAATCTGGTATCATTTATCATTAGGAATGAAAATATTCTCATCTTCTAAATTGAAAAGCACATCCCTTATGTAATTAAAGAAGCTAAAAATTGACACTAATTACTTGCTTTTAATCAGAATGTTTAAATAATTACTCAGGTAGCTTTTTTTTCCTTTTCTAAACATGTGTTTGGTATTTTTAATGAACTAATGTACATTTTGATGCTCAGAAGTTAGCTGTAAATTTATTTCATTATTTTTATAACCCTGTTTTGAAAAGACAAATGAAGCCACCACTGCTATCATTTGTAACGTCAGGGCAATAGTGATGCACTGATTACAAATGAGATTATTGTTATCTAGATCAAAGTTTTATCGCTTTCTCTGCCTCTGGTTGCTAAATTTGAAGAAATTGACTTTTACCCAAAATAGGCATAGGCCCACAAAGATACACTAAATATAGTTATATTCCCCCCTTTTATAATTCAACGTAAAAGATACCTAAAGAGCAAATGTAAAAACAAAATAAAAGAATACACTGCATTTGTTGAGAAGAAATTTGTATTTTTCCATAGTAGTTTGGAGCTTCTCTGCTATTACTCTCCTGGCTTGTTATGAGCGCTTCATAAATATGTGCTCTCTTAATTTGTCCTAAAAATACAAAAGTGAGTATGGAGAAAGGGGTCTAAGGAAAATACTCAAGTCTGAGGAGATAGATTTAAGCACGGAGAATATTGCCATAAAGTAAAGAGAAAGCCACAAATATTCTTTAGATGTATTTCAAGGTGTTAATAAATTTTAGCTAAACATCGTTACACTTTTCTTAGAATATTAAAAAAAATAACTTTAAAACTTGATAAAAATCAATCATTATTTTTAACAGTTTTAATGTAAAAGAAGAAATATTCTATGGAGTTTTAAAAGAACATTGCCTTTTTATCATGACAACACCAAAAATTTGAAGTTTACTTTCTTTTCTTTTTTATTTTTTTACTTACCTTTATTTATTTATTTATTTATTTATTTTTGCCTTTTTTCACTTTTGGAGCCACATGCAGCCATGCTCACGGCTGACTCCTGGCTCTTACTCAAGGATCACTCCTGGTGGTGCTCTGGGTTCCATACGTAGTGGTGGGAACCCACCCTGGGCCGGCTGTGTTCAAGGCAAGCGCCCTTGCCCACGGTGCTAGCTATCCGGCCCAGTTTTGAAGTTTAGATATGGAATATAGCTGCTAAATTACATGATCAAGTACAGATAAAAATAACTTTGAGAAATCCCAGCAGATAGGAAATATAAAAATAATGTAGATATGAGAATATAGTGGATAAGACCTGATTTATTGCTATAATTTAGTAATGCCCAATCATTAAAACATTTTTATAGCACATTTGCCTTGAAACTGGCTTTACATTTTGGACCTCATCTTTTGAGATAGTTGGACTTTTTGGGGCAAGGTGCATACCCACCAGTGCTTAGGGCTTACTTCTGGCTCTGCGCTCAGGGATCACTCCTGTTGGTGCTCAAGGGCCATTTGCTGTTCTGGGGATCAAACTTGGGTTAAGCATGTGCAAAGCAAGTGCCTTCCCCCGCTATTGTCTCTCTCTGGTCCCATTTCTTAAGATTTTCTTTTAGTCAGCTAATAGCTCAAATCAACTAAAACAATGCAGTACCGAATGGGTAAGGGTTTGTTTGGAAATATGTTGAATTCTTATTAATAACATACTTACTCCAGAAGAATTCAGGATAATCAATAAATAAGCAAGGGGATTTCATCCAGAAT
Source organism: Sorex palustris (assembly GCA_028565675.1). NCBI lineage: Eukaryota > Metazoa > Chordata > Mammalia > Eulipotyphla > Soricidae > Sorex > Sorex palustris. The sequence continues at coordinate 55,675,208 of JAOXYA010000019.1, read as the reverse complement.
ATACACATTTAAATGTTTGTTTATTGCATTAAAAGGCCTTGCACTAATGAATTACATTGAAATGATAAAACTGCACTCTTAGTGATTGTCCCTTTTTTGGGGGGTGAGGTTGGACCATACTCAGCAATGGTCAGCATCTACTCCTATGGCGGCTGGGGTCCCATGTCGGGATGAGGGTGGGCAGGCCATATGTGGTGCCAAGAATCCACTGGGGGGTTGGTCATGTACAAGGAAATCATCTTCCCTGCTTGTACTATCTCTCTGGCCCTGTCGTTGATTTTTATATATGGGGGAAAAAAATCCACAGCATTTTCTATGATCATCATTTCATCGTAAATCCTTTCTTGAAAATTCACATGATTCCTTACTGCCTCTGATCATACAACATTCATGCTGGTCAAAAAAAAAAAAAAACTCTCTCTGACCTCACTGTGTCAACTTTTGAGCTCTTCAGAATGATTTCTTCATTCCAATCACAATGACACTGCTCTGCATGACTGTCTCTGTTTAGGGGCCCCAGTTTCCCACCTCCCCCAAATTGGTGGGCACACCTTACCCTTCTGAGACTTTAACCCCCCTGCCCTCTCCCTCAGAGATGTCAGAACACTGCCTGGTGGAAGAGTTCTCGCACACGCCCTTCATCCCAAGGGCCTTCTCTGGGGAGAGCTGCTGCATCTATATTGTTTCTGCAGAGCACTTCAAGTCTTTCTTTGATTGAAACCCTCAGCATCTTTTGTTTTGTCACATGTCTTCTAATCCCTTCATTATCTCAGCCTGCCTTCTGGAGTTGTAATTTGTTGAACTCAGCAATGTGGTAAGAGCATATATAGAATTGAAACTAAAATGATTTTTCTTATTGGTACACATTTCCCTCATATTTATATAACACTGCCAAGTATTTTCTCTAGGATTTGTATAATTCTTAATATCATAAATCTTGCACGATTTTATCAAATCCTTAAGTCCTCAAATAAGTGATGCCGTGACTGCCGTTTACAGCCTCTCTCGTCTCATAGTTCTATCCACGCACCACTAACTGAATGAATACTTGTTTTCAGAATTTTATTTTCCCTTGGAAATGTGTTCATTTGTATTTCCTTTGTCTCTAGGTCATGCTACTTTTTAAAATATCCTACTTTGGCGTGTTCTCGTCTTTCGTTCTTCCCTATAAAATTACATCTGGGTGGGGGGTCCGTGGAGAGCTGGCACATTCGGTAAGGCAGGTGCTTGTAAGCAGTGAACCCTGGTTGGACCTCTGGCCCTGCCTAGGTTTCGACGAGCCCCACCAGGAGTGATCACTGAACCAGAGGCAGGGTTGAACTCTGAGCATAGCTGGGTGTAGCCCACAATTCAAAAGAGAAAATAAAAATTACATGGTTCGTGAAGTTATTTTGTTTTAGTGCATCTCTTTAGGACATATCAGTGTTTAAGTTCCACTCTTTCTGATTTTTTCCTCGAGTTCTTTTATCCAGGAATTAATGATTTAATCTCTCCTATTCAAAAGAGTTGCCATGAGCTGAGGAGGTAGCCTGTAGGGCTAGAGCTTGTAATTTACACTCAGATGTTGACAGTCAGTTCCCCAGCACCTCTGGGGCTGCTGGGCGCTGCTGGGAGGGAACTCCCAACAGCTAAGCTGGGCATAGATTCTGGGGTGTGGTCCCAAACCAAAGAAAAACGGTACTAATAACAGCTGCCTCACATCAGCGCCATGAGCAAATTATACAAAAGGAAGAAATAACTCAGCATCAGAAAAAAAAACAAAATAACAAGCAATTCATATCCTCTAGTCATTATTATGATTGTGTGTCCATTGACATTATGATATTCCATTCACCTAGAAAATTCATAATCTATTCACAGTTGACCTCACTGTTTTATGAAACTGGCGGAGCCTTTGACCGCCCCATCACTCTCCATCAATGAGATCTTAGAACATTATCGTCTTTCCTAGCTGTGGGGTAAAGTCTTAAACCTCAACTAATATGACAAAGAGGAAGCAATACAAACCCTTCCAAGATGCAGATATTCATCTAGCATCTATAAGTTTGGTGGTTTCTGTAGATTGTTTTTGATTAGGTCAGGTGCCATTGTTCTTCTGTGATTCATCACTTTCACCTAAAATATTGGCTTTTGAATCCCTTAGAACTAGTGAGTATCTCATGTTCTTTAGGTATATG
>JAOXYA010000019.1:55641505-55651658 GCA_028565675.1 Sorex palustris | reverse complement strand
AGCTGGCTTTGCCCCCGACCCCCGGCTCAAACCTGCTTTCCACGAGCCTCCCGTGCGGCCACCATCTTCCTTTCCAGAGAGGAGAGCTCAAGTGTTTTCTTTATGTTCTTATTTTTCAACTAAGGAGTAAGTATCTCTAAGACTACAGCTACCTTTTTATAGATTTTTGGCTTGGGGCCACACCCAGCAGTGCTCAGAGCACAATCCCTGGCTCTGCACTTAGGGGTCACACCTGGAAGGGAACAGCGTCCATATTAGGGCTGAGGGGATCGAACCTTGGTCGGCAGCATGAGAGGCAAACACCCTCCCTGCTACATTATCTCTTTAGCACCTACAGTTTCTTCCTTCACGTTTGAACTTTGGGAAATGCCATCACAGTTGTTACCTTACAAGTTTGTCTTGTTGGTACTTGTAGGATTTTCCTTTGAACTTTTCATTTTAGTGAACAATTCAGAAAAATTAAGGAGAGCTCATTAATTCACCCTCTCTCTCTTAAACTGGAAAGTAGAAAATGAGTTTTGACAGAAAGACTAAAGTCTTGGGTATCAGAAGAAGAAATGTACTCTGAAGTGGGTGGAGAGTTTGGATATGGTACTCTTTCTGACCTGCACAGGAAGCATTAGTACAGTGGACATTGCATTCAACCACACCGAGAGTTTTTTCATTATGTTGAAGACATCAATAATTAATTCTCCTCATTGCATTTCAATAAATGACATCAAACATGTGGTATATATAAGCATAAATTCCTGTTTTCCCAAATGTGATTATTACACTTATCTTCATAAAATAGCAACTTTATATTGAGTTCAAACAATTTACAAGCAGTTATACTAAAATAAAATAGGTCATGTGCATTGTTACATGTGATATAGAGAGATGAGAATCATTATTTTAGTCAACTGTCTTTTAAGCTTATAATTACAAATGGAAACATGCTTCAAAGTTCAGTACAGCATTCCTTACATTCCATTGGTTTATTCTCCACATCACTGTTCTTTGCATAGTGTCTGATACTTCTATCCAGCTACTAGGAGCTTCAACTTGCAAGCTTCAGTTCTTGGGGTTGATTTAATTCCATGGTTCATGGCAGAAATAGGGCCATTTGGGGATTGTTGCCTTTGCCACCATGACTAACACCTGAGTCTTAATGAGCTGGTGATTGAGAACTGGCATGTATACATGGGGAACATCTACTACAGAACTTCAGGACTAAGTATTTTGTTAGCTCCAGAATCTGCCAACTTTTTTGTGATAAAAAAATTTTTAATCTCATGTTTTCCTGGGTTTAAAAAAAGACAGAAATGGGTGATTTTGAATATTTAAGTTACTCAATTTTATTCAACCTAGGACAACTTTCTAAATCTAGCAAGATTCTATTTGGAGAGCAATATATTTGGAAGGAAGAAAAAGGCGGAATCTGTACTGTAGCAGCTTCTTCCTGATTAAGACCACATTGACAGGACTTCTATTTTGAAAAGCCCTGGTTACATTACGAAAAGGTGTACCAAGTGACCAGAGAGACAGTCTAGTGCTAAGGTCATGGCGTTGCAGGTGGCTGACCTAGGTTTCATCCCGGCTACCCTCAGCCCTCATCAGGAGTGATTCTGAGCACAGAGCCAGGAGCAAGCCAGGAGCAGCACCAAGTGGGCTCCAAAGCAAAAGCCAAAGAAATTAAACAAACAGTGTCCACTGCCCCCCCGCACACACACATCCCCTAAATGCCCAAGACAACTTCACATGAATGTGTCCAAGATTCCAGCCTCCTGCAGATGTTCTTTCCTTGGCTTTAGGGGCGATGCACCTAAAGCCCCCCTAAGAAAGGGAGGGAGCATTATAGTAGGGGGAGGTGCCTGAGTGACTTAGGGGTGCACACAAGCCACGGCAGTGAGGGACATGGGTTGCAATGATTTCATTCCCTTTCGCCTCCTTTGCAGAGATGTCTTGGCGGCACCTGTGTGGGGACACTGCAGCTGCCCGAGGAGGAAGCAGCCCTGCGAAGCCAAGGAGCCAGCAGGGAAACGCATTCCCGCTCAGCTGTGTCTTCAAGTGAGCCTCCAGCTCCTGCCCGCAGGTGCCCGGCTAGACGCCCAGCAAAGCTTCCCTAAGAAGAGTTTGCAACCGCACCCATGTCCAGACGGTCATGAACGTTCGCGGACAGTAGCTGCTCTGTGCTGGGGCAGACTGTCATGCACCGGCAGAAATGAGTACAGTATGTAAGCAAGAAGGCTTTTGTCCACTAGGGCAATGTGAAGCAGTGACTTTCCTGGTGCGCGCTGGACACTCCCACAAGGGACTTGTAGCCCATCCGTGTCCTCATTCTCCTCTCCCTGGCTTTCCTCTCCAGACTCCACTTCTCCTCGGTGTCCTGACTTGTCTCCTCCTCATTTCACACACACACACACACAAATCCCCACAATTTTCTGAATTAATCTTCTATTGGCTTAAAAAATAATAATAAAACAGTTCTCATCAGATGGGAAAAAAATGCATTAACTTTAGTGAATTTTAGTTGTGGGAATTACTTCCAATTTTCTTCTTTGAAAGAGTTTCCTTTTCCCCAGAACCCTCTGTAGGACATACAGCCTTTTATATGCAGATTGCTATAATTATGCTTTGAAATAGCTTTGAATTCCCCATAGCTTCAGAGGAGAACATGAAAGGCCAAATGTGACACGGGTGTAACAGCTCACACACATCCATCCAAAATGAGATCTAGGAGCCAACAGCTCCTTCCACAGTGATGTCAGGTTTTGACGGATTATTGAAGGATCTTTCTAACTGCTGAGACGGTCCTGGGTAGCAGGAAAGCTGCTGGGGATCGTCTGAACAGGTTGTATTTTTCTTCTTTCAATACCTAAAGGTGAGTAGATGTTAAGTGAAACAGGAATTCATCTCGGTGACAGCGGCTTTCACTCCTTTCCTCCGGGATGACATGTGCCCAGCGGTAAAAACACGGTGTGATAGAAAGAAGGAAATCTCACCCCATCAGGCCAACGTGGCTGTCCAGGGGGCACTTGTTTTGTGACTGTGCCCTGACCCGGCAGGACAGGGCTGGGGAGACACTGGCCAGGGCGCCCAGAAGGCCCTCCCTGGGAATCTTGTAGCCCGGCCCTGGTGCCGACAGGGACACACACAGATGCTTCTTGTCAGCCACCCATGCCCCATTTGCCTGTTTTGTGTGATGGATGTTGTTAGAAATACCAGAATGGCCCTGGGCAGAGGAATGTCCACTCACTTCTGTTGCAGGGAGCCTGAGACACAAACACGGCAGTCTCCAGATGCAGCCAAGGGCCTTCCAGAGGCCGGAAGTTTATTGCTGCAGGCGATAGACTCATCCAAACATCTCCAGTTCCCACATTGCTGCCATCAGCAGAATGATGCTGATCAGAGTCATTTTCAAGTGTCCCAAACCTCGAAATTATCCAAATCATCATATTTGTTTTTTGAAATCTGAACACACCTAACTTTATATTTTGTGTTCTTAGGGCTGGAGCGATAGCACAGTGGGTAGAGCATTTGCCTTGCACGCGGCCGACTCTGCCGACCCAAGTTCAATTCCTCTGCCCCTCTCGGAGAGCCCTGCAAGCTATCGAGAGTATCTCGTCTGCACGACAAAGCCTGGCAAGCTCCCTGTGACGTATTCGATATGGCAAACACAGTAACAGTAAGTCTCACAATGGAGACGTTACTGGGCCCGCTTGAGCAAATTGATGAACAAAGGGAGGACAGTGCAGATGTTCATAATTTTTACTATGCCTAGAGCTTTAGCTCAAAGGCCATCATAGAATTGTACTTTTGTATTGACTGTGATAAAGATTTTTTTAACTTAAAGAACAATCTTCCAAAATTAACATGCAAACAAAAGAGTGGAATGTTCGTCTCACGCTGGTTAATCAGGAGAAGTAGGTTTTTAAAATGACAGATAAAATGCCTCGAAAGCTGGTGTTTCAAAAAGGTACAGATAGTATATGCAATTGAGTTCAGACAAGCTGGAAATGAACATTTAAATCGAACGTACAGTTCTCAACCAGCATTGCTTCACTGACAAGGGGATGCATATGGTATTTATGTACTCAACGTAAGCTAGGAAACTGTACCCTGCTTGGCACTTCAGAATGTTCATCACTTATTAATCTGCAAAGTATATATGGAAGGAAATGATAACTTGAGGAGTACTTGAGAAAAACATAATGTTAATTAGCTCTGACACAACAATTTTAAAACATGATATACAGTCTCATAAAATGTCTCTTTTCTGAAACAGTTGACAAGGATTTGAAAAAGTTCAAAGACATTAAGCACTCCACTAATACCATTTTTGTGTTACATTTATATTCTGAGAAATATCCAGATGTTGAAAAATATGCTATAAGCTACACTCTGAAATTGTTCCTAACCAGATACTTTTTTATTTTACTATTAAACATCACATGATCTCGAGGAAAGTTCTGCAGCTGATTTGGAGCCTAAGGTCAGTTCTGAAATTGAAATCCCGAGCGTGCTTGAATTTTAATTAGGAACAAGACAACTCAAAATTATACTCAACATTTTTATTTTCTGCACCAGGAATAAAACTCGGAGCTTCACATAAGACAGGCTAGTGCTCTAGAGCTCAGTTTCATACCGGCCATACGGATGATCCTGGTTCCTTTCTTCTCTGGGAGAAGAGGAATAAATATCCCATGAATTCCTCAAAGAAAACTGTATGTTCAGTAGAGGCTCCGAGGAGAAAGTCAGAAAAACCCCAACCTTGAATTGCTCTTTTAAAGTTCAACTGAAATGGTTCTAGTTTGTATTTTAAATCCTAACTAGAACAGTAGTTCAAGTTATAAAGGTGAATGTTACAAGTAGTTTTTTTCCCTAACTTCCGCTGCAGCACAGACCAAGGCTAGCAAGAGGATAAGGTGAACCTTGAATTCCAAACAAACGCAGTTATAAAGAGATGAAGAAAGCAAATGGAGATTGAGTTCACCCCCCAACAAGTGGTGCTGGTCTAATATGGAAAAGGTGATATTGGAATGCATTTATAGCTGATGGATCAGGGAGGCTGGTAAATTATAGATATCACTTCATGCAAGATTAGTAAATTTTGAAATATCGGAGATGGGAGATGAGTTCTGACTTACGGGTTCCCATTGTTCGCCACTGGGAGCCCGGAAGGAGAGAGAATGCAGAGAAGCAGGTAAGCGTGTGATGCATGATTAGAAAGATACCCAACAAATATATTATATTCTGACTCTTCAAGGCAAAGCACACTTAGATGTATGAAGTCATCTCACATTTAAATTACATAGCCATGTGCCCCGTGAAGGAAACAAATCTTACTGCTCAAGTGTTAGAAGTAATTTTTAAATTTTTAAGGATTTCAGTTGTCGGTTGCATTTTGCTGGTCGCAAATTAGAGCTTACTCAACTAGGATTGAGTAAAGGGCGAGAGAATGCGTTGCTGTGAAAGGAGGTTACCAGTTTCCTTGTGTAAAGTTTCTCCGGAAGCATCTGTCATAAAAAAAATATAGTTTCCTTACATTGATGGTGAGAGTGGTAAAAGAATTCTCCCCTTCCCTCCTTCCTCCTCCCTCCCCTTCTGTCACCCCCATTCTCTTCCCAGGTGGTGGGCTGTTCAGAATCCCCTTTTGAAAGCCAAGCATCAGAACAGACTGCATTCACCCTGGATGCCTCCGATGCTACTGAGCCATCTTCTGGGTCTTTGCTGGCTGGGACTCACGTAGCAGCGCTATAAGGGTGCTTCTGCCAGGAGCTTCTGGGTGTGAAGCAGGAGTATTGGATTGGACACCAGGACTGGAATTCGTGACCTTGTGCTTGCCAGGCAGGTGCTTTAAACCACTGAGCCATTGCCTGGACCCAGGAATTTCATTTTCAAATTAGTGTTGCATGCTACATCAGTTTCTGGAAGATTTGCAATTCACCTTAGCATGCTAAAAGTCTCCGAGGAGCCCTTTAATTAAAAAAAAAAAGAATCCTGTTGAAGGCTTTTAGCATAGTGTTTCTAACAACTGACCATGAAAATCCTTTTTTTCCCCTACAAAATTAGCATTCGAAAATGAGAGTTTTGAGGCACACGCTTTACAAAAGGTTGATTTACCATTTCACATATTTTGCAGAAGAGGAAAATTAGGCCCAAGGAGCATGACTTGGAATCCTGCAGTAAATTAGGAGCTTGGCATGGAGCCACACAGGGACAGATCTCTCCCACTCATGCTGCAGAGAGAGTGGTCTAGTTCAAGTCCATATTCAAAAGCGTATTGGTGTGACTTTGGGAAGATCCTCCTCCAAACCATGCCTCAGTTTCCTTTGTAAATTGTGAGTGATGACGGAGTTTCCACAGTGTACTCGTGGCTCAGTTCAAGCTTGAAGTCACAGGAAATTGGTCTCACTGAACATGCCATTCAGTGAGTGCCAGACAGGTGATTTATTATTATTTTTGTCATACTGTGATATCTACTTTTTGGGTGATTTATAGAAAGAAGTAAAAAAAATTACAAGGCATCTTGTGGTAAGATTCAATCCCTACCACTGCCCTCAAGTTTGTAAACAGAACTTTCAGATCTCATTTATATACTACTGGGAAATAAAAGACAACTCCTTTGAGATTTTTGCCTTCAGGAAAGCAAACCTCTGGGCACTGTGTAAAATTACCACTTCCCAAGAAATAATTAAAATGGTGACATGAGCTCTGAAATCTGTGTAGGTGGGGTCAGTCCTAGCTGTGTCACTGGTGATGGGGGAAAGGCTGTTGGTTGAAGGAAGAAATTCATCCTTCTGCAAATGGTAACCTTTACAATAATGCTAAGAAACCTAGACCCTAATCATCACCACCTAACTCCTAGCAATGTCTTGCCTTCTGGGAATAAAAATGTATCCGACTACATCTTCCAGACAAGTGGCAAGTGGTTGTTATATTGTAATTGCTATTTGAAGACCCTTTTAGAAAAGAACAGTGAAGATAAGGAGATGGATTGTTAAATCAACTCAAAGATAATACAAGTGTTCTATCAGTTAAAAATGTTGACCGTTGAAGTGAATACAGATTGATCACAATTCTAAGAAATTTAAAAACCTGGGTTCTTACATATATGCAGTCTCTTTTCAGAACAGAGCCAGTCTTAACTCACCCTCCCTTTCCTTACATCAGATGAAAAGTAGCACAGATTTTTATATTAATCATGTATACTCGCTAGAAATAAGAGGGAACATGTGATGTTTTCCCATATGCTCTGACACCCAAATAAGAAGGATTTTAGCTAAGCACCCTAACCAGTTGCAACAATACTTATTGTTGAGAAATTATTTTCTAGTAGCACTGAAGCACTGTAGCACTGTCCTCCCGTTGTTCATCAATTTGCTCAAGCGGGCCCAGTAACGTCTCCATTGGAGACTTTGTTGTTACTGTGTTTGGCATACCAAATACGTCACGGGTAGCTTGCCAGGCTCTGCCATGTGGGCGAGATACTCTCGCTAGTTTGCCGGGCTTTATGAACAAGAATAATTTTAATCACTTGTAGAATAAATGTGGTCCTTATGTGATAGGAAGAAAACCTGAGGAGCATTTATAACATTATGCATATAAAAATAAATATCATCCTCTAAAGTTTCCTCTGACAAATTAATCTTTATTAAATGAATTATTCGCAAGATGGGAAACTGGTGAACAATAACGCTCTTTTTAGCAATGTGTTTGGATTGCACAAAATAAAAAAATGTGTTACAATTATTTTTCAGTAAATAGGTGAAACACTTTTTGATTTGGTTAGCTTGGAATACTGTTTTGCAGTATTTTTTTTACATTGAATGTCAATGAATAGAGAAACTTACTTTTATTTCTCCTTTGGTATTTTTTAAATCTCCTCATTTATAAGATTAGAAAGTAAAATTTAAAACAAAAATGTTTGAACAGTGGTGTTTAGGATTTATACACCAACATAATTTCAGTACTATCTATGTGTGTCTTTACACATACATGTTATATTTTTATATATAGTCATGATAGATATGTATTTATATTTAAGATATATAGATATGTATTTATATTTAATATATATATACATACATTTAATAGACATATCACCTAATGATCTGGAAGCATTACCCGTCATCAGTCTGAAATTTTATAAAAAGCAGTGTTCTTGTTTAAACAGATTATTAGTAATTGATTTGCATGAAATCAAGCCCAAAAAGACACTGATAGATTGTACTCATTACTTATTCTTAATTAAAAGGAGAGAGAAGGGAATTAATGTGGGCGCTGGAGGAAATGATGATTATTTTGCCTTTCTAACAGGAAGCCCTTCTGGCCTGATTTACCCAATTAATATGTGATAATCTACAATTATCAGTGATCATGGAAGTCCATTTCAAACTTAAATGGTTCATAGAGGTCAGGTGTGCCTACCTTTTTAACCTGAGACAAGATGTCTGGGAAAATAACATTAAATTGGATTTAAAGAAAAAAATAGTTTTACTGGAAAATCGTGTCCAGAAAATTGAGTTATTTGACTGATATTGTCTTTTGTTTTTAATTATATCTCCAAAAATCACTTACCACATTGCATAAATATTGTTCTGCAATCTTATTTTGAGTGTCCTTTACTCTCAAGATTAGATCACATATGAACTTGCTTCTTAGCTTAGAAAAAAAATATTCCATCGAGGCTCTTCTCAGAAATTCTCCTCTTACCATCGGAAATTGTGGTAGGGTCAACTTTCGGCAGTGCTCTGAGGAGGACACCCATGGTGCAAGCAAACAAAACCACAGCCCAAACTGGCTGAAGAGAGTGACACACCTTCCACAGATATTACAATCATGGGGGCAATTTAAATCAGTATAGAGCTATTTTGGACTGACTGCATCTGCATATCATATCCATATGTTGTTATCAGAATGAAGGTTAGACTATTTTTCTAATTGGCTTTTCCTTAGAGCTTCTACTTGATTCATTTCTACTTTCCCTGCCCTTTGTTGCTGCAGGGTTGCTGCCCACAGGGGGTTGTGATGCTCGCAGGCACGAAACACTCAGCTGTGGTGCTTGCGCATGGGGTCATAGATGTTGCACTGGTGTCCATGGTACTCACTGGGGCGGTCACACATGGGCCGCATGGACAGTTGCTCACTTGGTTGTGGCATCAATGTTGAGACATGGCACAGCCGTTGGGGTAGTACAGAACACAGCTGAAAGCCTTGGGGGGCACCTGGGGGGTGACATTGGAATCAAGCTCCCAGCCTCAGGCTTGCCACTGGGCACCCTTTGGTCCACACATAGATTTTCTAAAACATTAGAATCAAAGGTACTTGGTCATGTCTTTCCTAAGTTCGTCTGAATTACTTAGAAACGCTTTTCATTTCCTGGGGCTTGGTGTGATGTCAGCATCAGGAACGAGAAAGAACTAGTGTCTGCCATCCCAGGAGTTTGGTTTCATGCTCTGAATTTAACCTACTTTACATCATAGAACTTAAAAGGATTTCTGAATGAAGAAGCTCTTACTTAGGAGCCAGAGAGGCCGTTAGTGGGTTAGTGGGCGGCGACTCGACTCAGGGTCTCTTTGGGGTGGGGAAAAAAGGGCCGGCTCCACCCCATCCCCTGAGGCCCTGTGTGTCTCATCACTACAGGCCCAAACCTGACTTTCCAATGACCTCTGGAGGATGGCGGCCACCGAGCCGCCAAGGGGGAGCAGGCGGAGGGACAGCACCCTTTCTCCCCTGGGATGGCCCGGCTCCAGTAACCTACTTCGAGGACCAGATGCATTTCTGCCAAAAGCCTCTGGGTTTCTAGATTTGTCTCTGGGATCTTGGCTGTCAAGCAGCCTGATCAGGAGCCAGAGAAGCCATTCGTGGGAAGCAACTCAGGGTCTCATTGGTGCGGGGAGAAAAGGGCCGACTCCACCCCCATCCTGTGAGGCGCTGCATATCTTGTCACTGCAGGCCCAAAACTGACTGTCCAATGGCCTCTGGCAGAAGGCAGCCACTGAGCCGCCAAGGGGGAGCAGGTGGAGGGACAACACCCTTTACCCCTTGGAGTGGTCTGGCACCAGTAGCCCATTTTGGGGACTGGACCTATCTCTGCCAAAAGTCGCTGGGTTCTGAGATTTGTCTCTGAGTCTCTGGGATCATGGCCATTAAGCAGTTCGATCAGGAA
>JAOXYA010000019.1:55504052-55516446 GCA_028565675.1 Sorex palustris | reverse complement strand
CTTTTCCCCTAGCATGTGTGGTTGGCCTCCAAGCCATGGAGTAAAATTCCTGGTACTAATCTCAGCCATTCTTGGGTATTAGTCCTAGGAGTTTACTTTGGAAGGAAGCTGTGAGTAAACTGGGAGTCGTGGACAAGAAGCCGGACACTAACATGCTTTCAAAGCAGCATTCGATGTGAGACCGGAGAATTGAGGAAGTACAAGGACTAGAGCATGCACTATGCTTGCTTGAGCCCCAGGTTGGATCCCTGGCTTCACAGGAAGTGATCCCCAAAACAGATGGTGTGGCCCCAATTTGTTTAAAACAAAGAAGCACTTGCTTTCATCCACCCAGTCCCTCAGTGCTAAAAATCTCCTTTTTGTTATTCAAACCAGGATGAGTGGATGTCTCAGCAGGTTTTCTGTCTTCTACATACAGATGGTTCCTTCTTTGAGACAGAGCCCGCAGAGCTCGGGGAAGATGCTGTACGGAGACCCAGAGCCGGGCTTTCCACATGTGCAAAAGATGCTGGAGACTTTGGGCCACTTTCCAGCACTCCCACCCCCTCCCATGCATTCTAAAACTGTAGTCCTACAGATAAATTGCCCCCCAAGGTGCTCTTTCAATCCATAGCCCAACGAGCTATAAGCAAATACAGTTTTTCTCTTAACATCACCAATAGTTGATCTTAATAAACAAGCAAGAACTGCCCCCGTTAATGAGAGTCAGAGATGAGTGATGTCCTCCATTCCTTTTTTTTTTTCTGCATTATATCTGTGCACATTTTTTGGCATCAAGTCGAAGGTGACACAGTAGCTGAAGCAATTGGAGAGGGATCACGTACCCAAGTTTCTGGGAACGAGGCTGCAAGCAGGCACACAGACCCTCACATTTTCTTTTCCTCTGCCTTCTGAGTTTGCTCTGTCCTTAGGCCAGATCTCAGCCTGATCATTTAATAGCAACAGCGATTTCAGTGCTCAAATCCACACTCAACAGTGTCCAGGGGCATGAAAGAGGCTATTTGTCCCTCATGTACTCGTTAAGAGCCAAAACTAAAGGAAAATTCCCAGAAGCCACTCTCTGCCCCAATAATTTCTCAGAAAATACTGGCAAAAATAACCTCATGCCTAACCCAGTGACTGTCAGGCACCAGTGGACGCCCGTGGCTGTTGGGTGGCCACCAGGAAGAGTCACTTTCTTTGTCCAGGGAAGCAACTGGCCTTTCTTAGACTGTGCCATGAGAGAAAGAGAGGGAGGACTCAGAGAAGGAGAGACCCCAGCGTGGAAACAGCCCAGGATGCTGAGATGAAGGATATCCAGTATCCAATTTCTACTATGGGCTTGCAGGAAGGAAAGGAAAATATCCCGCTCTTCCAAAATTGCCCAAACACAGAATCAAGTGTATTCAAATAGAAACTAACACTGTTATATAAGGGAGAATTAAGCAGAGTGCTGGTAGAATCAATGGGTGTTTCCAGCACAGAAATTCAATTTTTAGAATATGAGTGTATGGAATTTCAAGTTTTATAAAAAAATGTATAACCATGAACATTATTAATTTTAATGCTTCAAAATATGAAAAGGCTTGGGATTATATATATACATATATAGAAAAAGTTTCATATATATGAAATTTTTCCCATGCTAACTACTAGGCAAAATATGCATTTCATTAAGTGGAAAATCACACCAGCATTGATGTTTGGCCAATGGTCAGGAAAGTGCCCTGCTCAATGAATTGACATTTGAAGGAGGCTACAAAGTGTCTTCCATGGGGCTCACATGTTGGAAGTAGACACAGTAAATAAACATTCAGGCCCACATGGAATGAGCTGAATGGTGATAACTACTGAGGCAGAGAGAACGTGGGTTTAGGGTGACCCAGCTTCCAAGGGACTGTTGTTACTTTTGTTATTTTGTGTATTGTGGTATGCTAAGGCGACCCTTTTGATCAGATCTGCAGGAAATGAGGGAAGGACTTGTACAAAGAGCAGGTGACTTCAGGTGGAAAGAAGAGCAAAAATTTAGGGAAAAAAATCAAGTGGCATCCTCTCTACAACAAAGTTAAACTGCATAAAAAAATCCCATTTGGCAAATGTTATGTTTCTCTTTAAATATATCCTAGTCAAGACCCAGTGGTAAGAGTTGGAACAGCACATACAGTTTTATGATGTATGGAGACTTTCCCTTACATTCCTAGTCTGTTTCATCAAGGATGTCAGTCAGAGAGAAATAATGGCTATTTCCGGAGAAGTGCTTTTATTAAAGACAATTTCTTTCTATATGTAATCACCATTGCTGGCACTCTAGTCTTGCTCCAAATAGTACCGTGTTTCAGTGACAAGTTAGGAACATTCGAATAAAGAAAATTTGGGTAAAGATGTGTCAGACTTGTAAAACACTTTGCAAGAGAAAGACTCAGACTCCTGTCATAATTGAGCCGTTCCACAGAGCTCCTGCAAGGGGAGAGATGATTGCTTGAGCTCCTGGATGATGCCTTTGCTGTAGCTCCTCACGCGACCCAGTTCCCTTTAATTACTCAAAACACGGATTCAGTGAGGTTATGCTTATAACACCTCAAACCTGGGCATGATGGTTGCTATTTCTATTGTAATTTCTACTATTCCATGCGGAATATATATTTTAAACTTTATACTCGATTGCTTCCCCTTCTGCTGGATAGCTTTTATGGTACTAAATGTTTTGCATAGGTGCCAGTTCCTGCTCAATGCATATTAGTGTGTGTGTATGTATGTGTGCGTGTGTGTGTGAGAGAGAGCATGTGTGTGTTTATAACTGCCTGTCTCTGCTTGTTTTATATAAATTGTGGAATGCATAATAAAGAGTTTAATTCCATTTGTTGATGTTTAAAGATATCTTTAAGTTGCAATCTTGGGGCTGGAGCAATAGTACAGTGGGTAAGGTGCTTGCTTACCTGTATCTGACATGTGTCAATCCCTGGAACTCTGTATGGTTCTCAGAACCCCACCAGGAGTAAACCCTGAGTGCAGAACCAGGAGGAAGCCTGGAGCATAGGGGGTGTGGCCCCCAAACCAGAAGCAAGTAACAAAAAAGAACAAAGTCCTGCCATCTTCCCCTTTGTCATACACTGTTTTAAAAAGCATATAAGCAAGCATGGATGTTCTTTGGTTTGGCACAGATACAGATTTCCAACTATGCAAATGCTTCCAGTCTCTGAAATTACCAATGACCTGGCATCCTAAACACCACAAAAGCCCACCTACCCCCACTTTCCTAGTCTTATAAGCATCTTTTTTGAGTAATTCGAGACTTCTCAGAAAACCCCTTGTGCATGGCATCTTCAGCTCTGATCTTGAAACTAAATATTCAAGATGGCTGGAACTCATCTGACTCTGAAGGGGCAGATGACCCCCTCTGGGTTTCTGTGACTTACCTTGCATATAATGCATTTTTATTTAAAATTACCAATTCACAGAGGCGTATTTGTTTTGGGATTTTGCTTCTAAAGTGCATTATTTCCATTTTATTTTATTTTATTTTATTGCTTTTTGGGTCACACCCGGCAATGCACAGGGGTTATTCCTGGCTCTGAACTCAGAAATTACTCCTGGCCGTGCTCAGGGGACCATATGGGATGCTGGGTATCAAACTCAGGTCGGCCGCGTGCAAGGCAAACGCCCTACCCGCTGTGCTATTGCTCCAGCCCCATCTTTCCATTTTAAAACTGAGATTCGAGTTGACGGGCAGGAGTGAATCCAGACCTCCATCACTCCAAAGCCGACTGGTCTTTTTTTTATTTCTTTCTCTCTGGAGTGTAATTGACACTGCTATCGGGCATATAGCCACCTATAATAGCGCATACCCATAGCCTTTGTACGTGGCTCTCCCCGAATTTCTTGATTTTCAGGAATTATTTGCATATATTAAATATTCCATCTTAGATGTGACTTTCGTAGTTCCCATTTCTCAGGGCAACCTGATTTACTTATCACTGTACAAAGACAATCTTCATTTAATACAGACAAAGAGACAAGATTCCAGCCATTTGTGCCACATGGGTCTGGATTAAAAATAAATCCTCTATATCGAGCTAATTAAGATGTCCTCAAAGTTTTCTCTTCTACTTGGAGTCCATAGTTTTCTGTTCTGTAAGAGAATTATGATTTAGATGACCTGTGTTTATCACTCACCATAAAAATATAGTCATCTTTCATCATTCTATTTTGAACCAATATTTGTGTTCCATGATTTCTTACTGAGTGCTAATATTTAGCAGGGCAAATCCCCATCAAAGTATCTATTAGACCATCTTCATGTTTTGAAATGAAATAGTGGCTGCTGTTGTATTTAGTTACTCCTTCGATCTAAAGGGCATATAACTGCCATTTACTTATATATTACTACCTCGTCTCTTAGTTAATTTACATATATTTGAAAGAGTTCTGGGGTAATTATACAGTTAATAGTTACAAAATTTCCTTCATGGCATTCAACATTTTTTTAAAAATTCAGTTCCCCTGAGATATTAGAGCTTTTGTTACTGCTTTGGGTCATAAATGAATGTTATATTTGTAAGGGCAAAGGTGTGATTCTTTTGTTATTCAAGGGCTAGTCAACCAAGAGAAGGTGACAGCTGGAGATAGAATTTTTTTTTTTTTTTTTTTTTTAGTTTTTAAATTTTTATTAGTGAAACACCATGAAGTACAGTTGTAGACTTACAAATTTTTGTGCTTGGGTTTAAGTTATACAGTGATAGAGTACCCATCCCTCCATCAGTGCCTATTCTCCACCAGCAATGATCTCAGTATTCCTCCCACCAAGAACCCATCTCCCCATCCCACCCCTTCTCTGTGGCAGGGAATTCCCTTTTGTTCTCACTCCTTTTGGGTGTTGTGGTCTGCAATAGAATTATTGAGTGGCAATCATGTTCAATCTATAGTCTACATTCAGCATGCATCTCCCATCCTAAGCAGATCCTCCCAACACCCTTTACTTGGTGTTCCCTTCTCTATCTGAACTGCCTTTTCCCCCAGCATGTGTGGCTGGCCTCCAAGCCATGGAATGAACCTCCTGGTACTTATCTCAACTATTATTGGGTGGTGTTAGTCTCCTATTCTGTTACTTTACATTCCACAGATGAATGCAATCTTTCATGTCTGCCCCCTCTTTCTGACTCATTTCACATAGAATGATACTTTCCATGTAGAACCACTTGTATGCAAATTTCATGACTTCATCTTTTCTTTTTTCATGTACTTGTCCAGTTGTGCCAGCAACATTTGTTAAAGAGGCTTTGTACCAGTACCATGTTATTTTAAATGTTACCACTTTGTAGTAGATTTTGTGGTTAGGGAGGGTAAGGCCTCCCCACATCTTTTTCCCAAGAATTCTTTCAGCTATTCATGGGCGTTTGTTGTTCCAGATGAATTTCAGGAGGGCTTAATCCATTTCTTTGAAGAATTTCATGTTTATCCTTATAGGGATCACATTGAATCTGTATAATGCTTTGGGGAGTATTGCCATTCTGACAATGTTAATTCTTCCTATCCATGAGCAGGGGATAGGTTTCCATTTCCTCATGTCCTCTTTAATTTCATGGAGAAGCGTTTTGTAGTTTTCATTGTAGAGGTCCTTTACCTCTTGAGTTAGGTCCTTTACCAAAGTACTTGATTTTCTGGGGCATGATTGTGAACAGGATTGTTTTTTTCATGTCACTTTCCTCTGTCTCATTATTTGCATATAGAAAAGCCATGGATTTTTTGGGGTATTAATTTCATAGCCTGCGACTTTACTGTACAAGTCTATTGTTTCTAGGAGTTTCTTGGTTGAGGATTTAGGATTCTATATATATACATATATATATATATATAGTATCATATCATATCATCTTGGAGATAGAATTTTATTGGCAACTCTGTGGCAGGTGGAAGGATACAGTACAACTGCCCCTTAGAGGAACCATCTTCTTTGCATGGCGACAAAGCATTTCTTATAGGGAAAAGGAAATGATGGGGGGGGGGACATCTGTTAAAGGGTGGGTTGCAGGCTGGTGGGTGCCAGGTTAAACCATGCCTTCTCTCTTGGGCTGGTCCCCTGAGACACTCCATCCTATCTGCAAATCTAAACAAGGTGTTCAAGGAGGGTTCACCTGGCCCAACCTCAAGTTATTGATCCAGAGACAAGGCAAGGACAACTGTCCCTTCTCAAAAGAAATTGCTTTTTCTAATACTTTTATGTGTAGCTTTTAGTTTTGGGGCTATACTGGCGATGCTTAGGACTTACTCCTGGCTCTGATTACTCCTGGTGCTGGGGTGGGGCTCTGTATGGCTCTGGGATTAGAGCCTTTCTTAGCTGCCTGCTAAGGACAACCTCCCTGCTGCACTATCTCGGGTCTGGGTTTACTGGGTTTTATTCCTAAAGACTCATAGCCTTCCTACTCATGTTAAACAGGACATTTTATTGATCAGTATAAGGAAGCAAAATTAGGCCTCCTCCAAAATGTTCTTTCAGCAAAACATTTATTTCATAGTACATTTCCATAGAGGGACAATCTCCTTACTCATCTAATCTCTGAAACTTCTTTTCAAAGATAAAGGCAGAATTTAAGTCTGCATAATCCCCATGCCTTTGTCTCCACTGCCCTGTAACTGGCACACCAAACTTACTTTCCCCTTACTCCCCTGAAACTCCCACCCTCCACCATTTGGGCTGAGGCTATTGAAGATGACATCTGAAGCCTTATTGGATATCTCCCAGTGTAAGGACTGATACATTATCATTACATTTCTCCCTTCATTTTCATCTTATTACTCTGATTTTGTTCGAATATATGCCAGTCCTAAAACTCCCAATAGAGTGGAGGGATTTTTACTTACTCCCAAGTAAATGAAATATTGATATATGTGATATAAATTTCCAAAACTAAGTGGTATTACTGCAATTTTTTCATTACTTATTTCTGATACAGAGGGGAAAATCATATTATACCTTGCCAAATTATAGTATAATCTCTCAACCACTTGGGCAGCATGTTGATTTTGTAAGGCTTTTCACAATGATGACCACAGTATCTTCAAATAATGGGTGTTTCATGGATTCCCTCTTCATTCTACCGATGGCTTTCACCATTATTATTTTCAAACAATAGCAACTGTAACAAACATCCTGATCTTAAAGTGAATTTTCCATCTAGAGTGACATTTATTAAATATTTGGGGATGGATTCATTATGAAACTTTAAGTGTTCTTTTCTCTCCCAAGTTTTACGGGGCTTTTTATCTAATAATGCTAAATGTTAGTATTTTTTCTGTAAATTAAGATTCTAACTTTTTCTTACACGAGACCCATAAATTTTATGGGACTCTTTTTTTCTGTAATGTATTTGTGAAATGTGTCAAGTCATTCAAAATTTCAAAAGTTTAAAGATTTTTTGTGTGTCTTTTTGCGTCACACCTGGTGATGTTCAGGGGTTACTCCTGGATTTGCACGCAGAAAGTACTCCTGGAGATGTCTTGGGAAACCATATGAAATGCTGAGGATTGGCCTGGGTCAGCCACATGCAAGGAAGATGCCCTCTCTATGGTACTATCACTTCAGCCCCAAGAATATTTTAAAATTACAGTTATCACATAATGGATCAACACTGAAAAGGGGTCAATATGAAATTTTATAGAAATACATTTTAACTGCTTAAGCTATAACAGCTAATTTTAAATATTCTCAGAATATTATAGCTGTAAATTTCACTTGCTCCAAAGCACAAAGACATTCCTAAAGTAAGATGTGCTGTACTTTTTTAAATGCAAAGTTAAAATCAAATGAAGTGTAAAAAACTATCCCCCCCCCATTATTTTTAACCATCCCTCGTGATGCTTGATAAAGGATGTCCTTTTGGTTTTAAAATTATTTTTGTATTTAACTGCAAATACACTTCTAAATGTACTTAGAAATGGCCTAACAAACTTTCATATGAATGCCAATTGCAAATGTTCTTATAAATGTCAATCTCTGAAGTTCATAAAAATAGATTTGAAAATGTACTTACAAAATCCACATGATTTGAATTTAGTAATCAGCACAGAAATATTAGAATGTCCTCAATTTGATTTTCATCAAATCCTAGTTATAATAAAATGTACTGTTGAAATTGCCAGAGATTGATTAGTGATATTATGAATTTACCCATGTGCATCTGTGTGCACACGGGTGTGTTTGCAAGAACAAGTGTGTGTGAAAGCTTAGCCTTTCCCTGGGTGAAACGATCAAATAGCAAATAGAACTCTGGGCCAAGAGGCAGCCCAGATGTTGGAAACAAGGCCTGCACTGATCAGAGTGTGAGCCCTATTGCCACCACACCCTCAGCGCTGCCAGTGTGATCCTAGATTTAACTCTTTCTCATGGTCGAGAGCAGACAACCTCTCTGACTCTGTACCACGATTCCACTTTTCATTTCTACTTGAACTATATTGAATATTTAATAAAGTCCAGCTGCATAGTCTCTCTCAGCTTTGGAGTCTTCCTTACGAAATTTTTTGTATTCAAGTATAACAGGAACTTAAAAAAAATAATACTCCTTGTATTTGGCCATTAAGTCTTCATCAAAAATGCAACAACAACAATGCAGAAACATCAATACCTTCAAATCGTATTTCTACCAATGAATTTGTAAGATGGGGGGTTATGGTCCAAATTTTTCATTAAAATGTGGATTAAGCAACACTTTTACCACTAACTTTAAATTAGAGTATTTGTAGTCAAGTGAATATTGTAATTACTAAAAAAAGCACACAATTGAAAATTCAAAGCAAAACATTGCAATTTTTTCTACACTTATTGGCAATATCACTGTCATTGTCACTGTCCCCCCATTCATCGATTTGCTCGAGCAGACCCAGTAATGTCTCCATTGTGACACTTGTTACTGTGTTTGGTATATCGAATACATCACAGGTAGCTTGCCAGGCTTTGCCTTGCAGGCGAGATATTCTTGGCAGCTTAACCAGACTCTCTGAGAGTGGTGGAGGAATCAAACCTGGGTCAGCCAGGTGGGCCCGTGAGAGGCAAAAGCCCTCCCTGCTGTGCTATCACTCAATATACATTTTATTATTTATATTTGAATGTTCTCGTGTAGTAAATAGGTTTAGAAGTATAATGTGAATGCTTTTAAGCAGAGCCCTTGGTACAATATGACAAAGTTAGCAAGGTCAAATTATCAGCAGCAAAGTTTTGAGAATCTCGAAGCATTAATTGCTTCGATGAATTTAAAAATAAGGTGATTTATTTTGTTCTCAATTTCCTACCTGTATGCAGCTTAGTTATTAGTAGGTGTGGGCATATTGTCATCTAATCAAAATTTTCAGGCTATCTCTATTAAGAAGTCAGTAAAGGCAAGTATTGAAATGCAGATTGCATTGATTTGCTCCAAGTTATTGCAAGGTAAGAGGAAACAGTTATCTTAGGGTAAATCAATATAATCTACATTAAAGTACATTGTCTCTAAGAGTGCCAGGAAATATTCAGTGATCTCCATTATAAATGTGGTCATTGTGACCACCTTGGGTTGTCAGTCCTTAAATTTATGTCCCTTGCACCTAAGGTAAGCAAAATTTGCAAACTTTTTCACAATCTAAATTTAGTTTCTACTGAGCTTCCTCTCTATGTTCCTAGTTTCTTGTCAGATGGGCAATAGGTTTCTGGTCAATCTCATCATAAATAACTGTGAACGTCCGCCGGATTATAAATATTCTATCCTCAACGTATTGATATCTTTACAGCATTACTTTCACATTTACTCTAAGCATGCATTTATTATCATTTTGGTTACAGATTGATGTTTTTATTAAGTATTGACATCTCCAAAAAAATCAATGTATTTCTCTGATATTCTCTCTTGTAAGAGAATTAGATGCTCGTTGGCATTTCCTTGCTAGTATCTCAGAGGAGACTTCAATCATTCTCCATGAAATTTACCTTCCCTTACCAAGCAATGAGCTTTACGAAGGATTGCTCAAAAAGGTAGAAAAGGCAACAGTTTTCTCATTCACATAAATTATTTACATTACTAATATATAAGAAGAGGGAAAATATAAGAATCCCAGGGCCTTCTTGAATCACTTTGTCGTGGTGTACCCAAAGAATTTCTGCATCCCTCACCTTACAAAATCTTTTTGATTTATCAACAATAAAAGGATAATGCATTTCACTTCACAGACATGATGCTGAGCCTAAAAGAGAAAAATAGGAAAAACCATGGTGCATCTTATTATATATAATCAGCTGTTTATCTGACCTCCAGGTAAACTAAAAAAGGGATGAGAAGAATTTTCTTGGTCTTAAGACTATTTGAGGAGCTGTTGAGATAGTATAGGGGTTATAGATACTGCCTTATGTGACCTGGGACTGTTTTCTGGAACTTTATACTTCCCCAGTATTATGAGAACAGCCCCATCCGAGCACAACTGAGTGTGCACCCCCCCACCAGAAAAAAAACAAAACAAAACACAACTCTTTGAAACAATCAAAATCATGCCCCTTAGCACAAATATTTTTAAAACTCTTATAATTATAAATTTGGTATGTTTGAAAATGACTCAAACCCAAATTTACATGAGTTTATGTTATTATAGCTCAAATATGCATGCAAAATTGCTTGGCAATCAAACTAAGTGTTTTTGATAAAATGCGCTTTTTCGCTTTTCATATTTTCTGTTTTACTTATCATAGAACTATTTGTTAACCGTCTGCTTAAAAGCCATTTCCCTGTTCTGACTGACTCGCATTACCTGCATTTTGAGAAAGAGCTCTCACTATGTTCTGGCAGTTGGACTTATTCCCAAATCTTCAGAAAAAAATAATTCAATCAGTGCAATCAGCCCATTCTCCTTTATCCACAATTGGTTTAAGCACAAAGATGTTATTAAATCTAGTCAATGAAATGCACCATGATATCTGATGAAAGGATATGGGGAAAGGTTTCTTTCCTATTGAATAAAAAACATTACAGGGATAAGTTTTCATCTAATTTTTGACAAAAATAATTTGAGAAACTTTTGACTTTAGTGAGTATTTATGACCCGTGATCAAGTAGAAAAAGCATTAGAATGTCCATAAGAAGGCAGAAAGGTCAGGGAACTATTACTCAAATTCTACCTTATAGAACCATTTATCTTTAGATACCAACCAATGGAAGAATTAAATTCACGTATGATAGTAGGTGTTAAAAACAATTCTTGTTGGGTGATAGTGATAATTTTGCACCTAAGGTTTTCCGATTTAAGAAAGCCCACATATGGCTCTCATAGCTATTAATGTTTTCAGTGCTGAGTTTACCATGTTATCACCAAAGGGGAGTCATTTGGGAAATTTTTCTGCTGTTTCAACTACAACACAATATTATACTGTAATTCTAGCTTGTCCTTCCTTTTGGAATCTCAAAGATCATATCCATTGCTTCTTGAGGGACAAGCAAGTGAGAGTTAGAACAAGCATCAAAGAAAGCGCTTCATGACGGCCTCTCAGTATCTGCACTGCAAACCAGAATGCCCAAAAGGAAAGAGAGAGATAAACAAAGAAGAAAAGTGTCTGCCATAGAGGCAGGCTAAGGGGGGTGTTAGCAGGAGGGTTACTGGGGATATTGGTGGTGGGAAATGTACAATGGTGAAGGAATGGGTGTAGGAACATTATATGACTGAAACCTGATCACAGATGTCATGGATGTCATGGTGATTAAAAAAAAAAGAAAGGAAAAAGAAAGTTTTATTGGTAATCAGCAAGATGGCTGACTCATTCTCTCAGTAACCCTCTTGTCTTCCAGGAGCCAAGAATGTTTTACAGAACAGGAGAATGGAGAGACATAGTTTTTACAAGGAGTATGGCACAAGTTGGTGGGAGCCAGAGTTATCACTTGATCTCAGCCAAGAAGCTGAGAGGTGATGATTCAGAGAGATCCAATAATTCACGGGCTCCTCTGCCTTAGTTCATGCCATCTTATTGGAAGATCTAGCCGCAGGGTTCTGAATAAGAATTCACCCTGTCTTCTTCTCAGCCCATTGGGAGGACAAAAAAATAAGGACAACTGTCCCTATCCAAAATAACTTTCTGGGTTTCAATTTTTAAGTTAGCTCTTAATTTTGGAGACCAGCTTCTTCTTCCTCAGGATCTGTCACATGATAGTGAATCTTCACCATGAATAGAAACATAACTAA
Source organism: Sorex palustris (assembly GCA_028565675.1). Lineage (NCBI taxonomy): Eukaryota > Metazoa > Chordata > Mammalia > Eulipotyphla > Soricidae > Sorex > Sorex palustris. The sequence continues at coordinate 55,504,281 of JAOXYA010000019.1, read as the reverse complement.
ACTGACGGAATGATCTTGTGATCTGATGAATCCTGATAGTATTCTTAGAACAGAATTCTTTAGGCTGTACATTCTCATGTTTTGCAAAATGTCTTTCTGTCTGTGGACCAACTCGTACCAGTTTGTACAGAGGCTTATAGAGAAAGAAAAAATATCAGAACCATTCCTAGATTCCACTTACCTTCCCAGTTTTATTTATGTTCCTATAACAAAACATATTAATGCATTT
>JAOXYA010000019.1:55430069-55440106 GCA_028565675.1 Sorex palustris | reverse complement strand
ACAGTATTATCTACCGTCATTTTTTTCACAAATATGGAGAGAGTGTATGTGTAGGTATGTATGTATGTGTGTGTGTGGGTTTGAGAGAGAGAGAGAGAGAGAATGAGAGAGAGAGAGAGAGAGAGAATGAGAGAGAGAGATGAAGGAGCAAATGAACAAGAAATTCCTACTCATGTGCACATCCATAGTTTTGCAGTCACAAAAGTGCGGGAGTCAAATGTGCAAACATGGATTATACAGAAAAACAACATGTTGGTGATTAAAATCTAGTGGACTCAAGTTGCCCATGGTGATGAACTGGATGCTCTAAATGTCCGTCCTCTCTGGAACAGTCCTCATCCTTGGACGCATTTTGATTTTTCAGTGTCAGTGGGTGACAAGCACATGAAAGCAAAGAGTGGAAATGACGCCAAAAGCAAGGCACCACGGGAAGTCTTTAGGCACTATTAGCACTCGGATTAAAATTTGATGTTTACAAATATATTAGCAGAAAAATAGAGCTGCAACATTCCCATCCGGCAGCAAAGATTGGAAAGAAACCCTTTGTGGCAGTGTCCCAAGGCCAACCTGGGTGTGAAAGCAAAAGCAGCATTAGCAGGTTTAAAGAGGGCCATTATGTAATGACGGTGGTTTCAATCCACCAGGAGAAAATACGCATTTGAAACCCACCTGAAAAAATGGTCTCGTTTCTTTATTTTTTTTTGACAAGAAGACATTTTCACAGTGGGAGAGAGGGTCGAATTTATGCCCCTCGATAGTTTCCCTTCTCATTATAAATGTGATGAGGGTCTCTGCTGCTCTGATAGCAAATATCAATTTAGAACAAAGACACCGGCCTCCAGCTTGGTATTCTCTGAACACGGCCTGCACGGCTGATGAGCTCTGAAGGGTGTGAGGGCTGCCCATCAGCCATGCTCACCTGCTGACCACAGCGCACCCCCAGCAGGAGTGCAGGGGCACAGGATCACATTGTGAAGTATTATTGTCAGAACGGTTGTAACTGCAAGAAGGAAAGCTCAAAATCTAACGAGACTCAGTGGAGGAAAATGCAATATGATCTTAACAGTGGTGCGTGGGCGTGGTCCTGTCCAGTCAGGAGCGCATTCTCCATCCTCTTGTCCTTCCTTTGTGATTCTCTTAACTTGAACTAATTCTTGGACCTCGGCCCTAAAGAAAGCAGTGGGACCCAGAGGGGGAAGAAGGACTTGATCAGATCCAGGAGGTGGCGAGAGAGAAGGAATAAACTATTCTCGAGGATGAAGCATGTTCTTTCCCTGACTACTCTGTCTCAGGCTCCTGTACGAATTCCAGGCAGTTGCAGGATGATGCTCTTGCTTCTGAACTAACAGCAATTCCTACAGGGGGTTCGAGCAGAGGACAAGTTGGCCCACACCACTCAGACAGCTAGGAATCATTTGTGTTGGATAACACCAGGTTGTCCTTGCTCCTTCCACAGGGAGACTATGTATATTGAGTTACTCCTAGAACAGTGCCCCTTGAGGCACACCCAATTCCATCAAGCACTAATAATCCTATGTTGCTTTTCTCTTTCCTTTCTGTCATTTACATGGTTTATTTAGCAATGTCCTTTTTGTATAGACACAGGAAGACAGTTGATGCTATGGTTTTGTAACACGGGAGTTAAATGACTCCAAATAATATTCACTCCTGGGCATCCATTGTCTTTATCTGACTTAAGCCTTAGTTACCCTTACTTCCTAACACCCCCAAAAGGAGGGTCCCAATGAAGGGACTGGTTGGACCCAGGGCAAGATGTAAACTGCACTGGCATCAAAAGGGGACAAGCTAAGTACCATAAATGCAATCAGTTAAGAGCACGGTCATGAAACAAACTTTGTATGACACAAAAAAGAAGTAACTGAATAAATACCCTACTTGGGTTAGAAAAGACTAATCTGGCCTGAGGACTACAGTCTGGTATGTATAACCAGATGTCCCCAGGAAGAGCCAACCTTGAAGCTTAATATATCTTTTACTGTGTTCATACAAAATGACTAGAAATATTATCAGAAAATTTACTAGGGTTCATTAAATGGATTACTAGCTGAGGAAAGGAGAAAGCAATACACCCTGGATGGAATCCCACCCCTTGAGTGAATCTCCTAGGAATCTGGAGTGCTGAGCCCTCAGATGAGATTTTGTCCTTGAGTTAATCTCCTAGAACTTCCCCCGAAGGAATGGCTTTACCTCTGTTTGTTGTTATGACAATGTTGAACCCCACCTATGCGTATCCTTATCCTTCATAATTTCTATATAATTATGCTGTAAGGGGAGAGTGGGGAGGATGAATAGAAGCTGAGAACGATCACTAGAAGTTGAGGACTATGAAGATCAGGATGAGGGAACTATGATGACTGGGACTATGACCAAAACTACGACGACAATTGTGCTGTAAGGGAGAGATCGGACTATGTTGGGTGGGAGAGAGAAAAAATAAACACTACCAATACAAGCATAGGACCCTGTTTCTCCATCCTCCTCATCCATCCATCACCGTGGGCCAGCCAGGGTAACGTTCTTGGCCAAAAAGTGCTAGAGTCCTGTGAGCCCATGCGTTTCTTTGAAACTCACAACTTGAACTTGGATCTAACTTACTCCAGCTCTTATGAGATGTATAGGATGAATAAACACTTGAAGAAAATTCTGCATCTGTAAATGATATGAACAGGATTTGCCTGTATGCTTGTTAGGGGTCAGTGTATACTAGAGAAAACAATATTTCTCTCTCTGTCTCTCTCTGTTAAGCCTAAGAATCTTAACATGAAACTTTTCCATTAAGGAAAAAAAGAAAACCCCACAAGGTGAATATACGTATCATGTCTGTTCTATTTGACTGTATGACTGTCCTACCATTGTTCATCGATTTGCTCAAGTGGGCACCAGTTATATCTCCATTGTGAGACTTGTTGTTATGTTTTTTTGGCATATCGAATATGCCATGGAGAGCTTACCAGGCTTTGCTGTGTGGATGGTCCGTACTATTTGAACATTTTTTTTTATCTAAATAAAATCCAATCCTAAATTATTGCTTTAACTTCAAGGAAGCAGAGGTCATTCACTTTATCAACTGTTAAACAGGGACTGTGATTTGATATTTTGATATTTTGAATGTTTTGAAATTGGGGTATATATATCATGATATGACTTAAACCAGCATGGAAATATTGTCTTCAAAATATATAAATTTTGTACAAGTATGATTCTGTATAAAAACAAATCAGATATGTGTGTATATGTCTGTCTGTGCCTATCTGTTTGTGTCTAGGTATAGATTTGGTCTACATGATTTTAATAAGAAAGGAAAAGAAGTAGAGACATTTGTTGCTTTGGTTTGCTTGTTTGCTTGCTTGTTTGTTAATTTTCTTGTAAGGATAACATCCAGAGGTGCTCAGAGATTACTTCTTTCTGTGCTCAGGGGGTCATTCCTGGTGATACTCTGAGTACCATATATCGTGCTGCTGACTGAACAGGGGTTGGCCATCTGCAAGGCCGATACCTTAACTCTTGTACTATCTCTCCGGACCCAAAGATGTAGAAATTTATTAGCAAGAACTATCTCCTATGACTATAAAAGCTAATAAACCAAAGACAGGTTAAAGTTCTGAGAACCTAGAGAGATAATGGGGGGAAAGTCCAGTCAACTGCTTCATTCAAGATGCAAATGCTCCAGAAAGGGAGAGAAAAAAAAAGTGCTTGCCATAGAGGTGGGGTTGGGAGTGGAGAAACTGGGAAAAAAAGAAAATTGGTGGTGGGAAATGTACACTGGTGAAAGAATGGGTGTGGGAACACTGTATGACTAAAACCCAATCATGAAAATCTTTGTTACTGTGTATCTCATGGTGATTCAATAAAAAACAAACTTTTTAAAAAGATGTTCAATTTATCCAGAAATCCCCTCCCACATGCACAATACACATTGTTCAAGCTCTACCCCTGCCCCCTGTCCCCCGGAACAATAAAGTTAATACCTAAAATTACCATGTTAGAAGATACATAGGGTCAAAGAAATGAAGTGATGGCCTTTGGGGAGAAGCTGGGCTTTGGATTTTTTTTTCGAGTCAGTATTTATTATCTATGATGTTTTTAGGTTCATATTTTATATTTCTAAAGAACCCTTGAACATTGTTTGCACTGAGTGTCCGTATTTTCATCTGAACTTGAAATCTGTGTTGGTGACCTTCACAATTGCCTTAATTAGCCACATTGTACTAAGTGAAGAAGTTACACTGGCCTACTACATTACTTTAAAGTGTTCATAATTTAACACCATTTTCTGTAACAGAGAACTATAAACAAGCCCTTAGTTTCACCCACTGTTTTGATTTCAGTGTCTAGGACTCAAACAGAAATTGGGCTTTTGTCTAAAACTTTTCACTAGAAATAGAGACCACTAGAAAAAAAATATTCTCTCAAATCCGGGATAATAGCTGCGGGTTTGTGCATAAGTATATAGGACCTTAGCAGCAGCACATGTTTCTAGTGACTTCTCTGAGCCTCTACGATCAGTGGATTTAACCACCTTGTGAATTCCATATTCAGAAAGCAAGAGTCCAACAGAGCTCCCTATAGCTTGCTTAGAGATGTTTCCAAAGTCCCTTCTCATCTCTGGGGACTTAGAAAAGGCTCTGGATGATAAGTGCAGTGAGGAGCAACAGACCGATTCCCATGAACTCTGGAATACAAGTTCTCAAAAAACTGCAGAACACAAGAATCAAGGTCAGAGACCAAGTGTACTAAAGCATAGAGAGCACATGGCCACACCACTCCTGCCTGCATATATGTGAAGACAGAGTTACTATTGTTTAAAGTGCTAAAGCAAAATTCTATCTCTACATACTTATTACCTATACACACATACACATGCTTACATACATATAGACGTTAGCTCCTGGAGGAAAAAGATACTTTACCAACCTAGGTTCTAAAATAATTACTGATTGGGGGCTGGAGCGATAGCACAGTGGGTAGGACGTTTGCCTCGCACACGGCTGACCTGGGTTTGATTCCCAGCATCCCATATGGTCCCCTGAGCACGTCCAGGGGAAATTCCTGAGTGCAGAGCCAGGAGTAACCCCTGTGCATCGCCAGGTGTGACCCAAAAAGCAAAAAAAAAAAAAAACTCAAATAAATAAATAATAAATAAAATAATTCATTAAAATAAAATAAAATAATTACTGATTGGCAGTAATCAGAATAGACTTTTGACAACACATTAATGAATGGGAAAACGACTGCTAGAGATAGGGGGGCTTTCTTTTTTTCTTTTCTTTCTAACTCAACCTTATAAAAACTATTGCCACAAAACATCAACACCAGATTGTAGGATCTAGCGTTAGTTCCTCTTTACTAATCATTAAGTCTAATAAACCAAATATATTATTCATAAAATCTAAAAAATATATATCAAACTAAAGTCTCAAAAGTTAATACTGAGTAGGGAAGAGCCAACAGAAAACTTTCCCATATGTTGAGTAGTCAAGAGGAAAGGGAAAATTTAAGCCTTGAAATCTGCTTTGGAAAATGCGAAGGAAAGAGGAGGCCCCCAGAGCCCTGCGCGAGTGGCAAACGTCAGGGGGTGATGTGCAATGTGAACCGTGGAAAGGAGTGAGAAGCGGGGCCATCACTCCGTCAACACCCTCCCGGGTGCCGAGATGGACAGATGGGAACTGCCGCTACACTCCGAAGTGGGAATTTCCTTGCAGGGCTCCGAATGGTTTTAGAACATTTTTTTATACATCAGAAGAGACGACGTGTGTTAAAGATAAGGGAAAAATGTCATATTTATTATAAGCTGTTCAAAATGTTTTCTTTTAAATAGAACATTATGCCCATAGCATCTATGCCTGGGAGTGAATATATGCTTTCAATCAAAATGACTGCGGAATAAATATAGACCATCCAGAAGATGTACTTAGGTCTGGAGGGATGGTCTGGGAGTTAAGGTATTTACTCCTTGCATGCTGCTGACCCCAGTGTGATCCCCAGAACCTCATGGTACCCAGAATGCCACTTGGAACAAACATGAGCACGACCAGGACGAGTCCTAGAGCAGCCCCAGATATGCAACCCCCCCCATTAACACCGAATAGACAAAACCAAAAACTCATTTAGATAATTTAATATGTAACCAATTATTTGTTGAAAGTCAGTTAACTGACTCCATTTATTTTACGTATATATTAAAAAGATACTTGATGATAGTCCCACCATCAGAGGCCACCTAAAATTTCACACTAATTCTGTGTGATTAGTGGAAAAGTCTTAGTCTTCTGGATAACTTGGAGGGCAACAACTGAGCTAGATATCTACAACGGATACAAAGTGGGGATGGAACAATCACTGGCAGTTCTGCTTTCTAGGGCTGTAGTCAGCAGTTGAATGCTTGCCTCATTCATGCGTGAGCTCCGATCTCTGATCCTGAGTACCAAGGAAATCTAAGTTAATAGTGTTGGAGAAGGTAACGCAAGTGTAAGAAACACCATCCACCCAAGTCTGCTTCCAAGGTGGCCTGTAGACCTGTTTGCAAGACTGGACTCTATGCTCCACGTTTTAGAGCTTCTTTCTTACTTATTTCTGACTTGGTATTTCAAGAGATTCCACATAGAAGAATGAATATGCCACTTTGATCTTTACTATCCATTAATTTAAAAAAAATAAGAAAGCCTTATTGAAAACTTGACTCCGGAAGGTCCAGAGAGAAGGTACCGGAAATAAGGCTCCTGCCATACTCATGGTGGACCTGTTCTAATCCCCAGCACTGTATATGATCCCTCAAGCACCACCAGGTGTGATTCCTGAGCACAGAGCTGGAATAACATATGAGACACCAGATATGTCTCTCTAAAAAGAAAATTAAATGTAGGGTCATGTGGTCTCAGGGAGAGTCTGCCAAAGACTGAGCCTGGAGCAGAATGTAAGTGGTCTTTCTATGTTCCCCCACCTTACACATAATTCTTTTCCAAAGTTAATTTCTCTTTTGTATGATATTCTCATACAAACACAATTTAAAAACCTTCATCCTGGCAAACAATTAAAAAGAGATTAGGAAATTTTATTGAAAGAAAGAGATATTTATTCACATTTTTGTTTGCTTTATATGCATAATATTTTCCCTTGTAAGTCCATAGTAATTTTCAGAAAAAGTCATCACAAAGTAATTACTTTCACGAGATTGACAGTACCAGCCAATCTATTATAGATTTTTATGACATGCTAATTTCCCATCTGTCTAGGGCACTTCTTTTCATGGGCCAACCTTTTAGAGAAAAGTTATACGAATTGAAAGCCTGTTCCTTTTCTAATTGCAAGTTGACAATTATTAATGCAATATTCTCACTACAGAAGAAGGCACGCCTCTTCATTTTTTAAAAAAGGTCACTTTTATTGAAAAACAATGATAGTTCATTATAACTTCCAAATTGAAAATTCTTTTCTAGTCCTTTCTGCGTGGACCCTCTTTCTTACTTATTTCTAATTCTAAGACAACTTCTTTTTACCTTTCTTCATCCTATTTGCCTCGGAGAAATTTCTGTAAAATCTTTTCCATGAAGCCAAGTTGAAAGATACCATGTAGTGAATTATGAAATTAGTGTTTTCTTATATAAAAATCACAGTGAACGCTGCCACAACTCATGCCACACAGGAGGGTTTCTCTTCTCTCTTAGGGAAGAACACAATGTCTGACACTGGAAGGGTGAAAAGTTCCCTCTGTGGAAGTTAAATGGAAAGTCAAGTGAGCAGGGACTGTGATCCTCCTCTTAAACATTGCACCTGGGCAGTGCTGAGTCGTTGTCCCAGTGTACTCAGAGAGCCTGTCCTCTCTCCCGTGTGCAGTCACTGGAACACCTCAACCCTACATCAAAAGCAACTTAGCTCCCATGCTGCAGACAACGCTGAATGAGAGATTGGGGAATGTTTGCAAGATTGGACTCTACGTTCCAAGTTTTTAGAGTTGCAGTTTCCTTGCTTGAGTATACCTCAAGAGAGAGAGGTATACTCCTGGAGAGCCAGGAGTAGGGAAAGGGGTGGAAAATGAAAAAAGGAAGCTCAGGATGGTTGGGAGGTTAGGAGGAAGTACCCCATAAGTCCAGGGGTGCTGCAGATATCTGTCAATGACTAACATCCGTTGTGTGGTAAACTAGTGAAGTTCTGAACAATCCAGCCAAGATGGGTTTTACACGAAGTTCCCCAAAGGAAGAGTTCTAGCACTTTAGAAGTTGGGTCTTGACCAGAGACCAATAAGTAAAACGTATTTTAAAGTGACTTTTTCCTCCATATAATGAATCCCTTTATGAGCAAGGAGTTTATCCTCTTCTCTCTTAGACAATTTCAGGGAAATCCTCAGTTTGACCAAACTGCTGTGAAAAAGAGGTGACGAAAGAGAAAAGCAGTATGAGGGAGAAAAGTAAATTTAGCTGTACTGATTAGATAAATAGTCAGCTGATGTGACAATTATCGAAACCAGAATTTGCAAGATGCATGAGATCTGCACCTTTTCATTTAATTTATTAGAATGCTCTGAATACAGATTAACTCCCTTAGCCTAATATTTCTTGGTTCATTAGCATTAAAATGAGAACTGCAAATTCCTTGGAATAACCTTTAAATTGTTTCTTCTAACTTCAGCATAACTTCTGACAGTATCTCTAAATCTCCTTGAACTATTATTTTGTCATGTTCAACTCTTCTCAAGCTGTTTTTAATTTAGTCTTCACCAAGGGCTGGAGTTTTAAAAATCGACTTTTCAAAGCACTCCACAATTTTTTTTTTTGTCTTAAAAAATTTTGTGGGCAGGGAGGAGGTGCCTACAGTAAAGGCCTTCCAAACCTTTATTTAGATCTGCTAGCAGAACTTCAGGCCATATGTTGGTTGGAGAAGAAGTCCCTAAAATACACCAAGGGGCATCATCAGGGTGCCCAGACAAAATGTTTTATGCATGGTATTTTCTCTGAATCCTAAGTAGCAGAAAAAGAGGGTAAACAATCAAGCTGCCTTTCCTGTGTCTGCTGCTTTTTCAAGATTCAGGAAGGAAATTGGCTGAGGGTGGTGCACAGGGTAGGTCCTGTCAAACAGACAGAGAGAAAACCTGGTCATTTTTGTAGAAATGGATAGTTTTAAAAGGAGGAAGAAACGGAGGGAAAAGAAAAGCCCTGGGGTGAGATGGGGAAGACAGGCCTGCAGCCCGGGTGGGACGTCTCAGAAGGACCACAGACGCCCTCGGAGTGGAGCAGCAGTAGGCAAAGGATCTAATGACTTTCTTTTTCACAAAGGAAGTGTGGAAGGAGGGCGTCTGAGGGGCGAGATCTGGTACATTTAATTCCAATATTACAGTACATTGCTAACAGGCAAGCAAGTGAAGTTTTCTAGGCCAATTTTCAGAAACTAAAAGAGAATTAACTTTTGAATGCTTCAAGTTGAAAATGGAGCAAACTCCAACTTTCTGATGTATAATTGTGTCGGAGATAGTCTTTGAAAGCACTTCAGGAAATTACATTTTTACACCTTCCCCTCCACCCTGTGTGCTAAACAAACACACTTACTTAAAATATATCCTGAAATCAAAATTTTTTGGCTCGCGTTAACAAAATTGAGAGGCAGCTTATTACTGATTTTTAAACTATCTTATTTTATCAATTTTGATTATATGTCTGGAGGTTTGGCATTATTAATGACATGACCTAAAATAAAATATATTTCAGTGATTACCTATGGTTTCTTTGAGCTTTTCTAGTTCTGACTTTTATAACCCATAACTTTTTCTTTAATTAATGAAATTGATTCTGAAAGTTGATTGATCCATTACAAATGAGCTATGATGAATGGAATAAAAGATTGCATCATATTTCAAGAAAAATGAAATCATTCATTCACATGGCTGTCGCAGCCAAAACTTCTTTGTAGAACATTTTTGTATGTAGCAAAATACAGTGACATGAGTAGCACCACCTGGCCCCCTGGCGCCGTGTAATCCCATCAGCGGCCAAGACTCAGAGACTATAAAGACCAGTTCCCGGAGG
>JAOXYA010000019.1:55299631-55326489 GCA_028565675.1 Sorex palustris | reverse complement strand
AGCTAAGATAAAACAGGATCATGAGACAAAAACACCACGAGCCACACATTCTGTAAGGAAGGCCACCATATCATCTGACCTTACAAATTTATATTCAAGTGGTAACATCAGATGTGGGAAATATATGTGCATTTACATATGCATTTTTACTTACATATTTTATATATACTACATATAGCATTCAAAAAAGAAAGACTTAGTAAGTGGACTTTCACTCATTTTTCTAATTTGTGTAAATATAGATGTATATATACATACATATATGTATATATACATATATATGTGTACCTATCTGGAATTATTTCAGTAAAGAAAACCAATACCCATTGATTTATCATTGTTTTTTAGTTATATATATATATATATATATGTATATATGGACTATTTCATAAGCATTAAGATTTTTATATTTTCCTACAGATTTATTTCTTTCATTTTAGGTGGGAATTACTCTTAAAATCACTTATATGAATTATCAAATAGGGATACAGAGTCCCTTTCCTCTGATGCTAGAACTCAAAACATTAGTTCATGTAACAATATATTTGATTTAGCTACTTTAAATAAAAACTCACAAAACCAACATACGTTCCAATGTGGGTTTTCTTTGAAATATTTTTGACCATTTGTAATCTGTTGCTGAGTTTCTATCAAAATTAATTACAAATTAATTTTGATAGAAACTCATTTGGATGACTAAATTAAATTTTGTCTTTTCAGTTGAGCCTAATTTCGAACTAATGGAGTCTGATATGTAAAAACCAGAACCTTGTTTCCAAACAAAAATGAACTTGATCTTGTATACAATATTTGAATATTGTTTGCTTCAAGTGTTTCTTGAAAACTAGGTGTGGGAGAAAATGAAACTCTAAGAACTGTTATTAGGAAAATACTCTTAAAAATATCTATTAAAAATTAAAAAAAATATCTATCAGCTACAAATAGCAAACAGATAATGAAATTCAAGTTTAGATGTAATTATTGAAAACTATCCAGGGATCAGTGAAATGCATACCTTTTCATTTCTGCTTTTTCTGTAGGACTATGCGGTACTAGGGATAAAACCCAGCAAGGTAAGGACTCTACTGCTGAGAAACAGCCCTGGTCACTACTTTTACTTTTCCTATCATCAGCCTATTTTGCAGAGAACTTGGACACTTGGGGTCTTTCCCAATTCTACTGGCAGGTTTTCTTGAATCCCTAAGGAGGGAAGGAGTGCTGTTCAATGGTTCCTTGGCAAAGTATTGCCTGTGGAATGATTCGAAGTCTCAATGTGATGACAGAGATCCATACCACCATCTATCCACCTCGCTGATGAGGAAAGAAAGATACAGAATGAGAAGGGCAAGGAGAATTTAGGAGAAAGGGTACCAAAGGCCCAGAGGGAAATAAAGATGACTAAAAAGATGCATAAATGTGCATAAACATTGCCTTTTCCATTCTCAAGCGGGATTTTCTGTTATGCCAAAGGCTTCCCAGGGATGTTAATATTTTGTCAATGTATGCTTTATCTCCATATTTTTTTTTCAAATCTACTTTCAAGAAACTGCTTATTGAGGTATGTCTCTAAAACACAATGCAAGGAAGCTAATGCTAATATGTTAAAGGAACAAACTGCACTTGAACAATCACATTCACAATAATTTCCAACCACATTCCCAAGATGATCAGCAGTTGCACAAGAAATACTAGTTCACACGAGTCGATCTTTGAAAACACGACGTAAAAAGGATCTGCATTTTACAATACAAGCTGTTTTACAGTATATTCCTCAGAGGAACCGATCTGAAGAAAAAAGGAAAATACTCATAATTAAACTTTAAAAATCATCTTTAGACATGGCTCAATTATCAGGGGGAAGTTTTAACTTTATTTGTTTCTTTTTTCCATAATGGATTTGTAGAAATACTGAAACATGAACATACCAATTCTAAACAACTTTAAAACGTTAATTTTTACCAGCCATTAATTTCCACTGAACAATTAAAATGTAAAACAGCACATTATTAAATTGGCTGTACATGGCAGCAACATCCATACAAAACCTTGACAAAACAGGGTGCAAGGAGGTGGAGACTCTTACAAGCCCTCAGTACACACAGATTTTACCAGAATGTTTCCCACCCTGTTTACATCTTTCTCACTTCTCTGGGCACTATGATACTTGCTTGAAAGTTTGGACCTCTCCTGCCATCTAAAATGGCTTCATACTCACACACAAAATTTGGAATCAGAAAAATTTCAACCAATCAAGATAACTCATAGACTCAGATGCTCTTGTATCAGACGGTCGCTTTTTTCATGACTGATATTAAAAGCATGCCATTCTTCCTCAGTGGGTACTGGATCGGGGGCTGCAGCCACAATTCCTCTAGACATCTGATTTTATATCCTATTAATCCCTTAGCACCTAAGGGAGGGGAACACAATTCCCAGGTTTAATCTTGATAATCCAGGCACACGCATTATGAGAGATTGTTCAAATATTTGAAGAATTTGATTGACTGAATTATTGGGAAAGAGATATTAAGATTTAAACTCACATATGACACTTCTTGGTCCTGTTGTCTGTTAATCATGGCTTAAATACTCTGCTTCAGAAGCAGTTATTTCTCATCTCTTCTCTGCTCTTCTCACCTCATTTAAGTTTGCACAAAAAGATTCCTTTAACATAGCAAATGTGTGATGAATAGTTACTGTAAATAAAATAAAAAAGTCTCGCCATATTTCATAACAAAAGTATTGTCTAAAAGGCCTTTTAATATTTTTTTTAATACTCTCATATATGAAGCACAACTCTGAATATAAAGTTACAAGAATCAACTAAACAGAGAAAAAATACCAGCAACAGCACAATTATTTTCTAGGCACCTTTGGTGTAAGTGAATGAGAATTCTAAAAGCAACTTGATTATTGAAATGTAAACAAATAACTATTGCCTCTGCTTCCAAAGTGAATTTCAAACTTTGAAATATACAATAAAAGCCAATATGATAAAAAAAAATCTTTTAAAAGAGTATAAAAAGGAATAATACAGAATCAATACTATAGACAGGAGTCAGAATAATATAAAATAGTGAATAATAATAGACAAAAAGCAGGAGATAAAGGAAGATCTGGGAATGGAACTAAATGAAAAATAATGCCAGAGAACAGGCTAAATGATGTCATCTCAATTTATCAGCTAATTACTTAAGTGCACTTCTGACCAAAGCAAAAAGTGGACCCTGATGGGTTACATAGCTCTTACAATCTAATGAAAGGAGACATGAGTTCATAAGATAAACAAACTTTTACTTCTCTGAACCCTGAGACAACATCACTACACGAAACAATTAAAAAATAATAATAAAACAGAAGCTATTACACAGACTTCCTATTTTCTAACCATCTGATTTCAGTAACAACTTGGCTATCTGGTCAAAACTTAAGGCATACTATTACATGTTTAGGTACAGAGATTTATTAGCAGGCCACAAGCTTACCACCTCATCTGATAATGGATTGTACTGTGAGGAATGTGGAGGTTGGGTTTTACTATGCAAGTCACAATTTAGATTTAAAAAAAAAAAGTCAGTCGATGAGAAACTAGCACAGTGTTCTCTATCCCAGGATTGTACGGAGCATTAGAAATCTCCACTATTAACTTCAATTTGTCAGAAAAAAAAAAAACACAATGTCAGAATATAAACTTAACTGTAATTATCCCCTCATAATGGAAATATCAACTTAAAAAGAACTAGAGTCTTCATTGTGCTTTTCTTTTTTACTTCCACAAAAAAAAAATTAGAAAACTTCTGTAAAAATAAATTACTTAGCAATTCTCCAGCATGAGACTTATTTGGGGCCAACCTTCAGAGAAGAAATTAAAACTAGACATAGTATTAAAATAAAAGAGAACATATGTAATCAACTCAAACAATTACCTGACTTCAATTGGTTCAAAGCGTAATAAAACATATATCTAATTATCCTTATTGCTCGGAATACATCAAAATGAGAAAAGCGCGCTACTAGAAAGCGTGTGAGGAAATGGGGCTTTTTAGACGGAACACGCTTGTAAGATCCGTCTAATTTTCCCTAAAAGAAAAGTAGTATTTTATAAAAAAAAAAAAAAAAACTTTTATCACAACATTTAATCAACTCGACAAGCCTTCGGCGGGGATCTGCAGACCCTGGCCTGCTGGGGAGATGGGGCCACTCAAACCCACAGCTGCTGGGTGCTGGGGACAGGCACTGGCTGGGAAAAGATTCTAACTGTCCCCCAGTTCCTGCTGCGGGGGTGCCAAGGACCATTCTTTACTGCATGCACGGTGGGAGGGGGCACGGTGGGAAAGGCACTGGTGGAGGGGGAGCATGATGAGGGGGTTTCTTGTCCCCCCTACCTGCAGGCACTGGCTGGGGAAAGTGTGGGGGTATGGCTCGTTCTCATCCCCACCTGCAGGCACCGCTGGCGGCAGGGATCACCCATCTCTGCAGGCACAGTTCAGAGTGAAGTGGGGCAGGGGGCAGGGTTCGCCCCCATCTACAGGGCTGGTTGAGGGCGTGTTGAGAGTGGGGGAGGGGGGTCATTCCTTCTGCAGGCACAGTTAGGAGACATGGGGGGTCGGGTTTATCCCATCTGCAGGGTAAGGGATCTCTCCCACCTGCAGGGACAGTTGGGAGGATTTGGGGGCAGGACTCGCCCCCATATGCAGGGATGCAGGGACAGGGACCAGCCCCTTCCGAAGGCACAGTCGGGAGTTAACGTGGGGAGACCCGGGTCTCCCTAATTGCAAGATGGTGGGGACAGCCGTATAGAAGGGGGTCACCCCTTCTGAAGGCACAGTGGGGAGTCTTGGGGGAAAGGGATGGCCCCCACGTGCAGGCCTGGATGTGGGTATATGGGGGGAAGGAATCTCCCCCAGATGCAGGGACAGTCGGCAGTTGTCATCCCTAATTGCAGGCATGGATGGGGCGAAGGGGGGCGCAAAGAGGGGGACAGACAGATCACCCCTTCTGAAGGCACAGTTGGGAGTCTTGGGGGGCAGGGATCAGCCCCTTCTCTAGGCACAGTTGAGAGTCACAGGGGGCAAGCTCGCCCCCACCTGCAGGCCTGGCTGGGGGGTGGAGGCGTACGGGGACAGAGATCACCCCGTCTGCAGGCACAGCTGGTATTCATTGGGTGCAGGGATCACCCTCACCTGCAGGCCTGGAGAGAGGGGGCTGCGTAGCCTGGGGATCACCCCGTCTGCAGGCACAGTGGAGAGTTATGGGGGTGCAGGGATCTGTCCCCCACCTGCAGGCCTGGATAGGGCTGCGCACGTATAGGGCTGGGGATCACCCCATCTGCAGGAATAGTCGACAGGCACGGGATGCAGGGATTTGTCCCCGACCTGCAGACCTGGATGGGGGGGGCACATTTAGGGCTGGGCATCACCCCTGTCTGCAGGCACACTCGAGAGTCACGGGGGTGCAGGGACCACCCTCACCTGCAGGCCGGGATAGGGGGGCTGCATCGGGCAGGGCATCACCCTGTCTGCAAGTAAAGTCGACATTCACGGGATGCTGGGATTTGTCCCCGACCTGCAGGCCTGGATGGGGTGGGGGGCACATTTAGGGCTGGGCATCACCCCGTCTGCAGGCACAGTCGAGAGTCACGGGGGTGCAGGGATTTGTCCCCGACCTGCAGGCCTGGACAGGGGGGCGCACGTATAGGACTGGAGATCACCCCATCTGCAGGAATAGTCGAGCGTCACGGGGGTGCAGGGGCCACCCTCACCTGCAGCCCGGGATAGGTGGGCTGCATAGGACTGGAGATCACCCCGTCTGCAGGTAAAGTCGACAGTCACGGGATGCAGGGATTTGTCCCCGACCTGCAGGCCTGGAGAGGGGTGGGGGGGCACATTTAGGGCTGGGCATCACCCCGTCTGCAGGTGCGCCCTCCCCCGCAGGCCTGGCTGGCTGGGGGCGGCGGCGGCCAAGGGGTCAGCCTGCTCCTGTGCCCGGGCGCATCCTCAGGGCCTCTGGGCCAGCGCGACGCTGAGGACCTTGGAGCCCAGGCGGCGGCCGTTCATCGCGGCCAGGGCCTGCGCGGCGGCGTCGGGCGCGCAGAAGCACACGAGCCCGAAGCCCTTGCTGCGCCCGTCCTCGCGCATCACCTTGGCGCGGCTCACGGCGCCGAAGCCCGCGAACTCGCGGCGCAGGCGCTCGTCGTCCACGGCGTCGTCCAGGTTCTTGACGTAGAGCTTGGTGGGCGCGGGGGCCGGCGGCGGCGGCGGCGGCGGCGTCGTGGGTCCCGGCTTGGGAGGATGCTGCTGCTGCTCCTCCTCCTCCTCCCGCTCCCCGTGCTCCCGGCGCCGCCGCAGCCGCAGCTCGGCCTGGCGCTCGGCGCGGCTCTGCGCGCGGCCCACGAAGAGCGCCTGGCCGTCCAGCGCGCGCCCGTGCAGGCCGGCCACGGCCCCCCGCGCCGCGTCGGGGCGCGCGAAGCTCACGAAGCCGAAGCCCCGCGAGCGGCCCGCGCCGTCGCGCATCACCCTGACGCTCAGCGTCTGCCCGAAGGGCGCGAAGAGCTGCCGCAGGCGCGCGTCGTCCACGGCCGGGCCCAGGTTCTTCACGTACACGTTGGTGAAGTCGCGCGGCGGGGGCGGCGGCGGGGGCGCGGCGCGCTCCTGGCGGCTCTGGAAGCGGCCCACGAAGAGCGTGCAGTTCCCCAGGCGCGCCCCGTGCATGCGCTCGATGGCCCGCTCGGCCGCGCGCGGCTCCTGGAAGTGCACGAAGGCGAAGCCCCGCGAGCCGCCGCGCTCGTCGCGGGCCACCTTGGACGACAGGATCTTGCCGAAGGCCGAGAAGCGCGCGTGCAGCGCCTTGCCGTCGATGGAGCGGTCCAGGTTCTTGATGAACACGTTGCCCACGCCCGAGCGCCGCAGCTGCGCGTCGCGCTGCGACCACATGAGCCGCATGGCCCGGCCCTGCAGCACGTCGAAGTTGAGCGTGTCCAGCGCGCGCTGCGCGTCGGCCAGCTGCAGGAAGTTCACGTAGGCGTAGCCCAGCGAGCGGCGCGTCCGCGCGTCGCGGCACAGGCGGATGGACAGCACGGGCCCCACGGCGTTGAACTTGCGGAACAGCAGGTCCTCGGTCACGTCGGCGTGCAGGTCGCCCACGTACAGCGAGGCCTGGCGGTACTTGGCGTCCACCTGCATCGCCGCCGGCGGGGTTGGGGGGCGGGGTGGGGGGCGGCTCCCGGGGTCCCCTTGGCTGGGGGCGCGCGCCGCGGGCCCCTCTGCGGGCGCAGGCCACTAGCCCAGGCGTCGCCGGGGGTCTCCAAGGGCTGCAGTGGGAGGGGGGCGGTCCCGATGAGCTGAGTGTCCCCTGCGCTGCGGCCCAGCCTGCAGTGTCCGGCCTGCCACGCGCCTCCCTGCGCCCCCGGAGGCCGCGCTGGGCCCCTCGGAGCTTGCCGAGGCCCGGAGAGGGCCGGATCCGGGGGTCCTGGGCGCGGGCAGCGGGCGCGGGGTGCAGACCGGGGAGCGCCCGACCTAGGCGACGCCCCCAAAGGCGCAGGCCCCCCTCACGGGTGCCGGCGGCGCGGCCTCCCACCCACCGCTGCCCGTAGCCGGGCCTGGACGGAGTAGGGGGCGGGCGGGGCCGCGCTCCTGAGCGCCGAGGGGCGGCGGCGATCCGCGCGCACTCGGGGGGCTCACCCAGGCGCCGGCGGGACCCCCCGGAACTGCCGCACGCAACTTCCCGCGCTCCCGGGCCCGGGCGGCCGAGCTCCAGCGGCGTTTGGGGCGCTGGATCCGCCTCCCCGCCCCCTTCTCGGCCGCCGCGCCCCGAACGGGAGGCGGGTCCGGGGGTGGAGAGAGGCCTCGGGGGGCGGGGGACCCCTCGTTCCCCCCTCCCCACCTTCCCCGCCGGGCGCGCTTCCTGCCTGCACCCCACCCACCCACCCACTCACCCGCCTTCGCTTCCTGCCACGTTCCCTGCCGCTGCGCCCCTTCCCCTGCAAGTCGGGCCCCCCGCCCACCCACCCCGCACCCGGCCTCCCTGGCCTGCCCTTCCCCTACCCCGCTTCCCTTTGCTTTTCCACTCCCGGTGCCAACTTTGTGAAAGAGTGGAAAGTTTCAGCGCAGAAACGCGCGCTCCGCAGCCCACCCAGGGCACTCGGGGAAGTTGCGTTTCCAGCCCCCCGCGATGCGCCCCAGGGCCGCCCGCACCCTCGGGGCCCGCCGTGCGCCCCGGAGTGTCCAGGGCGCGCGGAATGTGATGGGCAGGAGAGCGACACCGCGGCCCGCCTGGCCTCCGAGGGCTTAAAGGTCGCACCCCTGCATGCTGAGGCGCCCAGTGTGCTAGCTGGCAGGACCCCGTTTGGAGGACCTTCCTTTTCATGCCCTCCAAATGTTAAACAACACAGCGCATCTTCAGCACCATCTCCTGCAAAGCTGGTGGCACGGGTTAGGGACGTGGGTTTCTAGAAGCGTCTGTCTGTCCAGGTTTTTTTTTTTTTTTTCCTTTCAAACGCTCTGGGGGTGTGTTTGGAAGCAGATGCTGATTCCGTAACTTGGAATTGGACTCGAAGCCACATTTCTAAACTGTTTCTGAGCGATGCAGATTCTGTTGGTCTCCAAGAGGAGGTTTCATCGCGTCTCCCACTGAAGGTCTTGTCTAATGCAAGGATTAGATGCCAGGAAATAATGGTATTTCAGAAGGGATGGTAATCATGCAAAATTTTACTTTTTTTAATTATACATTTAAATACTACACTTGCACTTGACAGGGACGAATGGAGACGTTACTGGGCCCGCTCGAGCGAATTGAAGAACAACGAGATGATAGTGATTCATTTAAAAATAGCAAAGAACGTGGTTTCTCTATAAAGGCCCAAATGCTGTTCTGCCTATTTTTGAACTCATAGTTTTGTAATAGGTTCTACAGTGTCTCCCAAATTAGGGAGTTTAGTTTGTGAAGTTTATTCCCGTAGGAAGTGTTCATAGAGATCATTTATTCAAATAAATAAGTCATCTTTCTTTGGGCAGTATATATGTGGACATTGTAATTAGTATTAGACCCTCATACACTCGGGGGAAACAATGACCACTATAACATCACAGAATACTTAAATAAAATTTCAGGCTACAAATGGTATTTTTTAAATATTATTAACAGTGATCATCATATCTATTAACACAGAATTTTGTTCTTTAAAATATTCAGTGTCACAAAAATATTTTATTAGAATTTTATTTTAGATGTAAGTATAGTTTACAATATTGTTTATGTGTATAGTTTTAATGTAACACAACTATGGGCAGCAAAAGTGTCCAAGACCCGAGTCCCCTTATCACTTGGCTCCGTGTTTTTCATACCCCCCATATGCTTCCTGTTTGCTCACCTTAGTTTTGTGATCCATTATACATTATTTTCAAAAGAAAGTTTTGTAGTGTATACTGTCTGAACAAACATTTTTTTTCTTTTTACTTCTAGAAAAAAATTAAAAAGGGATGGTAGACTTTATGTCACTTTAGTGCTTTGAACAAAATGTTTCAGCTATAACAACTGTTTCAAAAATTCATGGTTTCCTCTTTTTCCTTTTCAACTTCATTTTTTAGATCTATATCCCAGTATCTAATTGACTTTTGTACAACAGACTAAAACTCGGTTTGCTGAGAGATGAGAGTCACTACGATTCATTTTACTCATAATCCTCAAATTTTATATGATTCTCGCATGTCATTAATTCTCCAAATTTCACCAGTTAATCACTTGTGCTAATTCACCAGATCTTCCATTTGGGATTTGTCGGGTCCTATCGCCATGTTCACTGTATTGACTCATTTCCTTGGGTGTCCCTCACTAAGCTGCACAACTTCATCAAAACTCTCTATTCCAGATTGTGCGCAGATCACAAAAAGTTTTAAAACAAGCTTATTTGTGATGTTATCATCAGTAACTAATTTGTGTACATATTTCATATGCCTGTATCACATGAACGTTTTTCAGAGCAAAGAGGATGCAAATGGTATAAGTTTTTAAGCCCAGTTCTATATATCCATCTATCTGGGAGATGATCCATCAGGCATTTTGCTGCCAGAATCATTTTATTTGCATTTATTTCATAAAGCTTAGTAAGAAAATTTAGTAAAGAGTGCTGGACATCCAAGATTTTTCAACTCTGATCCTATTCTAGTTACACATATCTTCTGGCAATTAATCCCTTAACTAGTTTTATATGCATTTACAGTTCATTGAAGATAGCATGTCTTGGGTAGCGAGATAGTATAGCCATTAAGTCCCTTATCTTGTATTTGGTCAATCTTGTTTCAATCTCTGACACCAGAAAGGGTCCCCAGGGCACCGGCAGGAGTCTTCTATGACCACAGAGCCACGACTAAGACCAGAGCACTGCGGGATATGACCGAAAAACAAAGCAAAAATCAAAACTAATATACAATTTCCCTAACGGGGTTGAGGACAGAGCTCAACTTTAGGAAATTGCCTTGCATTTTTGAGACTCTGGATTCCATCTTGAGCACTGCAAGATAACCACGATGGCAAAACTATATCTGTGCTTATCTTTATCTTTTTCTTTATTAGATAACCTTTCCCCATGATGCAAAGTCTCCGTTGTTCAATCTTATTTTCTCCAATACTTTATTCTATCAATAGTGCGATTGACACTGATGACTTTTACTTTTCTAAAGCAATTTATTTAATGTATGTCTTAGATATATGTACTCAATCTTGGCTTGAGTTCATTGAATATGACGGACCTTGACTTAAAAGGAAAATTGCCTATGATGTTAATTCTTTTATGATTCCCTTAGCTAGCTGCCACAGATACTTATATTGCTGACTTGCAATATGTCATTCTTTATGAACAGAAAGAATATTAATATTCTTAATATGAATGGTAAGAATGCTAATATTATCTTAATGCCTCAAGTATTCTAACAAGTGATGGGTTTATATTGCATGTCAGAAAAGTACTGAAAGACAGAATTATGGGAGAAAAATAAGGGTTAATGTAATGGGACTTTATTAGCTGCTTCATCAGCAAATCTTTGCAGAATGTGAGTATTTGATGTAACAGGAAGCACAGATAGTGCATCTATGTGTGAATTATAATCAATCACCAACCATGTTGAGGTGGACAGTACACCTGAAAATAAAGCTGTGTTAGACTGTTTAGACAATAGAGCTTTCTGAAGTCCAGTGAACTGATTTCTCTGATGCAGTTTAGTGAAATAGGTCCAAACATTGAGAATATGGTGGTTATGAAGAAATAGCATCATGGGAAACATTTACTGAAGTTCCAGTCTGATTGACCTTGTTTGGTGCCCTGATGTCTCTGTGCTGTCACATGGACCTCCCTTTTCCGCTGTCACCCTCTGAACTTGCTCCTGAACTCCCAGTTAATCTTTGGGTCTGCCCCATCTTCCCAAGGCCAGGCCAGTCTTGCACTGTGTTGACACACAGGTGCTCCCATGAGTTGCTCATTGCAGTCAGTATTCTCCAACACTGACTGTAGTCGGTGTTCTCACCTCTCATAACACAAATCCCACCAACTTTTTACACCAAAAACACCATCACCTTCATGATAAACTTGAGAAATAAAAGGAGGAGTGACAGGGCCGGAGAATTACCTGCCTGGACACCTTTCTTTGCTTACAGAACCCGCATTCCATAGAAGAGTTTCATCAGCAGAGGTAACGGATGCTACTTATGTGCAATCAGTGGAAAATCATGCCTGCAATGTGAGTCATCCCATTAGAAATGGTTGCACACAAATTTCCCCTGTGAATTTCTCTGATGTAATCAGTATAGCATCTTGGCCCTCCGTAATATCTATGTCAACCTGGAATCACTGTCCAAGTTTGTGGTTTAGAATAGAATTACACAGATTTTGTTCTTCCTTGAGAGTCGGAAAGTTTCTGTACAATCACAAGTAAGCACGGCTACTGTATTCCAAGCAATTCACAATAAAGAGAAGAAAAAAAATGTTAATCTGCGTCAAAGACAGATGCTTAGGGAAGTTGTTTGTTGCTTGGGTCTAGAACGCTGGTGTTCATGGTTCAAGATAATATGACAGATTTGCTCATCCTGTTGCTCAGAGTGAGTCCTACTCGTATCCTTAACATAATCAATTACGCAAAACATCAATAGCATACAAGATAGATTGTTAAGATTTGCTCCCGGACTCTGTTGGTTAGAATATCAACAAAGTGGTGTGCTCATCAAAAATATGCGAGAATTCAAGGGGATACAAAAGAAGGAGCTTGGTAGGAAATCCCTCTGCATGGATCCTGTGTTTCTCCATGGGAGGAAAGATGCCCGCCACTTTTGTGGCATGTCTTTTCTAGGGTATTTACGTAGTCAACAGTCTTCAAAGACATGCAGTGTTTCCAAAACAAATGCCAAGCGTTCTTACGACCCCTCGTAAAATGATTTTATCCAGTTCCTGAGCCCAGCTGCTCAGCCTTTAAGACCACCTATTACTACTTGGGGTCACCTGATTCTCCTCCTCGGAACTTTTGGGAATCCTTAACCCTGCCCTCTGGCATCTGCTGTTGCTGTAATCACTGACATTCCTTCTGACCCGGGAGCTTTCTTCCTTTTATGAGGAAATTATGGACAGTAATTTGGTGCCCGGCTTCCCCACAAATTAGGGGCATCTCAAAGTCTTCACAGTAACTGACAAAGAAGAAGAAAGTCAAGGATTTGATGGGTGGTCTTTCATATGGGAAGCAAGAACACCTCATGGCTGTGGGGGAAAACTGTATATACTTCCACGGATTCTTTTTCCCCTTTCCATCACCAGCATCTGTTTGTGTTCATTCTCTGTGTCTCTGCATTGCCATATCACACTCAGCCGCCTTTCTGTACCTCCAATGGCAAAGTGGTGAAACTCCGGAGCAGTGAGGAAACGGTGATGTCCTCCTTGCTTTATTAACTCTCGTTTTTCTACTTTCATTCCATGCTTTCAGCTACTGCATTCCCAGTGGCCTCCATACCATGAGCCCTACAGCACAACTAAACATAGTGTCCAGGGGACAGTTTGCAGCACGCTCTCTATCAGAAACTTAGCCTGGAGTGTATTTCGCTTGTCCACTCGTCACAAGCTGAGAGAAATCCTGTGGCCTCTACTTCATCTTCTCAGCCTGCAACACTTCATTTCTTCCTTTGATGGCAAGTGCCTTTGCCACACGCCCGACAAAACCCTGCACCTTTACAACCTGAAGACACAGAGCAAGTCTGAACTCTTAAAACTATTTTCCTTCTAAGGCTGAAAGTTCGGGTCTTTTGTGATTGAAACCAAAATTAGCAGCAAATTTCATTTGCTCTAAAATGATCCACAAACTGCGTTTTTTTTCCTTGCTCCGGGATTAAGATACTGGAATATCTCAGTAGCTGCCAAAGAACCTGCTTCATTTCAAATTTCATGCAGAAAATTCTCTGTCTGGATCACCCTAATAAGCTTACATTAACATGCAAAATCTTGGCAGGGTTTCTTGCTGGAATACTCTTACTTTGATACCTGCACCCCTGGTGCCAAGCTAGCTGTCTCTTTGAGAGTCTTCTCTCCACAAGATCCTTATAGGATTAAAAATTTTTCATGCTGGAGCTACAAATAACCCGAGGCAGCATTCTTCTAACAGTTTTTCAACAACGGTAACTATATAAGATCATCGGCTACTGCTCCAGGGTTGAACCATCGTAAGGGGCAGTTCTGCCCTAGGTAAGCTCGTCCCAGCATCCACGGACAGTCTGGGTCGAGGTGCAAGCCCTGAGCATGCGCAGTGGACTGTGGGCTTTGTCTGTAGTCAAGCAGAGTATTGCCACATATGCAACGCCCATCTCTGTTGGAAAGGCGGCCGTTCCCTTTCGGTCGCTAGTTCTTTCCTGTTGCATTTCTAGCTATTTCCTCAGGAATTCTGCCATATCCTGCATAGCCTCTGTTCAGAAGCAGCAAAACCAGTTGACCCTGAACCCGAGATATTTTTCCAGCATCTTGAAAGGTTAACCCATGTAGAACAAAACACTTCTCAGAAAGTTTGTGGTGTTGAGCGTCTCCTTGGGGTCTGCCAGTTGTCTTTTAGGGTGACAGAGTGTGTTTCAAACAGATCCTACTCTGCTCGGGGGAGAATGACACCAGGGACAGCTGAGGAAAGAGAGGAATTGAGCCATGCCATTCTGATGATTAGTGGTGCATGACTGGTGAAACCACTGGGTATAAAATAGTTTAGGTTTATTAAATCAACAGGCAATCTGGATGATCTTTCGTGCATTAAACTTATTCTAATAAAATACTCTCACTAATAAATCAGTGATACCCTCAATACTGCATTGGTGTAAAATTATTAGAGTAAATGCTCACAAAACGGTAACTTTTTTTCTTAAATAACTGGGTTTTTTTTTCTCAGCTTCAGATATTCTTGCCTCATCAGTTTGACAATAGTCCCCTGGGAAGATGTCATTCCAACTATTCTAGCTCTTGATCTTAAACTCGGAAATTTAAAGCAAGTAGCTCCAGTAGTTGGAAAATACAAAAGTCAGAATTTTTAAATGCACATCTCTCTTCTTTGCAAACGCGAATTGGCTCTTTGCATGCTACTTAGAGCGTTAACTTTCCACTCTTGGAACCTCAGTGAAGATGTTCCTGCCTCTAGATGTTTTCACAGTAACTCCTCTAGCTACAGGCTGCATTCTGTCTACAAAAGCCAGTGGGAACAAAGATTCAAGGAACGCTCAATTCTTCCTGTTCCTCTAATTCCCCGCACATGGACTCAATCCAGGTGCCATTTCCAGCACCCCAGGTGCATCCCTTGTGCCTTCAGTCCTGGGTTTCTCAAACTTTCCTTCCCCAAGGTCTTGCAAACATATCTCGTCTCCCCCTTTCAGCCAACTAATTAAACAATTCGCAAGACTTCCGAGAGCTTGAGCTCCTCACAGACAGTGTGTCAGAAAGTCGGCGGAGACTAGTACATCACCAGCCCTGGGTGAGGCTTGGGGGTCTGAGAAGCTGTGCCACTTTGATGGACAGGGACTTTGAGCTAATAAAGCCCTCGGAGATCTCCCGACCCTCTGGAATTTTCACACTAACACAGACACAGCTGAAATCCTCTCCAGCTGTTCGGTTCCCAGAAGGGAGACAGGCTAATTTTAGATGAACCACAAAAAGTCCTCTGCTCAGGAAAATTTCAGAGGAGATGATCCAGAAGGAAAAAGAATGAGAGCGACAGGCGCCTTTGAGAGAATGGCTGCATTCCAGAAATCCTGGGGGCAGACCTCGAATCATGGCACGGTAACCTGAGGGAGAGGCTTGCATCTCTGGTGATGTGCAGCTAATTATCTTTATGAACTCTAGAGTGATTTTTTTAAAAAAATTTTTTAAAAGGGATTTTCTGACACACTT
Source organism: Sorex palustris (assembly GCA_028565675.1). Lineage (NCBI taxonomy): Eukaryota > Metazoa > Chordata > Mammalia > Eulipotyphla > Soricidae > Sorex > Sorex palustris. The sequence continues at coordinate 55,311,101 of JAOXYA010000019.1, read as the reverse complement.
GGAATGTAGCTTATTTGGTATAATATTGAACATGAACAATTGCTGGTTTCTTCTTTTGACCTACATTGTATTAGACACCTATTACACAAATTACACGATTTAATTTTTATGGAACAGTGTAGGTTAAGTAATATTTTTGGATCTTTTTTGCAGGAGAAGAGGCTGCGGCCCAATATTGTGCCCTTGTTGTTGGCCCTGAACCTTGGCGTCTTTCTCAGCAAAATGGTGAGAAATGGGTCAGTGGATCTTTGAACTCAGATAGAAAAATGGTCATTCTTGGAGCCTTTTTCTGGAAAGGCGGTGTAGGGGCTGGCATTCACCTGTCCGGGATCTACCTGCAGGACCAACTTCCCACTGTAGCCAGCATCAGACAACATGCTCTGACTCAGACAGTCATCTATCCTACCAGTGATTTGTTTATTCATTCTCTTCTCTCTCTCTCTCTCTCTCTCTCTCTCTCTCTCTCTCTCTCTCAAGTTTTAATTCCAATGCACTGTTTGACTCAGTTTCCCTTATGCTGCTGAACCACTCATGTTTTCCCTCTCTCTAAAACCGCCACTCATCTTTCAACATTCCTTCCTCATGACTCCCTTAAGTGTCCATCTTACCATCATAATCACCATCCTCATCCTGCACACACAGAATTAGACCAAATCCGACCATCCCTCTTCAATGGGGTGTGGAGAACTGAGTAACTACAAGACTTAGTCCCTCAGTTTCTGCTGGCAGAGAGTCTAAGCTGTGGCCTCTTGTAGTTAGAATTTTATTGATTTTTTATTTTTATGCCTAGCGCATTTAAAAATGTCTTCAGTAGTCTGCCATCATCTCTTATGCTGACATAACTCGTCTTTAAGAGCAATTCAACCTCTTGCTTTTGCTCTAGGAAACCACAGTTTATTCATTTCTCTTGCTTCATGGATTATTAGTAGGTCATTTCCATGTTTGATACTTCATCCTATACTACAGTATTCCCTTTAAATGACTGTTTATTTCCACTCCGCACATGCACTCACAAAGTTTTGATAACAACTGCTTGATGCTGTATATTGTCATGCCAGTTGTGGTGAAGATCTAAAGCATTTTTGATATTTAGTACTCGAAGAGAAATTCCCTAGAGGTTCCTGTCATAGTTCTCTGCGGTTAACGATCTTAACATGACCTTTCCTTCCTCTGTCTACGAACCATGTTTTATGTCTTATCTAAGTGATCCTGTTTTTCAGCAAGGACAATTCATGTGGCTCTCCTGAAGTTCACAAGTGCTACAGAAACACCACTTTGGAAATCATAGTTTAATTAATATAGTTGATATTTGCCCTTTCCTTAGCATTAAATAGTAATGAAACTGCCTTTTTTGTTTTTCTTATTAGATCTGTGAAATAATAGACATGATTTATTTATAAGTGAGAGTAGGAAAAGTCAAAAGGGTAAGCTTAAGACACCCTTTTGGACAAATGAGGAATTTTATGTGGGAAATTAGTAGATGGGTAGAAAATCTTGGAAAATATATGTGTGTAGAAACCCTTAATTGGTTTTAGAACTGTTTCCTCTTAATTGTTCCATTAAAGGAATGGGTTAGTAACAGCCATATGAAATACATTTTAGCATAATTTGAGGAATCACTATATATTAAAGTATCACTGTATATTAAAGTAATACTAAATTTAATAGATCGTTGGTTTCTTGTGGCAAAAAAAAAAAACCCTTGTGTTTAAGGAGAAGCTGTATAGACACATAGGAACAAAAGGAACAAAGGAATTTTCTTTATAGAGGGATGGAGAAATGATCTCAAATTTGCCCCACTTTATATTTATGACAGATTTTATTATTTTATGGAGCCATTATATGAATAAGTAGAATCAATGCTTAATATTAACCAAAACCTGTACAGGGATTTAGATGTTTCATTTCTATTGGGTGTTTTGAATAGTTATAGTAAAAATATATTTTTAAGACTGTTAGGTAATCAGTATATATTGTTCTTTGCTAATTCCATGGTATTTTTCTGTTTGTAGTCTTTTCAGTCAGGATGAAATACAGGTGCATATTCATAAGAATATTATCTTTAAAAGACTGATAAAAGCAATAGCATTAATAACTATCATTAAAATAAAAACATGGCAGCACACTTTTATTTCCACCAGGGAGGAATCCCAATGTCTGTAATTCTCAGAACCTGCATTTAAATAGCTTCAGATTCTTTGAGTAAATATTCTTGATTTTTGCAAGGGCAATTAGTATAATTCTTCTCTCAACTATAGACTCTGAGTTTAGAAGAATTAAACTCCCAAAATAAATGTATATGCATATAATTATGTATGAGTGTTTATGTGTATGTTTTCCTGTTGAACAGAGTGAAATATATATGATATGGGAAACTTAAAAGTATATCTCAATGGAGTGATAGCACAGCGGTAGGGCGTTTGCCTTGTACACGGCCGACCCAGCAGACCCGAGTTCCATTCCTCTGCCTCTCTCAGAGAGCCCAGCAAGCTGCCAAGAGCTACCCATGACATATTTGATATGCCAAACACAGTAACAACAAGTCTCATAATGGAGACGTTACTGGACCCGCTAGAGCAAATTGATGAACAGTGGGAGGACAGTGCAGTGCTAAATCTTTCCCTGTTATATATCAAGAATATACTATTTTAGTTGACTTTATGTATACTATGCAAAATGACAGCAATCACCTGAGATGTGCCGTCTCAAGACTGTTTTTGGTATGCGCCAAGCATTGTGGAAAGTGCTGGAGGAAATTATGTTATGTACAGTTTTGACCCACAGACACATATAACTTAGTGGAAGGAAGGAAGGAAGCTGACTTAAAACTATCTAAATTAGTTCTAAGTAAGTATTTTTGCACAGCTCTTTATTATTAGCACTTACCACCCATTCTCAAATAGGACTGGGTCCTTGTACTTGCTTTCATTTATTGTAATCATACAAAATTATTTTTATTTTCTTTCATTGACTATAATTATGTCCCATAATTTGAGTGATCTTGGTTTTAAAAAAATTAAGTGGCCTAAGGAACTGTGTTGATTAAATAAACATTTACGTCATTAATGAAGTATCTTGGCATTCAATAAATCTGATAAACATTACTATTTAGTAAAAGTGAGTACAGATGACAATGATGATGATTAGAGAGTCACATCTGGATGTACTCAGAACTTGCTCTTGGCTCTGGGCTTACGGATCACTTTGGGTGGGTACCAAGGACCCATATGTGCTACTGGGGATCACACCGGGATGGTGATGCCCAAGGCAAAGACCCCACTGCTGTAATATTGCTCCAGTCCCAGAGATATGATTCTTTAATTGGTCAACCTATTGCAAACCGATTGGCAGGAACAGATTTCTGAAGGATGACACATTCCCTCTGATAAAATAAAATTGGCATTTTTTCCCCCGAACTAGTACATTAATCCCACATGCCACAATATATTACAATACTCTGTAAGTTAAAAAGGAATTGGGAACAGTTTGTCTAACAAAGAATAAGAAAGAGAAATTGTCTTGCTTGTGGCGAAGACATATGCAAAGATTTACTTATTGATTCAAAGTACTTAACACTGAGGGCTGAGCCATAAATTTCAAAGATTGCTTTTCCTACCGCCATGGAAATTTGCTCTTCTCCATCATTTTACCAATCCATCCTGCTGAAATTGTCCCTGACATTTTACTGAATCTGAAGATGAAAGGGGGCCTGAAGAGAGAGGACAGGGACGAAGATTCTAGTCTTGCCAAAAGTAATCCCTGACTGAGCCTGGCATCAGCAGGAAGACCAGAGCACCGCCAGGGGTGGCCCCCAAACTGACAAAGCACACAGAGGTGGGAGGTTCCAAACTCAGAGAGCTGAAACCATAAAAGTAACTCACTTGGGGCTGGAGCGATAGCACAGTGAGTAGGGCGTTTGCCTTGCACACGGCCAACCCGGGTTTGATTCCCAGCATCCCATATGGTCCCCTGAGCACCTCCAGGAGTAATACCTGAGTGCATGAACCAGGAGTAACTCCTGTGCATCGCCGGATGTGACCCAAAAGGAAAAAAAAAGTAACTCACTTGAGGAGTAATGAAGTCTGTGAATGAATCTTCTCAAACAATGTCATCATTTTAAAATGCTTTTTTACACATTATTTTAAATGTGACCGAGTTGACTGCAAAAGGCTGAGTGCAAAATGTCCCTGAGAACCCAGGTAGAGCAAAAACCCAATCCCTCCTCCTCCCCCAAGTCCTTTTCCCCCCTCAAATAATGATTCCCACACAACAATTTAACTCAACTCTTTGCAATAACAGAGAAAAGTTCTAGTTGATTTTGACCATGGTGTGTGTGTGTGTGTGTGTGTGTGTGTGTGTGTGTGTGTCTGTGGTGGGTGGTAGATTTTTCCTTTAGGGAAAGGAACAGGATGCAGGTCAAGATGCTGTGGTCTGGGGTAGGTCCGGTGCTGGAGGTCCAAAGGCCTTCCTTTGCTCTCAGCACAATGCGCAGGCGCTGACAGTAGGACCACAGAAAAGTCCACACTCTTTGGTAAGCCTCGTGGTCTGAATTTCTAACTGAATTGCTGCCAGTTCTCTCCCGCTCATGCAACAGCTTGAGCCTAACAAGAGAGTCAATAGATCTATATATTTGAAAATATTGGTTTTTTAGAAACACGTCTCTCACCCCCTGCTCCTGCTACAAATCTGGCGTGCTGACAGCTGAGCGCATTGTTGAAGAACCTGTCGAGTGGCTGTCAGGCAGAGCAGAGGGACAAGGGGCCCTTCCTGGAAAACATGGAGCTAATTTTATTCACGTCAGCCTGTTTGTCCTGCTCCACTTCTAGAGAATGACATCTTGGAGTTCCCAGGGAAAGCAACTTAGACTCCATTCAGCCTCAAACCTCTCGTCTGTTTGGACAGAATAATTCTAGGATATAGATGATGAACATCTATTTTTATAGGAAAGAGAAAACCATAAAAAAAGGTTAAAAGTGGAGAAATGAAAGAGGAAGACGAGAAGAAAGAAAAGCAACAGGAGAGAGACACTGGTAGAATCTCCAAGGTCCAGGCTGAGGCATGAAGGGTTCAGGGAATAATGTACAGCCAGTGGTCAGGAGACCGTGGCGATGGAGAACTGAGTGTTTGAAAGGCATTGTGCTTGTTGGAAAGTAATCCCCAAAAGTATCATTCTTCATCCTTAATAGAATTTTCAGTTCAGATAGACACCTTCTAAATAACCACAGGAAATCTTCCATGTTTGGCGAACGTGGGAAGGGGACACAGACTGAGTTTTACCTAAGTCCCCCTACTTAGCAGGGATTATTTTAATTGAAAAGTGTGATTTTTTTTGCGAGAATATTCTTGAAAAACTTGAAATGCAGAGTATGATAGTATATATTAGAATGGCATGAGTAGGAAAACAAGAGAAGTACCTTGCTTGGAACCTCATCTGTGTTTTAAATAGAAAAAACAAAATTCAGGGTAATCCCATCAATGCAAACACAAACAAACAAAATCAGGTGGACAGATAAGACAGGGAAAGAAAGGAGGCCCATCCTCAGGGGCTCGAGAGAAAGAAAGACAGGTTGTAACAGGAAGTTCATTTTCTTGCTCTCCACAAAGACTATTCTCTGAATATTCTCTCCTCAGGGATAGAGCTGCTCAGGAAAAGTTACCTAGGCAACATTTATCCAAGAATAATTTTGTCATGTGTGGTCACCTTCAAGTCTCCAGCCCCAACTAGGTAAGTCAGAATCAAGTTTTTAACAAATCATTGTCACCCACTGTGGTGGCCACACTCTGTGGTCAGGGATAAGAGGACTCATGTGACTCACCCCTCCAATGTGAGAGGTTCCTTTTCTCTGTTCCCCCACCACAAAAGAGTTCTCATTAATACTCAAAAGTTTTATATAAGAGATTCGAAATATTACACAATTTATATCTTCCCACAGTTCCTTCTTCTTCTTCTTCTTCTTTGTTTCTTTTTAACATTTCCCAGGTTTTGTTTTGATCTCTTCCTGATGAAGGCGCTTTCTAATTCAGCCAAGCACACTTGCGTGCTCTCTCCAACCATCAAGACCAAAAAAGCTAAATCAAAACTGAGAGACACATTTTAAAGACTTGCAAATGGGCACAGTGTCACAAACATTGTTTAAATTTACAAACTCAAACACCTCTCCATGGAGAAGTCTGGCTGGCCTCTTTTCAGCTGCACAGAAAGAATGTTCCAAGACAATTGTGTGCAAGAGCTGCCCTCCCCGCTACTCTCTCAACACCCTCTCCAGAACACTCCACGACAAAATTGTGCCTTTCAAGTTCTCATAGTTCCACTGGACAATTTCTCTAGTCGCCTTTTAATTTAGCTTCGCTCTCACAGACGCTTTCTCTGCACTGTCTTCCATTCTTCCTATCCCCGGAGTCTATCTGGGGATAGACCATTGCTCTTGTCACTGTTAGAAACCCGCTTAACATATGTGTTCAGCATGGAAGGATGAACAGACAATAAATAAGTCCATAGAAAATGAAATTAAAAATTAAACATAAAATCCAAGAGTCCATGATTGTATCAGTTAGGGTTGACCATCTTATTCTTCAGAAATAAGCTACTCAAAATATCCATTCTAAACTGTGGTTCTCCTATTGTCGTCATTTTCGGGCCAAACTGTGGGAGGAACTTCTACCAGGAATGCAGTTGAGGAAATTAGGGTTCCTTGCTCATGTGCATTGGCCAGAACAGTTCAAATGACCTCACAAATGTCCCCTAGGATGGGAGGATAGAACTCTTGGCAGAGCAAGACCGTAACTTTTGTTTACAGCAGTGATCTCTCCCTAAATGCACAAATATAAAAGCATAAACATCAAAACTGCAATTCACTTGCACCCAATAGAATTATAATAAATTGCTATAAGAAATCTGTTAAATACATCAGTACTATCAAGAGTTTTCTGCCCTTCAGGACAAACACTAAATCACCTTCTCTGGGGGGAGGGAAGTTTCAGAGAAATGCCTGCTAATAAATAAAAAAAAAGGCTAGGAGGTTCGGAAGGACATATTCAAGGAAGGATTAGCCATAAATACCAAAATCATTATGTGAAGGGCCCGGAAAATGGTATTTTCTCAGTGCCCAAAGACCTTACCTGCTGCTGAGTGAATTCTTGGTGCAACACTGCCTCTCTTTCTGGAGGAGACAGGAGGCTGGCCTGCTGAATCCCAAAGCGGATAAACTGAGGGGCAACTGACATGATGTTTTTCGAGTGGTGCTGCGAAAAAGAAGAGAGATCATCACTCATGAAATATTCATGCACGGAATGTTGAATTTGATCCAATCAAGTCCAGAGAGTTGACTCTTAGCTTACAGGAATAAGGTTTAAAGGAACAGGAAATGCTGCCATCAAGGATTGCTTAAGGAAGGCCACGTACATGTGTGGGAATTTTATGATGAGGCTCGCCCAGCCTTTTCAAAGTGGGCCTGCCACTCAGAACAGTAGGTAGGGCTGGCGAGATAGCAAAGCAGTAAGACACTACTTTTGCATGTTTCAACAAAAGTGTGATGCTGGCATCACAAAAGCTCCCCAAGTTCTGAACAGCGTGATTCCTGAGCTCAGAGGCAGGAGTAAGGCCTGAGCAATACTGGGTATGAGCCAGCCCCTTCTCCCAGGGAAATTAAGTTGAGGGTATTTCTACATTATAAAAATAGGAATATCTCAATACACTGTGCAAATTGTGTTTGTATCCTCACGATCACGATCGCGATCATCGATTGCTTTGAGCAGGCACCAGTAACGTCTCCTACTTCCTAGCCCTCAGATTTTAAAAGAGCCATTTCATCGCTCTTTCAGGATTAGGAGAATGAGACCCATCATTGCTCAGCCCCGATCCGAGCAGGCTTGGAGATCTATCTCAGTCCTGGGACCCGCATGCCTTTGTTCTTCTGCCAGTACCTTCATGCTTGTGGGGAGTGGTCTCAGCATGGTGGTGGCTGGTTCTGGAAGTCTTTGGCTGCCGGAGCTCTGTTTGGGGCGGAGAGGGAAACTCAACCCACTCCCCTTCAAGGGGCCCCGGCGAGGACAGCCAGGCGCCGGGGCAGGAGATTCTGCGCTGTTTTCTTCCGGGAGCTGGGTTTTATAGTCTCTGGGTCTTGGCCGTTGATGGGATTACACGGCGCCAGGAGCCAGTTGGTGGGTGTGACCCCCGCCTACTAGAATTTGGAGGATCTGGGTGGAGGATGCTCAGCCCTGATCCGAGCAGGCTTGGAGATCTCAGCCCAGGCACCCTCATTCCTTTGTTCCTCTGCTGGTGCCTTCATGCATGTGGAGAGTGGTCTCAGCATGGTGGTGGCTGGTTCTGGAGGTGTTTGGCTGCAGGAGCTCTGCTCGGGGCAGGGAGGGAAACTCAACCTGCTCCCTCCAAGGGGCCCCGGTGAGGACAGCTAGGCGCGGGGGCAGGAGACTCTGCCTTTGTATCCTCATTAAAATAAAATAGTTATAAGAATTTGCTTTGGAGAAAACTGAGACTGCCTCTACGTGTGACTGATAATATACGTTTGTGACTCAATTTAGTAGTTGTGGATCAAGTGAGAAAATGATTTAATTATTAAAAGAGATCAATGTACCGATTTATTTACAGGCACAATTTTATGTTTGCTGCTTGCTTGTGAATGGTTCAAAAGAAAAAAAATAAAGCAAAATACAATGATTTGCAGTGTGTGTATGTGACCATTGTTCTACTTTATTAGTTTTTGTGCTCGGAAATGTTCATACTAAAATGTAGAGTATTGCACTGAGATTTTATTTCTTCTCTCAACATTGGCAGAACATTAGACATGTGATGGTTTCCGGCCATAGTCTGAGTTTGCCACATAAACTGCTCTGTATTTTAGTGATTGGATAATAAATTTCCTTAAAAAGTAATTTATCAAAATGGAGCAAAACTGAAAAGCAATTCATTTCTGTTTTATTTACAAGATAAAACAATTGGAACTAACAAAGAAGACATCTGCAAAAAAGAGAAGGATTGTCGGCCAGAAATCTGCACCCGAACCTCTCTTTCCCTTTTGGTTCTTTCTCTTCTCTTCATTAGCAAAGGTCCAGGTTGCTGGCCAAGGAAGTGTCTGCTTCTCAGGACCTGAAATTTGTGCACATGAGAATACCACAACTTCTATCTCCTGGCGAAATAGTGCAGAATCCAGTTACTACTCTTCTGTAGAATCCAGTCTCTACTTGCCAATGGAACTCTTCGACTTTAGGTGATGCTCAGCTTTTCTGAGCTCAAAACACAGAACGCACAATGCATCTATTCTAAGAGCCACGCAGACCTCGTTCGATATATCTGAAACTTCGCTCTCTGCTTCAATTTTCGAACAGTCACATGCCTCTGATTCAATATATCTGAAGCTGCACCTGAATCTTCTTTTTCTCCACTCTGTGTGTACAGAAAACTAATTTTAGAACTCAAAATTGAATGAGAATTAATTGGACAATGATAAAGTGATCTTTTATAAAAAATAAAAACTTTATTTAAATATTCTAGTTTACAAAGCTGTTCATGATGCAGTTGCTATGTGCATTTGATGTTCCAACACCAACCTCACCACCAATTGTCTCCATTTTCTCAACCACTAACCCCAACCACTAACCTTAGCAGGCACATGACATTTTGTTCTGTATTTTTACTACTAGATGGTTAAATAATTATAAAAAAAACAATTCAGTAAAAGAATAGGTAGAGTCAACTTTTACTTAATTTGAACATGAGAACATTAAGAACAGACATAATGCTAAGAACAGAAGAAGAAAGTCCCTTTCTCCCTTTCAAGCTTTCATTTTTCTGACACATAGAAGAAAAAATACAGCAAAATATAAAGCATCCCAGAGTAAAAGCACAAATACAGACTATAAGAATACTTTCCTCCCCATCCCCCATTAGTCAGTGTGCCTGTCCCCCTGGAAGCGTATCCCAATATCCATTCAGTAGTGATCCCTGGGTATCCAGGGTGTGGTGAACCTCTGATAAATGAAAAACCTGCCATTCGCACCAAGCTAACATGGCATGCATCTCTGCCCAAGGCTAGTTGAGTCAAAATCCCAAGGGAGCTCAACCCGGACTCTAGGGTGAGAGCCCAGATCTTCCTGCTGAAGATTGAAGTTGGTTGAACTTCCTGCTGGTTTTGAAGTTCAACAGCTTAGTAATGAGCTCGGACATTAGTAACCTCTGGCTACCAATCGTCAGAAATCCTTCCATCCACTCCTTCACCATCTCCTTCTATTTGCCACACTTTCTTCCTTCATGATTTTTTTCTATGGAAAAACATTAATTACTTTAAGTAGTGATGAAAAATCAAGGCAAGACAGATTTAGGGGAGGTCTACAGTAGCTAATACAAAGAGTTCAAGTCTTTCTACTGTAGATTAGTATTGTTAGATCAGAAATCAGGAATTCAGCCAGAGATGTCTTGGTGTTTCAGAGATCTTACAGATATTTTATTGTAATAATTATTTTCATTGTTTTAAATGAAAATATATGAAATTTTGATTTTTTGAAATCAAATATATTTCAAAAAATATATTTTGAAAATATATGAAATTTTGATTATGATTTAGCTCATTATTCATAGCTCAATTTCAGGGGTGCAGTGGGTCCAACTACAATACCACCTACCCATGTAGACGTTCCTTTACCAGTGTCCCAAGGTTCCCTCCATCCCTCTGGCTGCCTCCTTAACATGTTTAAGTTCAATTGTTGTAGACTGTATTGCCTAATTGCAGCATTGTTGACTTTGTAGCTTCTATATGCATATCTATACATATAACACATATGTACATGCATCTTCCTATATCAAATGTCTATACCACTGATGTACTCAAGGTCTCTTACCTCATCCTATCCCTACTTATTTTTCTATTCTTACTCCTGTTTCACCTGTTTTCTTCCTTCCTCATCCTTTTCACTTCTAAGATCAGGAGTCAAGGGTAATTTGGGTACCCCCCCACCCCCCTCCACCCCATCGCCTTGAAACCGTGCATTGCCTCCTCCTATTGTTCTGCCACAAATAAGTGAAGTCATTCAGTATTTGTCCTTTTGGCTCACTTCACTTACCATAATCATTTTCAGTTCCAACCAAGTTGCACCAAATTTCGTGTAAATGATTATATTTTTGTAGAAAATATGAGTGAATATGTTTCTAATCACAGTGTTATTTTTATTCCTTGTTACCAGTAAGGGGATATTTGATGAAATATTACAGTTATAAAGGCCAAATGGAAAATATATTCCTTGTATTTTAAAAGTCATGACCTAAGCCCCTTTACAGTTGAAGATTGAGGAATAATAACAATGGTGATAAGAGATATGCAGGTTCAAATGGCACACTTATTACATGCAACTGCTCTTAAAAGGTCATATTGAAACAGTAAAAAATGCATAAGGAAAAAATTGCATGAATTAAAAAAACAGATAAAAGTTTAAAAACATATTTTGGAGAAATTCCCAT
>JAOXYA010000019.1:55287837-55298631 GCA_028565675.1 Sorex palustris | reverse complement strand
CTGAGCACTGCCAGGAGTAATTCCTGAGTGCATGAGCCAGGAGTAACCCCTGTGCATCGCCGGGTGTGACCCAAAAAGGATTTATGTAAAAGAATGATTATTTATTCTTTTACATCCCACAGGTCCAAATAAAAAATTGTGCATCTTTCTCCAAGGCCACGGGGCAGCTAAAACAGAGAAGTCTAACTTCTCTGGATCCTCTCACCGAATCCCAGCCTGTTTGGAAGCTGATTAAGGTTAATTTGAATCACATCAATTTGAATTAGCATGGCCTTTGCAGAATGAACAACACCTCAGTGCCAACATGATCAATTAGTACTTTACCTCCATACATCCGCCTGGAAAGGTTAGATTTATTAGTTATCAAGATAACATTTTAGAATGCAAATACATGTGATTTCATTTCCTACAACCAACCTCACCTGAGCACCTGGACGTTCTCAGGACAGATGTGTCGCAGAGGAAAATCATCTAGAATCTTAATCAGAAAGGATGCATGCGGAAGCACGTGGGTTGCCATGCTGAAAACAGAACTTTGCCTCTTCTCAAATGCCACACAAATGATCTCAAGTGGCCAAGAAGAGTTAAGCTTATAACTTGGGATAAAAATAGTTTATATTGTTAGTCACATAATCAGGCATCCCGTGTTGAGAGTTTCCAATGTCCTTGCATCTAATTTCTTAATTGTATTCTTCCACCCCCTGTTTCTACTCTTTTTTTAATTACTCATATTTTCACACACCTATTACTAGATAAAAGTGTAGCAAAATGGCCTGCGTATAAAGGGCACAATAATCACTGGCACTGTGAGTAGCCAGGCACAGCTGACAGCTTTCTATTTTGGGTGGAGTCTGAGACGGCTGACCGGGGCTGGAATGTCCGAGGATGGACATTAACAAGGTTGTCATCTAACTGGACAATGACCAAGGACCATGTTGGGAAGAAATTTTCACTCTTCACTAATAATTATCACCCTGAGGCCCCCCACCCCTCCTTTTCTTTGTCCAGGACTCTCTCTTCCCAAAGTTATCTAGATTTCTTTTTGACAACTGTCCATCAAGAAAATTTGTTAGAAACTGCTAACCATTTTAAGTCCTAGATGGGTGAATAAATGATACTTGAACTACTTTCTAATAGTTATAGTCAAGTTTAGGACCTTCCCAGGTTAACTCTAATGGACAATCTCTGTCCTGTCTGGGTAGAAGGCATGGCCTTTGAGGTTGGAAGAAATTGTTGGTGAGCATCTTTGTCATTAGTTGCTGTGACATTGGCAAGTTGAGTCCTGTGGTAGAAGCCTTCCTTACATATGCCAGTTAGCAGAGCTGTGACTTTCTACACTGCTCCTTACACTTAACTGTTTACAGAAATAATTTGTGACTTCTTTCTTGCAAGACAAAAAGAGACAAGAAAAACATAATGTTATAATGTGTCAATAGAAAAATATATGTTGAAGAGTAAACAAGAACACAATAAGTTCTTATGTTCCCCTATCTCATCTGCATTTGGATCAGGTCTTCTGTGGAAAGCAAACACCCGATAAAAGATTCCCAAATATTACTCAAACTTTAACATGTTTTTAATACTAAACTGAGAGAGGGAAGTTGTGTTTGGAAACAGGACAGCTCACACAGTGAGCATGTAATTATGATACTTTATGACAAAAATGTAATGGTAAAATGAAACAATAACACCGAAGAGTTTACCAACTTTGTATTTACTCTTGGAAATAATGCAGGATATTTGATTCTATTGCAGGATATTTGATTCTGTCGTGTGATGTCTCTAATTCTGCTTCAACTATATTAACTCATTTTCATTTATGTGCCTACATTTGGCCTTTGTAAATATTCTTATAGATGTACATCTTACGTATACTTCAGGAATTATAAGACAGACAGCCATTGCAGTCAATGATTTTGTTCCAAAAGTGAAAATCTCAAAAATCTCAGTCCAGAAACTTAGAAGAAAAAAACTCCAACTACTCATAGATGAATATTCACAGTTTACATTAGTACATCTGAGAGATGGGATTTCCTTCACTAAAATTTCCAACAAACCTCTTATTTACAATGATCTCCAAACACTGGAAGTACTTGTGAACTTGGAACAATTTATACAAATATGGTATTCCAGGGGCTGGAGCAATAGCATAGCAGGTAAGGCGTTTGCCTTGCACGTGGCCAACATGGCCGACCCGGGTTCGATTCCTCCACCCCTCCTGGGGAGCCCAGCAAGCTACCAAGAGTATCTCATCCTCCTGGCAAAGTCTGGCAAGCTCCCTGTGACATATTTGATATGCCAAATGCAGTAACAACAAGTCTCACAATTTGTCGTGAGACGTTACTGGTGCCTGCTTGAGCAAATCGATGAACAATGGGAGGACAGTGCTACAGTGATATACTATTCCAAATCAGTGAACTGTATCAACCATTTATTATTTCTTCCCACCCTTTTTTTTCCTCCCTCAATTCTTCCTCCTCCTTCCCTCCCTCCCTCTCGCCTGGCAGAGTGCTCTACAAAATGTAGAGCTAGTTTCCTGATCCCTTTTACAACTGTGAGAAACAAAATATGGTGGATGTAACATATTCAATTTCTAGTCCTGAAGAAGAGTTTGCCAATAAAAACAATACCTGTAAAGTTGTTTTTTCATCCCAAAACAATGACAACATATTTTTTTTTTGGCACACTAAAGAATCTATGTGTTACGAACTGCCTAGACACAATAAAAATTTTGTTTTCCAATAGGAATCACAATGAAGAATAAACTGCCACTTTCCTGTTTTAGCAGTAACTTTGTTTACATACATCAGGCCTTAAATTGTTATTCCGCAAATTAGTCCCATTAGCTTTGTATTTCCTTTCATTATGGTGAAGACTATGAGAAAAAAAATCCATCTGAATCTATCTAAAATTTGTCCTCCAGAGAGACCTTTTTAGTAAAAATGAGAAACAGAACCCACTCTAGTGCGAAATTTAAATGTTAAGACTACACAAATATGGTCAAAATAAAGTGGTATATTTACTTCAAGGGCTGGAGCAATAGCACAGTGGGTAGGGCGTTCACCTTGCACGCAGCCAACATGGTCGACCCGAGTTCGATTCCTCCACCCTTCTCGGAGAGCCGGGCAAGCTACCGAGAGTATCTTTGCCACACGGCAAAGCCTGGCAAGCTCCCCGAGGCATATTCGATACACCAAACACAGTAACAGCAAGTCTCACAATGGAGCAAATCCATTGTGGGCCCGCTAGAGCAAATAGATGAACAACGGGAGGACAGTGACAGTGATAGTGATTTATTTCAAATTCCTATGTGGAGATCACATGGCTTGGGATGCTATAGCAGGGGATAACATTGCAAGGCAAAGAAAACAAGTCTTCAGGTTTTAATTTTTAAGAGGAAAATATTTGATGGGTGGGGAGGTAACAAAGCAGTGGTCAGGGTCCCAGAACCTCTTTGGTGACACTCAAAGATGTTGGGAGGCCAGTGACACCTAATTTTCTGCCAGCCTCAGCCTGCTTTGCTAGGGTACCACTACTGCTTCTAGGATTTTGCCCACAAGGCTCATAATTGCTAGAATATCACCTGAATCCCTTGGAGAAGGAATTACAGAGGGGGCCGATGGTAGAAGCTGAAGTGTTTCCTAAGAAATCTATCTGCAAAGTGAGTGTGTAGAGGCAGCTTAAAGCACATGTTCCTCATTTTTTAAAGTTTTTTTTAATTGTATGTGGTTCACAATATTTGATTAATATCCTAATACCAATCCCACCACCATCACACCTCCCACCACCCAATTTGGGATGTTTCCATCCCAAGCCCCAAGCCCTATCCCAGAGCACAACCGAAATAATATATATTTACATTATCTGTTATAAAAACAGGCTTATTAGGTGTTATGTGGCCTCAAATGCAGCCACATGGTTCAGAAATAAGTTTGCTTGTGCATGACGCTCGCCCGGAGCATGTGGGGAACAGCCTTGAGCATTGGGGTGGTTGGATTCTGGAGGTTTTTAGGTTACCAGGGCTGGGTCTCCTGGGGTTGGGAGGGCTCTCTCCAGCCCCTCTCTGGGGGTCCCAAGTGGAACAACACATTCTCCCTTTTCAACAAAGAAAAATGTGAAGTAAGGGGGACTTGTCTGCTTGCCTGCCACGAGACTCAGTCCTGATACTAGTCCTTATGGTTAATCCAGGAGAAAAGCACACAATCAGACAACGGACTAAATAGTATTCCTACCTCTCATGTCCCATACTTCTGGCATGATCCGTACTGTCAAGGTGGGGTCAGCTGCCCAGCTGTGGAAGCAATACAATCGTTTAGTGACTTGCTATAAAACAGGTAACATTTTAATGCTGTTGTTCACTCACACTTTCGTTATATTTTCTAGAAGTAGATGTTTGTGATAAAAATATCATAAAATTAACTTTTAGCAAGCACTGGTTTGTGAGTTTAAAATATTGACATCTACTGTTGAAATATGTTGACATAAACGTACTAAAATTAAAAATGTAACAGATATTCATCTGCATTTTATTTAGCCGAATGTTTTCTGTTTTAAACTTGCATACTTGCATCCAAAGAACATTCTGGAGTTTTTATCTATTTCCTGTCATTCTCATTTAATAATTATGTCTCGTGTTTGTTCATCTTAGCACATTTCATATTCATCAATGCAAATAGCCTATCTTTATTTATGGAACTCTAAACAATGCTTAAATAAACAATTGGGTGCTTCATCCCATTTAACAAATAATTGCCGTGAGTAGCTCAAGAGCTGAAATTCATTAAGCATACAAATTTTATATATTATCCAAACAGAATATATGTGCTTCTCTTTGCATGCATACCTTATATCTGGTTTATACTACACGAGACAGCAATATCAAAACAGAAATATGAAATATAAATAACATTTTGAATACAATAAAAAAATTGATCTTATAGAAAACTACATATAAGTGGCAAACATGTTGAAAACTAAAAGGGGACAAACTGTTGTTAGAAACAGTCATTCAAATCAGTTGTATCAGTTTATGAAGTTACAACCGCATGGGTTTATACTTCACAATCTTCAAATTAGAGAAAATCTCATTACCTCATATGATTAAGTACTGATTAAATTCATAGGTCTAGAAGAAATAGGATATTCAATAAATAGCCTTTTTTCACCCAGCATTTTCAAAAACAGATGCAAGCTGTTTAAATTCTTTGAATATCTATTGAATTCATAATACAAAAAAAGCAAAGAAAAAAAGTTTCTGGTTTATGAAAATTTAGATTCCAATTCCGATTGTTCCTAAGATTGTACACTGAGTGATGTTACCAAAATGAATTTCCATACACAAAAAATTTATTTTGAGTTTCCTGGTATACAATAATGTAATAATTATGAATAAGGGGAACATGCATAACTCACCAAATAACTTATAGGAATTTGGTATTCTAAGGGTAACAACATTCTATATTTATATAATATTAACTATGATAAACACTGAGCTAAGGATTTTTATATAATCTTATTTAATACTCAAGTGTTCTTAATTTTTATTTAACTGGCTTCTCAAATTGTTTGTAATTCCTCTAATATCACCCCCCCAAAACCTATTTGTGATACATGAACTTTTGATATTTTCTGCCTTCTGTATTATATAATATGATGATCATCACCTGCCAAAGTGTGATTAGTAGAAGAGAAATTTTTTTAAGATTTAGTTTTAATTATTTTAAAACTAATTTCTTTACAGAGGGCCACCTCCAACGGTGCTTGTTCTGAGAGTGTTTGCAGAAGAGTTCCAAGGGTTCGCACCCTGCTGTGCTCAGGGCTTACTCAGGGCTCTGAACTGAGGCTGAGGGGTAACTCATGGTGGATCTCTGGGACCATATGAGATGCCAGGGATCAACATCTGGTCAGTCATGAGAAAGACAAGCAAACTACTCACTGTACTGTCTCTCTAGCCACTTTAATCAAATCCCCTTTGTAATGGGTTTGGAACGGCTTCTATTCATAGAAAGATATTCATTGGTACTCCCAAAATTTGATGATATGCTAAATCAATGATAAGTAAAAAATTTCCAGTCAAGATTTTAACTTGTAGCAATTTTCTAGTTTCAAGAATACCTGAGGGGCTGGAGCAATAGCACAGCAGGTAGGTCGTTTGCCTTGCACATAGCTGACCTAGGTTTGATTCCCAGCATCCCATATGGTCCCACGAGCACCACCAGGAGTAATTCCTGAGTGCATGACCTAAGAGTAACTCCTGTGCATTGCTGGATGTCACCCAAGAAGCAAAAGAAAAAAAAAATACCTGAGCCTGCATTGTATAATCCAACACTGAGTCTTACATTGTCAGGTGGCTGTTATTTGATGTACATAGTACTGTCTCCTCAATTTCTCCTGAAGGCCGAGGGAGGTGGCCATTGATTTTACTTTTTGCTTTGTTTTGTTTCTACTCTCTGTTCCTGTCATTAATCCTTTGCACAACATTACCTTCTTTTTACAATTTTGGCATCTAAAAGTAGCAATCACCAAATATTTATCACAGTAGAGCTGGTTATGGGAAAACATTAATGAATAAACAACATAAAAATCATTCACTATATGAAATGCTATATTATAAAAGCATGAAATTATCAAACTTTAATTTGAAAATTTTGATGATTCTCTATTATTTCAGGTTTCACTGAGTATAGTATCAACTTAGCCACACTCTATATATTTTAAATATATTTATTAGAAAGAAACCACAGATACTATATAGTGTTTTATCTACCTGGGAACTTAAGACTGACATTAATTTAGGACAGCATTACTAACTTATAAATATATAAAAATCATTTAAAATGAAAGATGAAAGCCATCAAAAAGCTTTAAAACATTTGTTGGAAAGAAGACTTTTACTAATGTCAAATAGTGAAAATCATGCTAAATATATTTGTGGTAATAAGACATTATTTTGAGATGATTGTTCTATATACCACTAGATAGGTTCCCTTAGTTTTTTGTCAGCTATTTTAAATTCTTCCAAAGTGTTTATTTTACCAAAGTAAAAGACAAAATAAAATGAGAATAAACAGAATGAAAGAATAATTTACCACTTTTTGTGTCAACTTTCTTAAATAAATCAATAAGCATATGCCTATCAACAAAGAATACCACTATATATTTTACCAAAAAAGGACCACAAAAAATTTTGAAACAAAAAAATTCTTAATTGGACCTATGTTATTTACAAAAGTACCAGAACAAGACAGCTTATTAGTAATAAAGATTAGGGTTCATCTCGTTAATGGATCTTGAAAACTAGAATAAAGTTTATAAAGAATATTTTTGGGTTTGAATATAGATTAATGACTTTTGAGTATGATTAAAGGTTCTAAACATAATTTTAAATATAAATTTTACATCTCAATGAAAGAAAATAAATTCCTTGAAGACAGGCCTCATAAATCAAAAAGTTCCAGATTTGCAGACCACATAGCTGAGTAACTAAGTGGTGAGTTTCTTCACCTGAAATTAAGTGACATTCACTGTGCTAAAATACTATGTACGTATAAGACAATAAGAAATTACATGCTACTACAAAGATAGAAATTTCCCCAGAGAAGTAATAATATAGCTTCAGGATATAAAAACTACCAAACACACCACGGGCGTGCGGTGGAATACTGTGTGTTGTAAGGATACTGTGGATATTTTTAAATAGATATTTTTTATTGGCTGTTTAGAATTAGAAATCAGTATATCAGTCCTTAAGATGGAATTATTAGAAAATAGTATTATAAATGCATATTATTACCATACACTGATCATATCATTCCACATTTCTAATAAGAAAACTAAGTAACTAGCTCGCTTTCACCGTTTCCTTTCATTTGTTTTTACCTTCAAGCTAATAGCTGAATTTATTCTCTTTACACTTTTTTTTTCTTTGAAGATTAAAGACAAGCCTCGCTTTGTACTATAGCTGCCTGGACAGCTGACAGCCCATTACACTAAAGTCATACAAGCTGTACATTTTAACGCCTTGATTCCAAAGCGCAACCAAAATGCATTTTTTTTTAAGCCATGGAGGAGTCCGGCATTTCTGCAATGTTTTGAGATGGCTCCATAACAGTTTCATAAGCCTCTCTCGGCCTTTTGCCTTTATAGAAAACACTGAAATAAAATAAGCTGATTAAAAATCTATCTTGGTCAGGACTTACGGAGAATTGTGTGGCCTATAGAACATGTAATACGAGCTTCCCATTAACTCTGAAATAGCTTTGGGAGTATGCAGAACGGTATAATCCCGAAAGGACTATGAGATTGTCTAGTAACAGCTTGAAAGCTACATCAGAAAAGGTAAAATATTTTAAAGAACTAACAAACCTGGTGCTGATCCGACAAAATCACTTTATGTGACAATAACCATTGCCGCGTGACTTACCCTGCGTTGAAGCATTTAATCATCATTTTTGTGTGTATTTGAGAAAAGGTGCTATTTTATATAGATTTCAGATTCCCTTGTGAGTATATTTTAACTACGAGGGAAAGTAGACCCACTCTGTATCCCCATACCCCTACAGAAAGGTAAAGTTCAAGACACAGCTTTGTAAGAGCCAATTTTCATGACAGAGAGCAGAGAGCAGCCTTCTAGCCCATCTCTGATTTCTTTTAGCAGGGGCGGCGGGAAAAAAAGGGAAAAAGTTAGTAATTAAAAGAAAGCAAATTTGCACAACTCTGACGTGATTCCGATGGGCATCTTTTAAAAGCTGCACATACTTTGACTTCCTCATCTCCAGGTTATGCTTGTTTTAAAGATTGCATATGTCCTAACTGGGGCTGGCCTCGACCATGGCAGAGAACAGTGATGGATGCTTCTTGTTATGTGGTCAGATTGCTTATTCAGATCCTAACAAAACACTGCTATGTCCTACCTCGCTCCCACTTAAATTCTCTCAACTAAGAATAAATTGCATTGCCCTTTATGTGCATACTTTTCACTTGGAAGCAGCCTACATCAATTCAAAAGTGTTAAATTTTTATGTTTTGGCACTGCATAGATAAAATTTTAAATAAGCGGATAAAAGGATCTGTTTGTTTTTTATTTAAATGAAGAAGTGCTAAGGAAACAAGCAAATTTGACACAAATAGCAACACTTGTAAACACAAATTTAACAAGACAAAATTATAATAGCATATTTTCCGAAGCAGCTGAATGGAGAAATTATTTTTTAAAACGGTTCTAAGTAGATTGTGGACTTGAGAAAATTAGCTAATATTTCCCATAGAATGATCAAAGCAGTGGGCATTTCTATTTTAATTTATATTTATTAAATGAATCAAATAGCGATGATATGAAATTATTGGATGCTGAGTGGAATTCAGCATATGTTAATTGCCACATGTTATATTGGCCATTGAAATTTCATACAGAGAGACTATGTTTTGTAGGGTAATTTAAAAAGGCAGCTATATTCTTTTGATTCCTTTGGTGTATTGGCATTCTTCTGTGACTTTCTGTCTATTTTATTAAGCTCAATTTACAAATATTTTATGAGTTGTTTTACTTTTTCAAGATATTTGAAAAAAAATTGAGAAAATTTTACTACCAAAATAAGTCTTTCCTATTTTCCTGTTTGTGTTTCAGAATTAGGTTCCACTTGCAATTAAGATTCAACATACTTGGAAATTCACTTCTTATGGAAACAGAAACACATTTTCCTTCTGTCCGAACCTTCATACATTAAAAAACGTATACCAGTTTCCCCACAAAGCATCACATTTTCACTATGGCCACAGCCTATATATTCAAAGCACAGATAGTACAGGGATTTAGGAGCTTCCCCTGCACAAGGCCAATTCTGGTTTGATCTCCAGCACAGCATATGCTCATGAACACAACCAGGAGAGATCCTATTCACAGAGCCAGCAGTAATTCCTGAAGACATTAGGATGAAGCCCCAGAATTCACTCCCCGCCCAGCCAAACAAACAAACAAAAGGTAAGACTATGTTTTCAAAACAGCATCAACCACCCTGAAAGAATGTTTTCAAATTACTTTTGGAAATATTTTAGCCAGTTCTACTATCTTTTCCACTCGGAACTAGTTAGGCATTGCTTGTTTGCAGAAGCACTTCTGAAACTTGACATAGGCAGCGTCCCCAGACTGCAGTTCTTCATGGAGCATTTTTATTTTGTCATTCTTTTATAAGTTGATGCTCTTGATGGAAAATACTTAGTATCATAAAACTTTATGACTGGAATAGTTTCTGTTTTCTCTACTATTCATTGTGACTTTTAATCACAAGCATACATTATTTCAGAATTCTTTTTTGGACCTTTATTCTACCATGTTTTTTTTTTTCCCCAAACAATCAGCACTTCTTTTACAAAATTGTGAGAATTAACCAATACCAAACACAATTATCGTGGTTTCCTGGTTATGTAGAAACTTGTATGTCAACACATAGCTTTACAAAAATTATCTTTTAAAAACCCAAACAATTTTCTCAGCACCACTTGAAGAGGTTTTCCTTGCTCCACTTCATATTTTTTGAATTATTTTGTCAAAAAGTAGGTAACTGTATATTTGAGGGTCTGTGCCATTATATAATGGATCTCATTCCCCTGACCCCGAAAGAGCTTCCAACTTGGCAGAATTGTGAAGGACTAGTAAGAAGAGGCTGCTAAAATCTCAGGCTTTTCATGTTCCTGGAGCAAGCAGACAGCATTGGGCCACAGTAGCATGCCACAAGGATGAATGGAGAAGTTACTGGCACCACTTGAGTAAAATGATGAACAACAGGATAGAGTGAT
>JAOXYA010000019.1:55139284-55150086 GCA_028565675.1 Sorex palustris | reverse complement strand
AAATCTTTCTATATATATATTTAGTAAATATATTTTAGTATATGTTTGCTTGTATATTGTGTATGCACATATAATATTAAATATTCAGTGTGTGGGAATGCAGACTTTGTAGTAGCTTTATTAAATAAGATCGGCTGAATTGCAGAATGCTCTAAATATCCAGGAAAGAAAATTATAAATGAATATTGCCAAAAGAAAATGCAGTGAAGACTGTTAAACTCTCTTGACTAATAAAGGGTAACATCAGCTAATTAAAGCTTGCTGATGGGGATGTTTTCAGAAGTCAAAATAAAACTAGAATGGAAATGAAATCAGTCTTTTAGTTAAATCAAAATATGATCAGTGGTAAACCAGGGAGATCTTGTTGGTGTAGATTCTTTTAGTCTAACAAAATCTGAAAATTCCCATCCCCTCAAATTTCTGTTCATTAAACATCCCTGCTTACCCACACAACACCTCAGTTGTAGAGAGATCAAACTGCAGTTGTCATTTTAATTTAAATTTTTATTCTAGAATATTCCAGTTCACCAATATTTTACATTGAATTGGGTTTTTCCCATAAAATTTTATCCAAAATTGCACATTTCAAGAAGCTATTAATCGTAAAATTTGTTGTAAATATTAAGACCAAAATGTTATTTATAAAATGGTCCTGTCTTTTTAAAAAATAAATTACAAGCCCCAAGTCTTTCCAGAAGAAACTATTGTGCTAAAGAAAATGCAAAAAAAAAAAAAAACCATTTAGCACTTGTCTGTGAAGAACTACAAGTAACATTCTAATATTCTATTTTGCTCTTTATAGATATTTTCCAGCATGGGGATGAAGGAAGATTTGACATAAAAATAAGCTTATAAAAATACAATGACCTCATTTCACACATTGCGAGGTAGAAGAAATTGGGTTCAAGTGCATCAAGTGTTAGTACGTGGGTCAGTGTCACTAAAACACCAAATTAAATAATTCCGAGAAATTGGTTCTGGTAATCCCAACATTACTGCCAGAAAATGTCTGATCTTATCACTCTTCAAAATTATAGTTAACCTTTTCTACTTTAAATAGCACATAAGGAAAGTCAGGTATGTTGATAATTATAAAGACTTCAGTACTTTCCTTCAGGAATAACATACCCCTTCTATGTAAATACAGTCTAGATGCTTCAATTGGTGTTCATTCATCCCTCCATCTTCCATATATACATCTCAAGTCATTCCTAACTAACGTAATCAATTGCTCATCAATCAGATAATGAAGTTAAAATGTCTATTAGTCTGTAACTTGAAGAGATAGAAAAGTGGTACAGTGTTGAGATATAACCAGTTGTAAAGATTTTTTCAGTATCCAAGTATAAAATTTTGAACCCACTAAAAAAACTAGATGAAAACTTGTGATACCGGTTGGAAAATAAGTTGCTGTAACGTATATGTGCCAGAATCCTGCAAAAGTTTGTTAGTAAGCTACACACAAAAAAAGTAGCTCATTTGTAGCTCACTTCTAAGTAAGAGCAACACCGAAAGTGTTCCCAAAGCAGTCACGTGGAGGATTGTCCTAAGGCCAGAAATATAATGAGTGCAACTCAGCATTGGTGATAGCTGGAGATTCCTGTCAGAAACAGGTAGTATTGGATAACAACTTCCTTGATCAGCCTTCATTAAAGGACAGATATTTGGGAAGCTCGACCAGAGAGGCGGCTTATAGTTCTGAACAGAGCAGGATGCTGCAGTGTAATCTCTCTCTATTCCCGCTGCTTCCCATAGAGTTCCCTGAGAACTGCTGGAAGCAACCCCAGGGCACAGAGCTAGAAGTAACCCCAAGCACCTCTGAGTATGGCAAAAAGAAACCCAAAATCAATAGGACAGCTTTGAAGAGCAGGTGGCTATGATAGGTGTAGGGAATCGTATACATGTACATATAGCTACTTTTTCATAGAAAAGAGGGTCCAGCTCTTACAATGTTCATGTAAGGACATCACTAACTATGGGGCCAGAGTTTTAGATAGTACAGAGGGTAGGGTGTTTGTGTTGCACACAGCAACCTCGGTTCCATCCACGGCATCCCATATTATCCCCAAGCCTACCGGGAGCTAGAAATAACCTCAGAGTACCACTGGACATGTGCCCCCAAAATTTATTTTAAAAAATCACTAAATATATGGAAGGAATATGCCAATTAATTTTTTAAAAATGGTTTAACTGCGTAATGATAAGACACTCTCATTATAATTTTCTTTTGGGGGGGTTGAGGGATCATGGGCATACCTGATGATACTCAGGGGTAATTCCTCTTCCTGGGCTTGGGAGTGACCCTTGAGTGATGTTTGGGGACCACACTGATGTCTCACATTTGGACCAGAGTTGGCTGCATGTGAGGCAAGTGCCTTACATCCAGTGCCATCTCTTAAGCCCTCTTGTGATAATTTACCTAATGGATTATGGCGATTTTAGAGTTTCTAGAACATTTTCTCATCTTTTCCATTACATTGTTTTGTGTTGTTGTAATATTTCATGGTAAAGTGGTACTATATTTCCATGAAATGGAACTTTATCTCATATGTGTAAGGAAGTTAGCCTCTGACGGAAATGAAGCTTGCCCAAGAGGCAGAAGCATTTTTAATCTCTGAACATGTAAAATCTCGTTCATGTAACTCTTACATTGATTCTACTTAATGAATTGTAAATTCATCTTATCAGTCACTGAATCTTTAAAATTCCTCATGTAAGGTTATTAAAATAATAATTAGTAATGAAAGGATGAATGATGAATGATTTGTTCTCTTTCTCCAAAATTATTAACTTTGTGGCATATTTTTATTTCCCCAGAAAAAATTCCCAATTTCTTCAAAATTTCTCATACATGATAAAATTTAGATATGCTCAGATGCTCATACGGTGATCTTGTCAAAAAGAATTCACAAGTTAGTTAGATTCATACAGGTACAAAGAGAATAACTACAGATTTATTTTTGTGAGGATTATATTTAGAATACTAACGACCTCAAAAGTGTAAGTGCTTACAGAAATCAATATCTAGAAAATCGGTAGTGCTTTTTCCCCTGCTTTGGGTTTTGTACCACACACCAGTGCTTAGGTCTTAATCCCATCTCTGCATTCAGGGAAAACTCCTCCTGGGCTCAGGGGACAGTCTAAGGTGCTGAGTATTGAATATGGCTTGGTCACATGCATCAACAAGCATCATACCCACTAGACTATTTCTCCAGCTCTAGTTAGCACTTTTAACCAAAATTTAAAAAGAAATATGTTCTTTGTGATTTATGAAACAGATTTTTTATTTACTTTTTATTATATTTTATGAAATAGATTTTTTTATCACAGTTGTCTTAGTAAGACTAAAAATGTATGATGGGGTACAAAAAACTCGCTCACCTAAACAAAAACCTTAATTTATTCTAAATTGTTTTCATTGTCATTTACAAATGACAAATTTCTCCATGGACTAATTAAGCTGCATAGCAAGTGACCGGCGTGCTTCCTGCAACAGTGATTTCAGGTGTCTAATGCTTGCAAATACATTTTATTTATCTGTAATCATATAAACTGAATTGGCAAAGATTGCTGGCGTTCTAAATTAAACATTAAACCGAAAAGTTAAACACAGAGCAGAAATCTTGTTTCTATGGAGAACTGAAGGGCCAGTGGCTTTCCTTCAATTTTTTCCATTTCCATTGACAGGAAGAGCATTCAGTTCTCTTACTTTTGTCCCAAGTTTTGGCCATTATTCTTCACCTGAATTGCCATTGTCCAGTTCCATCGTCGGATGCCTGGTGTTGTTCTCAGTTTACCTTCCACCTCCCTCTTCATAGGTTCTGTGCTCAGGCATCACTTCTGGTGGTATTCAAGAGAGAATGCCCAGTGCAACCCATTCTAGGTTCTAGCTCACACCTAGTAGGTAAGGAAATGCAGATGTTCTCTGCTCTGGAGCCGTCACTTGAGTTCATACCCCATCCTTCCTGCATGGGCCCGCGCAGGTCCCATTCATATTTATCACCTCAACATGCTTTCACACCATGCAGTGATAGATTTCTGATAACAACTGGGGATAAAATAATGGCCTTAATTTTCTCAGGTTCAGCAGTCCGTTCAAGTCCACTGTAGGAAAATACATCATCAACTAGAGATCGAACATGGATATGTGAATGAAGCACAAAGGAAGCTCTTAAGCGTGAGGAAAAGGTAGACATATTTTAAATAAGTCTCTTGGGTTAGACAGAAGTTCTAAGATGAATGAGTTCAGTTTTGGAAAAATGAGTAAAAGTAAGCCACGTAATAATTACTGTAGCGTTATTTAAAAATGAATTGTTACAGGAATGTGATGGAGAATTTGAAGAAGAAAATTTTAGATTCCAGTAACTGTAAGCGATTTATCATAGCAAGAAATTCGGTTTTAAATTAGAAATATTTATAAATAAGACCAATAATAAGTGTCGTACTAGCGTCGAAAAATTTTGGAAGTTTAGAGTTTACGATTATTCTTCCTTTCACTATTATACTAAGTACACTATTGTGCTGTAGTTTTTTCTACTGCTTAAACCATTCCCTGGCTTATTTTGGTATTGCGGAGTTTGAGGGTGGGGAGAATATTTGGGGGAGGGTTGGTCCATACTCTACTGTGCTCAGCCTTAGCTCAGGCATCACTTCTGGTGGTGTTCAGGAGAGTATGTCCAGTGCTGCCCGTTGAAATGGGTCTGGCTGCTTTCAAGACAACAACTTCATTCTTATACTGTTTCTCCCTGCATGACTTTAGCTTATAGCATATATTTCAGAAAAAAAATATTCACATGACTTGGTAATTTTTTAGTCAATGTGCTACAACTAAAAATGTGGAAATAGAAATTCAATAACGTGTACACTAATGTTCTATACATTAAAATGCATTTTTTTCTAATATCACAGCAGTTAAAATCTGTAAAATGGATCTAGACCTCTTTACCATTTCAGAGTCAATTAATTTTTTAAAAACTATTTTGATAAAAAAAATTTGCTTATCCTTGCCTGGGCTGGAGCAATAGCACAGCGGGTAGGGCATTTGCCTTGCACACAGCCAACATGGCCGAGCTGAGTTCGATTCTTCCGCCCCTCTCAGAGAGTTCAGCAAGCTATCGAGAGTATCTCACCTGCACGGCAAAGCCTGACAAGCTACCTGTGATGTATCCAACAGGCCAAGAACAGTAACAAGTCTCACAATGTGTTGTGAGACATTACTGGTTCCCACTCGAGCAAATCGATGAACAAGGAGAGGACAGTGCTACAGTACTATCCTTGCCGGATCCATTTTTAATAAATAATGTGTGTTCCATTGTGGAAGGTAATCAAAGTCATATGACTTGTTATGATCAGTAATGCTGAAGGAGGAATGAAATGTGATTTTCACAATGATTAGTTTCCTGATCAGCCTGGCTTAGAGGTTGTAAATGATGTCCCTAATGGATACTAGACCCTCCCTGGGTCTATTTTCTGAATTTGTAAAATACAAATGATTAACCATAGGTCCACAGAAGGTT
Source organism: Sorex palustris (assembly GCA_028565675.1). Taxonomy (NCBI): domain Eukaryota; kingdom Metazoa; phylum Chordata; class Mammalia; order Eulipotyphla; family Soricidae; genus Sorex; species Sorex palustris. Next base: position 55,144,570 of record JAOXYA010000019.1, on the reverse strand, counting down.
TACAGTTAGTTAGAAATTTATCTCACTCATTCCACAACTGAGAGTTTAATGTTAAACCTCAGAGTTCAGGGATTGTTATATTTGCATAAATATTGATTATCCATCACTGTATCTTGTGAAAATAGTTTAAATATATAACAACTGGAAGTAAAAATAATGATAACAAAAGAATAATGCTAGTTATAGTACTTTGATATTTATGTAGATGGTCACTTTTAGTCACACTGAAATAAGTATTAAGTAAAGCTTTGTCTTCTAGATTGTAATGGATTATTTCATGAAAGAACCATAAAAGGGATAAATAAATAGCTATAACATTCAAAGAACAATTAGAAGCATGTTTTTTTTAGCCTGTTAAAAATATCAGAATAGAATGACATTTGGCATACTTCAGGTATTTAATATAAGTGTTCTGAGCATTGAATATAAAATATATGTGTAATTACTGAAGTTCTCTATCTGATCATTATTCATATAGACACAATATTTTGAAAAATATGTTATTAAATAGTAATATATAAATCATTATTATTTTTCCTGTAATATATGAATAGACAGTACCTTTATTTCATTGTTCTTAGTTAAAGGTACTTTATAAAGTCCTCACTTTTTTGTACCATTATTTTTTCCCTCTTCAAACTAATAACTGATGCAATATTACATTAAATTATAAGGTAGATATTTATTTTCTCTTTCTTACACTAAATTTAAACTCTATGAAGGTAAGAAAGGTAGAAAGTAGGCTTTATGATGTACTATATTTCCATCTCTCAGTCCTTGAGATCTAATACTAAGTCAATTGTTAAATGAAAAAAACAGTAAATATTTGTCAATAATATTTTCTGAGTTTTCCTCTTAGAGATTAAATTTATATCATAACCTATCGGCAGTGACTTATACTATAAATCTCCCGAACATGTCCATTTCCTTTCAAATATATGAATAAATTACTAGTGAAATATATGAATATTCTGATAGTTAATGTATTTCCATAAACATCACAATATTTCTTTCCAATCATCTGAGTTGTGAATGGATAAATTGAGCATTTGTCCTTAAAGGACTGTAAAACTGTGATCAAAAAAAGTTTCAAATTTATGTTAAAAAAAAAAACTAGAGCACTTATCCTCTTAAGCTTTGGTTAAAAGTAGTAGACTTTGTGTTTCCCCCACTAATATCCTAAATAAACCCATAGAGTCATAATCTATACATTAGTCAGGAACTTAGTGCAAAGAACTTAGTATGGAATAAAAATCATCGTACTGGATTTTCTCATATTGTTAAATATTATTGAATTCTAAGTTTAATATAAATTTACAGCATAACCAGGCAAATAACAGTTGGATATTCAATTATTTTTCCTCCCCTTGTACCTACATGTTCTGTTAGGTGCTAGCATTATATGATATTATGAAAAAATGAATTATCTATTTTTTATACCTAAGTGTTTTATTATTGTTTTGGGTGCAATAATACTATACAAATATTAATTAAAACTCAAGTCTATTTTATTTACTCAAGAAAGTAAAAAGTATAAATATAAGCATTCTACTAGATTTTATTAAATTTAGAGAATGAAAAAATCTACATATAAGGTTCATGGTTTGCATGCAGGGATCCTGCTACTGTCCCTGGCATCACTCTAGTTCCCTGAGAACTACCAGATGTGTGATCCCTGAGTACACAGCAAGATGTCCTGAACATCACTAGTTATGACCCCAAAGTGGAAAAGAAAATATCACTGTATCACTGTCACTGTCATTCTGTTTTATCGATTTCCTCAAGCAGGCACAAGTAACGTCTCCCTTCGCTCTAGCCCTGAAAATTTAGCAAGTGCCATATTTCATGGTCAGGGGGATGAGACCCATCATTGTTACTGGGTTTTGGCATATAGAATATGCCACGGGGAGCTTGCCAGACTATGCCCTGCAGTCAGGATACTCTCGGTAGCCTGCCGGGTTCTCCGAGAATGAGAACTAGACAATAGGAGGTCGCAATGTGGCCACACACTTCCGAGAGCTTGGTTTTACAGTCTCTGAATCCTGTCTGTTGATGGGATTACATGGCACTGGGGACAGTTGATGGGTGTAAAGTCTAGAAACTGGACAAGCCTCACGCATGAAGGAACAGGCAGAGGAACCCAGGTGTGCGGAACCTGGGGCTGAGATCTCTAAGCCTGCTTGTATTGATATGGGGCCTCCTCCACCCAGATCCCCCATCTTCCAGTAGCTAGGCATTACACTTTTCCCCATAATATTAAAATTAATACATACTTATTTTTAAATACACTTTTTAGTCTTCATCACTAAATCCCCATCAATAGTTTGGTTACAAAATAACCCGGCTAATATTGTTCCTATTTGGTCAACACCAAAACATTCACTTAGAGTTTAATTGGGGGGTGGGGCGGTTAAGGAGGGAAGATGCTCCTGGCTGTGCTCAGGTAACCATATGGAGTATCAGAGCTGAGAAGCCTAAGGAGCTAGGAGCTGGCCACAAGGCAAGTGTCTTAGCTCCTGGACTCTCCCCAAAGCCACACACCAGGTTCTTGGTCATGATCTGCACTCAGTGTCTCTGTCATCTCCACCCCATCTTAGTGTGATTTATTACAACAGACTAAAAAAGAAAAGTAAAATGATTATACCAATAGAAAGTGCATTTCAGAAAATGTATTGTTCATGATTTGTAGGAATTTCATTAAATCGGGTATAGAAAAAAATCTTTCTTAACTTAATAAAAACAATCTATAGTTATCCTACAATAATGGTGATAAATTCAAGACTTTCACACAAAGGTCACATAGGAGGAGATGGAGATGAGACCTCTTCAAATTGCATTCAAACATTGCACTAGAATACTTACAAATGTAACAAGATAAGAAGAAACACAGTATTGTGGATTAGGGCTGAAGCAATATAGCACAGGAGGTAGGGCTTTTGCCTTGCACGTGGCCAACCTGGCCAACCCAGGTTCGATTCCTCTGCCCCTCTCAAAGAGCCTGGCAAGCTTCCGAGAGTATCTTGCCTGCACGGCAAAGCCTTGCAAGCTACCAGTGATGTATTTGATATGCCAAATACAGTAACAAGTGTCACAATGGAGACATCACTGGGCCCGCTCGAGCAAAACGATGAACAACGGGAGGACAGTGACAGTGACAGGAAGGAAAACTGAAACTCTTTGAAGTTGACAAATCTGTGTAGAAACATGAAAGAACAGACAAAAATTCAGGAACTATCTTTTTCAAAATTGGAGAACGCAAATGCGTATTGATTTTCTGTGTACAGAATGTACACAAATGAAATTTGTTTTTGATTTAGAACACAACTGAAAGTATTCAAGGGCTACCCCTAGAGCTGTACTCCGGGTTCAGTGGGAGAAAGGCTTGGAAGAATCATGTGTTGTTTATGATAGAACCTGGTTCTTTCACATTATAAGGATATTCTCTGGCTCTTTTAATTATCTTCCTGGTCCTACAGTGAAATTTGAAATTGAAAACAATATGATTTATGTTGGCACTAAAATGTAAAATGTGAAATATTTTGCACTCGCATTAGTTGGAAGAGTTAATATTATCATTATATCACAACTTGCAATATTGATTATTAGATTCAGTCCAATCCAATTAAAATATTATTGAATTATTTTGTTATTTTTTTGACACACTAACTCTAGAATTTCCATAAAGGCACTGAAGTCTCAGAATTGTGAGCACATTACTGAAGGAGAGAAAAGTTAGAATAAAAACTATTCAACCCCAAGACTTAATATAGAACTCAATAATCAATGGTCTGATATTAGTGAAACAATGGAGAAATATCCATAGGGGAAAAAAATAAAGTGAGATACCAGAAATAGACACAAATATTGTTAAGATTTTTTAACAACTTAGAAAATACAATTCAATGAATCTAAACAATATATTTAAAAATGTTAAAACTACATCGATATTTTTTAAAAAATTGAAAGATGCAGGAGGAGAACAGCGAAGAGTTTCCTGCCCCCGCACCTAGCTGTCCTCGCTGGGGCCCCTTGTAGGGGGTGGGTTGAGTTTCCCTCCACGCCCTGAACAGAGGTCTGGTAGCCAAAGACCTCCAGAACCAGCCAGCACCATGCTGAGACCACTCTCCACATGCATGAAAGTACCGGCAGAGGAACAAAGGCATGTGGGTTCCGGGCCTGAGATCTCCAAGCCTGCTCGGATTGGGGCTGAGCATCCTCCACCCAGGTTCTCCATCTTCCAGTAGGCGGGGGTCACACCCACCAACTGCCCCCCAGCGCCATGTAATCCTATCAATGGCCAAGACCCAGAGACTATAAAATTCAGCCCCGGAAGTGCAAGGCCACATTTGCGGCTGCACTACATCTTATCATCTCATTCCTACTTTGGACAGACTGGCAGGCTACCAAATGTAACCTGCCCACACGGAGGAGTCTGGCAAACTCCCTGTGGCGTATCCAATATGCCAAATACCAGTAACAATGATGGCTCTCATTCTCCAAACCCTGAAAGAGCCTTGAATATGGCACTTTTTAAAATCTCAGGGCTAGGACGAAGGAGAACTTACTGGGGCCTGCTCGAGGCAATCGACAAACAACAGGATGATCGTGATCGTGATTGTGAAAGATGCCTCCAGACCACTCACCAGGCTGAGTCTCATCCAGAGAACTGCAGGTGGGGGTTGGTGAGGACCCACCCACCCAAGCAGAACCCTGGCACCTGAAAACCTCCAGAACCTTATCACTGTCACGCTCATGCCCAATCTCCACAGGCTCAGGGCGAGACTTATCCATGAATGAATCTGTTGAAAACCTAAGGTATGCAGGTTTTGTGACTGAAATCTCATGGAGTAAGGGATGTGCAACCTTCCCTGACCCCGCCCCCCCACATGTTCTTCTGGGAGCTTGGCAGTCACATCTAGGAACTACTTCTAGCACCATATAAGCTCATTAACTGGCCATGATCCAGAGACTCACAAATAAATCTCAGAAATATCCACAAGCTGTAGAGATGCCCCCAGATCCCAAAGACACTAAAAAGTTAACTTCAGTTGTATAACCCCACTCAAAATTTTAGAGTTCATGGCCACAAATGCAGCTCGGTGATGTCTCATACTGTTACACTATTGATGTATCAGCAGTAGAACACCACATACCACATAGGATGGGATATAAAGAAGAAGACAACCAGTCCCTATTAAAAAATATATATATTAGCACAGATAACAGAACTAGCAGTGGAACACAGGTGTGTGAGACCCGGGGCTGAGATCTCCAAGCCTGCATGGT
>JAOXYA010000019.1:55041519-55059887 GCA_028565675.1 Sorex palustris | reverse complement strand
TATATATATACATATATATATACTCAATGGAATATTATTGAGCTATAAAAGTTGTTTTTCTATTGGCAACAACATGGGTATAAAGTAATAAATTTTTCTTACGGTGGAAAATTTTCAGATGCAAGACAGAAATTTGTGTTCATCCTTTTAAAATGAAAGAGGAAATCAGTTACTAGAATAGCTGGAAGTTACTTATATGAATGTAGGCACATATATACACATCTGAAATGGAGTGACTTTTGAGAGCAGCAACCTATCATCATCATAACTGCACTTATAAAAAGAAAAATAATATACCCAGGTTTCATTATCTTCCCAACTTTCAACTTTTCTGCATAAACACACGGTTCAACAGAATTAGTAGAAACATCCTTATGTAGGGGACAGAAGTAGGGCACTTGGCTTGTACACAGTTGACCTGGGTTCAATCCCCAGTACCCTATATGGTCCCTCAAGCCAGTCAAGTATAATCTCTGAGCACAGAAGTGAGAGTAAGCCATGAACATCACCAGGTATTCACCACCCCAAAACCAAAACCGGAAAGAAAAAGAAATCCCAATCCGTGTTTTATATATGTATATGGCAACTAAGACATTTTATTATACCATGAGAAAAAATAACTAGTAGTCTTGTAAGCCCAGAGAATAAAACATATGAGGAAATTTTATAAGGATTACAGTATATGTAAAATGTGAATTTTAAATATATGTCCTAAAATCTAAATAAAAATATATTATGGTCTCTGTGGATCACCACTGCAAGACAGTTAAGTTCAGTATTTTATTAGCCCCATTTGCTACTATTCCAACGTAAAGTGTGAGTCATAAAAGACATTACATATACATAGAGTATGCATCTCTCCATTTTAAACTCTAAATTATCTTCTCTCTCAGCCATTAGCATTGAAGCTTTAAAATATAAATATTCCTCACTAAGATGACACTTAAGTATTTGAGTTTGGGGGAAGACAGCTTCAGTGAAATAAGTAAATCCTTGGTCATCTATATCCTTTTCCTGTGATCCTCTGTGTCAATTAGCGCATATCCAGACTAAAGATAAAAGTTAGTCCTGAAAGAGGGGTCCAAACTGCAGTCAGAAGCCCACCATGGCAGCTTCATGACCTCAGTTAGTGAGCTACAAAATGAGACGACTTCAAAGAACTACAAAAGATTGTGCTACAAAAAAGGGTTTACAGATGTGAAGAGAAAAACAGCAGGAGGAACTCCTGAGGTGAGCTCATATTAGCTGTAGACTCTGCCCCACAAAGAGCATTTAATCGATGAAGGACAGAGGGTAGGATTGGAACAATGAAAAGAAATACTACCTGCTGACTAAGAAAACCAGAAAGAAAAGCAAAATGAGACCTCTCTGGAAAGATTCCGCCACTATTAGCCGACAAAATAGATCGAGAGAGTACTTTTCTTTTTATAACTCTTATGATCATAATGCAGCAGAAAGAAAAGAAAATGAAAAGTAGTATAATTGGAGAGGTTGACAGTCATCTTGGCAAGAAGAACTTATAATGAGATCATAAAGGTGGAGAGGTTTACTTTAGTTTTTTTTCTCTATTTTTCTTTCCTTTAATGATGACTGCTGCGTGTTTTGAAGATAACTATTGTAGCAGAGGACATCAAATCCATGGTTAAGCTGATTAGCAAGCGTAATGAACAAGGGCAATTTTCAAAAGATGTTGAAGAATGTTGTTTGTTCTTTGAAAAAGTCACCTGTCAAAATCTGATAGTAAAGATGATCAAATGCTTCCCTCTATAGTGAGAAAGCAACAGGGGAAATGAAAAAAAGAAACCAACCTTAGTAAACCTAGGACTCTTTATTCAAATGATAAACAAATTAGTACGATTTTATAAAGGTAACAGGATATAAAATTATAATGCACATATATAATTTGACTATCACCTTAGGCAAGGATTGTAATATATTGCAGACAGATGATGACAGATTTTATGTATACTTATTCTCTAATTTTGTTATTGATTACTGACTATACATTTTGGGGGATCAGTTTCGTAGATAGCCATGGTAATTGTGGCTTGTTTTACAACTCTAATATATTCAGGTTGCTGTCAGCAAAGATGGGAGGTTAGAAAACAAAAGCAAAGGTGATAAATTTGGCCTCACAATATGTGCTAATCATACTTACTGAAAATTCACCGAAATTCTAAGTCATTATGAGCATTACATACATACTTCAAATCAATGCACAAATGTCACAAATTACCTAACTATCTTTACATTTCAATACTACAGATACTCAGAGTCTAAAAAAAAACATTATAGGTTGTAAAGTGCAATTTGCTCTTGTATAAGTATCTGCTATCAAAATTATTATCACTTGAATTTATTGATCTAGGTGATTTGCTTTTCAGATATTCACCTATAATCATCATCTCTGGGCTGTTCTAATTTACTCGTGAAGCTAATTAGACATGAAGTAAACTACGTGTAAAATTAATCCAAACAAATAATAATAATCTTGAAACATGTTTTCTTGAACACTTGCAATTTGAGAATAAAATGTCAATGAGCTGATTACAGCTTTGGGCTGTGTTTGTAAAACAAGATAAAGCAAAATTTCCATTCCTGTGAGTGGAGGGCTTTGTGTATTCCAATTTCCTTGCCTGATATCTTTGGCCATTATATTACTTTTTAATTCTCATTTCAATTCACCCCATGTGACTTAAATCACACTTAACTTAAATTTAACTCTTAAAATGAGTTGCTTGGGCAGTGAATTCTATACTATCCTTTTCCCATGGAATCTGCTCTTTGTTGGAAATGTACAGAATATCAGGACAATGAACAAGGCATTCATTAAAGGCTATCTATGACAATTATGCTATCTTTGAGAGCAGAATTCTTTCCATAGGGCCATAAAAATGCTTGCTAGAATAGGTGTCTATACTGGAGAGGTTAAACTGTCCATGCATCATGGGGAAAGATAGCCAATGCAGAGTTCAATCTCATCCATTTGCCCTAATGGAAGATGGTACCACAGAGGAGCCTCGAGTTGGCTTCAGATTCTTGCAAGATTGGCCTTCAGCAGTGGCAGAAAAATCAGGCTCTCATGAGAGTAGACCCTGACCTACTCTTGAAAACTGCCATTATGACCATTTAGGAATAAGTTTAGAGACCAAAAAGTCTATAAAGAGCTTATAGAACACTGCTGTCAAGAGCATTTCAGGAAGTTTATATTTTAAACACCACAGAGGATGATGGAAATACACACACAAACACACACACACACACACACACACAAAATAGTCTGATATCCAAAAGATATATTGTTATCTGATGGATTATAGTTCTAAGCATTTTAGGGTTGACATTGGTTTGTCCTTGGCCCTCCCACAGGGTCTTATGTTTGTGTCCAATGCACACCCAATTCCATCAGGCTACTCATCATTCCTCTGGGCGAAGGGACCCTGTCTTCCAGTTAAGTAGTTAACAGTGTAGTTGAGTAGCGGCAGGAAGCTGAGCTCCCTGAAGTAGCAGTAGGCCAGTAACAGAGGGAGCAGGGGTCCCAGCAGCAGAGGCAGTAACAGCAGGAGTAATAGCAATAGAAGAAGTAATAGCAGAAGTAACAGCAGTATCAACAGTGACAGCAGGAATGGTCCAGAGACACACAAAAGATTCTCCAAACCGAGCAGCTTGCTGCAGAAATGCCTCCGGACTTTAAGCCAGGCCAACTACACCAGAGTGCCTCCATCTGCCCCCTAAAAGCCCCGGCAGCCGCCAACTTCCAGAACCCAGTGACAAGTGCAGGTATGCGGGTTCAGTGACAGCAAACTCCAGGCCTCAAGGGACCGGTCAGGCTCTTACTTAAGCTTCTAAACGACCATGACCCAGACACACAAAAGAATCTCCGAACCAAGCAGCTCACTGCAGAGATTTCTCCACCTCCTAATTATCTAAAATTTTAGAATTCCAGGAGCATGCCGCCAGTCTCATGGCCGCGAGACATCTTATGCTATTCATAACAAGCAATACAAAAGAGAGTATGGGGGAGATTGTCTGCTATAGAGGCAGGGGCTGGAGCGATAGCACAGCGGGATAGCACCGCGGTAGGGCGTTTGCCTTGCATGCAGCCTATATGGCCGATCCGAGTTCAATTCCTCTGCCCCTCTCGGAGAGCCCGGCAAGCGACCGAGAGTATCTCGCCTGCACGGCAGAGCCTGGCAAGCTACCCGTGACGTATTCGATATGCCAAACAAGTGTCACAATGGAGACGTTACTGGGCCCGCTCGAGCAAATCGATGAACAACGGGAGGACCGTGACTGTGATAGAGGCAAAGGGAGGGATGGGATAGGGGGAATACTGGGGACATTGGTGGTAGAGGATGTACACTGGTGGAGGATTGGGTGTCTGATCATTGTATGACTGAAACTCAAACAGGGAAACTTTGTAACTGTATCTCACAGTGATTCAATTAAAAAAAATAAATTAACATTATAAAAAAAAAGCAATGTGGAATTCATGCCAAATTCAATCAGCTTAATCAATGGCTGAATAAATTGCAGTACTCCTACATTAAAAAAATAGTAATAGCAGGAGTAATAGCAATAGCGACAGTAACAGCAGGAGTAATAGCAGTATCAACAGTAACAGCAGTAGCAGTAGTCATTGGAATAGTAGGAGCAAAGGCAGTAACAGCAATGGCAGGGACAGTGACAGAGGCAGGGATAAGGTCCTTGCACTTCTCCCCAATCTTCTGGGATTGGTCCTTCCTGCCCCATCTACCAGTGTTCTGCCTCCCCACTTTGACTGGGGGGCTGGGATACCCTCCCCCACCCAGGCTGAAGATATCCCTGGGAGGGAGCTCCTGGAGGCAGGGTTCCCCAAAGAGGAGTTCATAGGTCCCCAGTGGTGACCCCTGAGAGCCCCTTCTTCTGGAACCAGACTCAGCCTACCCTCCCCACGAACCCCCTGCTCTAGGTGCTCTGCAGTGGCTGGACCCATTTCCTTCATGAGGTCCAACTCTCTTTCAACTTCTTATCTACACTGGTCACCAGACTTTCCACAGATGGGAGGGGTGTCCCCTCGGATTGTAATGGTCACCTCCCGGATGGAAGGCAGGAAAGACCTCTGTCAGTCTTTCTCAAGAGATGACAATGAAGTGCGTGAGATAAGGTTAGTAGGTAACAAATGCATGGAGAAGCTGCTGGGGAGGGAGGTGGGTGGTGGGTTGATGCAAAGAAAGATGAATGTTTCCAGGGGTGGATGGATGATGGAGAGATGATTGGACAGATGTATGGGTGGGTGGATGGAAGGATAGAAGGGTGGGTGGATGGATGGATGGAAGGAAGGATCTCTGATTGGGAAGGTGGATGGATGGGTGGATGGATGGGTGAATGGATGGATGGAAGAAAGGATCTATGATTGGGAAGGTGGATGGATGGGTGGATGGATGGATGGGTTGATGGGTGGGTGGATGGATGGGTGGGTGGGTGGATGGGTGATTGATGGATGATGGATGGAATGTTGTTTATTAAGAATCAGACAACACTTTTCAGGGAAAACTTTCCTAACTGGAAGTCTAGAAATATTATTCCCATTAATTCTATGAGAAAAAAACTTTTTTTTAGCATTCCCAGACATCCCAAATAACCTACTAACTTATACTTAATAGAAATATTCCCATCTCCAGCGAGATAGCACAGCTTGAAAGGCACTTGCTGGGGGGACCATATAGGGTGTTGGGAATCAAACCTGGGTTAGCTGCATGCAAGGCAAGCACCCTACCCACTGTATTCTTTCTGACCCCCACTTTCTTCTTTTGGTGGTGTGTGGGGGCACACCTGGTGATGTTCAGGGGTTAGAACTCCTGGCTCTGCACTCAGGAATCACTCCTGGAGGGACTCAGGGGACCATATGGGATGCTGGGAATCAAACCCAGGTCAGCCACGTGCAAGGCAAACACCCTCCTACCCATTGGACTATCACTCCAGCCCCCCCTTTCTTCTTTTTAATTCATTTTGTTACAACCTCTGAACAAGAATGTGATTTGAGCATCGTATTTCCATTCACAAAAAATGCTCGGAGTTACTTTCTGGTCTTGAATTTCTCAGCCAGTCCTGGCGGTGCTGGGGGCCCGTGCATTTCCAGTGTGGAATCTGGGGTTCCTGCCTGCACTCTGGCCCTTTGAGGCATCTCCCAGCCCCTGCACTGCTTTTGAACAGCTTTCCCACACACCCAGGGAGGCGTAGGGTTTGCTACTCTCAACAAGCTCTCTAGAGATAGTTCCTTCATTGAGTTTATTCCAGTCAACATATTCATTTTTTTTAAATATTTTTATTGGTTGAGGTTCTGTGGCTTACAATACCATTTATAATGGTTTCTCATGCACATAATTCCAACATCACACCCATCAGCTGTGTATCCACCTCCCTTTCCCAAAGACCCCACCCCCTCCCTCTCCACCCCCCTATCCCCCCAAACCAACTGTGTGGATCAGTTCCTTTGGCCTTCGGCTGCTACCTTACTGGGGGTCCTTATGTCCCACCTATGAGAGGGATTGTTTTGTGTCCCCCCCCTCTCCTGCCTTCCTCACCTCCACACCCTCCTGACCCACCCTCTTAACACACTCATTTCCAGACGCCTGGAACATGCACTTGGTAACTCTGGAGTGCGGAAGGTTTGCAAAGAAGAGGGGGTTCCTTCCACCAACCCCCATCAACATGCTGGTATAGCTTAGCGCATTGTGATCGGTGGAGTCTGAGTCCTTAAAGAACAAAATCCAAATCCGCAAGGGCACCTCGTGGGCACGGTGGCAGGAAGCCTCAGACACACACCCTCTCAGCTCCTGTCTCGCCCATCAGCCTTCAAAGTGAACCCCCTTGGATGACAGTGCAAAGAACTCGTGTGCCAGCCTGGCATGGGGGAGGCACGGGCTTGATTTCCAGCATGGCTTGGCATCCCCCGGCAGGCCCTGACCATACCAGTTGTGGCCTCCAAGATGCCCAGCAGGGCTGCAGGGACAGTCCGGGGACTTGGGCACGTGCTTGTACGTGGCCGACCCCAGTTCCCTCCTGGCACCTCGGGTGCCCCTAGCATTGCATCCTCCTCCTCCGGCTTTGCCCTGACCAGATGGGACGAGGGGGAGAGGGTGTATGTAGCCTCCTGAGCATCATTTGGGTGAACAAACAGACCAACCAAACCCACCCAGGGGGCACCCCCTCCCTGAATCCCAGCAGCTCTCACTAGCTGGGGGTCAGGGTGTGTTGGCCAATAACTTCTCAGTTCTGGGTCCTATTCCCCAATGTTTCTGTCATCTTAGTGGTCCTCCTGCTGGGGGTCTGTGTGCCAGAAAGAGAGGAGCCTGCTCCTGGACCCCCCCCCCCTCCGTTCTCTCCTCTAACTGGGGGGAGGGCAGCGCTCTGAAAACAAATCCCAGGTCTGGGGTGAGGGAGTGGAGGGGAGGTCTTGCGGGGGGAGTGGGGAGAGGCCTAGGGGGCAGTGAAGAGAGGTCTGGGGGGCGTGGAGAGGTCTGGGGAGCAGTGAGGAGAGGTCTCAGGGGGAGTGGGGAGAGGTCTGGGGGGAAGTGAGGAGAGGTCTGGGGGGAGTGAGGAGAGGTCTGGTCGTTATTTTGAGCCCTGAGGCTGTACCCAGTTCTCTGTCTGTGCCAGCTGACAGCCCCCATTGTCTCCACCCCAGCCCCCCGCCCCCGCCCATGTGCTCAGGCGTCTGCTCTCACCCGGAGCCGTGTCCCTAGGACCTGCAGGCTGGCGGGTGCCCAACCTTCATCATTGTCCACTTCCCCAGAATGACCCTTTGCTGTACCCACATATTCCTTCCCCCAACAGCCCCCTCGGAGACAGCTTCTCCCACCCCACGGCCCACCCTGTGGTTAGGTGTCCTCTTCAGAGGCTGCTCTGGTATCTGACAAGACAGATGCTTCTCTGAAGCAGGACGACCGGGAAGACTCATTTGTAACCCGTGGCAGCAGGATAAGGAAGGAGCCTTAAACCAGGGCAGGGTGAGGGGCTGGTGGCAGAGAAGGACCCGCCAGGGAGTTGGGCACAGGGAGTGGCCGGACAGTGGTGGGGGGGGCATGGGGTGGTCCAGGCAGCGGAGGGGGTGGGGTGGGCTGTGGTGGCTGAGCGAGGGGAGGAGGTGAGGGGAGCACCAGGGCAAGAGTGTGCCGAGGCCCCACGTGCTCCTCTCGCTCATCTCTGCCCGGATCCGAGGCAGCCAGGGAGGGCACCTGCCCCACCGCTTAGCCGGGAGCTGACTCCAGGGTGCCAGGGGCCGCGGGAGCCCCCCAGCTCCGCTCCCCCATCTGCCCATAAATCACTCTGACGCCCCAGGAGGGGGCAGGGATGGGCCCCCTGACCTCCCTCCGTGGGCGGCCAGGCCCCAGCCCCAACTCCTGCCGAGCTTGTGGTTCTTGGCGGCGGATGCTGGCAGCCGGGCCGGGACCCTGGATCCTGGGCCCGGCACATGGGGAGGCCTTGGCCTTGGGCCGAGGAGGGGGTGTGGGAGCCGCAGGGGCCGGGTCAGGGGAGCTGGCTACTAGCGGAAGGGGTGGACGCATCACGTTTGCTGCCCTCACAGGAGGCTGACAGCCCACATGTTCCCGGGCCGGGGTGGAGGCGAGGGGAGGAGCTGCGGGGTCTCCCTCCACCCAGGTTCTGAACCAAGGCGCCCCGGCCAGCCGCCTTCACCCGCCCCCACGGGGGTCGCTACCCAGTAGGTGTTGGGGGGCTCTCGGGGGAGAATCAGGGCTCCCCACCTTTGCCTGCACAGACCGGGGGCACTGGGGCAGGCCCCACCATAAAGCTTGGGGGCAGCTGGGGTCCCCATCAACCCACTCTGTGGTGTGCACTCAAGGCCTCGGACCCACCAACCATCCTTGAGGACCCTGGTGCTGCCTTGCATCCTGGACCCCGAAACCGGGTTCAGGCCGGACACTCGTTTGCCAAGAAAACCCTCCCACCCCACGCCCGGCGCCCTCCAGACCGGTGAGGGTCTTGGGTCTGCTGGCAGTGATGGGCAGGAGCACGGAGTTGGGGGTGGGGGGAGCCACAGGAGGCCGGGCTGGCGTCTGAAGCTCAGAACCTGCTGGGTTAGCTCAGTCAGGACCCCGCTCTCACACAGGCACCCCCACGTCTGCCCACTCTCCAGGGCCCTCCGTCCTGACCTGTGCTCCAGACTTCCTTCACTCATAGGCATCCCTCACACCCCCCCTCGGGCACAGTGATGGGTACCAGGTGGGCACGGGAGGCCTGCCACTCTGAGTTTGCAGGGTGTGGAGCCTGTGGCGGGGTGCCCTGGAGGGGGCTGTCTGAGCCCGCCTCGGGCTCTGGCAGTCACGCTGTGTGGCCTTGGGCACAGTGCTGCCCTCTCTGATCCTGTTTGCCCTTCTGGGTCAGAGACTCAGTGGCCCCCACTTCAATTGAGAGCTGCTGGGAGAAGGCGGGGGTGGGGGGAGGCTGGGGCGGCCCAGCAGGGTCTCCTGGGGACTGGCATGGGGTGGGCAGGAGGCAGTGGGAGTGGCCAGAGCGGGGCTGGCGGGTGTCCAGCCTCACCACAGGCCCCCGGGCCCCTAATGGACCCCACAGAGGCTGCTTGTCAAGGCCTCTTGCCTAATTGTCAAATCGTTCCCAGATCCCCTCCCGCGGCTTCAGGCGGCCCTGCCCGCCTCCCCCTCCCCACTGTATCACAGGGCGGTGGGGGCCGGGGTGCCCGGCGCCCCCAGTCTCAGCTCCTGTCCCCCACCTTCGCTGAGGACCGACCTGTCGGTCCCAACCCCCGGGCGTCTGAAGGTGCGTCATGCCCTCGGGGAGGGTCCCCAGCTCCCCTGACGGGGCCCCCTGCACTCGTACCGGAGACCAGGAACGGCCTCCTGGGCGAGGATGACGGACCCTCACGCACCCGTGTGCGCCCCACACAGATGCGCATGCGTGCGCGCGGGAAGCCCCATCTGCTGGCCAGGTGCGCCCCAGCTGCTCATCAGCTCTTGGAAGGCGCTGCTGGCTCAGCGACCCCCGGGGAGAGGGGGACAGCCAGAGGTCATCGAGGTTCCCACCGCTCCTCCCGGTGGCCCCCTGCGCGAGCTAGGCCCTCCTCTCAGTTCAGGGGCTGCATGCGCCCCTGTCCCACTTCCCCATGGGACCGGGTCTCAGAGAGGGCCTAGGAATGTGTTTGTGGAGGGGCGGGGTGCACCCCACCCACTCCCCGGCAGCCCTCCTCACCCTGTCCTGCAGCCCCATATGTCCTCAGACTCCCGGGTCAGACCTGGCCCCCAGTCTGAGCTGCCCCCACCTGCAGGCAGGAACTGGGGGTGCCCGGATGGGCTCAGCTGCTCAGAGTCGCAAGGCATGTCCCCGTCCCTGGACGAGCCCCACACACCCCTGACGTTCTGAGCCTGGAGAAACCTCTCCTGGGGGTGGGGGAGCTAGCAGCAGGGGCCCCAGTGTGTGCTCTGCGTCCAGGCTGCGTGAAGCTGCTCCCTACAGGCAGGATCCTGGGGACCAGGAGGCCAAGGGTGGTGGGGGGTGGGGGTGGTCACTGCTTGTCTTGACTCCGTGCTGACCTGGCATTCCCCCTCCGCCCCCCTGAGACTGGGGTTTGGAGTGTTGCTGAGGCTTCCAAAGGCCCTGGCCGTGGGAGGGGAATGTGTTGCCCTGAGGGTGCCCCCTGGCACGCCCATGAGCAGCTGAGCTGGCTGGGCATCAAAGGAAACCAACAGTGGGGGTGACTTTCCTGACCTGCAGCAGCCTGTCCCCAAGAAGCACTGGGAGGGGCCTGTGGGGAAGGCTGCAGGGAGGCGGGATGTGGTTCAGGGTGCGGGGTGTGTCGGCCTCTGTTCTTATTCATCCAGGGGGCCCTAGCGTGAGAACCCATTTTACAGATGAAATCACTGAGGCCCCAGGATATGTCCTCTCCAGACCTCCTTCCACCCCATTTCCAACTGCCAAAATAGGGCTACTACCCGGGAAATGTAGAGAAGCATCTAGGGAACTGCAGGAGAGGGTGCCGCATGACACGTTTGGCCAGGTGTGGCCTGTGGCCTGGCTTAGTTCCCCGGTCTGTAGGATGGGTGGGTGGCTCACCTCTCACAAGGCTCCCCAGGCCCGGGCGGGACATGGGAAGGCCCAGAAGGTCCCAGCAAGGAGGCCTCCAGCTCCGACTGGACGGGCCTCCGCCAGTGGGACTGATCAAAGCCAGACCCGGCCAGCCCTGTTTCTGATTTGCGGGACTGAAGCCGCCAAGAATCTGGTCCTGGGTCTTTCTAGTGAATAGCTGAGCTCCCGTGGGGTCCCCGGCACGGAAGACTCTGGTTTCCTCTCCTTGCAGGGAACTTGGGCAGGGGAGGTCTGGGGGAAGGAGCCTGTGCCTGCCGGTGCTGGGTGGGGATGGAGGGCCCAGTGGTCAGCGCTGTGGGGCTGGTAGCTAGGATCCCTGTATCAGGGACTGATTCCATCCCCCCCACCCTGCAATTCCTGCAGCCCGTAGGGCCCTGGGGCCCTCTAGCACTCTGTGGCAGCCAGGACCCTCCTCAGATCTGCCCCACCTGGCCTGTCTGTTGCTGCTTCTGTTCTTAAATGAAATGGTATGTGTCTATGTGTGTGTGCATACGTTTGTGAGTGCATGTTATGTATGTGTGTGTGCATGTATATGTTTGTGTGTATGCATGTGTATGTATGTGTCTGTATGTATGTATGTGTGTGCGGGTATTTGTGTGCATGTGTTTATGTGTGTGCATGTGTACGCATTTATGTGTGTATGTGTGTGCATGTATGTGTGCATGTGTGTGCATATATATGTGCATGTATGTATGTGTATGTGTGTATATGCATGTGTATGTGTGTATGTGTGAGCACATATGTGCTCGTGCATGTGTCTGTCTGTCTGTATGTGTGCATGTGTATATGTGTATGTATGTCATGTGTGTGCATGTATGTGTGCATGTGTGTGTTTATATCTCTGTGTGTATGTATGTGTGTGCATGTGTGTATGTGCATGTGTGTGCATATATGCATATGTGCACACGTATGTGTTCATGCATGTGTGTGTGCGTGTGTATGTGTGTATGTGTGCATGTATGTGTGCATGTGTGTGCGTGCATGTTTGTGTCTGTGCGTGTATGTGCGTGCATGTGTACGCTTGTGTATGTGTGTGTATATGTGCACATGCCCTCAGTTACTAGGGATTCTCAGTTCAGGCCTTGCCTGCTCAGTCAGGGGCTTTGTGGCATCCACAACAGGCACAAGTAGCCATTGCAGCGAGCTGAAGGTAGAGGAAGGTGCCCCACAGGTCCACAGGAAGCTGGGCCAGTGGACTAGTGAGACCCCCAGTCTGTCGTTTGTTTTGTTTTGTTTGGGGCCACGCCCAGTTGTGCTCAGGGCTTACTCCTCGCTCTGTGCTCAGGGATCACTCCTGGCGGGGCTCAGGGGGCCATAGAGGGGTCAGGAGATAGAACTGGGGTCTGTCGTGTGCAAGTTAAGCACCTTATCCACTGCACTGTCTCTACTGCCCTGGTCCCCCCTGCCCCCCTGTCCCTCACCCTGCCTTGCTCATGGGGTGAGAGGTGGCTGACCCCCCAACACTCAACCCACCCCTGAGGGCGCCCTGCTGGGTGAGTCACTCTTCAAAGCTCCCACCATTCCGTGACTAGCCCCCAGAACCCTGGCCCCCCTCCCGGGTTTGTGCAATGTGTTCCAAGAAACTTTCTAGACCCTTCTCTGTGCCTAGCCCTTGAGGGCCTCTCACAGGAGGAGCCAAACCAGAAGAACAGATTCTGGACATGTGCTCCAGCCCTCTTGGCTGTGTGACCTTGGACAAATCAATGCACCTCTCTGGGCTTCCTGAGAAGTGACTCCCTGGTGCTGTCTGTTCCCTGTCTTCATTCGTCTCCCATCTGGTGGCCTTAGAGTGTGGGGATGCAGGGCCCTGAACTTCACAGATGTGGACAATGAGAACGCCTTCAGGGAGTCTCATCACAACGACTCTAGGAGGCCACATTGGGAATTGCACCCTATGTGGAGAAGCCTGGGTCCCCAGGGCTGAATGCCGGCTCCTGGGCACCCCCAGTGATGAGTCAGGCCCACATAAAGAGGGACCCAGTTCTGTCTCATCTCCCCCAGACGCCTGCCCTCAACTCCCCAGGGTGCGGGGGGTTGGGGGGTAGCACAGAGGGGACCACCTCTGGGGTCCTCTGGCAGCCACACCCTGACCAGTGACTGGGGAGCCCAGCACGGCCCCAAAATCCTCCAGAGGGCCAGAGCTGAGCAGAGGGGCCAGCGGTCACATGATTCCCCCACCCCCCCATTCACATGTGCCCTGAGGAGGAGCCTTGCACCAAAACCCCAGGACGGGTCTCTGTTAATTCAGAACCGGGGTAATTTTGTTCCAGGAGAGAGAAGACCCACAAGCCCAGAGAAACCCCCAAACTGGCCAGCACTAGGTCACCCCAGTCTCCACTTCAGGGCAGCCACCAGATTCTCAGAGCCCCATTTCTGCCCTCAGTGGACAGAGGCAGCCTTGGTTCCTGGTCCGAGCCTGTTCCTGGAACATCTGCCAAGCATACTGCTGTGTGACCTTGGGCAAGTCACCTCCTCTCTCTGAGCCTCATCTCATCACTCAGACCTCACTGTGTGGAGCAAGGGCTTTGACTGCCCCATCGCACCTTCCGTCCTGCCATCAGCACCTGGCCTCACTCTGGGCACCCGGAGAAGGAGGTTGGGGCATGGCCTCCTGGAGGCAGGGCAGGCGGGGGCTGGGGGTCTCACTGCTGCCTGCTGTGGGGTGAGTAGAGAGACGGCCCTGTTAGAGAGGCAATGGCTGGTGCAGGACCTGGATGTGGACAGTAGAGTCTGGATGCAGGAGGCCCAGGCTGAACCCCCTGCACTGCAAAAAGGAAGAAAAGAGGCGGGCTCCTCAGGGTCCTGGGGCCACCAGCGCTGTCTCTGCTTCCCCTCTGCCTGCCAGCAAGGAATATTCACACACTGCATCTGCAGCGGCTTCTGACCATGGTCGTGACAGACTCAGTGGTTCCTTTGTCCCCTCCCTCCCCCCACCTAGCTCCCAGAGCTGGAAACAGGCTGCCCCCTGCTCCCTGGCTGTAGGATGGCGCGGCCAGAGGTGAGGGGCACCAACCTGGCACCACAGGCACCTCTCGTGCTCCCAAGAAGGCTCGGAAACAGGGGCTACACTGCCTCTCCCCAAACATGCTCACGACACCCAGGTACGGCCAGACCTGCTGGACAGCCCTGGGTTCCGTGGGCAGGGAGAGCCCTGCACCCCAGCTCCCACTCAGGGTCCTGCCTGAGGCTGAAGGGGGAGCACAGAGAGAGGGTGGCAGAGGGAGAGACAGAGGAAGATAAAGATGGTGACGGAGATGAAGATGGAGACGGAGACTGATGGTGATGGAGATGGAGACGGAGACGGGGAGGAGATGGTGATGGAGATGGAGATGGTGATTTTGACGGAGATGGAGATGGTGATGGAGATGGAGATGGAGATGGAGCTGATGGAGATGGAGATGGTGGTGAAGACGGAGACAGATGGTGATGAAGATGGTGATGGAGATGGAGATGGAGATGGAGATGGAGATGGTGATGGAGATGAAGATGAAGATAGAGACAGGCAGAGGTGGACACAGAGAAGGAATCTGAGAGACAGGCTCAAGCCTTCGCTTGGCCCCACCTGAGCGCATAATGGGAACATTAACCCTTTCTTGGGGGGGTGAGATGAGGTCACGTTTTGGGGTAGGGGGCCCTCAACAATCTCCCTAGTGCCTCACCGTCTCTAAGCCTCGGGTTGTCATCTTTCAGAGGGGCAACAGGGCTGAAGGTTCTAGAAGGCTGCTCTCACAGTCCCTGCCTCACCCGGCTGTGAAGGAGAAGGCTTCCCAGGACGGAGCGGCTGCGCCCCCGGAATGAGACTCTGGGGTCCCCTGGAGCATGGCAGAGCCTTTCCCATCTGGAAGGGCCGGGCCCAGTGCCAGGCCTGCCAGGCTGGAGATGAACAAGACCCCGGGGAGCAGGCGGGGGGCTGTCACCCCCCTGGGAGTGCGGCCTGGCGGGCAGGATGAGAGAATCTAAATAAATCACTCACACGCGGGCCGAGAATTCCTTGACCGGGCGCCCAGGATCAGGGCCGACAGTGGGGAGGGCCCGGAGGCCTTGGGGGGCTCAGGCTCGGGGTCTTCCCTCCGGCACGAGGGGCTGCCCTGGGTGGGGCGGCTGCAGTGGGGGCTGCTTCTCCCCGGCCCTGCGCCCCTTGATCCACTGTGGGAAACTTGAAAAGCTGAGCTTGTCCGGGGGGAGGGAGGCGCTGAAAGCCGCATCCTGCTCCACGCCTGAGCCAAGGCCAGAGATAATATCGAGTGCTGGGGAGCCCCCTCCCCCCACTCGGGGCGCCCCTCCTGCAGGGCCGTGTGGCTCCCCGCCCGGGAGGGGCCTGGCCCAGGGCCGCTGCTGGCGGGACTCCAGGCAGAGTAGCGGATGGGCCTGCCCTGCACGGGCCGCCTGCTTTCTTGGCTCCCACACCGGGAAAGAGGGGGCAGGGGGACCTGACAGGGTGTCAGGCCTGTCCTGGGGAGGGGACACCAGGTTGCCCTCTGCTGTGGGAGGTGGATGGGGGGAGGGAGGGGACAAAGGAACAGCTGAATCTGTCGCGACCATGGTCAGAGGCGGCGGCAGATGCAGTGTGTGAAGCCATGTGTCACAGTGTCCGCAGGGTTCCCACGTCCCGCGTGTGCATGCGTGTGTGTGCATATGTGCAAGTGTGTGCGTGCGCACACGTATGCACACGTGTGCGTATGTGTACGTGCGAGTGTGCGTTTGCACGCACGCACGTGTGCGTTTGTGAGTGTATGTGTGTGCGTGCGTGCATTTGTGTGTGTATGCGCATGTGTGTGCGTGCATGTGTGTACATATGTGTGTGTGCATACACGTGTGAATATGTGTGTGCATGTGCATGTGTGCATTGCATGGGTGTGTGGCACTCTCACACATGGCCGTGGTGCTCTCTAGGACGCACACCCCCAGTTCCTTGATCGGTGTCGGCAGCTGGAGGTCTCTCCCTGGCCTTCCCCTGCGTCCTGTAACTGCTCCTGATGGCCTCGCAGCCGCTGAGGAAGCCAAGGAGGCCATGGGGTGGGTGGGCATGGCTGCGGGCCCCCCTGCCCTGAGAAAATGAACCTGAGGAGCGTACTGGGCGTGTGCTGTGTGGGAACACACCCTCCACCCACCTCGGAGACATGAGGGTGCCTCCCTCTGTCCACATGAGCAAGGTCTTGGTTAGAGCCAGCAGGGGCAGCCACGGAGACAGGCCTGGGCTCTGGCTCTGTGTCCACCTCCTTCCTGGTCGTGGAAGTCCCTCAGGCCTGGCCCCCGCCCCGGGGGGATGGGGCGGTTCATAAACCAAAACCAGCCCAACCCCTATAGGCTGAGTGACCGACCACAGCCCCCTCCACACACCTGCCCCAGGCCCCAGTGCCCACTGAAGAAGGGCCCCATGCTGTTCCTGCCAGGCCCCGAGAAGGGTGCACAGAGGCCAGACCTGTTCCCTGTGCTCCTGCCCCAATCTCTGAGCCTTGTTTGTCTAAAATCTGTAAAATGGGCCCAGGATTTGCTCTCAGCCCAGGATTCGAGGTCTAGGGCAGATGGGGGCGTTCTACAAACCAAATGACCCTTCAAACTCCAAGCGTGAGGGAAGGTGCCCGGGCCTTCCTGGGTGTCAGGGATTGGGGGTGTGGGTTCCCCCCTACCAGGGAGGGAGGTGGCAGCCGCAGTGTGGGCTTTTGTGGGGTCCGCTGCTGACACACTATCTCTGAGAGCAGAGACCCCCGCTTTCCGTGACCTCTGCTGTCTTCCTTCACCCCCGGGAACTGAGCCCAGCAGAGGGTGTCCAGAGACAAACCAGGAGACCTCAGCTGGACCAGCTCCCAGCTCTCCGTGCACCCTCAGCAGGCCCCCACGTCGGATCCCCCCAGACAGCACCCAGGAGAGGCCTGAGCAGGCTGGGGGGTTGGCGGGTGCAGAGAGGCAGGAGGGTGCTGGAAGGGTTCAAGGTCATTCGGGAGAACATGAGGAGGGTGATAGGAAGTGGGGACCTCTCCCAGGATCTCCTCCAAGGCCCCTGGCCTGCTGAACCCTGTGTGTGGAGTTACAGAAACAGCACGGGTGCCCTCCCACCATCCCTTCCGGGGGTGCCCCTGTGGTCCCACTCTGCAGAAACCCTGAGGGTGATGGAGTGTTTCCAGGTTTCATGGGGGCACTGGCGTCCAAGGAGGTGCAGCTTGTCTGTGTCTTTGTGCCACACCCAATGACGCTCAGGATCTATCCCTGGCTCTGTGCTCAGGAATCACTCCTGGAGGAGGACCACGTGGGCTGACAGGGATCGAACCAGTGTCGGCCACGTGCGAGGCAAGCGCCCTCCCAGCTGTACTATCGATCCAGTGTACTGATGGATACACTGTCGGAGTTTCCCTCCCACCAGAGGGCAAGAGCTTTGACTCAGGGGCTGAATTCCAAGTCCTGGGGTCTCCCTCAGCCCACGCCTCGTCCCAAACCCCAGGGAGATTCTGTCTGGGCACCCCCAGACACCCCTGAGGGTCCCCGCCCTAAGGCCTCCATTCCTTGCTCCCTCGTGGCTTCCCCAGGAGGTCTCTGTCCTGGCTCAGCTCTGCAGGGAAGTTCCCAGTGACCCCTCAGGGATGCCAATGCCGACCTACCCTGGGGGCTGTGGGGGGCCAGGGAGGGGAGGCCGCTGAGCAGGACCCATGGTGTAACAGGGCAGAGGGTCACTGGGCTGGGCCCTAAAAAACAAAAAACAAAAAAATGTGTGTGTTGGGGGCTGTTGCACGGTGAAGAATAGAACTTTTTAGTGAGGAATTTTATGTTTTGTGAACACAAACATTGATTTACAATGACCCATTTCTAATGACTTCATTTCTAATGAAACATCTATAATGTTAGGATTAAATGTTATTTCAAGGCGGAAAGCCACAGCTAGGGAGATTTGCCTCCATGGGCGAGTGCGTGCCAGAGGCCAGGCTCAATCCCTGGCACCATCTGCTTTGGGGGCGGGGGGCGGGGGGAGGACACTCCCCGTGATGCTCGGGGGCTACTCCTGGCTCTGCGCTCAGGAATCACTCCTGGCTGGCTCAGGAAACCGTAAGGGATGCCGCGGATGGAACCCCGGTTGCTCTACACAGGGCAAGTTCCTCACCTGCTGTGCTATCTCTCCGGCCCCTTACTTTTTTGGTTTGTGTTTTGGGGCCACACCCAGAGGTGTGTGTCCTATTGCTCTTGTTTTCTAGTTTGTTTTTTTTTTTTTTTTTTTGCTTTTTGGGTCACACCCGGCAATGCACAGGGGTTACTCCTGGCTCTGCGCTCAGGAA
>JAOXYA010000019.1:54771847-54784536 GCA_028565675.1 Sorex palustris | reverse complement strand
CGAACTCGCGTCGGCCATGTTGGCTGCGTGCAAGGCAAACGCCCTACCGCTGTGCTATCGCAGCCGGCCAATAATAACTACAAAAATAATTTTAAAAAAAGAGGTGAGAGAGGGAATACAGGAAGCTTAGGGTGAGCCTTATGGGAATCCTGAGAGCAGGAAATCTAGACCCACAGAGTGATGTCAGGGGGTGTAGGCAGTCAGTCAGGCAGATACAAGGGGAGGGGAGGAGGCAACCTGCCTGTGAGGGAGAGACACCTCAGGAGAATCCCAGCCTGCCCATTCTTTGCTCTTAGACTACTACCTCTAGAGTACCGAGGAAGCAAGACTCTGCTTGAGAAGACACTATTCTGTAGTGCTTTGTTTGGACAGTACGGACAATACCAGTCTCTTCCTGAATTATACAAACTATTGTGTATATTGGAAGATGCGTTAATGCATACTGATTATTTAAGGTTTAATCTCTGTAGGAAAATTTAAATGTATATCAAAACATTCCATTTGATATAAATTTTTTTGTCTTGAATAAGAAGTAATTTTTAGTATATCTGGATGAATGCTTGATGTCAAAAAACTCACGAAACAACTTGATATGCAGGAGCATGACAGACAGAACTTAAAAACTGGCACTATACGTGTGTACGCCTCATAACTGACTACATGACACATGTTGAAATCATTACAGAGATAAAAATGATAAACTGAATTCTACCCATTTTTAATACTTCAATGAATAACACCTTTAGTATGTGGGCTTATCTATCTTTAATTTGACCAAAAGCGCATTTTTCAAATATTTACATTGATAAAGTACAAACAATTATTAATTGCTCCCAATGTTCCATAAATCATAAAAGTATGAAAATTTTCTTTTTATGAAGCTATAAAAACAGCTAATGTGGTGCAAAGAAATTTAGTCTTCAAGAAAAGAACTTTAGTACTATAGCCCTGAATAAGTAGTATTGTCATGAGCTTTAAACATACATTCTTTGAACCTCAATTTCTATATAGTTACAAGCATCATTCTAAATTATCTTAATATTTGTATATTTGACCTTAAAGTCATTCTACATAACTGCTTAATTAGAAAATAGCGGATAATGGGGCTGGAGCAATAGCACAGTGGATAGGGCATTTGCCTTGCACGCGGTCAACCCGGGTTTGGTTCCCAGCCTCCCATATGGTCCCCTGAGCCCCTCCAGGGGTAATTCCTGAGTGCAGAGCCAGGAGTAATCCCTGAGCATCTCCAGAGTTACAAAAAAGCAAAAAAATAGCAAATAAGAAAATAACTAAAATTATTCTGTACAACTAGAATTAAATATAGAATAAATAAATATAGAATTAATATAAATATAATTAGAAAATAACGGAATCATTCTATATAACAGCTTAATTAGAAAATTTGCTATTTTCGTCCGGTTGAATATAAAAATATCCAATGGGCTAAAGATGTCTACTGGGACAGAAGGTGATCAGGAACTCAAAGTAACCCCCTCTTCGTTCTATACTCCGTATTTTTGTTATGAGTCAGAAAGAGGCAGAGTGGGAAGTTGGCAGATGCTGAATTCTCCGAGCCCTCTGCCCCAGTGGCTCTCCCAGGCATTTCACAGGCTCTGCTGTGATGAGGCAAAGGGCACCTCCACGCTGTCTAATCAGAACGCTGCTCACCAAACTGAGAAATGTATTTTGCACCTTTTGTGTTCCCTGTAGTTCCTTACAGATGCGACAGAGCAAGCGAGGGCAGACTAACACACTTGCTGGAGGAAAAAAAAATCACTGAAAGACAAAACACTAAGTGTTTGCATACATGACTGTTCTTTCTGCACCCGGGTGCCCCAGCTAAAGTTTCCCTTGCCTCGAACATTCACAGTCACCAATAATTACGTCGGCAACTCAGAGATGATGAAAGACAAACAGCTGATTCCAAGTGGTGGCCATAATTTCGAATGGCAGAAAAGCTGGACTGAAAAGTCTGTCTCCTGTTGCATTTGCAAGTGATTAATTAACCCCGAGTCTCCCAATCAATATGTGCTGGGGCTTGGCTGTGTGGAGAGTGAGCAGTTCATCCAATTATTCGATAAACACTTGGCTTTTGATTAGGCCCCCATAAGTCTCAGATTGAGACAAACAATGTCCCAACACCCTGTCTCACCACCAAGCCAAGTTTTCTCCACTCACGTCCTCAGTTTCCCTTCCACCCTCCAGGCTGCCTCCTGGACTGGCACATCTTTAAAGTTTGGTTGCTTCATGTACACCACAGCTCTTCAGCTCCAATAAGTCCAAGGCTCTCAGCTCTCACCCGCATTTCTTTTCATCCCACCCCATCCCTCGGTTCCTTTTGTTCCATAGCCTTCTCCCTCTAGAATTTAGGAACCAGGGTAATCTTGGCATCCCATGCCATTCAATATTTTGCATCCCCCTCCTATAGTTCTCTACACCACAGATAAGTGAGATGATCTGGTGATTGCTTTTCTTCTTTGGTCTTATGTAACATAGCATGACACCTTCTCATTCCATGGCAGAGAAATGCCATGACTTCATCCTTCCTTGCAGCTGTCTAGCAGTCGTTGTGTGGACCACATCTTTAAGCATTCATCTGTCCTTGATCCTGCCACTGATTCCACATCCCAGCCCCTGTGCCATGTGCTGCAATGAACAGTGGTGTGCACATGCCCTTTTGAATGAATATTTTTGTATTTGGAGAGATAGACACCAAGTGGAATTGCTGGGTCATGTGGAAACTCTCTTCTTCCTTTTCTGAAAAGTCTCCAATAATCATTTGTTGAGGACACAGACAGACTTGTGTCAGTTTGGGAGTTACAAGAAGGGAAGAAAGCTGCAACTCAGTCTTGGGAATAGAAACCACTTGACAACCTCAGCCTCCAGCAGCACTGTGGCACACTCTGCTTGCCGTGCCAAGGAAGGTTCAGCTCAGCCGACCTGGCACTGTGTGCCTTTGCAAACTGCCAGTGTCATCGACTTTGTGCTGAATCTGGAAGTCCACACACGGCTTAGCATCAGGGGCAGCAGATCACGAGTGTGCACGGAAGCATTGTACACAGTGACTCTCCGGTAAGGCTGAGCATGAAGCTGGGATCTATATCTGTGCATACGAATATTAGTTACAACTGATTTACATGGGGAACCTTAGAGGTAAGGTCCCAAAAGGATTTCACGCGCCGTTTCAAATGTTACATCAAATGAACAAGACACCCAGAGACGCTTAGTCCAAGCTCACCACAGGAGAAGACAAACTAGAACTTCCGGAAAATTAATATGTAAGAAACTGGCTGAAAGAGTTGCCCATGCTCGAGCAACCAGGAAACTACAAGACCCAACGTGCTGTGCATCTCCAGTGGGAAGGAAGAAGTTTCCTCTCTACCACCAATGAAAGAATAAGAAACTAGCAAGTGTGCTGATGTCGCACATCGAGCTCCTAGGAGCCCTTTGGACATCGCCTTCCAGATCCATGGATCTGTGCTATTTCAGATCAGGAGACAGAACTTTCCCAAGTGCCTTTTTGTTGTTGCTTCTGAATAAACCTATTTGGTTGGTGAAAGAGTTGAGTATTTTCCCTTTGAGGTCAACCGTCCCAAACACTCTGCTATGTATTTTCAATTTTCTGGTGAGATACGTTGACAGGCTCATATCAGGTTGGACCACATCTCCCAGCTTTCTCTGAAGTTCCAGCAACCCACTCAGTTCCACATGCCAGAGACACTTGGATCTTCTTTCTTCTGCTTGCTTCAAATTTTCTCACATTGACCCCCACATGAAGCCAGAATTATTTTCCCTTTTCGAAGGCTTATCATGTCTCCTTAAGTAGAAAGATAATGCATCATTGGGAGCTTTTGATGTCCTTGGAACAAGGCTGCTTTCTCAAACACTGACTGCCCTGCATTATGAGAAGCTCCTTTGTGTGTGTACTTGAAAGGAACACTGACCTTTATTGCCTAGCGTGCAGTTATCACCTCCCATGTAATTCATTACCACCCCTTGTCTCTCTCTGATTCCTGTTTTTTTTAAAAGCTCTCCACCCTCTAATTTGAAACCATGTCTTTTTGTTTAAGAAATTGTCTGAAGCAGTGATCCACATTAATTTTGCAGCAGGTTTGTGACTTCCCGTTTTCAAATTGTCTGTGTTTCTGTTACTTGAAAAAGCACTCGGAGTAATACATTTGACTAGAAATCACTTCCCGTGCAGACATTAAGCCTGGAATTTTCAAGAGATCACAGTTTTGTGTTTCACATAATCTCTAGGGACACAATTGAACCAATTTTGATATAGCTCATTACAGAGTGAGCTGCTGCTCACGGTAACAAAAATAACTTGCAATGAAGTGGTGTTGAAAGGAAATGGATTGGTCTCGAATATAGCCCACCACGATGCCAGGCTGTCCAGAGTGCACTTGGATGCACCCATTTGATGGAGGTGCTATTTTTTTCCCCATGGCATTGCTATACCATCCTTGGTGAGGGGTCGAGAAGGGGTGACTTCAGGGGCACAGACATTATTACAATTTAATGTTTATAGCCAGCCAAATCTCCGAATGCGTCTGTGAATGCAGCAGCTATGTGTACCTGGGTCGAGATCTCAACATGACAAAAGACTTGGCACCAGTACTGCGCAGGAGGAAGAGAGTGGCGTGGATCACCATCAAGAGAGTCAAAGAAGTTACTTAGAGGATGAAGAACCTTCAGCTCTGGGCCCATCTTTTCGACTTCACTGTTCTTCCTGCACTAACATATGCCTCAGAGACCTGGGTCCTATGAAAACAGGACAAGAAAATTATTCACGCCTCCCAAAAAGGAAACGGAATGAGCTATGCTTGGAATATCATGCTTCACTCAAGTGAGAGAAGAAATCTAGAATTCTGAACTCCATCAACTCTGTCTCGTTTGCCAAGGCATCGAAAATCAGATGAGCTGGACACATAATGTGGTTTGGAGATGACCACTGGACTAGAGCCGTTACCTACTGGATTCTACCAGTCGTCAAAAGAACACCTGGCTGCCCACCTACACAATAGTCAAACTTCTTCGTCAAGACCCTGAACGAATGTTCTGAGGCTTTTCGTGTTCCTGGAGCTAGCAGATGCCATAGGGCTACAGTAGCATGTGATAGGGATGAATGGAGATGTTACTGGCACCCGCTCAAGCAACTCAATGAGCAACAGGATGACAAGGATACAAGCGATAAAAGTGATAGCCAGCTATGGACAAGAGAGAGGGGACATGTAGAAGACAATGTGGATATCAGCATTCAGGAGTACACGTGACACAGACACATCCTTTGCACTTCATTTCCTCTACTGGGTGAGACACACAGGTCTGAGAAATGGGGATTTGGAAAGGCAGCGTCAAAAATGCAACACAAAATATAAGATGAGAAGGCATGGGTTAGGAACCTAGGGTTGGTTGCATCTTAGAATCATGCATGGCCTCGTCATTAGGTCATCTATAAAGAAGTTTCTAGAAACGTTTACCTTAAGCTGAATTAAAAATGAGGCATCTTCACTGGTGGAAGCTGCTATCACTATATACCACAGATCGGGGTAGCTTGGGAAGAACTGCCACTGTTCTCCCATCATTCATCGATTTGCTCGAGTGGGTCCAGTAACGTCTCCATTGTTAGACTTGTTGTTACAATGTTTGGCATATTGAATATGTCACAGGTAGATTGCCAGGCTTTGCTGTATGGGTGAGATACTCTCGGCAGCTTGCTGGGGTCTCCGAGAGGGGCAGAGGAATCGAACCCGGCTCGGCCGGGCTGGCTGCATGCAAGCCAAATGCCCTATGGCTGTGCTATCACTCCAGCCCCTGGGAAGAAATAACCATTTATTTATCACAGAATTGTAGTGAGGGATGCTTTAGCTCAAGGCACCAGCAGATTTGATTCCTGGTTCACAGCTCGCCCCTTGTCAAGTGTTGTCACCTCAGTGGTGGATTAGGCAGATGCTATTGATCTTCAACCTTAAAACCCCAGGGAACCTATTTCCAAGACCTTTACCTGGAGAATTAAGTTTAGGGAATGGATATTCTGCCTATAATACTAGAGTGCCGGATTTGGCGAAGTTTGGAGGAATAGCAGTGCTCGGGCTGCTCTAGGCTTAATGCCTGGGGTTTTGCTGTCGGCAGTATTGGGGCACTATGCAGTGTTGGGGGTTTGACCAGCACTGCCAGCCTTCAAAGCAAGTGCTTACCTAGCTCTTAGCCCATCACTCCTGGTTTTGACTATCACTTTCAGTGGGATTTCCCTATTGATAGATTTTTATCATATTAAAATTTTATCAAATTAGATTTGATTGAAATGATTTAGAAATGCAGTGACTTATTATTGAGAACACGTCTAAAATGTGATTGGATAATTTGTGAAAATTCCATTCAAAGCATTTGCATACATCATTATGTAATATTTTCCACAGTTATTAGAGGAGGGGAGCTTGTTCTACTAGTTGTATCATTTCGAGATCACTCACTACTACTTATTTTTCCATGAAAGTATGCCACATCATAGGTGAGCATGACATATTTATTTATATGTTATTTTTGAAGCTGTCTTCAAAAATACTGTAGCTATACTTTTAAATAAAAATGTTTTTCTCATGATTGTTAAAAGTATAACAAAAATATCCGAAAACTTGACATGTTAAGCCTATCATCCCAGCAACACTCCAAATATGGGGAAGTATAGCACTACACAGAAGCACTGTCGTCCTGTTGTTCATCAATTTGCTCGAGTGGGCGCCAGTAAAGCATCCATTTGTCTGTGTTGTATGCTAGTATAGTCCAACAACATTTGCTCGCTCCAGGAACGCAAAGTGAAGCCCATTATTGTTACTGTTTTTGGCATAATAAATACACCATGGGTATCTTGCTAGGCTCTGCTGTGCAGGTGGGATACTCTCAGTAGCTTGCCGGGCTCTCCAAGTGGGATAGAGGCAAGTATAGTGTATATGTTCTTTAGTGATAATATTGTCCACGTTAGATTAATATTCAAATGTCACGGTCATGGTCCTCTCATTGTTCATCGATTTGCTCGAGTGGGCCCAGTAATATCTCCATCATGAGACTTGTTGTTACTGTGTTTGGCATATTGAGTACGTCACGGTAGCTTGCCAGGCTCTGTCGTGGGGGTGAGATACTCTCGGTAGTTTGCCGGGCTCTCCAAGAGGGGCGGAGGAATTGAACTCGAGTCGGCCAAGTTGGCTGCATGCAAGGCAAACGCCCTACCACTATGCTATCGCTCCAGCCTGATATTCAAATGAAAAATATTAATACTAAAATTACCTAAATGATGAGAGTAGCCCAGAAGTATGAATAAAATAAGTTGTTCAACTTTTAGCTTCTTACTTCTATGTCTCTGATAGCAGAAGTCTTCCTTCCTGGTCTAATCACAGAGATGGGTACTAACAAGATTGAACACAGATTGTAATGCAAATTAAATGGAAGATTAGTTACTCACTAGGGCAACTCTAATACAGGATCTCTCCCCCACTTCACACACACAACACACACAGCCACCACATACTTAGTGGCATAAACACCACAGAGTGGGAATGTATTTGCTCTCAATTCCTGGTGCCAGAAGTTCGAAGAAGCTTGTGGCCAGATTGGGTTACTTCGTGGGGTACAGAGTGATAATCTCTCCTGTTACCAAGCAGGTAGCATTCTAGGAGTTTTTCAGAGTAATTTCAGTCTGCTGCCTATTAAGTGCCCTTCTGTGCCTCCTCCTTTCATTCTAGGCCACCCTTCATGGAATTTAGGTCCCACCCTAATCCAGGTTAATTTCATTTTGATATCCAAATGCTAACTGGGTTAGCCAAGCCCTGGTTTCCAAACACTCACCTTCACATAGATTAGAGGCTAGGGGTTGTCATATCTTTTCACAAGGACTGTATTAAAAAATATTTTATGGCAAGTTTATGTATGGCAAACTCTCTAGTAACTTTTCTCTTGTGTTATAAACCTACCCCAAAGATTCTTAATTGTTTTTTTTATTTAAAACTAATCAGCAGGCATATCTTCAAACTGAGATCTGTCAGGTAAACTAGTTCAATATCAATGTCCATCAGAAATCTGTTCTAACTTTCCAGTTCCTCTCCCCAATCGACCATGAACATGCCTTTGACTTTGCATTCACTCTGAGCACGAACAAACAAATGATCTGGACTCAAAATACACAGCAGCTCAGAATTCCTTTCTCTCCAAATTCCATATTTACCTTTGCAAAGATTTCATCTCTTGCTTTGGATTTCCCTAATAACAAATGATGGTGGATATTTTTTCATGTGCCTGTTGTCTGTCTGGTACTCATGGAAGTCCCTGTTCATTTTTTCTCCCCATTTATTAAGTTTATTTTGTTTGTTCATTCTCATCATGATGACCTTTGTGTTTTATATATTCTGATTATCAACCCTTTAGCTGATGTCAATACACCAAATATTTTCTCCCATTCAGTTAGCTGTTATTTTTTTTTTTTTTTAGTTTTAGCCCATGTTCCTTTTGCCATGCAGAAACTCTTTAATTTGATGTTGTCCCACTTGTTGATTTTTGATGCTGTCCTTTTTCCAGTGGCATAGTATCATTGAAGAAAATGTTGAGGTCCAGAGCTTTGAGCATCCTGCCTTTATTTTCCTTGATGTATGTTGTAGATTCTGATCTGATCTCAGGTGTTCGATGCGCTCTGAAATGACTTCTGTGTAAGTTGTGAGATATGGATCACATTTTAATTTTCCACACATGGTTATCCCATTTTGTCAGCACCATTTATTGAAGAGGCTCTATTGACTTCATTCGCTCTATGAGCACCTTTGTCAAAAATTAGCTAACTGTATATGTGAGGTTTTCTTTTGGACATTCTTTTCTGACTCCTGACCAGAGCATATGTCTTCAATCTGAATTAAAATGAAAGTGAACTCAATTGTACAAACCCATCTACTGCAGATCTTGCACAGAATCAGTTCCAGGAAACTGAATACAAGATTTCAAAGCTTGTACTCAATAGCTCCACTAAACAGAGCCTATTCTTGCAACTGCTAACCATTAATAATTTATCAAGCTATAATTTTAAAAGAGTCAGGAAACATGTATATGCCTACATTGCACTGCACTGCACTGTCCTCCCAATATGCTTATATACACATACAATTGCATGTACTATCTTTTTCTATATATTAAAAAATTATGTGGTCCTATGCCTTTAACTATATATATAGCTATAATTTATGTTTAGAATATAAACAATATGCAGAAAGTAATAAAATGGACATAGTGATCCATTATCTGTAATTCTTTATGAGGATGTTGCCTTATGCTATGCGGGGCAATGGGATATGTACGGCCAATGAGAAAAAGATTATATGAGACTGTCATTAATCTTTCTGTTGCTGGTGAATGTGATTTGAGAGGCAAACATCACAACAGGGAATCGACGGGAGTAGAAGCAAAATAAAGGGAAAAAAAGACCTCTGAGGATTGGGAGTTTGAACTGGAAGCCCGAAGAATTCATCCAGCCCGGATCTCCTGTTGGAGAGCTCCTTGGTAATTTTCTCGCACGTGCTTTGTCACAGTCATTTCCCTGAAAGTATTACACCATAAATATTTTCACAGATGAGCTAACTGGCCATAAATAAAGAGCAAGACCATGAGAAATAAAAGACTAGTATTCATCAAACAGGACACAATTTGACACCTTTTCTTTCTTGGCTGTTTTCTCTACGATGAGAGGTGTCTCTTTTTTTTTTTTCGGTCCTGGATGTATGTTTACTTCTGCACCAAGTTTCAAAAGCCTTGTAGTGAAAGTTATCACAGTGAAGAAGTTAGAGCATCTCTTCTAGATAGGGAACTGGAGGTTGGGTGGCTTTCAAGAGAAGCTGTCACAGCTTATCCTGGAGACAAATGCATTCCTGGCCTAGAGGAGCGAAAATAGGAGCTTCACAGAAGCAGGAACAGCTGAAGGTCCACCTACTCCCCATTTCCAACTGCAGCCCACTGGGAGAGGGACGACATGAGAGTCAGATGCAGGAACAGCATGACCCACGCCCACTAAAAGTTTTGTGAGCATAAGAAGAAAACGCTTCATTTGTGCTTTTGGAATTTTGTACAAATTGTCTTTCGTGGTTCATGGTACCTTAGAAATGAGCCGAGTGGGTGGAAGACACTGAGAAGGAGTTTCATCTTAACTATGTGGCCTTGATACAAACCCTCCATAATAGTATCAGTGCAATTCAGGAAACTGCAGTCCTCTTTGCTTTCACATCTTTTTTTCACCTTCCAAACTCTTATATACTCTCAGCAATAAAATGTTTAATAAATCTCATTTTCCCCCCATCTTTCCAGAGAGCCATTATTCCACAGTGGCAACTTCTCACCTGTGTTTCCTCATTCCTCAGTTTACAATCATCTATTTTGACTTCCTAGGAAAACATCTGATTTTAATAAAATCTCAGCTCCTAACTTAGTCCTCTACAAACTTATTTTCTATAAAAGTAACAAAGTTTCCCAACTCTCCATATTTCCATAAGACCGGGCAGCCATGCCCACACCCCACTGCTGCCATGTAAGCTTATCTACCTACTTTGTTCTGAAGACTCATAAATAAATCTTGAAAAAGATCAGCTACCCACAAAAAAATTCTCAAAAAAACCATTCCTGGCTGAAGCATCTGGGCACTCTCAGAATGGAGATGGCCAACTCCTGGCCAAACAAATCATCAACCAAGGCTTCCACACCATCAAGCTGCTGTCATGCCTCCTGCCAGACTTCTCAGTTAAATATTCTAGTTCTTCTGGAGCATGTGGTCACATTTACATCTGTTCAACGTCTCCAAAATCTAAGTAGTAGGATACCAGATTGAATGGCACTGTAAGGTAGATGACAACCAATCTAGATTAACAAAACCATTAAGACAGAAGGCTTAACTTTCAACAACACCTTAATAAATTTCCAGGCAAGGACATAAGTTTTTGGAATGAGATGCAACAACTTTCATAAGCTTTCTTCTACTAAAATACTTTTTGAATGTTCTCTTTGTCATTTAATCATAATAAGAATTATCAGATAAATTATTGTTGACCTGCTGCAGGGCCAGACTTTAAGGGAGATTGGGAAAATAGATATAATTCTGGAGGGAAGGTGACAGTGATGGTGGGATTGGTGCTGGAATATTGAATGACTAATAAATCAAAAGAAACAACTATGGAGACCATGGTGTTTAAATAAAGTGATGTAAAATAAAAAGAAATTGGAGTTTTTGCCACAGCTTCCTTGCATGCAACCAACTGGGTATGATCCCTGGAACCACTTATGGTACTTTGAGCACTGCCAGGGGTGATCCCAGAACACAAAGATAGAGAAAGCCCTGAGCGTCATCAGATATGGCACTGTCACGGGTAGTGTGCTCTGTGATTTTTCTGTAATTGTATATAATTCCCATTGCTGTTTTATACCTTAATTATTAATGCTATCATCATCATCATCATCATCTTCAATATGAATTAAAGTGAATTTGGAAGGAAAGGTGGATCATCATCTTCAATATGAATTAAAGTGAATTTGGAAGGAAAGGTGGATGAAATAGATACATTTTTCCTGACTGTCTATAATTGAATTATTATGAATAGAAAATCACATCATTTATTTTGCAGGAATCTCTGACAACTGTGATTTATTATGAAAATTCTGGGAAAAACAGGAAAGATAGGCACTGTGTGAGATAATGATATCAGTGGTTCTGAAAATTCAGGGAGCTAAGAATTTAGGAAGTTGAGTTCAAATATGACAATGTACTTTGTTCTGTGACTTAGTGTAGACAATGAGACTGATACTATAAAAATAACAAAAACTTTACAAAATATTTATTGATGTTTGTGTCTTGAAAGCCAACTGTCATGCTAGAAAGCCAAGCTAGCAGAGGGTTGTGCATTCAC
This sequence comes from Sorex palustris, assembly GCA_028565675.1. Lineage (NCBI taxonomy): Eukaryota > Metazoa > Chordata > Mammalia > Eulipotyphla > Soricidae > Sorex > Sorex palustris. Next base: position 54,772,606 of record JAOXYA010000019.1, on the reverse strand, counting down.
ACATGGGGGTGACCTGCCCAAATGATGCCTTTGTGGTTGTCCTGAATCAATTAGTCCCCATGAAAAATGTGTCAGCTGAGCAAAACCAGAAGGCAAGAGAACTGTCACCACCAGAAGTAAAGATGAGTGGCAAAGTGGCAGTCTGTAGAAAACAAATACAAACACTAGCTATTTTTAACCATTATGTTAAGAAAACATTTTTTGAAAGAACAGATAATAAAGACAGAGGTTAGAATTGAATGCAGAATCGCTACAGAAACAAGTCCTAAATGTCTGACATTTAATTCAAGGTCAGAAATAGATACTAACCCAAATGTATCAGAAGACAGTTTGTCTTCTGATAAATTAGATAAGACAAGAAATCAGAAGCAAAACAATTATTGGAGAAGGAAATAAAGAAAATTCATTTTAGACAGCACCAGAAAAATTGGCAAATAGCTTTATCTTAGTAAATCAAAAATAGTATCCTAAAGATCTTGTGCATATGGCTAAATCAATCGATTTTTAAATGTGAATATGTTATATTTATCAGTTACATCATCATAATTCACTATTATAACATTTTATATTAGTTATTCAAATTATTCAGGTGTAAGTCTTCACTTGCACAATTTAGAGGGAAGGACGAAAATTCGACATAAGATGAAATAAAATCTTCTATATTGCTTTTCTATTTTATTTATTAGGCAAGCTATTTTTTTTATTAGTGAAACACCATGAGGTACAGTTGTAGATTTACAATTTTTTGTGCTTAGGTTT
>JAOXYA010000019.1:54724814-54745620 GCA_028565675.1 Sorex palustris | reverse complement strand
CTAGGAAGGTGAGATCCAATAAATCTGTGGTAAAACAGGCATTGTTTAACATGCCCCCCCCCACGAGGAAGTCACATAGTACAGAAACATGGGAATATTCACTTCCTGATGGCACTATTTACTAAACAATGATCCCTGGATTGTGCCATATAAAATTTTTAAGTTTCTAAGCATTGCTAAATTGCCTACCAAATCAGTTTTTTTTTTCAATTTAAACTCCCTCTTGAGTATATACAAGTCACTGTTTCTCCATGTTCTCATCAAAAAATGTTATTAGAGACTTCAGCAATAGCACCCCGGGTAGGACAATTGCTTTGAATGTGGCCAACCATGGTTTGATCCTTGGCATCCCATATGGTCTCCTGAGCACCACCAACAATAATTCCTGAGTGCATATCCAGGAATAATGCCTGAGCATATCTGATCTGACCCAAAAAGCAAAACAAAAATGTTGTCAGACATCATATTTTTGCCAATCAGCTGTGAAAGATGGTTCACTGTTTTCTAAATCTTATTTTTTAATTTTTAGCAAGATGGAGGATTTTCTAAAACTATATTTACCATTTAAATTTCCTTTTATGCTAATTGCTTGCTAAAATTATTTATTCGTTAATTTATTGAATTATTTCTTCTATTTATAAATTGTAAGCTTTGTTGTACATTCTGTAAGCTAATATTTTTCTATTTGTATGCATTGCAAATATCTTCTTTCAGTTAGTATCTTATTTTAAATTTTATCACACTTCTCATGGCATCCTGTTAGAAATCTTTTTAATATTTAGTTAAAATGTATACATGCTTTGCCATATATGTGTGTATGTGTGTAGATAAATAGAAAGATAGATATTTTTAGCTATAAAAGTCTTTCTAAGGGGCTGGAGACATAATATGACAGATACAGTATTTCCCTTGCATGTAGTTGACCCAAGTTTGATTCTCGACACTACCCCAAGCACTGCCAGTAGTGATCCCTGAGTTAAAAGCCAGGAGTAATCCATGAGATTTGCGAAGTATTTCCCCAAAACAAAACCAAGAAGTCTTCTCAAATTCAAAGTCACACTTATATTCTTCTACAAGCATTTTGAAATTTTAGTTTGTATTTCATATACAGTTTTTAAATCACATTTAGTATTTTGCTTCTTAATAATAGTGTAAAGTTATTTTTAAATCATATTTGGTGGTTATTTTTATAGAGATGACTATGGGGAAAGCATTTGAGATTGTGCCCTATAGAGAAAATATGAAATCAGAGACCACAGGTAAAAAGATATTAAACAAGAGCCCAGAAGGGTCTATAGAGACACAAGGCTTTCAGCACATCTGAGAAATGGAGGCAAAGCTATTGATCTGGGTAATTATTCTTTCTTCTCTGATAAGACACTGACTTAGTCCTTGCTGACTTTAATTTTATAAAAACAGATCCAATTTATACCGAATATTCTATAAATAGATTCTAGTTTGGCTATTTCACTTCCAATAAGTTCTATAGTGGCACTTCTAACAATTTGGGAGAGAGAAATCGTTTTATCTTATGTTTGTTTTGTGTATATGCTGAAACATACAGTTGTCGCAAAAGAGTTAAAAAACAAAGCTACCTTTTTTATGGATTTATAATAACAAGTACCACTATGCATGTCCTTGTTTATTCTGTTTACTGAGTTTGGGTATCCCCGTAATGATAACTCACTATTACAAATTACTCTATCCTTGTAAGAAGTCATAATATTTTCCAGGTTTGGTATCCAAACTTTGTTTTATTTATTTTATTGACTTGGTTATTTTGGGATGCTGAAACATCCACATGAATTTTATTTATTTTTTAAATTTTTTTATTAGTGAAACACCACGAGGTACAGATGTAGACTTACAAATTTTTGTGCTTGGGTTTCCGTTGTACAATGTTCAAGTACCCATCCCTTCACCAGAGCCCATTTTCCACCACCACTGATCCCAGTACCCCTCCCATCCCCCTTATCCCCTGTTGAGATACATTTAACAGACACCCTGCCTCTGTGGCATGGCACTCCCTTTTGTTCTATCTCTCCTTTTAGGTGCTGTGGCCTGCAAAAGAGGCATCAAGTGGCAACATGTTCGGTCTAGAGTCTGGTCTCAGAATGCTTCTCTCATCCTGGGGGGATCCTTCCAATACCCCCCCCTTTTGGTGCTCCCTTCTACATCTGGGCTGCCTTTACCCCTAGACTGTGAAGCTGGCCTCTAAGCCATGGAGTAAACCTCCTGGTACTTATCTCGGCGGTTCTTGGGTGTTAGTCTCCTATTTTGTTACTTTAAGAGGCCAACATTTATTTTAAAATGGAGACATGCCACAATTATCCCAATAGTTGTATAATTGTGTTGTCATAATAGTTTTCTAAGGATGAAAGCTTTATAGGTTATTATATTTTGAAATATCGATGCAAGATTTCAACCCAGTAACCCTACCACAGCATGTAGCTAAAAAACTGCTTGTGTAATATAAATAAAGTTGGGTTTTGCCTTAAGAAATGCAGAAGCCTTCCCATGTTTGCAGCAGCTTTGATTTAGGAGTTTGGAATTTATTTTAGTATTCTGAAAGAGAGAGGATATTGTTGTGGTTTAGAATATTTATGTGAATATTTATCCATAGGTGGAAAGAAATAGAAATATTGCAGGGAAGCTTAAAAATAGAAATTAGTGTTCTTGGAAAGTGATTAGTTACGGACTTAAATGTGACCAGATATAATATTCATAGTACTCAAAAACCAACACAGTGTAGGCACCAATCAATCAAATTGAATGTCAAATCAATCAGAACACAGCAGCAGCTCTGCCATACCTGCGGGTCTTAACTCATTACCAGCTCTAGAACATGGAGAGACGAAGAATATGGAGTTAGGTTTTAGTCTTAAGTGAATACATAGAGAGTGAAGCTAATAATTTTATGAAATTACATTGTTTCATTGAATTATAATTTATTTCCTTTATAAAACAGTCTTTTGTTTCTATACCTTATGTAACATGGTTACATGTGTTATTATTTATGCTTATAAAATAGTCTTATGTACTAACAGCTCAGATTTATTATAAAGATCAAAGCCTAAAATAAATTATAAATACATATTATTTAAATTTTTTTAATTTTCTGTTTCTGGTGTCCATTTAAAATAGTACTTGTTAATTTATTTACTGAGTCTAAACTAAAATAGACACATATGAAATGTGTGCATGTATATGTATACATACAACTGGTAATCATTGAGAAGTGAAATACGTGGATAATCAAATGAATTTGGAAAAATAACTCTTTAAAATATAAATATAAATTTAATGAAATGCAACACTAGTAATTAAATATACTGGGGTATTTAAACAGATTGTGGCAAATAAAATGAAGTAATATCTGAATATATTGTATGGGATGTGCATCATCAAAAAAAGGCTATTCTATTTTGTAGATATTAATATTTATGCAAATTAAATGACAGGAAGTCTTATTTGGCTAACTCTCTTCAATACAATGTCTAAAGTACGCATTCAAGAGGGATCATAGAATGACCACAGAAATAGAGGGGAAGATGAAACTGTCACTTCCGAGATTTGGAAAGTGTGGGCACAGAAAAAAATAGAACTTTTTTCAGGGTAATCCATCAGATCACTTGATCACTTGATCACTTGACATCCAGTTACTCATTGATTTTCTCAACCGGGCGCCAGTAACATCTCCATTTGTCTCTGTCACGTGCTAGTGTAGCCCAATGGTGTCTGTTCGTTCTAGGAACAAGACGAGCCTCAAACCAATCGCTCAGAATATTGATGAAGAAGACTGACCATCTGGTAGGTGGGCGGCCACATGGTCTTTTGACGTCTTGTGGAATCTAGTCGGTAACAGCTCTAGTCCAGTGGTCATCTCCATATCTCATTATGTGCCCAGCCCATCTGATTTTTGATGCTTTGGCAAACGAGACAGCGTACCTGATTTCTCAATCATCGACAGAGGTCGGAACTCCGGATTCTTTCTCTCACTTGAGTGAAGTGTGATACTCCAAGCATAGCTCTTTTGATTCCTCTTTGGGAGACCCAAATCGGGTTCTCATCCTGCTCGCATAAGGCCCAGGTCTTTGAGGCATATGTTAATGCAGGAAAAACAGGGGAATCGAAGAGATGTTCCTGGAGCCGGAGGTTCTTCATCCTCTTAGCTATTTCTTTGATGCTCTTAAAAGGCGTTCCAAGCCGCTCTCTTCCTCTTGCACAACTCAGGTGCCATGTCATTTGTCATGTTGACTTCTCGACCTAGGTACACGTAACTGTTGCATTTGGAGATGTTTGTCCCATTGAGAGTGAATGGAACATCAGGAACAAGACCGTTTAACATAAACATTGTCTTCCTGAGATTCAGCTGGAGTCCAATTTTTCCACACTCACGGTCGAAGTCGGCCAGCACTTGTGCTGCTTGGCTAATGTTTGGTGTTGATTAGAACAATGTCAGCAGCAAAGCGGAGGTGGTATAGTTGCCGACCTTCTATCTTCACTCCTATTCCTTCCCATTGCAGTCATTGCATGACATTCTCGATTCCATCAGATACACAATTTAAATGTACATATATGTGTACTCAGATATTTGTTCATGAAACATATCAACTAATGTTCACGACTAGCTTATTTTTAATAGTATAAAATAGGAAAATCAACTGAAGTCCCTACAGATAGACCAGCACAGTCTAAATTTTCGATGGTGTGAGCCAACATACAATAATATCTGAAGCAGCAGTTGAAATGTACAAGTTAAATATAATCAGAGTCCTGCCGGGAAGCTCACAATCTATTAAGTGACAAAAGAATAGTTTTTGTATTATAAAGTGTGAATGATTGATTTAGTGAAGTTGATAAATCAAATTTCTATTCTTAGGATTCCAAAACTGCTCTGTGTTCCACTATACTCCAATGCCTTCCAGCCTTATTAACACAAATTAGCATAAATATAACCCCAGTGCCTTAGATCCCCTAGACACAGAGAACCCCTGATTAATTTCAGATTGGGTCATGGGTGCCTGCTATATAGATCATCCTTAATTTGGCTTTAGCCCCTACGTAATACCCAGGAGAATAAAACAAACCATGAAATTATGTGTTTAGTCTGACATAAACATTCATAAGCACTTAAAGGGAATGCTTATAATGCAATTAAGAGGAAAAAAACTAATTACAGAAAATAAACAGCACTAAACATTTTTCCTATAATGGAAAATTGTGATCATTTATTTTATATTTTATTTCACATTTTAAGTAAACATTTAATGTGGGAATGGTTTTTACACCATGATGTAGGTTTTTCGTATACTATGTTGTAATCCGTGGCTCTAAAATTCCACTCACGAAGTCTAGTTTTCATCCATCATCATGAAATTTGGCCTTTTTATTTTTCCTTTCCTCACCTCACCCCTCCACCCTTCTGCTCACTACCAATATGAATTTATGGGTTTGTACTTTCTGTCCTAACTCTTCTCTGGTTTTGTCTCTTACCTTTCACATGAATGAAACCACATTGTATTTCTGTTTCTCCTTTTGATTTATTTCACTTAACACAATTTATTCAAGGTACATTCATGAAGTAAATGACATGATTTCAACTTTTTATAGGAAATATTATTAAATATGTACATATATATGTGTGAGTATCCACATGCATACCACTTCTTTATTCATTCTGCTAACATACCAATAATTCCCTAGTCCTATGTATTACAAATAATTCTGCAATGAACGAAGGGACACATATCTTTTGAAGAAGTATTTTCACACTGTGCGTAAATAAATGGGAGTTGGTTAACTGGACCATAGCATATTTATATTCTTACTGGTTTAGAATTTATAAATATCAATAGTGGCTGTTCCCATCAACTGCTACAAATATAAGCTGATGTTGTCCACATCCTATCCAAAAGTGGGTTGAGGGATTTAGAGAAGAAACGAAGTATAAACAGAGGGGGGATGAGTCAAAATAAGTGATATGTAAGAGTTAGTTTTTTTTTTCTATGAGTGTACCCAACCCATGTCTTTCATAAGTAACAAATTAATTAACAGCTTATTCTTCTCTGTATACTGTACATTTTCATAGAAGACTTTGATCATTTTTTAGCATCTCAGAAATTCTGTTTTCCAAGTCTCTGAAAAGCACCTCAATGGCCACTCATTTCTCAAAGCTTTTCTTAATTTCCCTGATAACAAAAATCTCATTGGAGTAATATATTAACATTTGTAATTATATTTTAACTGAAATACTCAATAATGTGTTCTCTCTTCTACATGTATACTAAATTATTTTGGATTTTAGTTTGCTATTAAACAGATAACATTACCCAATGATTATTGCAATACAAACATTTTGCTTGTATTGCATATTTTGCTCAAGAGGTTTATTCCTGAAATTTACTTATCTTCTCTTTAGAATTTTAATAATTTCCTCCAAACTACATGATTTCCTTTAATATTTTAATAGAATTATGACTTTTATTATGACTCATTGAAATGACTTTCACTATTTCAATTAAAAAAACTCATATTTCCTTGAATTCAAGAACCTTTTTAGATAACTGTCTTATTATTGGCAACTGTCCATATTACAATCATATGAACTCAGAGATTTGTTATATAAAGTTTCACTGTATGTGAAATGCACAATTTCAATAGATATCTCATGCTTTATTTTTCATCATATAATGACCATCAAAGTTAGTAATTATTTGTAGCTTATTTTTCCTGACGAGCTTAACAAGGTAAACTAGTGAATTCCATTCCTGAAAGACCAGGCACTGTGTTTCCACACCAAAATCTCTTAGGAGGAAACACATCAGACCCTCTGGTTTATCCTCTTCCTTCTAGTCCATCAAAAGCTGGGCACAGCCCCAAGGACAGCTGCAGATGCTACGTTCCATTTTCCTGCCCAGGCGATTTCCCCCTCCTCTGCTCCTTCTAAGAACGGAAGATGTGATTTTTTTGTTTGTTTGTTTGAATCTCTCTCTTGCATCTTCACATCTCTGATAAAGAAAAACATAAAAGAAAATTTAAAAGCAAAAGATTGTGCACACAACAACCCAGTGGGCTCCATCTGTTTCTGCATAACGACGGGGTCTGTGTCTTCTTTCTCTCTCTTGACACCACGTTTTTTTAGGGGCGTGAGAGATGGGGTGGGGGGGCGGGGATTATAAGTTCCAGGCTTAAAATTTCTTTCAACTACTTTGTTCTTCCTCTTCATCTCTAGTTCTCTTACTCTTTCTTTTTCTTTCCCAGTCCCTATCCTTTGCCCTCACTGGCATTGGTTAGTGTTCAGCACCTGTTCCGTCTTGCCTGAACAGTGACTATGCGAATCTGTGGGTGAACCCAAAGGTGCCTTTCCTTCAGCATCCATGGACCATTTGTCAACAATGGTCCAGAGAATGGGCAACAATGGGCAGAGAACGCAGAGACACCCTTCTTTATTCGCATCAGTTCCCTCATTCTCCCCTCTCTGAATGTTTCTTCATAGAATATTCCAAGACTTTTTTGGGGGGGCTGTCTTTAGAATAGGGGCATTTCCCAACAAGCATCTTCAGCATTTAGCGATTATTATCTAACATGACCTGCATGACAGAGCCTGACAAGCCCCTCATGGCGTATTGAATATTCCAGAAACAGTAACAAGTCTCACAGTGGAAACGTTACTGGTGCCCGCTTGAGCAAACTGATGAAAAGAAGGACAGCGCTACAGTGGTATTTAACAAGTGAGACTCTGGCTGGTAGGAATGTAGGGAGTGGGGTGGGGGGGACGGTGGGTGCCTCTTGCCCCGTTCAGTGAGGACCTCAGGCATATGTGGTCTTGGGAAGTCGGACTCACCAAAGCCCACGGGGCCACCTGTGTGGTGTAGACAACAAAGTCCTGAGTCATACAAAAGATTTCCAGACTTTTCTATATTCACAGAAAAGAATTTCGGACAAGACAGAGCACACAAAATCGATCTGGGAAATGTGCGTAAGGAGACAGTGAAGAGAAGAGAATTCTGACCTCAAGAGCACGGTTTCTCCAGGCAGTGAGTCTGAGGAGCATCTAGTCCAATGTCAAAGAATTACTCTGCACCCCAAATGGGATGGTGCGGGTTCCTAGGAATGGAGTTCGCCATGGAACTTTGAAAGGAAAGAAGGTTTCCACATACAGAGTACATAGGTTTGGGCCATTCCTGGCCAAGGGGGTGTGGCTGCCACGTGCCAGTGAATTTTCCAAGCTGTGCCACCTTGGGGTCCCTTGCTAGAGAGTTGAAGTCTGCTGCCTGGGCCCACAATTGTTTTGTGATAGGTGGAAACTGCTTCTGACATATGAAATGGACCAATTTTTGCTAAGCACTCTTCTTCCTTCTGCAAACTTATAATACATGCTACAAATCTGGATGGTGAGCTCCATAACTAGAGAAAAAGGCGAAAATCTTTAGAGCACTCTTTTAGTGCAAAGGCCAATTATGGAGTGTCTCATTTTGAAAGAATGAAGGAGCTAATCCTTGCTAATCGCCATATTAATGACCAAACCAGGTCATCCTCTTCACTAAATGATTAATCTGGGCATGAGGAGTATTGGCGAAGATCTTAAAGTGTCTCCTCTAGATTAAGTACAAAAATAAAAAATTCAATTTCTTAAAGTGTCTCGCCAAGGATTTCCTAAGAACAACAATGGGGAAATGTCACCATCATGGAGAAGCAAACAGTGCAATATCTGAGTCATGTTGTAAATAGTTCTGCTGGAACCAAAAATATACCCCAAAGTTCCATTCCTTAAATAATTAATCCAAAGAATTCAGTTAACATTGTGGACACAAAGATTTCATAGCCATTTGAAAAACACTGACTTATTGAAGATCAACAGCAAAAATCCATTATCTTTCATATCTGTTGTTCTTAAATAATCCAATAGAACATGCAGAATTTATTTTAGACACTGAGCATAGTTCTCAAAATAAGGAAAGAGCTTCTATGTTCCTCCGCATTGTTTTTGCATGTAGAGTTGATTCTAGCAGCAGGATGAACATTAAGTATACGGACTTGTAAAAACATAACTGGGAACAACCTTCAAGTTGCCAACTTGTACTTTCCAAGAAAACTTAAAACAATCTTTGGGTTCCTCCAGACTACACTGGTATATCATCTGAACCGTCTTTATAGTGGTCACATTCAGTAAAAAATTGAGCGGGTGAGGAATATGGTATCAGTCATGAGGGCCAGTTGGCTGTCAGGTTCCTGCCTCCAGAACCATGAGAAGTCTTACCAAGTATTAAGGTCAGGTATGGAGAACTTGACTGTACTCAAGATGAAACATCAGATAGACACAAAATGGCATTGATTTATAATTTTACAAAGAGATAAAATGGATGGCTAGTCATTTTTAATAGTATCAATATATAAGATGCAAGAAACTTATATAGTTTCCCAGCTTTAGCAAAATCAAAGAGCAATGGAAGGCTAGCGAGCATAGGAGGGTAAGTTCTTGTCGTGGATGTGGGTGGCCCACGTTTGATCCCTAGCACCACATATGGTGAGCACTGCTAGGAGACATCCCTAAACTCAGAGCCAAGAGTATCTCTGAGCACTGAGTGTTGCCCAAAACTCGAACTTCAGTCCCTAAAGAGCAATGACAATTCTATAGGATATGCATCCCCACACCAGAAACGTTACTGAAAAAAACATCTGCTACCCGGGACATTAGTGAATCAAATGGCATACAGGAATTATTAGACGATTGTTTTAAAGTATGATATAAAAGTACAAAACTTACTGATGTTTATAATAACCCTGAAGCTATGTAAGATCTGTCATTATTCTTAGAAGAATTCATACTGAAGTATTATGGACAAAGAGCATTGCTATCGATAAATCACTCTAATTATGTTTCTCTTTCTTATAACATTAAGCAGAGGAGGGCAAATCACCTTGGCAGAAAAATGTAATGCAGCTATTGCATCTGTCTTTGGAGGCTCGTATAGCTTTTGACTGAGTAGAAGAAAGTATAAACTATAGTATCTGATGTGTTTACTCTTTTGAGCATAAAGGAGAAGAGGAAGAGAAAATGCTAGAGCAATTGAAGTAAAATCCTAATTGTAGTTTATCATGGGTAAACTTGGTCTTATAGATTTTTTAAGTAGAGATTAAAATATATATGTAGTTTTCTCCAAACTTTGTCATACTTACTTATAATGTAGAAAACAGAAAGTATTTAGTAAACTACAAAAGTAAATTTTTATAACTAATCTCCGTATCTTATAGCAAGAGCTTTTTAAAAGAAATTCTATTGAGAGAAATATATTTTATTGTACCTTTATTTAATGATATATAATATAGAATGCCCAGAAAATAGGTATGGAAGATGATATTAAAGCTATCTGAGGAACTTTTCACTTTGACTTTGATTATAAAAAGTGTTTTTCTTTTAAAAAGATACTTTTATTCTGTGACTAATTCCATAATCTCCCTTTCAAGTTTGTCATCGTCAAACCAGATTAATTATGCATTTATATTACTCATCCAATTTTGAGCTAATTAGATTGTAAATAGCTTGATCTCTTTCATATTTTAATCTCTATTTTAAAAACCTGTGCATATTTAATTACTGCAGAAACACTTACTGGGAAATTAAAATTACAAGCTTATACAGATTTTTTCTGATACATAAGATCCTGTTTTCTGTCTTGTGAAATTACCATAAGTTGAGAGATGATAATGGTAACAACAGATGCACTTAATGCACTTCTTTCACCTCCAAACACAATGTTAATGCTTTCGTGATGAGCACTATTTATGCAAATACCAACTGTTTTAAGCTGATGTGTTTGAAAATACAGTGATGGACAGCCTCCAGTGATGAGAACTGATCATGAATATGCACAGATGAATCCATCTGTGTTTAAACGTGCTCCTGCGTTACAGTGCCCTCGCATAGTAGTTGATGCATTCAGGAGTGAATCAACACCCTGAGATGATAAAGGAGGAAGAGCCGGCAGGTAGTGGGGAGTACTGATGCCTTAAAGATGGGTAATTCTCAACTTTGTTAGTTTGGGGAAGAAAAACAGAAGGTAAAAAGAAAATAATAAAAAGCCGGATCACCGGAGTCAATATTTTTTCAATGTTAAGGAAATAAGTGGGAGATGAGAGCCTATTGCCCTTCCAGGATTGGTGGGGGCTACAGAATAGCACACAATGTAAAATGGATGATATCCCCTAAAATGTCTTCACAAAAAAATCACTAGGGATCTTCTTCCATCCACATACTTTATCTTACCCAGACCTTATATTGTTCAGTCTTCCATTGGAAACAATATCATCCCCATGAGGTTATTGTGTGACTTTATTGCCCCTGAACTGACTTTCTGAATGTATTCCATTCTACCCTCCATTGTGTACTCTCTAAGCAGGATGAACAATTTCCATAGAGAGGCCCGTGTCTTAACAAGGCATTGTCCCTTCCCTGAGGACCGCTATCCGCGTGGCATCACCCAGCGCAGCGTGACTTGTCTTCCATGAACATCAACTACTTTACTGGGCTTAAAGTTCTGTTTGGTTTGTTCGTGCAATGGCTTCCCTCTCTGTCTTCAAATGACCTTACAGAAATTTGGCACTTGGAGTCATAGAACCTAATGCTATTGCACCCGACATTCTGCATCTGCTATTACCAGTAGGTTTCCACTTCTAACTCCCAGTTCCATGGTTAGGAACATTCCCAGCACTGCCAGTTTCTATAGAGATTACCGTTCTGACATTGAACCTTTATGCTTGACTTCATTGCTAGTGATGTTCCTCTTCTTCCTCAGTGTCAATCCACAACACTAAACCCCAACACATTGTTCAAGTGAATAACAGAGAGTGAAATCACCTTCCCTTTTAGTCATTCTGCTCTCTGTACCAAACTTCTCCACTTCCTGATGGATTGTTTTACTGTTTCTCCACCTCCTGGGAACCAGTGACTGGCTATATTTCCATTTACAGTTCTATCTCTTTTTCTCTCTTTATATACTGTCTTTGTATCATGGCTCATTATTTTAATAACTCTCAGGCCAATAACCTAAACCTTATTCACATTTTCATCCTCACTGTGCTCCTAAAGAAGTTTGAAATCTTAAAAATGTACTTCCCTATTTCCAAAAAGATCTCATGCACTCCTGAAAAAAATAAAATAAAATCTCAAAGTTAAAATTACTGTTTAAGCCATCTTAGCAATGCTTCCTCTATCTTCCTTATTAGGAGCCCAACATAATCTATCTCATCAATTTCTTTCTTTAAAAAACTTCTCAACAGACCAGGCTGGATACCTAACACACGTGACCTAAAATTCTTCCTCATGACTATGTGCAATCTCCGTTACACAAGATGTCGCTTTACTTTTCCACAGCCAAAGTTCTCTTCCTACTGTGAGCCCTCCTCTATCATGTTTTCCCTCCCTTTAGTTACAGTCTCCTATATATAAGCTGGTTGATGCTAACCTCATGTTATGCCCCTGAGACCCACTTTTTTTTGGGGGGAGGGCGGGGTTGTACTCCTGGATTTTCTCAGGACTTACTTGTTGCCTTTATACTTAGGAGACTATTTATATTCGATTTACTAGGACACGTTATATTTGATTTTCTTTTTTACTTGCATGGTGTTTCTTCTGCTCAGAAAATATTTTGCTTCTGTTGCTTGCCCCTACCCTCTCTATCAAGATCCTGCTTAACCAACTTTCTGTCATCATCTATCTGCCCTATATTCTTTAGCCCAGATCAATTTCCTAGCTAGCAACACCACTATAAACTCCTAAGCTCAACGAGCATGCAACTTTATGAATATTCATTAACCTAACTTAGACAGTCTATTTTTATGCAGTGAATTGTGCTATCATTATAATTGAATAGTTCTTATCTATTTCTTTTCTGACCACTTATTCTAAAAGATTAGCAGAGATACTGACACATAGTACAGAGTCTTTTCTACTGTAAATTAAATAGGTACATTTGGAGGCATTCATTGTTTTGCTCTGGGATTTACTTATTACATGCGATTTATATTTTCCAATAAAATAAAACACACAATCAGCTTTGAAAAAAAAATCAAAAACATTGTATGTGATTCTTACATAAGAGACACACAAGGCACTCACATACAGGGCACAGGAGAAATGATAGGTAAAGTTTTCTATTATGTTTTACAAAACAATTAGGTATTTTTTCTATGGGGAGATTGTAGATACTGAAAATGTAAGATTAATTCAACCCAGTGAAAGTATTTCTTTGGAGATCGAAAATGGCTTTTGTTGTTGTTCTTACAAAACTTATTATAGTAACAGAAATTAGAACACCAGCTCAAAATGCTAAAATGTCAATCATCTGAAGTAGAAGAAATTAAATCTCTCAGGATTATGAAAAGGGATTTGTTTCGGGATCTAGGATATAGGTGAGCCTGTAAGAGGTATTAACTTGTTCTAGGTATGTGGATTGAAAAAATATCAAGAATAAGTAGTTGGGTAAATAATTACAGATTCTTCTATGTCTTAAGTTAGATTTAAGAATTTCTTAATTGTAAATAATTCATAGTTAAATCTTTTGATACATGCCTGAAATGCAAATGGTTTGGTTATTTATTTAAAATAATGCATATGGTTTAGAATCCAGATGTTCAAGTCAGAATAATTTATTCTGTTCTAAAATCTAGAAACTCACAACTATTTTTCTCATATGAGAGAGATCAATTAAGGTAGACCAGAGAAAAGTCTACAACCTCACAATATATATTCTTGATAGCTTTAGAGGCATATATTCTAAGAGATGTGCTTCTTAGTCACAATGGTATAATTGTGATTATTATAATTAGTATCTATATGTTCCAGTTAAAAATATTAGCATTCCTATAAGAAATGTGCACTTATTCAAGGTTATGTTCTTGGACTTAGTTTTCAGGCTACTTTCACAATGAGGTGGTATTTGATTATTTTGATTTTCATTTCCCTTATAAGTGAAGAATAACATATTTTCATCTGACTATTGTCCATCCATTTGTCTTCTTCAAGAAAGTATGTTCTTTATTTATCTCGCTTTTTTGAGTGATTAAGTCTTTAAAGATTTCCATATATATCAGATATTAAATTTTTTCCAAGGATGCAATCTCCCCTCACACCAGTAATAATTGGATGTATCAAAAAGACCAGAAACATTCAACACTGGTGGGATACAGAGAGGAAAAAAAGAAAGAAAGAAAAAACTGTTATTGGGAATATCATCTGGCTGCAAGCTCTGAATTTTTTTCTGAAGACTTCTCCAAAAATTCAAAATAGAACATTTATAAGTTCCAATCACTTTACTCTTGGTATTTATCCCAAGAGTCCAAAAATATTAAGTAAAAAAGATCTATGCACATCTGCATTCATTGAGGTACTCTTTGTAGCACCTAACATATGGAAATAACTCAATCTTTCAACAAAATACACTTAGATAAATAAGGTGATACAATGGCATACTATTAAGAATTAAGAAAAGGTGAAATTGTGCTTTTTTATGCAACTTTAGGACTAGAAAGGGTTAGGCTAAGTAACATAAGAGGTTGGAAAGAAAATCACAAATTCCAAATGATCTTACCTAAATGTCATTAAAAATATAAAGCAAAGGAATGGATGGTAACTACTGATACTAAACCCTTTTGATTTTGGATACAGAATCAATATGCCTAAGCTGGGCAGGTTGGCAGAGGAGGCAAGATAAGAACTTTCACCAGAGGAGGGTCTTATACACCCCCCTGCTGGTGGAGGGTTATGGCCTGTAGACCATTTGCATGCCGGAAAGCACAATTTTAATGATACTAGCTCACCTAAAGTCTTTTAGAAACCTGCATCTAAACAATTTGTCTATCATATTACACATTTATTTTAAAACTGATTTGAAAAAGTTCGGTGAATAATTACTAAAGTTGTTTTACATCTTAGTTTTGCATATTACATGTGTCATAAAAGGTTAATCCTAATTAATCAAAACACAAATAATTAAGTCTATGAATGTGGAATGTGTCAAGAATTTTGACAGTTATTTACATTTTAAAAGCTAAGCTTCTGAACAACATTTCAGGGTCTGGATTATCTTATTGAAAGTAAATTTAAAAAATCTTTTTTTTTTAGCTTTTAGTATATTCACTATTAATCAGAATAATTAAAGAATAAAAAGCTTAGCAAATTGGGTCCTTATTCTTAAGAAAAATTCAGTCTATTAAGACATTAGAATCACAAAATAAATGTAAAATTATGAAATACATATCAAATATTGATACTTTAAGGAATACTGACAATCTTGCACATAATTAATAATACTTGTAGTTTTACATCTCATGTGTAAGCAATGCTTATTGTAGAGTTTCAAAGAATTGCCTATTAAGCTACTGAAGAATTCAATATTATTTCTATTTTGGTCAATCAAAAATTTATTATATTACGTTAGTTTTAAAGAGCTGACTTTGATCACTTTTTTATCTCTCTCATTTCCAATTTTTTCCTCTTTGTCCCACAGGTAGGCATTTTTTTTATTGGGAGCCCTTGATTCTTACACATGAAGAATGGTAAACATAAGCATCTGACAAATTTTTGCTCATTTTACCATGAGGACTAAATACCAAACATCCCAAATAGTCTGTTTTCATAAAACCTGATCCTGTGACATTTGGTCTGCCAGTTGTTAATACTATTTTAAGAACAGAAAAAAATAGATAGTTCATTCCTAAATAACTAAGAATGTGTTGGCTCTAGAGGCTTCTCTTGGGACTTCACCAAGTATTTCTGTGGCTACCAAGGTCCAAAGCAATTTCATGTGCTAACTTGACTACACAAAAACTAAGAAAAGAGCAAAGTGGAGTACACTGGAGAAAATAATTTCATGGTCCTCTGTGCCCTCTCACAAAAGCTCCTCCCCCATCACTGCCCACATACAGACCATTAATGAGCTTTGAATTCTTAAGTGTTTATGAGCGGGACAACCCACTCTAACATATCCAACATCGAACAATTAGAAGCAAGAGCTTTGTTTGCATTCTGAGTGAGATGTTAGTCAAATGAGTTAATGTTTGAGGTTTCCAGTTTATTTAAGATTGTTTACTAGCTTTGTTCTATTTGATACGTTCCCTGACAAGACCTACATCACTCCTAATAAACAGAACTCTAACAGTTGAAGAAAATAAAGGGATGCGAGAAACTCACAATGTTTTTAATTAGAAGTCAAGCTTGTTATATAATAATTTGTAAGAAATATGTTTCTGGTCCTTGTATGTTTCTTGGTACGCTGTCACTGTCACTGTCCTTCCGTTATTCATCGATTTGCTCCAAAGCTCCTAAAAACACTGAAATTTCCCAATTGAAGAGAGCTATCAGGGTGTCTTTTGTTATATCAGTGAATGATTTGTGTTTTCACATGGAAGTCATTAAATTATTTGGAAATCTCTTTTGTGCTGGGATGCTATGTGACCTCATACTGTTTCTTTGTAATGTCTGAGCCATGGTTAGCAGTGCTCAGAGTTTATTTCTAGCTTTGTGTTTAGGGATTGCTTCTTGAGCAGCTTAGGAAACCCGATATAGTACCAAGTATCAAACCCAGTCCATTCTGTTAACTTTATTACATAAATGTTAATATTATAAATGTCAATACTGAGAAATGTTAAGGTTCTTATTTTTAAATATTTTTAAAAACATATTTAGAAATATTAGAGAACAGCTATCTCAATTCCTGTAATATGTGACTCATCTTTGACATAAATCTCATATTTAATTTTCCAAAATAAATGTTTTGGAACTTTTTATTGAAGCATTATTCCAGTTCCTCCAGTTGGATCACTACTCACTGTCTCCATAAACAAAAATGAAGTATGGCTCAATTAAATACAATAATTCTCTATGAATATGGGTGGATATCAGACACATGGAGATGAACCAAGGAAATCATCCACAAGAGAGAATATGCTAATAATTTTGTGCAAATCAAATGCAAGAAGAAGAGAAACAAATATTGGTGAAAGAAAGATAGACAGATGAGAAATTTCCTGGATACTGTCATAGCTCAATGTGTGTATGAATAAACACTGAGCTGTATATTTGTGTTACTTCTTAAATTACACAAAAAATCTATTTTAATTTATGCTTAACTCATTCATCTATTCATTGACATTTTTTCTTATCGGAAAAAAATCCTGTTTATAGGATCATTTGGACTGGGAAATGCAAGGATGGCATGATAATTTCAAACCCAGAGATTAGAAAGACAAGTTACTTATAATGTTTACAATGAAGAGAAACAAGTTCTTATGAAAAAATAAAAAGTATAAACATATTTTAAAATACCAAAAGAATAAAAACCATACAAACAACAACAACAAAAATAATACAAAAAAGGTAGGTGACCTGGCTTATATGTAGTTGACCTGGTTTTCATCCCCAGCCCTACGTATAGTGCCTAGATCTCATCAAGAATGATCTCTGAGCAAAGAGCTAGAACAAGTCCTGAGCATAACCATATGTAGCCTTAAAACAAAATTAAGAAAAATTATAAATCTCCAAATGATAATCTGGAATAACCGGAATACAGAACGTGAGTGTATAGATGAGAATTTGTTCAAGAACTGAGCATCAGTCGAAGCCAGGTCTATTGCACAAGTTCTTGAAAAGCAAGGAATCCCAGGATTTGAAGTGATAGTGATTGTAGCATACAAAGAAAACACTAAAATTGAAAGTACACAGGGTCAGGGAATACTTGACAGATGGACAAACTCTGATGTAGATGAGAAACCATTCCTTCTCACAGAAGGGAGAGGAGTGGAAGAGACTAGGGAGTGTACCAGAAGTACCTGCTCTGGTTTCACACAAACGTACCTGGACTGAAGAAAGATGCTCTGCCCACCATAGTCAAGGTTTTGATTTAGCTTGAATGTGAGGGAAGGGCGTTAAAATTATTTCAAATGGCAAAGAACTTAGTTTTTTCTTAAGTCCAAGTCTTATAATTTCAATGTGAAGTCATTTCTTCAAAAAACTAATCCTCACCATCCAGTTTTCTTATTTCCTTCAAACTATAGTTCAAGAGAAATATTAAATTTGGCAGTAAAAAGATGCCAAATCAATAAAATAGAAAGAAACTATTTTCAATTTCAAAATTTAATATCTACATATAAATAATCGTATTATTTTGTTTACTGTTATGGTATACTTGAAATAAAATAATCACTATCCAGTTAAATTATTTATTTTCCGTTGCTTATTTTTCATTGCTTAATAAAATTTTATATGATGAATATTTTATCTAATATTACTACGATTGTGATACATATTCATCTCAGATTAAAATGTGAAATACAAAGAATGGAGACCAGTTAGATTTAAATGTTGTTGAAATACTTAAATACTTTTTTGTTGGATTTTGGATGTTCAGGAATCACTTCTGGCAGTGCTTGGAGGACCTTCTGGGGCACCAACCCACATGCAAAGAAGGTGATTTTTCTACCCTGCTATCTCTCTCTCCTTGAGCACAGAGCCAGAAGTCAACCCTGAGTGTTGTTAGGTGTGGCCCATCCCAGACACAAACTGATGTATCTGATGCACAAACTGATGCACATGTAAACTGAAAACGTTGAAGCTGTTTACCGAGTATTTCACCCCGATGATGCTTTTGTTCCTGACACTATCTTGAAGCAATAGGAAGATTTCATGAATCTGCTGGTGGTGTTTGAAAGACCCTTTTCTGTCTAATTCTAATTCTCATTTATTCTCATCGTCCAGCTAACAGAGAAGAATCTAGTGGTGTAAGAATTCCCTACGCATTCCCGGTGCAGAGGGAACGACATTTCCTTGAAATAAAAGGGGAAACCTAATTAAATGTATTAATTGCATTAAAATTTTTAAAATATTTTGTTTAACTGCTCTCAAGAACTTTAGAGGGTAGTTTCATTCCAAATGCACCGTCTGCCTTATTAACTTTCTGGAAATGTGTGTTCTCATTTAAAGTCACCTCTGAATACAGGCTCTTCGGGGTACAGATGGGAAATCTTATTCATCTTGGTCATGCCCCTTGGTGCTATTCCCTAAATGGAATTTGAAATGACTGTCAAGAAATCTAGTCTAGCTAGAGGAATGAAAATGAATACAAAGCGAAGGCATAATGTAAAGAATAAAAGGATTTCCCCAGGACTGTGGTCATCTGTAGCCGGAGATAAATTGTATTTCAGCATTAGCAACACTAGTTCACAAATGCCTGCCTCTGACAGTTGCCGCGAACGAGCCTAAAATGGTTTTATGTGCATGTGTAAATGAACAAAACCCTTTCAATGGTGAGCCGGAACAAAGACACGCAATTAGGATGCTCCGGTCGCCAGCACAAGGCTTAGCTGTCCGTTTGGCCTTATCTTAAAAGGCAGCCTGGCTCCCACCATACAACATTTCAAGACAAAAGGTCTCGCCTCGGCTCCTCTGAAATGATACCTTCCCAGGCTGCACAAATATGGAGGTGAAGGGCTGATAACTAACAATCCAATTATCCAGTTTTCCAGGCCCCCGTTATGTGTCTATGTGTCACCTTTGTAGGGCTCCATTTCTATTAGAAGCTCGAGGTGAGAGGTGAGCTATAAGTACAGAATTACTTATATTTTAGTAAAGGTGTATGGAAAACGAGTACATTTCAGCCCTCTACCATGCAGTGAGTCCCTTCCATCACCCCGCATATGGACTATTCTGAGCAGGCCTTTCATTTCGAAAGTAAATATCTTTTAGCATTTTTCGGAAGTTGACTATTCGAAGGGTTTCTCTTTGAGTAAGGCGGACACACGACTGTCACAGCTGCATAAAACAAGCAAACTGAAAACATCACTATACTTCGAGGAAGAGCACTGTAGCACTGTCCTCCCGTTGCTCATTGGTTTGCTCGAGTGGACACCAGTAATGCCTCTATTGTGAGACTTGTTGTTACTGTTTTTGGCATATCGAATACACCGCAGGGAGCTTGCTAGGCTCTGCCTTGCAGGCAGGATACTCTCAGTAGCTTGCCGGGCTCTCAAGAGGGGCGGAGGAATCAAACCAAGGTCGGCTACATGCAAGGCAAATGCCCTATACTTCAATGAATATGGTTAGAATAACAGTAGTGATTCTTAAGATTTTAACGTACAAAATTATTGCATCACCCCCAATTGTCCACACAGACCTCCATCACTCTCTAAAATTATGTCTTCAGAGAAGAAAGTCTGCTGCTCCCAGCTCCCAGCGGCTGATCTAGCTCCCAGAGAATGATCCAGATCCCAACCAGAGGCGAGACCACCGGGAAGTCCCAGATGGGGTAGGTGCTGCATCCCGCCTTCTCCAGATGGAACCCCAGTGACCATGAGCCTCTATAAGCATAGCTATGGCATGCGGGAACCAAAACTTTTACTCCAAACTGCCGGGACTGCCCCGGCTCCCAGGTAGCCTCTGATTCTGGAAGTCAGGCTCACAACCCACCCCCCAGCGCCATCTTTATAGCACACAGCCACAGAGAAGAAAGGCCGCTGGGAGGCTCCACAGCTCCCGGAGAATGATCCAGGTCCCAACCAGAGCCGAGACCACCGGGAAGTCCCAGATGGGGTAGATGGCGCATCCCGCCTTCTCCAGATGGAACCCCGGTGACCATGAGCCTCTACAACTATAGCTCAGGCACACAGGAACCAGGTATTTTACTCCAAACCACGTGGCCGCATAAGCAGCCATGCAACATTTCCTTATATACAAAGTGATCAATGGAAAGTAAATCATCCAGCGTTTCTCCCTGAAAATCAGGCTTAACTCTTTTGCAAACCACAACACCCA
>JAOXYA010000019.1:54417276-54429823 GCA_028565675.1 Sorex palustris | reverse complement strand
TGTGTGTGTGTGTGTGTGTGTGTGTGTGTGTGTGTGTGTGTGTGTGTGTACACTTGGGTGGGGTAGGGAGGAAAAGGATATAATAGGTCTCATTGGAATGTAGAAATGTATGTATGTAAGGGACCTGTTAACTCATGTCTAAAATAGCATAACACCCCAGCATGGTTGGGCAAGTACAGTAGCAAAACGGGGAAAAAAATCTAGGGAATGTCAAAGAATATTTCGGAATTGTATCACTCCCCACTTCCTGTTTTGTTTTGTTTTTCCACTTTACTTTTGCACAATGGATGCAGTGCTCTGCTCCTCAGAGTTCACGCTAGTCCTCACCTGTCTTTTAAAGATGAGAAGGGTGGTATTAGAAAGGGAGAGATTACTGTTTCTGGCCAGACCAATTCAGAATGTCATAATTTCAGTTGCAATTCACCTATGTAGCTTTTATAAAGTGTTATATAATTTCTCCCTACTGAAATACCACTTAAAACCTCGGATCCCCAGCTCTGCTTTTTCACTGTTTTCTATTTATCAAATTGAGGTCAAGATTCATTTATACTTTTTTATAGGTTTCGGGTGATTAGCCTACTATTTCATTTCTATTGTGATTACATGGTGGTCACTACTGGAAGTCTAGTGCATACCCTTTGCCATACAAGTGACCCTTTGAAGCAAATTTTCCCATCTCATTATTTCTTCTCTTTAAGCAGCGACTGTTTTTGCTTTGAGCTGAGTTGGTTTTCCTTTTATTCTGCTTGTTTGTTGGTAGAACCTGATCTCTGTACAAAGTACACACGGTGCTATCACTCCAGCCCAGTTTATAAGCACATGCTAAATTTTGTTGTTGCACTTAATATGCTCAAAATACTCTGCTAGTAGCCATGAAAAAAAGACTGAAACTGTTTTTTTGAAGTTTTAAGACTAAAAAAGGTTATTGAAGCATAATATCATTTTCTAATGACAAAAGGACACACTGAATCACCTGTTATCTTGTACATCATCATTTGTTTTTTATATCATTATTTGTTTTGTATCATTATTTTGTTTGGTGCCAGAAAGATAAAAACTCACAGCTCTCTCCAACAAACATGAAGAAAAGATTGCTTATGTCGTGTGTGTTAAAATGTAAGATAGCCAATGTTTAAAGAGAGGGATTATGATGGATGATTTGAGAAAGAGAGAGAGAGATAAGGGCATGGAAGCCTGAGATATAAATTGTGGTTAGATAAATTGAAAGACATTCTTTCACATGTCACCAAGGACTGACTCAACCAGAAGGTGACAGAGTATTGTGGTTCTCTAGCCCATTAGACTTGGTGAAACAATGATAAATGAAAGATAATTTCTAATTTTAAGTAATTTTTGATCTGACCATCCATGCACTGAGATCACACAATAGAACATTTTAATGTTATAGAAGATAAAGAGAGAAATGCACATTAGAGTGTGATTTTATTTTTCTATTTATGAGGGTAAAGGTAGGGAGGAACTGTCAATATACTTTAGAAATCTTAAAACTTGGGTATAAAAAAGACATTCCAGGTGGAAGAATGAACATAAGATAATATTTCAAAAATTTTGGTTGCAACAACTTGAGTAATGAATGTGGACACATTCCTGGGAATATGTGCATTTTATTTTTTCAATTTAAGATAAAAGGGGAAGTTGCTAAAGGTCTACTATGAAATTTAAGTGTCTTCCTTTATATCCCAAGACAGAAAACAAGTCAAAATAGTTCATCATATGTTTTCAAACATGTTCTTTGTATGCACTGTAGCACTGTCCTCCCGTTGTTCATCGATTTGCTTGAGTGGGCCCAGTAACGTCTTCATTGTGAGACTTGTTACTGTGTTTGGCATATCAAATACATCACAGGGAGCTTGCCAGGCTTTACTGTGTAGGTGCGATACTCTCGGTAGCAGGTCAGCCACATGCAAGGCAAGCGCCCTACCACTGTGCCATTGCTCCAGCCCGTTCTTTGTAAATGTAACTTAATCATTATTATTTAAATTTTTATAAGAATTAAATCTATAAACAGCATAGGATATATTACTCTCTTTGTGATTTGAAATATATCTCTCGAGTTGTTTCTTATATTTTATAGCATCAAATCTATTATAAATGATAGTTGCAAGTAACAGAAATGTAGAAAGGTAAAGGAGTTATCATAAAATGGTGGTAAAAGAAAAAAAAAGGAAATGAGACAATTTCTCAAAGAACTATTTTAGTAGGCAGAAGACTTTAATAGTTCTAAATCAGCTTTGGTTAGAGAAAAATCTTCTATTCAATTCCAACTTTGAGCACTTAGTAAGTCTGTGACTTTGAGATAATTCCCTTTCTTATGCTTCTATTCTCCCTTTGTACAATGGAGAATAATAATGACTAATTCACAGAAACATTAGAATGTTTAAAGGCAGCTCTAGTTTCTGCCCCATACTATACATTTGTGACATTTTATATTATTTACTAATTGCACATTGTTTTAAAAACAAGAGTGTGCAGTCATCAATGTCATTAATATCTGTGCTGAATGGAGTCAGCCTTTTTCATTGGTTTATGTATTCTATTATTTGTATAACATGTTGAGGTATAAAAGTAGTTTTATCACTTATATAGTCTAAGCTATATAAGTAGTTTTATCACTTATATGAGTCTAACCATTGAATAAAGAAAACTCCACAAGATAACTTGTTTTTTATGGAGGAAACGGTCAGATGCTTCTGGTGAGAAATCTCAGTCTCCCAAATACAGACTTGGAGATACAAGTCCCTCCAATCTATGACAGCCCCGTCCTCTAAGACTAGAGATCATCTTTAGAAGGGGAAACAGAAGCTATGAAGAAGCCACGTTTACTAGATAAAACCTTCATCAAAGAGAGATTTCCGTTCTTTCCATTCTCAGACCTGTGCCTCCAAAATTCAGGTGAGATGCTTGAAGGCTTTCTGTGACTGTTTTATTGCACTTTGGAAGGAAGACCATAAAATGTATTCAGTAGCAAGCCACTTGGCCATATTTTCTAATGTTCATCATTAACAAGTGAGGAGACTTCAGAATTAGCGATTTGGGGGTTCAACAAAGTTGTTTATTGTGTTTTTACAGTCCTTCCTGAATCTAATGCTATTAAGTAAACACAATGGGTAGGAATTCATTACATTGAGGATCGTATGAAAGGAGAAAAATGTAAGACTGTTGTACTCCGCAAACGAACTTGGTCAATAGATTTAGAGTTCATTACAAGATATAGAGTTTTGCTTTCCCTTTTATAATAATTATTTAGTATTAAGGAATTATCATGAAATATGGGATTGTTAAGAAGATTTATGTTTGGGTACCGAATCTTCATTTAGGAATTTAGCACTTCGGGCACATACATCATGATAATGAAAAAGCATTATTCTGCTTTATGCTGTCTGCAGACTTCCCAGTAGACAAATGTGAATGGCTGTTATGGGTGAGCTAGAGCACAACTATGTTGAATACCATCTAAATGGGGCACAGTCAAATTTTCCAAAGCTGGATTTGCAAAAATTATCCAAAAGCTCCCTGTTAATCAGCACAAATATTTTTCTAAGATTTCATTTGAAGGCCTTTGCATTTATATTAAATTATGGAGACAGTAGAAAAAGAAAATCTTCTTTGAAGAGTATAACTAAGTTCTATTCAAAGAAGACTCTATAAAACATTTTAAAAGGTTGTTATAATATTTGGTATAATCTCTTAAGCAATATGTCAATTATTGATATCTCATTACTGTATCAAATTCATTACCCCAGGGAAACTGTTTTCAAATTATAATTCACTCAATGAAGAAGTAATTCTGCATTACATAAATGAGAAGATTTATCCATTCAACCACCAACTGAGCAATAACTTTGTGCTAGGCACATTACGGACAGGAAATACTATCAGCAAGCAATACATGCAAATTATTTTTCCCATTTCTTAAAAAAAAGCTGGATTTTTTTAAAGAATAAAGAATTACTCCACATAATCAAGAATCTTTCTCCAAGGCATGTATTTTTCTGGGTTGCCTGCCTTGACCTTCAGAACTTTTATTTTTTTTAAGTAAATAAACAAATTTTGTGGAGGTTCTTAGGAAATGGAAGGAGAAAGAGAGAGAGAAGGAGAAAAAAAAACGAGGGAGAGAGAGACTAATGCACTCAAGGGAGAATGAAGGCTACACCAGAGATGAAGAAAGTGCCTACACACACCCCAGCATTAAATAGGAAACATGAAAGTACACATCTCAAGTACTTGGGCATAAGTACATGGGCTTGGGTTGGCATATGCACCTAGCACAGTACTTGTATTGGGAGTTGTAACACAGATGGACAACATTAGTGGGAATTAATAAAAAACATCTAGAAGATAGTACAGTAGGTAGCGTGCTTGCCTGGCACATGACCAACCGTGGTTCTTTATCTGACACCTCATGGGTTCCTCCAAGACTGCCAGGTGTGATCCCTGAGTGCAGAGCCAGGAGTAGCCCAGAGCACCAGTGGGTATGGCTCCAAAACAAAACAAACAAATAACAAGGTGTTGTATATTTGTGCAACAGAGTACTATACTGCTGCAAGAAAAAATAAAAGCATGCAATTTGCTGCAAAGTGAATTGGAGGGCATCAAGTTAACTGCAATAACGCAGAAGTAAGCACAGTTAAAGAACACAGAAGCAGTGAATTGGAGGACATCATGTTAGGTGCAAGAACTCAGAAGGAAGCGCGGTTTGCAGCCCCCAAACAAAAACAATTCTAGAGGAGGGGTTTCACCTTGGATTATGACTACCCTGCCATGAGTGGGGAAAGTCCCAGAGGAAGATGAAGAGGGTTTGGAGCTGCGGGTGAGAAGAAAACCATGTACATGCATTGCTTCCAAGTAGAAGGACCTTAAGGAATACTTATAGTGGATATTCTAAAAACTGCAGGGTATTATATGTCCTTTGATGATAAGAACTTAGTGGCTGCTTGGTATATGCATTTAAACTATTTTTCCTTGAAGAAATAACCTTTTGATACATGATGGGTAATGGATTTACATACTAGAGTTAGTGCCTGGTTTTTGGTGGTGAATTGGGTTTGGCGATCAATAGGTATCTGCAAAGGGGCCATGGAGATAGTGCAGTGGGTACAGAGCTTGCCCTGCTTGGGGCCAGACTTCCTTCAGTCTGACACCTCATGGCCATGGGAGTCAACACCAAGAGTGATTCCTGAGCACTGAGTTAGAAATAAGCCCTGAACACCACAGGGTACGACCCAGAAACATAAAATAAAAAATAAATAATATCTATACAACATGTTTGAACCTGAGTTTGATGCATGCAAGGTAAACACCCTTGCCTTGCACAAAGGCAAAACAGCAAACATTGTACTATCACTCTGACCCATACCACACTTCTTGATCCATTTATCCATGGTTGAACATTTGGGTGTTTCCATGTTTTGATTTGCAGTTCTCTAAAAAAGTTTTTAATATGTCTACTAACCATTGTTTGTCTTCTTTGGGGGGAGTGTGTATTCATCAGTTTCTGTAGTTTTGGATTTGGGGCACAACCAGTAGTGCGGCGGGCTTACACCTGACTCTATTCTAAGGGTTAACACTGGCAATGCTGACATAACCATATGTGGTTCTAGATATGGAACTTGGGTAAGTCATGTGCATCACAAGTGCTTTCACTCTTTTGCTATCTTTCCAGCTCTATTTTGGGATGAGGTTATTAGAATTTTGTTAAACATACTGAAGCTTTTAAATAAATGTTTAATGTTAGCCCTTCATCTGATATATTGTATGCAAATATTTTTCCCATTCAGTATGAAGTATTTTTATTTTAGTTCAAGTTTATTGTAGTCAGCTTTTCAAGCTGGAAACATAAGAGTTTAAAGTATGTTATATGATTGACACTGTAGTTTCTTCAAAACTTAAGGTATGTACATAAAAATTAACTTCTTCATGCCTTATTCTTACTGCGTACCATTAGAAAGTTTTATATGACCTTCAAGCTTAATATTTTAATTTCTCTATTATGCTATTGCATATCATCACAATCCATGGGTCAGTAAATGTATGTGCCTGTACAGATAAAAGCAAATCAAACTTAATTATAAAATAATACCATGTGTTGAAAAATCCATTTACTTGCTCAAGAGTCCTTTTTAGCAAAAAACAACACATCGTTCTCATTTTCTCAAATTGCACTGAGATTTCGCATCCTGTGTAAATATCACTAGTCAAATACAAGGGCAGATATCCTTATACTATCAGTACCTGGGGCAACCCAGTCTATAGTTTGTGTCCTTCCTAATTAAAGCCTGGGCCACAATCAGCATCACCCAGGAGCAGAGTCAAATCAGAATCTGCATTTTAACAAGCTCCCCAGGTGATGGTGCCACCATTAAAATTTGAGAGGCTCCGTCTGGTGTGTGTAAGAACCTTTCTTTCCTGCCTCTGCTGTGCTAATTGAACCCGTGGTTTGTTCACATTTTGGGTGGTCATGTTAATCGTGATCTCTACCCAGCCCCAGGCAACAAAAGGTTGATTAGACTAAGCCAAGCATAATAATTTAATTTCCTTCTCCTCTGACTGTTTTAGTCCAGGCCTGTGATGCTGCTCTAAACAGAGTGCCAGCGTAAACCTGGAAGTGCAGGGGGGTTCAGAGGGGGAATTAGGTGGGAGAATGCGCACTTAACTCTCGGAATGGTACAAGAAGCAAAGACTTTGACAGAAAGCAAAAGCTTGCTTCCTCGTTTGCTTTGGACATTTTTTTTAAATATTTTTATTAGTGAAACACCATAAGGTAGAGTTGTAGATTTACAAGTTTTTGTGCTTGGGTTTCGATTATACAATGATCAAATACCCAACCTTCCACCAGTGCCCATTTTCCACCACCATGGATGCCAGTATCCCTCCCACCCCCTTCCCTCCCATCCCACCCTGACTCTGTGGCAGGACATTCCCTTTTGTTCTCTCTCTCCTATTGGGTGTTGTGGTTTGCAAAAGAGGCAATGAGTGGCTTTGGACATTTTCCTTTTGTAAACAACATCTGCTGTAGACACAGCCCTCCTGGTACTGTGAGAAGAATAAAAAGGGAAACTGAGGAGAGATTTGAAGAACTCTTGTTCTTTATCTTGGACAGAGTGGAGTAGAGGAGGGGGTGGGCCTGGGGCCAGCATCATTGTGAATCAGATAATGAACCCTTTGGCTTTCACCCCCTTTCATTTGGTTTCTGTTACTTATCCAAACAGGCATGTTGACTTATAATAATCATTAGGATCAATAGTTACCTTAACCACAATATTTACCTTAATTTCCACTTTCATAATCGACAGATGGAATAATTTTTGTGCATTTGCACTGTGGATGTGTGGTATGAATTTGTGTTAAAGGAATTACAGATGGTGGGATGTTCCCAAATGAATGGTATCCTCTAAATCAGAAGATTTATTTGCAAGATTATGATTGAAATAGGAATTTAATTTAAATTTTCCTCTGTGAACTTTCTGCTATTTAAAGATGAAATGCATTTCCTTTCCATATTCTATTTTATTAATTTAGAAAGATAAAGCAACACAGTGACCAGGATGTGTATTCTGTTAAGTTTTGATCAAATCCACATGTCTCAGTTTTGGTAACTTATGAAATAGCTCATTATTATGGAATCGTCGCAACATTTGACTTTTTAAATAGAAACCACTGTTGAATGTTCAATTTAAGATAAAAATTAAGACTCTACTTGAACTATGCATAGCTGAATCGTTTTTCATTAGATACACACAAAACATAAATTCAACAAAATAGCATTGACCTAATATATATTGTCCATGATCTTTAGAGACACATATTTATTTAGAAAAAATAATTTCATAAATTTTCAACATACCAAGGCATCATATTTTGTGCTTAAACATATATATAGATATATGTCTATGCATACTCACATACATGTATGTTTCTTATTCCTTTGGTAAAATAAACTATTAAGGAAAGTATAAGGCTGGAGAGATAGCACAGCGGGTCGGGCATTTACCATGCACACGACTGACCCGGGTTCGATTCCCAGCATCCCATATGGTACCCTGAGCACCGCCAGGAGTAATTTCTGAGTGCAGGTCCAGGAATAACTCCTGTGCACCGCCAGGTGTGACCCTAAGAGAAAAAAAAAGTATATTAGATTATTTTCTAAAATTTGCAGCAGGACAATAGTTGAAGTACTATTTCAAACACTGAATTTGCCCTCAGAAGGTAGGTTGCTGTTTTCCTCTTCCCTGGGACCTTGGATGCTCTTCAACTGCTTCAACTCACCAGCCCTGAAGGAAGAAATACTATTGGACCTCTGAAGAAGGCTAGCAGAAGGACAGGCCCCGGCTTGGGCTATTTTCTTTCTTGGTATGCATCCCTGGGGAGCCCTGGTTCCAAGGAGAGGCATCGAAGGTTGATCTATCTAAGATCTTGGATAATTGACAATATTCACACACACACACACACACACACACACACACACACAATGATTGAGTCTTCAGCTTCAGGGCTGAGCTCAGCCTTTTGTCTTCTGACTTTGTGTGCAGTGAATAATGCCCCACACCCTCCATGTCCAGCCTACAGAATGAGCCCTTGGAGGTTGTGGCTCCATTGGGGAAGGCTTAGGCTTCCCTAAGGGCAACAGGCCATTGAGAGACTGAACTAGGGATATAAGGACTCTCCACGCTATTTGAAGGAACTGATTTACAGAGATGTTAAATAAGTTTAGATGTTAAATAGGTTTCTGCAAGCAGAAACTGGCATACCCCCCACTTAGCTTCTGCTTGCCTCTGTCCTAGAGGCAAGATACAGAATAAGGAGGGTTTCGAGTTTGTTTTAGAAAGAAATGCATAGAAAACTCCTCAGCATCCAGGGCCAGACCCTCTGAGCTCCTCAGACCTCATTCTCTTTGCACAAAGCAGACTGTCTGTCTTTGTTATGTTTTCAAGAAATAGAAAGGAAACAAAGTCTCTAGCCATCTTCTAGCTATATTCATATGTTCTGAAATAAAATAAGTATAGGAGAACTGAGCCTACCTTCCTTGTGTGCCATGTTCCAAGAAAATCCTTCCCTTTTTTGCAAAATCAGTATCACAATGTTTGGCTTTCTGGTGCACTGAGAAATGGGCTAGTGTCAACTCCACCATTTCTTTTTTTTTTTTTGCTTTTTTTTTGGGGGGGGATTATACCTGGCTATTCACAGGGGTTACTCCTGGCTGTGCACTCAGGAATTACCCTTAGTGGTGCTCAGGGGACTATATGGGATGCTGGGAATCAAACCCAGGTCAGCAGCGTGCAAGGCAAATGCCCTACCCGCTGTGCTATCTCTTCAGCCCCAGCTACACCATTTCTACAGTGAATATTTCTTAGTTCGTTATTTAATTTTTTTGCTTTTCTGGAGATTAATACTGTGGGTCCTCACATAGGCAAGTTAGATGCCCTACCACTGAGCCACATTCCTGGCACTCTGTGTCATTCTTGACCTGGAGAGTCTGGGAATGGTAGAAAAAAATAACAAAATTCTATGACACTAATTTAAAAAAAAGTTCAAATATGAATCTAACTCACAAAGAGTTTAGCAACTTATTCTAAATGTCTGTTAATCTAAGCCTTAGCAGTTAGCAAATGACTCGGAGTGAGGTGAGATGTGCCTTTGTGTCAAGGACAGTCAAACTCTCCTTCAGAGTTGGTGGTTCTCTTCTGACTCAAATGATTTCAACTTAGCTTCAAAAACTGTTTTGTTTGTATTTCACAGTTATTATGAGATCATAAGTGAAATGTGAGCATTTCACCTTGTGCTACCCTAGAACTGACAATAAATACTGTAGTCACATATGTTGGGATAACTAGAAACTTTATAAAAATAATAGTAATGATGAGCATTTGCTCGAATTCTATATGTCTTCTGGGTACTAGGTATGATGCCTGAGGTGTATATTTTTAAGTGGAGCTTAATTTAGTTCATTCATTGCATAATTTTAAATACAATTGATTTATGTCTCAGAGATGAATACAAGTTCATTCAGTAGATAAGCATGTATTTTATCCACTGTCATTACTAAAAAAATTACTAAAAGAGCAAACATAATAGACTAATTGTCTACGGTGAATAACTGTTTTAGAGAAAAATTCTACTGGTATGCATCAATCTAAACTTTTATCAACAAAAGAGGAAAAGTATTATTCACATAGGCATAGTTTTAATGTGGGGGATTAATGTCTACCTTGTACCACCAGCCCCAAATGCGTGTAATTTATAACCTATGAATACTTTAGTTTAAAATATAAAACTTAAGTGAAAAGAAATGCTGTGTTTCAGTGTGGTCAGATATAATGTGGGCCCAAAGATGAAGACCCAATATATGACACTAATAAAACATGATTCCTTGTCTACTGGTTGAGAAAACTCATCCCAAGAACCCATCCATTCTAAGCGCAAGGAACCATCTGGAATACCTTTAGCAGCAGGAGCCAGTATCTGTGCTGTTATTTTCATTACAGACCTTTCAATGAAACTCTCCAGACAAGCAGCGAGCCAAAAAAAAAGAAATTAGTGGCCATTCAAGGACAGGACTCAAAAGCAATTATATTCTATTAGTGTTTGAGGAGCTTTTCTTAAAGCTGTGATAAATTTCCACAAAATGAGGTTTATCCAAGACCAACGTCTATTCAGACCATAAAATGGAGTCCAAAAAAGCTCTCTGGTTCATTGAAACAGCTTTCTTAATGTCAGAGAAATTTTATCTGAAGAAAGACATTGTTTTATTGTTAGCTTATGTTGAATGAATAATTCAGAATGAAAGCAGTTACAGCATAATGATAAAATTACATAAATCAAAGGGTTGCAACTCAATCCAAATATCTTCAGGAAAAAAAATCCCATTTCCCATCTTCTGTTTACTGAGATGGTTATTTTGTTTGTGCAGATGTTCCAAAAACTATCATTACATGTGTTTCTTTGCTATATTTATAATCTACTCAAAAATTGATCCAAGAAAGTACTTCTCTAACACATCTTCAGCTTGTATTGTATCCTGCTTCTACTCCCAACAGAATCTATGAATTAATACAGGGGAAATTCTCTGAGGTGACCTTGGAGGCAAGAGACAGGAAAGAGAAGCAGGAACAATTAATACTCCTGCCTACTTTGTACTAGGTAGAATGGCAGATGTTGACCTCATTTTATTTTTCTCTTTCAACACTTTTCTGAATTACAATTATTACCGAGAGTTATTTTTTTCTTTTTGGATCACACTCAGTGATGCTCAGGGGATACTCCTGGCTCTGCACTCAAGAATTACTCCTGGCAATGCTTGAGGAACCATATTGGATGCCAGGGATTTGAACCCGAGTCAGCTGTGTGCAAGGCAAACTCCCTACCTGCTGTGCTATCACTCTGGCCTTACTCAGACTTAAGAGAAATCAACATAAACAATCTTTAGTATAAAATCAAGCAAATGGTGGGATTGCTTTTAAATAGACTGTCCACAATCTTCTCTCTCTCCTTAAGATATGACATAGAATGTCCTCCATGTCTATAAAACACAATGGCTTTTCATACAAAATGTTTATTTTGTGACTTCTTGTTGCCCTCTGGGAATGTGCGTACTACATGCCCACCCCATTGCTAGTGGGATGGGGATATAGTACCTGGGGATTGCAAATAGGGCCTTCTACCTGTAAAGTGTATTTCCTACGAAGACTTCTCAAGAAAAAAATAATAATTAAAAAGGAATTAGAATATTTTTAGAGCCAAAGTTTCAAAACAAGAAACTCAGGGCACAGAGAGATAGCACAGCTAGTGGGGCACTCTTTGCCTTGCAGCTGTCAGACCAGGGTTCAGTCCTTGCCGGTTCATATGATACCCTTGGCATTGCCAGAAATAATTCCTGGGTCAGGAGTAACCAATCAGCATCACTGGGTGTTACCCAAAAGCAAGAAAAAAAAAACGTAAGCCAAAACCAAACAAAACAACAACAACAAGCTCAGTATTTGGGTGATATTTAGAAACTTTCTTAGAAATGTTGACTTTGGAGAGTACCTTTCAGCACATGATTTTTATCCCCTTGTTAAAGGAGAGTCATTTTAATATGTGGATTTCTAGTCCTGGCTTTACTTGCAAAAGAAATCTTAGCCTGAAGCTTACTGCTTAGAAATGGGCCTCTTCTCTGATTAGATTCATGCTAAAATCCACCATATGTCAAATCGACTTAAGAATAAAAAGTCATATCTGCACAATTGCCTGAATAGCTTATTGATTCAGATTTTTTAAAATAGTGAGTTCAGCAAAATCAGAAGGGCAACAAAACCAATCATTCTAGCCTAAATGGTTCATTCCCTAGCTGCATGCAGTCACAAATAGAAAAGAGAGCTAACTCCATTAACATAAGGCTGCACATTGTCACTCGCTGTGTGCATTACCTATTTCTTCAGTGAAGAGAAAATCAGCTTCGCTTGTGCTTGAAATATTCATAGAAACTTATTCCAGATAAGGTCAATTTTGATGTGTAAACTTTAATATTGTAATTCCTTACATGAAAATCAGT
>JAOXYA010000019.1:54368888-54379201 GCA_028565675.1 Sorex palustris | reverse complement strand
GAATCACCGTGAGAGCAGTTGCAAAGCTTTTGGGTTTAAGTCTCAGCGATACAATGAAACACCCATACCTTCAGTAGTGCCCATTCTTCACCCCCAACAATCCCAGTATACCTCCATCCCACACCCTCCCCCTACCTGTGGGGCAGACAATTTCTACAGTACTCTATCTCTACCTTGATTACATTCAATATTTTGACACCAGACCCTCCATTTTTATTTGGGATTTTACCCCAACACTCAGATCTACTGAAAAGGCAACCGTAGAAAAGGCAATGATTAAATCTAGAGGGATTTCTGCCCAAAACTGCTGGGTTCCAAGATTTGTTCCTGGGTCTATTGGATCATGGTCGTTAAGCAGATTGATCAGGAGCCAGAAAGGCCATTAGTGAATGGAGACTCAGGGTCTCATTGGGATGGGGAGGAAAGGGCAGGCTCCATCCCCATCCCATAAGGCCCTGCATGTCTCATCACTGAGGGCCCAAACCTGACTGTCCAATGACCTCTGGAGGATGACGGCCACCGAGCCGCCTAGGAGGAGCAGGCGGAGGGACAGCACCCTTTCTCCCCTGGAATGACCCAGAAACAGTAACCTACTGTGGGGTCTGGATGTATTTCTGCCAAAAGCCACTGGGTTCTGAGATTTGTTTCTGAGTCTCTGGGATCATGGCCGTTTAGCAGCTTGATCAGGAGCCAGAAAGGCCGTTTGTGGGTGGCGACTCAGGGACTTGTTGGGACAGGGAGGAAAGGGCCAGCTCCATCCCTATCCTGTGAGGCCCCATGTGTCTTGTCACTGTGGACCCAAACCTGACTGTTCAGTGGCCTCTGGAGGATGGGGGCCACTGGGCTGCCTGGGGGAATAGGTCAAGGCATGAAACCTATTCCTACCTGGGGTGGCCCAGCACTTGTAACTCACTGCAGAGACTGGATGCATTTCTGCCAAAAGCTGTTGAGTTTCGAGATTTGTTTCCGAGTCTCTGGGATCATGGCCGTTAAACAGTTCGATCAGGAACCAGAGAGGCCATGCCTCCCGTTATATAGCTAAGCCGGAGGTGGTTTGTGGGTGTGTCTCCCACATACCTATCTTTTAGCCGTTTACTTTCTTGGTAAACTTTGCCCCAAGTTGTTGGGGCCTTGCCAAAGGCACAGCAGCAATTTTGGTGTATCTGGAAGTCTGAAGGCTCTTTCAGGCTGCTGTTAAACTCACCTCACAGGTAGAGATTGACCTGGCTGGCGGCACTATGCTCCCAGAACAGATAAGTTTTATGATTTTTATATTATTACAACAATAAGCCAGTTTTTAAGGGTTGAGAAGTTATCATTTCTCATGTTTCTTTACATTTTTCTTCAAAGACTATCCATTTATCCATTTCTTTGTTTATATTTCCAGTTTTATACTCCTCCCTATCCACTGTGCTATCACTCCGGCCCCTCCGTTAGTTGGTTTTTTAAAATTCCAAAAGTAATTTTTAATCATTGTACAGAATGAGTCTATTGTCTCTTTTGTCTTTGGCATTCAATAAAATTTCATGTTAAAATGGACTTTAAGTTCTGCCCTGTTACAAAAAAATATGCCATAAACATTTGTATGTTTGACATTTCAAAACTGGGCAGTGACTTAGAGCTTATGTGTTTATGTACCTAGATAAACTTATGAAAAATAAATACTATTCAGGTGAGTTTTCCTACTATTGTTATTTGCCATTTTATCCAGCATTGAAACCTGGAGAAAATGACAAATAGCAATATATTGTTACTTACACAGTGTGTCTTATTTTCTCTTTACCCTTCATTAACATGCACATAATGAAAGACCATATTGTGAGAAAAATCACACAAGCTTTGTTTAATACAAACCTTTCCCTACAATGTGCAAAGAAATGGCTGCCTTCCTATCTGGATTCAATTAAGTAGGAATGCAGTCCTATCCGTTCATCTCACTTTACCAATCTCTACGGCCTTCTTAGATGATTTTATCTGACAAGAAATATAAATTTCCTCCATCTGGAAATTCCCTCAGTTCCCAAGTTGACCATAGCCTCCTTCCTCCTCTCCCTAAATCCCCCAAATCTTCGTCTGACTCTCTTCTGATGACCTCACTTCCTGTTCCACTAAAAAAATGGAAGCCAACAGGAGAGAACATTGACTGCATGCTTCTAAGTCCATCTCCTGATCCCAGACTCTTTTCCCTCTGCAGGTTCTCAGATCATGAGCCAAGGTCACCCTCACCTACGCTCTGCTCCCATTTTCTTCTTCTCCCCCTGACCTTGGTTCATGCAGCCCTTCCTACTACAGCACAGTTGTTCTGTTCTCTTGGCTAGATTTTTTTTTAATGAACTATTTACATCAGAAGCCAAAAACCTCTTTGAAAGAAAAAAAATGTTGTATTACTCTTGCTAGAAGTAATGTTATTGGTGTCTGGGGGCCACACCTGGTGGTGCCCAGGGCTTACTCCTGACTACATGCTCAGGGAGGTCCGTGGGGGAGCCTCTGGTGCTGAAGATCAAATTTGAGTGCTTGCAAGACAATTGCTTGGTGCATGATACTATCTCTCCTGCCCCAAATCTAGATCTTGGAGGCAAATATGACTTATTTTACCATTATGCATGGTTCCTTGGGCCTTCTCTTGGAAGCTAGTCCAAGAATCAAGGGGATTTGCCTGTTCAGTCTGTTCTAAACACAGACCTCACTTCTCTGAAAGTTGTGCTGTGGAACCTTCCAGAAGCTGAAACAGTTCGGGGTGAAGAGAGAAGTGATCCTCATTCATTTCTAGGCTGAACGTGCTGAGTGCTCCCACGCCCCATGGTGATCCACCACATCATAGCATGTGACTCTCCAGTGACTGATGCTCAGGTCATTTCAGGATGTTGTGACACATCTCCAGCAGGTAGCTGGGACTTCGTCCCCCTGAAGGCAGTGATGGAGGAATTCACTACTCTGCTGTTGTCCTATTGCCGCAAAGGTTGTGCTGACCCCACGGGGACCCATAGGTGACCAGGGGTGCTGGTTTTCACCTTTTTTTTAAAAAAAATTAATTGATTATTTTGAATACCCATCCCTCCACCAGTGACCATTTCCCACCCTCTCGGATCCTAGTATCCCTTCCACTCCCTACTCCCCCCCATCCCACCCTGCCTCTGTGGCAGGGCATTCCCTTTTGTTCTCTCTCTCCCATTGGGTGCTGTGGCCTGTATAAGAGTTAAGCCTGGTTTTCAGGGAGAAACGTTGGATGATTTACTTTCCATTAATCACCTTGCATATAGGGAGATGTACACGGCTGCGTGGTTTGGAGTAAAAGTCCTGGTTCCTGCATATTCGAGCTATGCTTGTAGAGGCTTATGGTCACAGGGGTTCCATGTGGAGGAGGCAGAATGTGGCACCTACCCCATCTGGGACTTCCCGGTGATCTTGGCTCTTTTTGGGACCTGGAGTTTTCACTTTTTTTTTTAAGAAAAAGAAATCCTCTGTGGCTTTGTGCCTGCCCAAACTGGCAGGACTTCTGAGAAAGCGAAGTGGTAGCATGCAAGCTTCTGGAAATTGCCATTCTAGAGTCTTGATCCCTTTGTGAATTGATACTGTGTCAGTAGGGCAGTAAGGCAACACCTGTGGTTTGTCTTCTCCTTGTGTTTTCTAGGATTTGCTTCCTGGTCTTAGATGCTGCTGTTTCCACTTAGTGGATTGTGTAAGTGATGCTCTTAACGGTTTGTGACACTCCAGCAGTTTGCAAGTGTTGCCCTAAGAAAGGAGCATGAACAGGGCTGCCAGCACCAGAAGAGTCGGGGCTGGAGGTCAGAGAATAAGGTGTGAGGAAGGTCAAGTAAGGTGTCAGCAGATTCCATTCCTGGCTTTGAGCTGGCCACCTCCCTGTCTCCAAGTGGCCCTTGCTTTGCATCAATTCAGTGACAAATTTTCTTCCTATTAAGGAGACCAGTCACACTGGATTAGAGACCCAGTAATCTCATCGAAATTTAATACTCTTTTAAAGTAACCGCACAGACACATTTTGAGGTTCTGGGGCATTAGAATTTAAACACAGAAGATTCTGTGTATGTGCACGCAGACACACATGCAAAGACACACACACACATGCACAAATGTAGGTCATGGTAATCATTTAGTATTGTTTCACACTCTTGTTCAGATTATGTTCTACCAATTATCAGTATTATTTTTCTGTTTTTCAAAGCTCTTGATATTCACACAGTCATTGCATTGTCCTATATAGCAATAATGCTTCTGACAAAAAATTTAATTTTCAACATAAACACTGAATAAGCATGACTTATAGAATATATCATTGTCTGCTTCCCTGTTCATGAATAAATATGAATAGCTTTTGGGTCTTCTCAGAGCTCATTGCAATAAAAAGACCCATAATAATGAATCCTTATAAAGTACCACCCTGTTCTAATTAGTATGTTTTGTGCCATGAAATTTTGGAGCCCTGAAGTTATTTGAGTGCTGAATGAAAGATTTTCTGGAGAAATACCAGAAATAAAACCTACTTTCTTTCACCTTTTTAAACTTAAACCTCTATCTCTATTCTTCATTACAATAACTGTGGTTTCTAATCAGTCCGTGAAGAAATGAGTTATGTGTGGCCCTTTATCACAAGTTGCCACTCCTGTAGTTCCCTTTAGTAAGGAGAAGGCATTATTTTCCGGATGTGTTCTGTTTATAAAGAGCTTCAGAATCTAGTATTTCTTCTTGATTTTTCCTCCTCTCTGAAGCATCTTTGCTGCTATTTTCTCCTATTGATGTTTCTGTAAGACAGAAATAAAGGACACAACCATCCCTGCACAATTATTCCCCTCTGGGTCATGGAAAACTTTGCTATTCTTTCTAGGGACGCACTCTGGCATCACGGGCTGTTCCCAAACCTGCAGGGGCACTTTCACATGACCAAAGTGTCTGGCCTACATGACACCTTTTGCCCTGGGTTTCCAGGAGTGCAGAAAACACAAATCAAACTGTCACCTGCAAGTATGTGCGGAAGTGCTTCTCTCTAACCTAAGATTAGAGTGGCCACAACCCAGCTGTCCTTGCAGTGGGGCTGGGATTTACCAAGTACCAGTATCTCTCAGAACTCACACATGAGCAACAAAACCATGCATTAAGTCTGTAGTGCTCACATCTTCAATCTCTATCATTATTTTTGCTAGAAAAAAAGATTGCCATCGTGGTTTGAAGGAAAAAAACTGATAGCAAGAAAACGGAACGATAGCTATATATGCAATATTTAAATTTTTGCTTAAAACTTTGCTTAAAACACAGGACTTAAATGAATAAGATGCTATCAGCTGCTAGTTTGGGAGGGTAGAATATATAGAATTGTACCTTAGTCTTTGTTCTTGATTGCATTTTATGGATTCGGGCTCCTCCTAATTCAGGGCCAATTCTTGGCTCTATACTGAGAGCCAAGACCCACATTGGTGCCCTGAGCACTGCCAGAAGTAATACCTGAGCACAAAGTCAGTCAGGAGTCAATTATGGGCATCGTTTGTTGTTGCCTCAAACTGTAAAAGAAACTAAAACAAAAAAATATAAGTGTCTAGTAAGATCAGTTAGTTGACTCCATAATTTTGGTTCTAAAAGTTATTATCTCCCTTTATAAGGAGAAATTATTCTTCAGTCTATTCTATTAATAGATTGCATTTACAACACCAACCAACCCCAAGGGATTAGAGGAACAAAATAGAGTAATGTCAACAGTTCCTTTTAATTTGTAAGTTGTTCTTCTCCCTGCCTCTCCTGCAGTTCCCTTTAGTTAGGAGAAGGTATTACTTTCTGGATGTGATTTTTTCATACCGATGAATGAAAAATAATAAAATAATTTAACTATGTTTAAAATTGTTCATTATTTTCTTTCCATAGGAGTGATCAGGGAAGAAATATGAGAACCGGTGGAGAGAGAAAAAATATAATAAGAATAGTCATTACTCAGGTGTAATTAAGTAGATAACTTGCCATGTTTGATGCTAATATTGTCTAGCTCACTATAATAAACAAAATTAAAGTTTCTTGTGTATCTTTCTATTTATATTTCTCATCTTTGATCCGCCAAAGTATATTTTGTTTAGTTGTGATATTCCTGTCCTTATTTGCGTAAGTTAGACAGACGGGTATCCATAAACATTATTTGGTATATTTCTGATTTTCATACTATTACATTATTACAAAATGTTCATAATATTGCATAATTGACAATTCCACTTCACTGGTCTTCATCAATGTTTGGGCTAATATTGACTTAAGAAAACACATATACATTTCAGAAAGACATTGAATTTTATGAAATGCAATTGATGAAGAGATTTTTTTTGGACAGGACTGGAATCTTTATAATGTTGAGTTTTGTCACTCGCAAACACAATATATATCTTCACTCAATTCACATTCTTTATTTCTTTCAATTTTTTTACAAACTTATTCTGTATAGAAACAATATTATCTTTGTTAATTGGACTCCTGTATTACATAGTTTTTCTTGTGACGAATATTGATTTCTCATCAGCTCTTTTCTATTTTGTCAAAATTAGGAGCAAGGGCAATTGTCCAGCAGGTAAGGTGCTTGCCTTGCATGGCGCCAACCCAGATTCAATCTCTGGCAATGCCTATGATTCCATGGGTCCACCAGGAAATACTCCTGTGTTCAGAGCCTGGAGTAACTCTTGAGTACCTGTGCGTGTGATCCAAGGCCAAAAATAATTGTATAATATGTACATTATATGATATAACTGCACTATATGCTTACATAATGTATATAGTGTATGCCTGAATATGTAGCAAATTTAAATATTTTATATTATCCTGTATGCCTTCTATATTCACAAAATTCCAGTAAGACAGAATCAAGTCATATTATGTAGGAAAAAGGAGATATACAAGATTCAATACACTAAGATTTTGAATTGAACTGTGTTCCCCCGAAGAGATGTTCAAGTCCTAACACTAATCCACTCTGCATAAGACACTTTAGTTCCCTCCCTGTTGTGGCAAATAACAGTTTACAATTCTGTTGCTGAATTGTATCCCAAAGTGTGATTCACTTGGG
This sequence comes from Sorex palustris, assembly GCA_028565675.1. Lineage (NCBI taxonomy): Eukaryota > Metazoa > Chordata > Mammalia > Eulipotyphla > Soricidae > Sorex > Sorex palustris. The sequence goes on along the minus strand of JAOXYA010000019.1, from coordinate 54,372,150 downwards.
GTGCACACATTTTCACATTGGTGTTTTATATATGCTGGATAAAATCTCTGAAGTAGGATATTGATCTTCGCATGTCTGACAACATTATCAAGGTTTTAGTGCTTATGGGAAATTGAGAGACACCGTGACTTGGAAAGTGAGGAGGCACAGATGACATTCACCCCAATTTTGGATTTGGATTTTTCCTGGATTCCCAGGTTTCTAGACTCATCTTTTTGTGCTCACATCACTGTTTCCAGGCAGTGGTTTTCTAGTTCATGCCTCTGGTTGATGAATCTTTGAAAGGGTTCCAGGCAGCATTGGGTGCAGGGTCAGAAAGTCCAGTTAAACTATGTCCACAGCCTGAGGCTGAGGCTCTTCCGCTTTCTGTGCCAGTTAGAAGAGGAGGACTTGGCATTTCCAGCCAGAGGATTGGATTTCAGGTGGGCTAGAAAGCCACTGGCTAACCCCCCCCCCACACACACACACGCATACACGCTTGCATTCTTGTGCATGTGTTCTCTGCATCTTCCCTTTCATTTCTTTGTGTTTGAGCTGCTATTGTTTTCAGAGTTTTATTGTATCTGTGACCTCATGTTTGCAGCAGAAAGGAATCTAGTGGAGTCAATTTAGGTCACTGTGCTTTAATAAAAGCAAGCAGTGTAAACATTCCCCTGGTTCTATTCAAGGCAGTGAGTGTGGATTTCACATCTGTGTCCCTTTGACTGACTTTCTCCCTTCCCCAAGCTTTGTCATGCCAGGCTTTTCATATGTTTCTTTCTTTGCTCTCCTACCAATACACACACCATGCTTTTGCATGTATGCATCTCTCCTAACCTGGCACTCAATTCCCCCCAAATATTCGCATTGCTTCTAGAATCCTTATTTAGTCAAATAAAATTTGCCCAGACCAGATAAGTTCTTTGGATATAGGTTTAAGGAAATCAATGTATGAAGAACTTGTATTGGTTTTGAAACATTGATTTTTTTTTCAACAGCCTCCTTTAAGAGCTGCTTGTTCTGTTAGAGGAGAAAACCAACCAAGCAACAAAATCTCTAAAATATTTATGTCTGTGAGCATAGCAGGCCTGGAGATGTGAGCACTCTACTGTAAGTAGCATGAAGTTATGATGCCAACTAGCTTCTCCACAGATATAAAGCCTCTGCTTCCCTGATAACACTGTACTGCCTGTCTCAGAGATGACATCACCTTAAAAGCCACATTGAAAATCATCAATCAGCAAAGGACAGAGTCATTCCGATACTTATTTCAAGTTGTCCATTTTTCTTTCCTTTTTGCATATTTATCCTTAGAAATCAAATTCTGTCATTATGTTATTTTTTTAACGCTCTCTGTTGTTATGCTTTAAAATGTATGATGCTTATTACAAGAGATTCTTTATGTGGTTCAGGATAGTCCTGGTATAAAAAAAAACCTGCATTGTGCCTTTTGGTTTAGTTTGATTTGGTTTGGGGGTCACACCTGATGGTACTCAGAACTTACTCCTGGCTCTGCCCTCTGTATCACTTCTAGCAGAGTGGGGAGGATCATATGGAGTGACAAAGATGGCGCCAGAGTAAGACAAGTGTCCTACTATTATGTTTGGTTAAAGGGTCAATTTGCTGGTATGTGAATTTCACCTTAATAAAAAATATAGGGGTGCTTCTGGCTACCAGTTAACTTTTACACATCCAGTACATGCATACTCAATTCTTGCTAAAATCGGGACATTGAGGCCTGTGAGAGATTTTGCCTTGGTTGGTGACAACTGCCGCACCCCTTCCGTTGACTTGTGGAATGTCACTTACCTTCTGTTTGCTCTCCCTTCCCTCCTTTTGACTCACTTTTCCACCCCGAGGAATCAGGCTCTCTAGAAATGGCTTTTTGTTATGGCATTTTTCTCCCATTGGACAAACCCAGTGGTATTTCTGACCTTTGCCTTTCTATGATATTGGAAATGGAGATTGCAATCTTCTTCTCAAATATCTTCTATATTCTTCTGTTAAGGTCCTCTTCAGACTTTCCTCCTGCAAAGTTGATGCCTGATTTAAGTTTGCTGCTTATTTTTCTGCCTCTCTGTAGATGTGAGAAATGCACCTGCCTTAGTCTACCCCAAGCAGTTATTTGTAAGTTAGTCCTTTGTGCAATTCAAGCCCCACAAAACTCCAAGGAATATCTCCTGTTCTGCTCAAACTTAAACCAATGCAGCAAATTATGTGCAATCTCTTCAGCTGCCAACAGCCTCCTGAATGCTTCTAGATGAAATCACTTTACTTTAAGAGGGCCAATAACATCTTCTCCCAGCTCATTTTCTCTGTTTTCGTTCTTTCTGTGTCTTCAGTCAGCTGCCGTGCACTCCTTAGAGCAAGCATTCTGCCCCTCTGAAACACTCTCTTAATGAAAACACAATTACTGCAAGTTCCATGAGAAAAAGAGCATCCTCTCCCTTATATAAGTTTATTGACTGAATTAATGAGTGCAAATCTGTATTTTACTTACTTGCATATTCAACTTCTGTATTTTTATTCCGTATGTCAAAAGTGCTGCCTCTTCTACATTACTTACATAATCGTTAAACATTACATGCATAATTGTTCAATGATTCATGTCTGCAGTAGGTAAATTTTGTATTGCCAAATGGTCTGCTCATCCTTTTTTGCTTTTGTCAATAAGCCTTAATTGAGATGCAACCTAATTACAAGTGATAATTACTTCTTAGTTGTATAAAAGCTCCCTTTAGACCAATGTCAATGATTTTCACTCTAGCATTACTTTTTCAAAGGGAAATTACTGCTATTAAACTTAGTATTAAGGAAGAAATAAATGATATAATCAGTTCTGAACATTAAATTAAGCACTCATTAGTAATACTGCTTATGTGAAAAAATTGTGTACCTATAAGTTTTTATTTAAGCATAAAAGAAATTGATCACTTGATCACTTGACTTCCCATTAATCATCAATTTGCTCGAGCAGGCACCAGTAACATCTCCATTCGTCCCTGTCATATGCTAGTGTAACCCAATGGCGTCCGTTCGTTCTAGGAAAACAAGAAGCCTCAAACTGATCGTTCAGGGTCTTGATGAAGAAATCTGACCATCTGGTAGGTGGGCAGCCATGCGGTCTTGTGATGTCCAGTGGAATCCAGTCGGTAACAGCTCTAGTCCAGCGGTCATCTCCAAATCTCATTACGTGTCCAGTCCATCTGATTTTTGACACCTTGGCAAATGAGACAGCATCCCTGATTCTTGACCATCAATGGAGGTCAGAACTACAGATTCT
>JAOXYA010000019.1:54210286-54221253 GCA_028565675.1 Sorex palustris | reverse complement strand
AATCTCCAATGGAGATGTTACTGGGCCCGCTCGAGCAAATCGATGATCAACAGGAGGGCCTTTACTTTACTTTACTTTACTTTACTTTACTTTACTTTACTTTACTTTACACACATTATAATGGAAACCAATTCTGATTTCTATGTTTTCAAAACCCAAGTTGTTTTAAGATAAGTAATATGAAGTTTTGGTATTCAGTAAAAGAGATCACACATACAGAATCTTATTTTACTGTTTATTATCAGTTTGGCTTTTCATAAATCTCATTTTGAATACTCTATATTTTCCCCATATTGAATTTATGTATAAGGGTAGCCCTCTGCATGACTCTGTATGGTGATGTAAGTTATACTAAAAATTCTTTTTTCAAACTTGCATTCTTACTTTACATTTCTTGTAGTATCTGGTATATCATCATTATCAAGAATCTTGCTTCTTTACTAAAAACAGATTTAAGGAGCCAGAGACATTGCACAGGGATAAGGCATAGGCTTATGCTTCTAACGCGCCCATGCACTGTTGCATCCCTGACACCATTTCCTCAGGGCTGAAGTCCTCCAGCACTGCAGGGTGTGGACCCAGGCACTTAATACTGCCTTCTGGGTGACATGGTCTCCATGGCACTGCAGGGCCCAAGTAGTGCCACATTCTTGTGTCATCACATTGAAATTAGAGCCCGGTTGGCTGAAAATCACCAGTAATGGCCCCTGGAATGTCAGGCACACCACAAAACAATATCAATGTCCTGCATTTAAGGAGTGATAACAAATATGTAACAGTCAGTCATACATAACATCAAATATGCAGGACTCACATATTAGGTGTGATAATGAAATGTCTTATTTTTCAGAATTCATGTTTCAAATAAAAGAGATTTGACATTTATGCTTTGAAGAAATAGAAGTATTCATTTGCTAGAAGACAGAGTCATGAGCTTTTGAAGGATGCGGACATGCCATCTGCAAAGCCATTCTGGATCAAGTCATGGTATTGCGTGGAAGAGATTTCTTCCTGAAGATGAATGAGTTAGAATAAAGAATATCGTACAAAGAGGAAAACAATAATGCTAACTAGCTTCTCAACCATTATGAAGTGGTGGTGATAGGTTCTCAATGATGGGTGCGACTTCCAAAGTGATCTCTAGATTATCCTCTGTGTGTGTGTGTATGTGTGTGTGTGTGTGTGTGTGTGTGAGAGAGAGAGAGAGAGAGACAGACAGACAGACAGACAAAGTTTCTGAAACCAGAGCAATTATATGTTCATCAGTTCTATTATAACACTCGTTGTCTTCAACTAAATTTGAACTAAAAATGAACATTGAATTTTTAAAAACTGCCCTTTGTCATGTCTACAATCATGAATAAAAGAGGAGGGCACACCAAAGAGAGAGAGAAGGAGGGGAAGATATAAGAAAGTGGAGATTATGGGAGGAGGAAAGGGAGACTGGGGAAGGAAGGAGGAAGAACAGGAAAGGGAAAAGAAAATAAGATGTACGGAGGGAGAAATAAGAAAGGAAGGATGGAAGGAGCTTTGCAAATATTGAAATGAGTTTTGAAAAACAGAAAAAAATTCTTCATGCACCGCAATGAGCTCTGCCAAGAGATATGGTTGCCAAGGAAGGAGTCTCAGTAATCATGGGCGGATCAGGGCAGACAGGGTGAAGCCAAGAGCGGGACTATGTACTAGCTTTAGTTTGCATGATATATTCATCTTGAGCAGCATGGGGTAAATCGTCTAAACAGGTCACTGGGGATCCCCTGAAATCCCATTAGCTGGTAATAGGATTTGTGTGCATAAATTCTCTTGCTCCGAAAATTTCCATTTTGGTGTTTAATTTTCCATATGACCTGCATACCCATTAGTGTAAATTAGAAGGGGCTTCTCTGGGAAAATTCCAGAGGGTTTTCCCCTCCTTTGTTTATTCTTTGCTTGAAAGACAACTTTTTCCAAAGGTTAATAATCTTTGAAAAATTCTTCAGTACCTGAGAGCAGCAAGGGGGTGGGATGGGGGCGGGGTGGGATGTAGATGTGTTTATATAGCAGTGAAAATCTTGAAATGTAGTTACATATATTTTTTTTAGCTCTTTAAGACAAAAAAAGGACCCATAGCTTTGTCATTTAAAACTATTAGAACAGGAAATGTAGGGCAGGAGAGAGAGTTCAGGGCTGTGTATAGTGTTTGCATTTAGAAGACCTGGGTTCAATCCACAGAACCACAAGAAAACATTTCCCAACAGAGAGTCAGACCCTGAGCATTGCCTGCTATGTTTCCTGTCCTCACCCCCCACCCACCTATCCCCCAAAACCAGCCAAAAAGAGAAAAATAAACAAGAAATTTTTCATAATTTAAAATAATATACATTTTATCTAATATTGAGTTCTTAATATTGTGCTTAGCATTTTTTGGGGGTCACACCTGGCAATGTGCAAAGGTTACTCCTGGCTCATGCACCCAGGAACTACTCCTGGCAGTGCTCAGGGGACCATATGGAATGCTGGGAATTGAACCCAGCTCAGCCACGTGCAAGGCAAATGCTCTACCCACTGTGCTATTGCTCCAGCCCCATACCTAGTATTTTTAAATGTATATGATTAAGTTAACATAATTTTCTCTGTACATAGTGAGTCTTTAAGATGATGTTACTGAAATGGATTTTTATGGGAAGAAAATCTGTTTGGGAATCATGAACTTTGAAGTGATCATTGTTCAGAACACATTATCAACTTTGTAGGTAACCTCTGAACTTAGGGGAGACATACAGGAAATGCCACAATTCACAAAAACAAACTCCATTGGTTCCTCTGAGTGTTGTTTTGAATGATCAGGTTTGTTTGAACCTCACTTCCAAGTGAAAAATGAAAGGAATTGTCCTTCCCCTCCAGCGCGCAGATAAGGAATAGGGTCCCCTAATCAGTATGTTTATGCCTCCATTATTGGGCCGAATTTTAGATTCCCCGAAAATAATAGCTAGTGTCTTATTCTGTGTGATCACTTAGCTTTTTGAAGCTGCCCTGCTCTGACAGGCAGTATTACTTGTTCAAACTAAAGTGACACCGATTTGGTTGGAAGAAAGAAAGCCCTACCTGTGCCTTGTCAAATGCTTCAAGCAGGTTTTTCTCATGCATCCTCTTAATAGAATGAGAAAATAGATACCATCCATGTTAGTTGTCAGTGGAAGACAGAAAGGCCTGGAAAACTGACATACCTTTCAGTGGACACAGTTGGTACTGTTACTTCGGTAACCCGACTCACCTCGTTCCAAACAAGTGTAGAGCAAAGTGTGGAACAAATTGTGGAACAAATGTTGACGCGACTCACTTTTCTTCCAGGCTAGCCTGCATCTTCCTAAGAGTAGACAAATGGAACTGTTCCTGCCAGGTTCCTGGTCTCCTTTGATGTCGTTTCCGAGGTGACACGTCTGCAAGACTCACAACATTGCCCTTGCACTGCTGTGTGGTTCAGAGGTTAGGATCTGTGCAAGATTTTGTTATCATTATCATATTGTGTATTTTTGGGGGGCTATATCCGGCTGTGCTCAGGAATCCCTCCTGGGTCTGTGCTCAGGGATCACTCCTGGCAGTGCTGGGGGTAGGGGGAACCAGATGTGGTGCTGGCTGGCGATCAAAACCAAGGTCAGCGGCTGTATGCAAGGCAGGTGTCTTATCCCCTGGACTCTCCAGCCCGCTTTTATTTTATGGAGAAAAAAGAAAAGAAATTTAAAACGATCAAGCTACAGACTAATTAATATCCTATTAATGAGCCCTCTTCTATGGCCCTAGCTCTCCCATTTGTTAAAGAGCTGTAATAACTTGCAAGTAGAAATGCCACCTTTACATAGGGCAGGCTTTTATGAAACAGCCTCGGGTCCATGATCTCAGTTGATTCTAAGTCATCCCGTTATAAGAGAAACTCAGAGATAAATCAGACCACATGGCACGTGGGTGGGCCACCTGCTCTGGGTCGCGCTGCTCCTTCAGAATGCAGTACCCTGTTTGTCAGACGCTTCTCTCTTCTCTGCCATTCTGCCCTCCCACGCCTGTCACCTATGCAAACAACAAGGTCACGAACCAGTTCCCGCTTTCTCGATGCCAGTGTCCAGGACACAGATGAGGACAACTCTCTGCTGTCCCTCCCTGCTCTGTGGGAGGGAGGTGGAGACTGCGATGAAGCCGGGAACTGAACTCAGGCACAACTTTCCACCCACCGCAGCAGCCTTGGGTGCTCTGGGCGACTCTCTATTAAGGCTTCCCAGAGGATTTACCAGGCGCCATTTGCAGACAAGAGTCAGCACATTTTTCTCCCTGTCCAGGAAGGAAAATAAAACTGTAAGGAGCTGTAATAACTTGCAAGTAGAAATGCATAGCTGAGTGTGTATTGGGGTACACCAGTGGCGTCTTTTCTGAAAGATTCTCTATAGTGACAGTGAATTGGGGGGCGTGTGACTCTGTTGAGTCTCAGGTAGTCCCAAGGAGCTGGTGCCAGGGATTAGTCATTGCTCAGGGACCTCCTTAAGGATTTGGGGGGCTTCCAGGCTGTTCAGGGGACCATGTGTGGTGGGTATCAAACCAGGGTCGTCCATAGGCAAGGCCTGTGCTTTGACCCCTACAACCCCTCTTGACGGATGTGAAGAAGGTATTTGGGAAGGTTTTCTGTACCTTCCATTGCTAAGCTGTGGCTCTACTCTGAGACGTCTCCCACCCCACCTACCCATGGCATCGGTTGGCAGGCAAGTAGAGGCGGGCAACCGGCCTGAGCCAACTGCTGTGTCTGTTCAGTAGAGAATGGTCCTCACAGGATCGGCCATGCAATGTCTATGCAGGCCTCATTTTGTACAGTTTCAACGATGTGGACTTAAGCTCTTGCACACTTGGCTGTCTTAGTCAGCAGACTTTTAGAATCTGCGTCACCTGTGCAGAAATCATCAGGGTGTAACTCCAGAAAGAGGGGGCAGGGTGGGGTGTGGCGTTGGACTCATATCTTGCATAGGAAGTGTCTGAGTTCCTGCGGAAAGGTGTGATTTCTTCATGTTTCAGAGAACAGTGTCTGATATGTCCTGAGCTTTGCAGGCGTTTCTCTGTGTGTGTGAGTGTTCTAGGTCATTCCCGATGGGTGTGAGCAGAGTGCCTTGCACAAGGTGCTGCCAGGTTACTTCTGTAGCCTTCCAATCTGCCCTCTTAGCTAGGGCTCCCCCACACAGAACTGTGCGCCCAGGGTGAAGGCTGAACTAACTGAAGAAAGCAGCCCTGACTCGTTTGCTTTGTGAACAAGAGTTTGAGAACTGGCTACTAGGAAGTTGAAAGAATTCTTAAGAACTCACGAGCAGACGTTAAAATAGCTTTGTTAGATGAACTGGTTTAGCTGGGGTTAAAATACTTTTGTAAAATTTTAGATTTTTGTGCATGTGTCTATTGATGTGACTATGAAAGACAAATTTCTCAAGGAATATATGAGTAGTTATTAAAAGTTGAAAACATTATTTTCATTGTTAAGCTTGTAAAGAAAGCAAATAAGGTTTCTAATGTCTTTGATAATAATAATAATAATAAAAACAAGCCTTTGGCTAGCAGTTAATATGTGATCAGCCAACTCATACTTAGATTACTTCCTTAACTCCTGGAACATGCTGAGTGTCGTCTGTGGTGGAGTGGGTGTGGATTACAAGGGTAAACTCCTATTCTGAGTAGGAATAACTGTGATGCTCAAGAGATAGTATAGGTGGTAAGGCATTTGCTTTGTGTATTCTAACTATAGTTTGAAATTCTGGTATTTCATAAAGTCCCAGAGCACTGCCAGGACTGACCCCTGAGCACAGAACCAGGCAAAAGCCTTGGACATCAAGAGTGTGACCCAAAACAGAAAACAACATTAAAAAAAAAACCCAGAGTGTGAATCACTTTTCAAAATTACTTTTGAAAACCAGGATCTGCTAATGACATAGGTCCTTTGTCTTAAATTTGACAGTTGTGCTTTATTAACATCCAGAAGCAAATGGGTTTGGGAGGGAGGGAACCTAAGGAAATCTCTGTGCAGATCGCATCCTTTCAGATTTATTCTCAGTGCCTTTTTTCGTCTGAGTATATAGAAAGCAAGAGAGATGTGGGCTGATTCCCAAGAGGGCCACTTCCACAGAGCACCACATAAATAAAATAGTATCTTGAGCACAAATGGATGCAGAGCGAGTTTTCTTTTTCTGAACCCTTTGAACCCTTTGTGGAGTCTCCTAGACTGCATGGCACAGAGAGCCACCAGCTCCCCTGGGTCACAGAGGAGCATGTTGAAGGGCTAATATCCTCCCCTCGATGGCATGAAAATCCCTCTCACAGAAAGCACTGGTGCTGAAGGGAAGAATGACCGCACCACAGGCCAGCAGCCTGATTGGCCTTGGGGACAGAAGGGCTTCTAATGTGATTAAGAAACCACCTACAACCAAAACAAAACAGTCTCCCTGAGACAAAGCTGGGCTGTCAGTTTGTGGCCACCCAGCCAACAGGGAAGCTATTCATCCAACCACACACGTGACCCAATTCAGCTCGAACTGTAGGGGGCACATTCTCCAAGAGGCCCTGGAGATCCTATTACTGAGTAATGGGATTTGTGGGCATCCAGCATCGTGCATGAAATAAAAAAATAAATCTACATGTAGGTGACCAGTTTTCAATGCCAAGAGCAATTTATTGACTCAGAAAGCAGAACAGCTCAGTGCAAATGTGCAGGCAACTCTCAGTTTCCGTCCTCTTGAATCCATTTTGTCAAAAATGACACGTTGAAACTAAGTCGCAAATGGCAGACTTCTCTAGAGGATGCAAGAAAGGTAGGATATCCGGCACATTAAAAAAAAAATGTAGAAGTCATAAATGCTGGCTAGAGTTTCTTTGATAGCAAAGATTGTAACCAAGAGGAATCAATGACTGGGTTTGGGATGTAGGCAACACCCTTTGAATGTGTCTTGAGTTTAATAGAGTCAACTCCTTCTCCCAAGGACCTGGTTTTAATTATTAAATTCCTGCAAACACCCAGATGCTCTCTGGGCCGAGTTGTCTAATTTTGCTTTTCTTGGTGATGCTGGAAGTGGGTTATGAAATGTGCAAGCTCTATTTATTTATCTTGTCTTGGAATGAGTGACTGAAGACTTGTGAATTTTCTAACCCCTCATTTCCTCCGCTCGTGTTCTCCACATTGTGGAGAAGAGGCTATGAAGGGGCTGGGACCAGGCAATGCCATTTTGCCCGCATTAAGTTGAATTTCTGCCAGGTGTTATGCTGGAAGCTGTCACTGCTGGGGATTCTGTGGGTGTTACTGAAAATTACTTGGACAGAAAAACAATATGTTGGCCGAGTTAATGCTGAGACAGTCATACGGCAGAGGCGCCAGGGAACACTTCGAAATATGTTGCAATGACTACAGCTCTTTCTGCCTCATTTCCAGCCCAACAGCTCTACCCAAAGCATCGCCACTTAACAGTGACCATATTCAGACCCGAACTTGGGGCTGAGGTTGATATCTTAGTTAAGATATTTTCCCCTCCTTTAGGGCTTAACTAATCCACTTATATTTAAAACTGTTTGAAGAGTAGGAATTGTTCCTTTTCTTTCTTTCTTTCTTTCTTTCTTTCTTTCTTTCTTTCTTTCTTTCTATCTTTCTTTCTCTTTCTTTCTTTCTTTCTTTCTTTCTTTCAATTATCAAGGGACATTTTGATAAGAAATCTTAGCAGGAAAAAGTAGAAAAGGAACAAAAAACCTTTTGCCTACAATATAAATAAGGATTTCCCTCCTGTTGTCACTGATGGTATTTTTTTTCCCTTCCACTGAGTATATGTGTTTCTCTCACAGGGCACATAAAGGAACCATCTGTTCGTCAGCACTCCCCAAATCAATGGCTTTCAATGTCCTGTAGCAACTCTCTCTAGCTCTCTATTGGCTTCCTTAATTCAACTCGTCGAAAACTAGAATCTGTCATTTAGATTCTGTGCTTACAGCTCACCTTGTGATACATTTTATGTGTATAACTAAGATATATGTACATAATTCATTAATATAAGTGTCCATTTTTTAAAAAATTTAAGACAAGAACATCTTCCTTCTATAATCTTAGTAGGGGCTGACAACACCAGTGACCCAGAAACAGAACAAATTGAGTACTGAAAGGCCAGTGTTTGGAGATATCAAAGCATCTCAGGCAAATCAGAGCCCATGGTCGCTAAGAAGATAATAAAAGTGGCTGAAACCAACTCTGGCAGCTGACACAAAAGCGAGAACTGGCTATTGATCATGATAATTATGATGAGGAACAATCTATATCTATTTTCCTGTGGAATCTGTCTGGAAGGAAACTTAATGCAATTTGACATTATTTAGGAGCACTGCATACCATACCAGTTTCTATGTCATTTTCTAAGAAAAATATATAGGGAATCTTTGGGGCTGGTTCTTACTTTGATATTTGGAGAAGGAGATGCATGGACTAGAGGCAGGGCAGTCAGGGGTGCATGGAATGACCCTCTCTGCGTAGTTATATGCCTGAAATACATCAGAATTAGTGTGTGTCATGGTGTCCAAAGGAACAATTCCTATCCCAGAGGCTTTAACTGGAACATGGAAGACATGTGAGAGGTTACCACTTTGATCAAGAGCCTTGGTATTACAAACTGTTCACCAACTGTTTCAGAACAGCCAATGCGAGAAAGAAAGTGTTACCCCACCCAACCTATGACCACTCCAGCTTTTCTGATAGTTTTTATTTAAACAAAATCTCCCCAGTGCTGTATAACCCATATTCTCCCTCCATTTCCCAGGAAGATTGTGATGTCTTACGACTATTGATGCAACTGTTCACACAGTCATTCGTTCATTTTTAATTCTGCACCTAATTGCAAAGCACTTACTCTGTGCCAGTTAGTGCTGTATGAAGCTATGATGTGAAAGGGCATACGACAGACACAAATCCTGCCACCAGCCAGCCTATGGTCTTTCTCTGTACACATTTTGTGTATCTGCCTTCCTCAACAATGCCAGCCAAATCCCAGGAAACTGTGAGTTTGAATCAACACACCCAAGCCCTATCTGCATGAATAGAGAAATGAAAGTTCAAATGGAGATGCTTATTGAATATTGGTCCACAAGATATTTGGTGTGAGACTAATGTTGTGAATGACTCTCCTCGTGATACGATTTATGTGAAAGTTGTATGGTGGGTGTGGCACTTCTAAAGAATAGTAGAGAAGTTTGACCCTTAATGCTGTGACACTGCTTTAAAAAGGCTTACCTGAATTTATCATATTCAACAAGGATAATTTCTCTGTAATAACTCAAAGCCTACCAAACTAAGTAACTACAAAGATGGTGATGGTGTCCTTGGAGCAAGGGAGACTAGAAGGATTGGGGATGTTTTGGGTTTTTTTTTTATAATATTAAATAATATAGTTGTCACAGTTACGGTCCTCCCGTTGTTCATTGATTTGTTCGAGCAGGCCCAGTAATGTCTCTATCGTGAGATTTGTTACTGTGTTTGTCATATTAAATACTTCATGGGGAGCTTGCCAGGCTTTGCCGTGCAGGCGAGATACTCTCGGTAGCTTGCCATGCTTTCCAAGAGGGGTGGAGGAATCGAACCCGGCTTGGCCGGGCCAGCTGCACGCAAGGCAAATGCCCTACCACAGTGCTATCGCTCCAGCCCAAATAATAAAGCGATATTTGATAAATACTGAAAAAGAAGAATATGTTCAACCCATATTCTGGTGATGGATCCATATTTTAATAAGTTTATGATGTTAGGAGTATCAAAGTGCATTGTGCTACAACTTTGTACTTTAGTACTCTAGTACAAAATTGTACAACATTGTACTACTACATTGTACTTTAGTGCTGACATTATGTCACCTAAGACTCTGGAATTGTACAAGTGCATAACATCATTCTGTAATTGAGAATTGAGATATTTCTAGAATAAATATGCCTCATGATGTCTCACTCTGAAACTCAGAAACCGACTATCTCAAGTTCAGTTCATGAACATGTTAGAAAAGATACATTTGTGTAATGAGACAGGCCGGACCCAATATAATATCATCTGGCAATTATGATAGTCAGGAATCTAAGATGCTCACAGCTTATGCTGCTGTATCAACTCTGTCCGACAGTGTGGGCAGGACCTGTGAATATGGGGGTAATGGCAGCACAGCCAAGATTAAGTAATTAGATCTGATGGAATCAGGTAAGCCTTTTAAAAGCAGTGTCACAGCAGTAAGGGTCAAACCTCTCTACTATTCTTTAAAAGTGTCACATACACCATACAACTTTCACATAAATAGTATCACGGGACAGTCATTCACAACATTAGTCTCACACCAAATATCTTGTGGACCAATATTCAATATGCATTTCCAGCTGTGCTTTCACTTCTCTATTTATGCAGATAGGGCTTGGGTGCGTTGATTTAGAGTCACGGTTTCCTGGGATTTGGCTAGCATTGCTGATAAAGGCACTCTTGTTCCAGCAGACACATGAAATGTGTACAGAGAGAGACCATCATGTGGTATGAAAATGAAATCTGCTGTCTGACAGGAGAAAGCATAACCACTTAACTATTTCTTTTGAGCTTCATTTCCCCCACAAAAGGCTATTCTTTAGACCTATAAGTTCAATTCACTTCAGTATAATGTGAATCTTTGATGTCTAGGGCTGACTTAAATACCACACAGAAACATAAAGTGTGTTTTACTGGTTGTGAATTCTGTGATGGTCAAACAATAAAGAGCATGTCTTGAAAATGAATAAAAACTTTAATAAAGACATCTTATTCATCATTCATCAGAAAATTAAAAACTTTTCATCAAAACTTCTGGTTAATAAAAGATGATAACTTTACAATAGCATATAAAGGAAAATGGTACGACAAAGAAGTGATCGTTGATGTCAAGAGAGGGGTTCGGCAGGGTGATACCATTTCACCGAAACTCTTCAGTGCCACC
>JAOXYA010000019.1:54065974-54096491 GCA_028565675.1 Sorex palustris | reverse complement strand
TTGTCCCTCTGCCAGTACCTTCATGTGTGCGGAGAGTTGTCTCAGCATGGTGGTGGCTGGTCCTGGAGGTCTTTGGGAACAGAATGATCAATATGATTTGTGCACAAGAACCTTGAGCGTCCAGGCGAGGTGTAACTTAGAAACACTGAATATGAATTTATCCAAAGGAGCTTGTCCTGCAGGACTGGCTGCTGAGCTATGGGCCTGATCCTGGGAGACATTGGTAAGAAGGCAGCAGAAACTTTCGAGAGATTTTAGCTTACTGAAATTCCGACATTTCTTCCTGAAGGAGAACTGGCCTGACTAGGGGAGCAGAAGGGAGAGGAAGAAAAAAGTCCTGTGGGACTCAGGAAATCCCAACTCCTTCCTGCGTGAAGCTCATGCCATGACTGATAGGCATAGTCAGAGGTTCCGAGACACAAGTGTAGGGCTAGTAATTTCGAACAAAGTCACATTTTAATCTGTGTTGCCTCTCTAAAAAGGACACAATAGGAGCTGGAGCAATAGCACAGTGGTAGGGGGTTTGCCTTGCATGCAGCGAACCCGGGTTCGGGTTCGATTCCCAGCATCCCATATGGTCCCCCGAGCACCACCAGGAGTAATTCCTGAGTGCATGAAACAGGAGTGACTTCTGTGCATCACCGGGTGTGACCAAAAATACAGGTGGTCATGTGACACTGTTAGTGGGCAAATGTGCAAACACTTCCCAGTTTAATTTAAGAGAACAGTCTACAGTTTGTTGTGACATTTGGTAGGTAATAAGAAAGACTGGCCGGAATTGCTACAGGACAGCACATGGTTATAAAAAGGAAAGGATTGTAATCCAGGACACTTAGGATGGAGAGAATCAAAATTCAGATGTGCACATTTCTTAATGTTATGTTGACGATAGATTTCTAAAAGATCGTATTGCTTTGCTTTGCTTTAGCGAATTCTATTTTCTTATTTCCCCCCACAAAAGCAAGGGTATAATCATAAGTCTAATACTTCCACAGCCTGTCAATATTTTTTAACTCAGTTTCAAGCCTGACAGAATGAGCCAAAATGTTTTTGCTTTAGTGAAAATAAATCACAAAGTAAAAATATTCCGTTAAAATTTAGAATTACACTGGAGCACACCAAAATAAACCTTCACTTCCCTCTAGACAACTTTCTACCAAAGTAAAAATAAAATTTTCAATTTAATCCTCCCTCGTGTTTGCCAGACTTTCTCTATTTATCACCCTTTCCTTTACAACCATAACACATATTTTGGGAATTTTAGCCTGTGCAGTAAATCGGTGGGTTGTTTTCAAACAGTCACACAGCAACATCTGTACATCAACAGTTGGCTAATGAGCGCTTGAATGGAGGATGGAAAAGTCAAATCATCATTTAACAATGAAAATCATTCCCCTTGCTGGGGGAACATAGATCTGTCAGCAGCTAGTTAATACCCAAATATCCATTACAGCATATTTTCTCTCTATTTCTCAAAGTAGCCTTCGGTACAAGCCTGAGTCAAGAAAAGACAAAAGTTACTTCACTTGAACACATTTTCTTCCCCTCTGTTCCAGGTGTACTAGATGAGGTATTTAAACCTAATAAGGGCCACCCCATTATTTTTATTTCTTCACTGGAATGTAAACTACAAGACACCAGAATCTTTTCCTATTTTATTCTCTCCTGCCCATTTGCTCTGGCATAAAGTAAGAACTCAAACTCTTCTCCATAAGTTAGGTGAACTTATAGTGGTAATGATCTCACAATACATGATCATTATGCATCTCACCTGAAACTTAGGCAATGTCTGTTCATTGTCTTTCTGCAAAACTTCATAGAAGGGCATATTCACAAGACAAAGAAGCCATTTATGACAACCACTAGTCCAGAATTCAAAAGTTTCCAAAATTTTCATCCTCAATCATCTTATTTAAAAACTTGATGGAAATAGTTCAGTTTACATATAGGATTGTGAAGAGAAATCAATAAATAATTCCAAGTACCTATTAATATGTTCTGTATGTATTGTCCACTTACTGTCAGTCTTTATCATTCAATTCAATAAAAATAATTTGAAATTTAGAAGGCTTTCTTCAATACTCCACAAAACCAATCCCACTTTCATATGGTTCAGTACAGTCATACGTGCCCTTCTAAACATTTTGCCCACATGTTTTCATTCCTATGGTTTTTGTTTGGTTTTTGGACCACACCTGATAATGCACTGGGAACTACTCTCCATGCAGGGATCAAACCAGAGTCTTTTACATGCAAGACCAGCACTTACCCATGATACTGTCTTCCCCAGCCTCATGTGTGTTTTACTGATCCAGTATGCACGCATGCGTTGAAACAAATCTAAGTGCAAAGCATTAGCTAGACTAAATTCATTGCATGTTAATGTTTGTTACACAAGTTAAACTTGGGGTTAATGCAATTTTTTAATTTCACACTATTTCAGTTCATCCTCACATAAATTTCCATACAAACCAAGGCTCAGAGTACAAGGAAAATGCTTAATATATGTACAGAGAAAGGTGCCATTGACCTGAGCAAACAAGAATGTGTCTTGACCCAATTTAGCAGTCACCAGGAAGGATGCTTGATTTTATATGTAGAAAGGGCAAGAAAAGGTAGATGGCTAGTCCCAGATGACACCATTAGGAATTTGAGAATTGAGTGTCAACTTCATCTCCTGTATGACTGTTTCTTGTTCATTTTCTTAGCCAGTTCCAGAACCTCTGGTTTGAAGTGCTCCTTCTTTGCTCATCCTTTCAATCCGCTGAAGCAGAACTGTCTTTCACCCTCCCAATACTTAGTGTTTTGCTATGTAATACTTTCAGTGGCTGCAAATTCTTATACCTTATACTGTATATGTTTTTCACTGTTTTGCCATCCAACTGGTTGCCACATTCATGTGTAAAACAAATTTTTGACTCTTCGGTTGGGAATGTTTTAACTGTTTTGAAAATCATGTTTTGGAATTTGGTGTTAAGTATATGGAAAAGGGACTTGCTGGTTACTATATGGCATGGTCTCCATTTTGTTTTGAAATTATGTTTTAATAAAATGGGGACATGATACACAAGAATGTACGTGAGGAGGACTTTAGTCTGTGACAGGTAATCTGACTTAAGTGGAGAACTAGGTGGCTAGAAATGCTTATCATTTTTTCTTGGTTTAGAGCCACACCTGGCAATGCTCAGGGGT
Organism: Sorex palustris; assembly: GCA_028565675.1. Lineage (NCBI taxonomy): Eukaryota > Metazoa > Chordata > Mammalia > Eulipotyphla > Soricidae > Sorex > Sorex palustris. The sequence continues at coordinate 54,093,299 of JAOXYA010000019.1, read as the reverse complement.
TCCTCCTGGCTCTGCACTCAGGAATTACTCCTGGTAGTGCTCAGGGAACCATATGGGATGCTGGGGATTGAACCCAAGTTGGCCGCATGCAAGGCAAGCACCTTACCTGCTGGACTATCATTCTGGTCCAAAAATGCTTTATCTTTCTACAAAATTTGAAATTCTCCAACTGGAAAAAATGGATATACTGTGTTGCAGAAGGGTAGAAACTGATTCTGTTGGAAACTTCCAATGTTTAAATATTCAATTTGTGAGGATTCGAGTCCCAATGTGAAACATCAAACTAAATTCATATGTTACATTTGCTTTTGACAATTTAAAATTCACACTAAGGAGAAACCTTGTCATCTTAAAGAGGCCAAGAATTGAAGAACAAGTAGATAAATTAGCTAGCTAATCCATCTGAAAAGAGATCATTCTCAGAAAGGAAAAATCAAATTTCATCCTTTCCAGAGAGACAGAAGCACTTCTCTCCTTTCAGGGATACAGAATATGGAGCACTATAATAAACTCTGATTTTATACTTGTGAAAAGCCATATTCCAGGGGAGGAAAAAAAGTCCTATAGGCTCATTTTTATGCCATTTCTTGTGCATGGAATAATTGCCACAAAATCTCAGCACTCTCAATGACAATTAATGGCACTGAAGCCTCACATTAGGGTATTAATTTTGACAAATGGCGATGTAAAATAAAATCTTAACCCAGAAAGCTTTCTGAAAAAACGGTGCTCATTTTAACTCTAGGATATGTAGAATGCTGGGTGTCATCATTTATACACAGCTTATATCTGTTTTATCTTTTCATGGGAAAGCCACCCCAGAAAGTTTCTTGAAGGAATTCAGAAAAAAATAAACATATCTACTGTTTGGATATCCTTCATGGCTTATTGCTCACAGTCATGTTTTCACTCCGGAGTGTAGACAGTCTTTAATCCGTTGAAATATATCAGGAAATGATTTTGCTGAGCGAGACAGAGGGGACATTAGTGGAAGGGCTAGCACGGCATTGGAATGGTGGGGAAGGCCAATGCAATTATCTAGAAGGTCTGTTTATCCCTTATTCATTCTTCTCTACCTGAGGACAAATTTATTATTCAGCACCGTTAGCTGGAGCATTGCATCAGGAGTGAGATTAGAAAGTCCTGATTTATAAGGAGAATTATAGCTGGAATAAGAAATTCAGATAAGCAAAATGACTTAAAGGCGTTATTTTATTTTTTTTTATTTTTTAACTCTCCTCTGGTCCTTGGAATCTATGGGTATGTTATAGAATAATTAATATCAAGACTTGTACTATTTATGCCTAGGTACGCTCCTACTCCAAATACATAACTTTGTATTCAGTTGCTGTTTCATCTCTGAAGCAAAGGAATATGTAGCCATATAAATCATGCTGGTGCATGATAAATGTGCCATAGAACATTAGGTCCCATGTCCTGGGAGGGAAATGAATAGCCTTTGAAGGGGACAATGTTCTTCGAGTCTGCAGCAAGGGGCAAGAGGGAAGAGGTCCTTCTCATGTCCTCTTCAGAGTGAGCCAAGTTTCCTCAATTTATTCAGAGACACTTGGATGTTAATGACTTAATTATATATGTATGTTTTTATTTCTCGAAATCAGTTTGGGAAATATGAGAGGTGTGGAAAAGGAGAGAAGAGAGCCAATAAAAGATAAAAAGAGAGAGAGGAAGAGGAAGGGGGACCAGAGGAGGAAGAGAGGGAGAAAGAAAAGGGAGCAAAGAAAAGAGATGAGAGAAAAAGGGAGAGAGTCCAATACTGGATTAAAAAATAAAAAAAAACTTACACATTCCCAAGCTTTGAGGTGAGAGATCCAAAATTGAAAGCCTAAAAATGTATTTCTAAGTGCACTGATCGAAAACACTGAGCTAGTACTGATCTCTCTAGAATCAAGGTCACTCTAAGATCCCCCAAGAGAGGTAGGGGCATACCCCAGCTCCTGCCTTTCCAGAAATGACACTTGGACCTTTCTTCTCTTCTTGGTCACATGGTTTGAGATGAAGAATAATTTTGTAGTTAGCAGAGCAGCACCCCAGGACCAAGATGACACTTCTGGGTTGAAAAATAAAGGTATTTTGTACGTCCTAAATGCAATCTGCTGAAAGGCAGACGGGAAAGCAGGTGTGGGGGTTCATACAATAGACACCACAGACTTCACCTGCATACTAATGGCAACACAAATGGGCAGAGGGCAAAAGAATGGATGGGCAAGGGTTTCCGATGCCAGAACATTTTGAAAATGATCAGATGCCAGCGCATTTTGGAAATGATGTCTTTAATCCTGTATGCAGGAAGCTATAATTAGTCTAATGTACCATACTTAAGCAAAGTAATATCCATGAGAACCATTCAATTCTCTTGACAAATCATATTTTTTCCTGGAATATCCTTTAATCCTTTAGGATCAAATTATCCCCATATACTACAGAGTTTATTTTTATTCTTAAAATTACAACCTACAGTTTCGTTCTCTGTCCTCCAGTTCATATTCCCCCACCCCAAAGAGTGGGGCAACTTTCAAACACTCAAATTAAAGTGTCTTATAACTAGTTAACTCATTTTAAAATATTCAAATTATAGGGACCGGAGCGATAGTATGGCAGGTAGGGGATCTATCTGCCTTGCATGCGGGCAACCCAGGTTCAATCCCTGGCATTCCAGTTGGTCCTGTAAGCACTGTCAGTCAGGAGTAATTCCCGACTGAAAAGCTAGAAATAACCATTAAGCATCACTGGGCCATGCTCAAAAACAAAAACAACAACAACAACAAAAACAAAGTATAATGGGATCGATCACGATCACGATCATCCTGTTGTTCATTGATTGCCTCGAGCAGGCACCAGTAACGTCTACTTCGTCCTAGCCCCGGGATTTTAAAAAGTGCCATATTCAAGGCTCTTTCAGGGTTAGAAGAATGAGACCCATCATTGTTACTGGTGTTTGGCATATTGGATACGCCACGGGGAGTTAGCCAGACTCTGTCGTGTGGGCAGGTTACATTCAGTAGCCTGCCAGGTTGTCCAAAGTAAGAATGACATAATAAGGTGTCGCGTGGCCGCGAATGTGGATGGAATGGTGATGTTTAAAAGTTTATATTATGCACCACAGTTTTAAAGTGCATGTGTGGCGCTCCAAGTTAGGAAATTGCACTTCAAATCTGGCAAACACCTCTATTAAGAGTTTACCGGACCACTAAAGTCCAGTGGACTGGGTGTTTATCCTGCATGCTGCCAAGGCAGGGTCAAACCACACCCCTTCCTCTCGTTTCCTGAGGTCGACCAGGAGTAATTCCTAAGCCTGAGCGATAAGTAAACCCTGAGAACCACTGAGTGTGGCCCCTCAAAAAATGGTTATACAGAATTCTCATTCAAGCTGCATTTTTCTAATGAACACTGGTAACCCCAGATTTAAGAAAATTATTCAACTGCAATAGAAATGCTGTCAAGACGTGCCATAGATTTATTTGTATATTATTCATTATAGCATGGGGGGTTGAGGGATGGGCGATGCTGCATCTAACCTCTCAGGATGCCCGGGGTCCCCCTGAATCAAATTGTTCTTGGCCACCCACATCAGCAGTTCAAAGCAGGGCCTGGGAAACAGCATAGCCTGACCCTGTATGGCCGGGACGCCCCAAGGCCACCCCTAGTGATACGCAGGGATCTCAAGGGGTATTGGAGGGGGGCCCACATCATGCTGGGGATCACACCAGGGTCAGCACATGCAAGGTATTCCTCTTAACCGTTGCGTTCTCTCTCCGCCCACCCCTCACTGTGGTTTGCAAATTCTATGCAAACAAGAACCCTGGGCACCTATTTCTGAATGCCATCAACAAGCACCCAGAGGAGTGTCAAGGTCATCCTCTGACAACTAGAAAGGATGAGATCTGAACGCCGAAAGCCACTGAATCCAAGGTAAATGCATCATGCCGCTCACTGGCTCCAGCCCCTCCCATTTGCACAAAGAAACTTCAAATGGCAAAAGCACCAAAGCACTGGACCAGCCCTCCCCTGGGACCTTGTCAAGCCTTGGAAGCCAGGGCTGGGCCGGATGCAGTCCCTGGGAGCTCAGCTGTGCTATTCCCACGGCGGCTCTTCTGGCTTCTGCTTCCTTTGACTAAGTCCCAGGGCCCTGTATTGCCCGCTCCTCAAACAGCAGCACCCGAATCACTGCAGCATGCAGAAACAAACCCTGCTATAGAGAGGTCTGCAGAGCGGGCAAGGACAGACGAACAGAAGTAGGAGAGCAATGACATCCAGGCCTGCCCGGAGCCCACGTTTCTCAGCCAGAACCTCAGGAGTCTCCCAGAACTGAGAGTCCCTGGCAGGGAAAGGTTGGGAAACTGGGCACTGCACTTAGAAAAGATGTGGTGGGACTGTGAAATATTATCCCTGGATAGGTCAAGGAAAAGGCACTAGAAGCATCTGGGAGGAGGTAACGAAAGCCCTGCTGAGCGCGGGGGGCTCTGCTCAACTGTGTCTATTAAACAATCTCCTGGCCAGAGAGTTTGCCTCAGAACCTAGAGCTCAAGTTCTGATTAAGGGTCATGCCTGGAGGAGGTGGGCAGCGTGTGCCACCCAGCAGTTAACCAGCATCCTGACTTCAAGGGGACAGGGCAGAGCAGTTGCTGCCGGATGGTCGGAGGGAGCATCCTTGCATCATGAAGCCTCCTCGCCTCCTTCAAGCGGGAGTGGCTATGGGGCCACCCAGTACCTCACCCCCACCCCTGCCCCCAGCCAGGACGCTGCGAGGTCTGGCCAGCAGGGGAAACCAGGCAGCAATGAACATGGGATTCCTGGAAGTCAATGAGAACCACCTAGAGGAACCACCTAGGTCTGTCTTAGAGGAAAAACATGGGCTGGGATGTTGAGGCAACCTCAGGGGATGCCCCGCAGTTCCCAAAAGAGAACTGGGGGCTCTAGAGGTCAGGAAGAGAAGTGGTTGGTGGGAGAGTGGAGTGTGGGATCAGGGAGAAGGATACAGGAGGGGTCTTGCTCCATGGGAGAAGGGGACACTAAGGGTCTGCTCCACTCGCCTGATTTCCCACGTGATGGGGAGCAGATGTCTGTGCGGGAGACTGTCCCCTCAATACCCCTAGCACAGCCCTTGCTCTGTCTCTCAGCCTGTGTCACTACACGGGAACAAAGACCTGGTGCTTAAGTCACTTGTCCCGGTTCCCAGCATCAGCCTCGGTGCAGCAAACTTCCTGCTCTTCACATCTCTCTACAAAAGTCAAGGCAGTAACCTGCCCCCTGGCTGTCCTGCAGACTCACTCTCCTCTCCAGCACTCACTCCAGCCCTCGCCACGGGCCCGAGAGAGACTGGGATGGGTTTCTCCATGACTGAGCCTGGGAGTTATGGCGGGACACTTGCTCTGTGTGATGGGAAGGTTTGTGGTTGCACAGACCCTACGGGTAAAGGAACGGTCTGTGGGTGCAGAGATCATGGGGTCATAGGCCTTCAAAGAACAGAGCCACAAGAGGCTGGGGAGAGACCACAAGGGTGAAGTCCTTGCTCAGCAGACACCAGCCTGCAAACATCTCTGGGTGAAGCCCTGAAGTCCTTGGACACCACCCCGGTGACAAGGGGTCCTCATACCACAACTTCAGTCAGTGGGCAGAGCATCACGGGCAGCCCCTGGGAGCAGCACTTGTGAGGCCCTAGGAGTGAAAGATAAAAGATAAATTTCTTTAAAATTGACATCAAAGGGCTGGAGCGATAGCACAGTAGGTAGGATGTTTGCCTTGCATGTGGCCAACCTGGGTTTGATCCCCAGCATCCCATATGGTCCCCCAAGCACCACCAGGAGTGATTCCTGAGTTCAGAGCCAGGAATAACCCCTGAGAATCACTGGGTGTGACCCAAAAAGCAAAAAAAAATTGCAAACACTGTACAATACATGTAAAGAGCCAGGAATAACCCCTGAGCATAGCTGGGTGTGACCCAAAAAGCAAAAAAAAAATAAATAAAATAAATAAAATAAAATAAAATTGACATCAAAACTAGGAGCAGAATTGACAGACTTGTAGAGCTGGTCGGACACGGCAATACTGTTGCCCGCACAGATGATACTGAAGACCGGTGCATGGGGCTATCAGGGAGGACAGAAGGTGGAAAGGAGGAAGAGAAGCGAGCACTGGAAGGACTCGGCCAGGGGGAGCCCCTGGGGAGCACTGCTCGGTGCCCTGGGATGAGGCAACCTGTCCCTCCCACTGGCCCAGCTGAGACCAGCGTCCAGAGCAGGGGTGCAGCAGTGGGTGGGCTCTCAGCTGATGTGCTGGGCTCACCTGTTTTGGGAGACGAGAGCCCACTCCCAAAATAGGTGAGCCCAGCACATCAGCTCCAGGATAGCCAGGACAAGTGCCTGGGATCTTCAGACGCCCCCTGGAATCTCTCCCAGGCCTCAGCACTAGCAGGACAGCGCTGAGCGGGGTCCACCCAGAGCAGGGCACCCACTTGCTGATAGGACATGCAGCCCCAGCTCATTCAATCACCCCCACCCCCACACGACCCACAAGCCCAGGCTGCTGCTTCAAGAGACAAAAGCCAGGAAGCAAGTGCAAATCTGGTTCCCGAGGAGCATTCTGGGACAGCTGCCAACCTCCACCCTGGGAAGGCCATTGCACATTGGCAAGAACTGCCCTCCCCGCAAAGAAGAATACTCAAAAGCTTTGCGAAGCTTGGGCCGGAGCGATAGCACAGGGGGTAGGGTGTTTGCCTTGCACGCAGCCGACCTAGGTTCGATCCCCGGATCCCATATGGTCCCCTGAGCACCGCCAGGGGTAATTCCTGAGTGCGGAGCCAGGAATAACCCTTGAGCATCGCTTGGTGTGACCCAAAAAGCAAAAAAAAAAAAAAAGCTTTGCAAAGCTGCCCTATGGCTAAGAGCTCATAGGGAAACGTTAGATCAAGAACGTTCATGAAGTCTTGGTCCGAACAGGAGTCTGGGGCTCTCTCAGGCTCTCCGGCGGCCTCACACCTCATGGGATGCGATGCTAAGTCTGGACCAGCATGTCTAAAGGCCAGAAATGATCACTCCTGCCCAGCACCCTGCTTGTAACCAAGGCTGTACCACAAAGACCCGGTCACTGCCCCACTCTGGGAAGCAACTCCAACTTTGAACAGAAAAGAGGCAGGAACTAAAGCAGTTCCCACTAAACGCCTCTCAGAGTCACCGACTTTGCAGCAGAGTGTGACGGCCAAATCCAAGGGTGCTCTGGAAAGCAGCAGAAAGTGGGGAAAGGGCAGAGGGGAGCTATATACACGATGCTGAGAGGGCAGCTGAGCCCAAAAGCTCGTCCTAGGCCAGCACAGGGCCATGGGAAGCTGCAACAAGATGCTCTATGACTTACAGGTGCTGGCTCCGGCATCTGGCTCTAGGATATCTGAGCCAAACCCATATCCACAATGGCACATGGGTACGGGCCAAATGCTGCCTGTCACAGATGGGAGAGAACCACCTTGGAGTCTGCCAGGGGACTGAGTGTGGAGGCAACTCAGGCACAGTGCTGCCCTCAGTCCCGGACAGTCCACGCAGCGTCAGCACAGTGGCCTTTGGAGAGAAAAAAGAGACACACAGCTGTATCCTGCCTGCACGGCCACTTCACTCCTGAGCCCCATCCAGGGTGGCTCAGAGCACTCTGACAATTGCCCAAGGAACAGCGCCCACCGAGCTCTGGTCATGAAGCCCATCCTATCTTGAGCATAACCTCCAAAGCATAACCGTACAGGCTATTGCGCCCTGCGACCATCAGTCAAAGCTCCATCTCGCAATCAGCCCCAACCTTCTGCCCATCTTGCCTTTCATACCAATCGGCATAGCAGGTGAGCAGTCCGGCACTCAGCCCCCAGGAAAGGGGCCCTCTTCACCACTGTCTCTGGGGCATCCCGGAGCAGAGGTGAGATCATAAGATGACAGTCTCCTCTCTTGAGAGGTTCCTTAATGTTCCTTGCTCAGGATGTTGATCATAGGGAATACCTGCAGAGGCCCTGAGGCACCCAGAAAAGTGCTCTGATGACCTGCTATGTGGCTCCAAAATCTGTTACGTGTGTCCCTAGAAGGCTGAGTACGGCAGTACCTGGTGCCATCCTGTGCTGGGGTGCTAGGAAGCAGCTGTGACTTCACAGGCTGTGCCAGACCCCCCTCGCTCAGTGTGCACGGTCACTGGTCACTTGATAAGCCAGGTCATGGCTTCCACGGCTTCTAAGGCTCACTGGACAGCCAGTAGTAACCCAGTTATAGACAGATTTTTCTGTCTTCAAAAGAACTCTCTAAATGTTTGGCTGAAAATGGCTGGGATTGTCTTCAGATTCTACTGCTGAGGACCGAATAAGTGAGCTCCAAGATGAAGTGCAGAGACTCTCCAGGAAAGAGCAGAAAATGGAAGAGTATTCAGATTCTAAGTGGCATGGTGCAGTCCCCCTTAGAGATCTGATGAATGCATCAAATATCTTCGTTCTCTGTCACTGATGCACAGAGCCTAGTGGATTGGCAGGGCCATACATCCACATGGCACCGGAGGACAAAGCAGCTAACCCTCTCACAGAACTCTGTCCTCCTTCATAGTTTCTGGATTCTGGGGACCCTCAATAAATGGGTCAGAGTCACACAAATGAGCTGCATGTTGTTTTCCATATCCGAGATGGCCCCCCGTGGGCACTGAAACTTTCTCTTACTATGTTGAATGGATCAAATATGGTAACTTGGTCGTTCCAATTTAAAAGGGTTGGAAGTGTTTTGTAACCCGAAAAATGCAAACTAACCATGTCAATGTGCACAGAACTCATTAAGAAAGGTGGGGATAAAAACTGACCAAAAATGTTTGGCACTATCCCATGATCTTTCTTCCAGGAGAGTCAGTTTTTCCTTCTGAAGGGTCTGGGTCTAGAAAAGAAGGGATGATAATTTTGTCTTCAAGAACCAAACTGAGTAGTCACTGCATTCTCTGCTTACTTACAGGAAGAATGTTCTATAGACTGAACACCAAGAAAATTCACAGTGCATCTCATCTGACCGTTCAATCAAGTCTGAAAATAGTGGAAATGATGTGTTTGAATCATGTAGAGTGAGGACCCTCCTTGCTCAGCTGCGGAAAGAACAGCGATCCTTTGAGAGGATATGTTTAAGGCATTAAAGGGCAAAGTTAGAGGTCTCCTTCATTCTTAGTTTAACATGGCTACAAAAAATAAATATTGCCAAAGTCAAGCAGCCAGTCCAACAATTTAACCTCTCCTGAGGTCTGTGCTGACCCAACAGACTTTCGAATGTTCAGAGTGATTTGCAAAGGAAAGACACTTCATCTGGGGGTCAAGAGCTGTCTTCAGACTCATCAAAGAGATTTAAAAGAATGTTTCCAACCCAACTTGTCCTTCACTTTCATCGTTTTGGAGCACCCTGCTAAACAGCTAGTGACAGTAAACATGCATTTAACAGTCTGCTTCAACTACATCTCTTTCCCAGCCAAATTGCACCCATAAAGTTAAAACAGAACCTCTTTGGATTCTCAACAAACACAAACTGGATATTTTATAGCTTGTGCAGTGACTACAGTGTGTTGCCTTTCTTAATTAGCATATATATGGATACCTTTCTTTCACGGCATGTTATTATTGTGGCTGTAATTCAATAGAAGTACCCTAAACATTTACATTGTGGGGCATTGTTATGATTGATGCCAATGGAACCACATACACACAGTTGTATATCTGCCTTCAAAGTCACTTCATTTTGCATTCTCATATTCCTTTTTAAGAAGTAAAAATATGATAGCTTTGGAGCTTGCCTTGAAATTTTTTATGGTTCTCTCTAAATGTTACCTTTTTGCATACTCTATTCTCCATAACTATTTGGGGGATCAGTTCTGTCAGATGACTGCATTTTCTCCTTTGCAATCTTTCATGATAGGTAATGAGCTGTTCTCTTAATCTCTTCTTTTGGAGTTTATTATTAAAAAAGTAGACATTCCCCCCCCTCCGGTCAATAATTAGGCTTACACTCAGCCTCTCTTCAAAGTGATATGTAAATGCTCAAAAGCACAAATCTATCAGAGAAGCTGACTATAATTTCAAAATAAATTATCATAATTTCTGTATATTGTTCTAGCCCCCTCATCCATCCCCAGCCCTAGAAATCAATGGAATAGGACTCAGATGAATGAAATGTTCATGAAACAATTTCAATTAGCTCCTCTTGCTCCATTATTTCTACTTATGACACAATGGACATAGCAAACTGCTTCACCACAAAACCCAGAACCCTTGGGCACCTTCATCTGCAAGAACTATGGTTTGTATCCAGATGTGTACCTTAACACCTAACCTAGTGTTTCCAGTCTTCCTCTTTCAAATACAGAAACAGTCAGTAGCAACTTGGGAAGAATAATTTAAAAAAATGTAAAATGTTTAGCTGGGACCAGCAATATCAAATTTAGAAATTTCAATTGAGGATAACCATCCAATTAGACCTTCATGTCTTAGGTTTAAAGTCTTCGAGAGGACACAGATCAAGGTTCCAAGATAGAATCCAAAACTGCTGGGACTTAGAAAACTTTCAGGTTTGTGGAAATGATTCTATACACCAGACGAGTCTATGTCCATGATCTGATTTTATATTCAAGGCATTTCTCTGTAGTAGAAACAATGATTCTTTTCTAATATGAGGTTATTGAGGACCAACAGTTTCTTGAGTATAAAGAAGCTTAGGCTGAGATTTTGAGATAAGCTGTTCTAATCAATCCTGCTTTTCATCATCACAGAATGCAGAGCAGGAAGTGAGATATCCACCATACCTCTGTAGCCCCCTCTCTCTCTGAGAATTGAGAACGCAGCATGGAGAGCAGTAAACACATCACGATGATGGACACAATGGTACCAGCTATTACTTTGGACTCATTTATCCCTCTGTTAACTCAGTTACTCAACCTGTTACCCCATTCACCCCACCCGTGCGTGGAATATCTATAATCCGCAGAGACTCTCAAACCCCAGACCCCTCCTTTTAAGCTCCCATTAGCTCAAGAGAGTATAAAGCACTTACAGCTTCTGAACATGTTTCTACTTAGTACAACAAAGAAGCTCAGAGTCTTAGATCTCTCCACCATGAAATAACATTACTTTCAGATTTCTTTTTTTTTGTTTTTATTATTCATGATAAAAAATATTTCAGTACAAAAATAAAAGGTACCATTTCATTGGAATGTGTTGATCATTAACATTTAAGGAACATTTTAATAACACTAAAAAAAGATCCATGTCGAGTAGTACATAATACTCTATAAGGATTTGAATTCTCAGCATATAGTCCAAATAATGTTCTCGTGAATAAAGGCCAATGTAAGAAAGAAAAAAAAGCATAATTTTTGAAATAACCATCCAGTGAATATCAAATGTCAAGCTTGGTTACAAACACATTCACTATTTTTTCCAGCAATATATACATATTGCTTCACCCCCTGAAATTTGCTGATCTGCAACCAAAATAAATACAGTCAGAATCCTGCTACATGAGGTCGTTGCTTTATCCACAGGTGACTTTGCTGCTCTGAAATGCAAATAAATCTATGGTCTACCTTCCTCATACATACCACATCATTTTTAAAACGCAGAGTAAATAAAAGGTGACTCACACCAAAATGCACATGATTCATCCAGAATGTCCACTTTCTGGAATATGCAGCCAATTATGCCCTAGACCCGGGTGTTGAAAATGTACTGGAGTCTTAACTCCATCAGAGGGTTTTAAAATCACCAGGAAGGGTGATACTGACAGAAAGAAAAGAGTTCCATTTCTTTCCCCCCAGTGTGTTGGTTGTCCGGGGAGCTGACACAGAGGAGCTGCTGCCTATTTCCGAGAGGGAAACCAGTTGCCAGACTTGAAATTGCTGCTGGGATTACAGCAAAGTCCCAAACCTACTCGCCACACAAGCAAACAGCTACTTACATGGAAGAGAGCAAGATGAGATTGAAGAGCCTGAAACTCTCATTCTGCGTGATCCTTCACAGCAACTATGGATGACATTTAAAAGACTTCAAATTAAGGGGGCTTAGCGATCAGATTGCACTGGGGAGAGAGGTAAGGACTTGTCAATAGAGGAGGTGGATGCTTTTAGAAAGGTTGGTAGACAAATCAGTATATAGATATATTTTTCATTACAGTGTGTATTATATTATGTATTGCCACAGTGTAGTTCTTTTTGCAACGTTGTATGTTTAAAGTAGGTTTAAGGGAGACTGCTCCCAGCTAAGTTTTGTTCATTTCTGTGTACCTGTAAATCTCAGTCGTTCTCTACATTTGGTACACACATAATTGACTTAAAAATGGGGGAAATTTTAAGTCATTTCAGATATAGCAAGGCTAGAGTTTAAGCCATGTGTCAAATCAGGTAGTCAGATGACTATATTAAAAATTACAGACTCCCGTAGTTCAGTCATTCTTTGGGAACTAATCATTGAATATTATCACGGATGAGTCCTTGGATGAAATTCTCCCCATCCTCTGTCCTCCAGGAAAGCTTCCCATATTACTTAAGCATTCAAAACCATACTAGACAAATGAGAATCAATTCTATCTCTATAGAACTCCAGGGAAGTATAAGGCATTCTTCTGCGGTAAATCACGCCATTAATAATATTACCCCATTTTAAGTGGTATGAATGAATTTAGTGACTAATTGACAATATGTCAATGGAAGAGTTTAATCTTAAGTGCATTCAAAATGCAGCTGACTTTGAAGTTACAATCAAAAGCCCAAAGTCTTCTGGGTATGTTAAAAAATTTCATCCAAACTTTTAAAAGTTAATAGAAAAAGTCTAACACCCCCTCCAACCAATGTTTGAAGGTTGGTCTTGCAAGGCTTAAAAGCCAGGTATAGTGTAGAAAAATTAAACTCTGGTTAGGGTCCATTAATTATAATGCAATGCCTGAGCCAAACAACAGCTTGGCCTTAAATCAATACTCAATTAAATACTTCCTGCAGTTCTAGCCATTAATTGCTCTGAAGCTTAGAAAATAACATTCTAACTGCTTGTAGAAAGGTAATCAAAATTGGTGTGTGAAACTTAAATTTGGTTCCTTTGTGATTATCTTTCCTCAACAAGGAAAATTAACTCCAGTGACAAATGCCCCCCAATCTATTGAAAATTGAATACAGCAGGCAATGAATTGTGGGGGGAAGATGACAGTTAGTTTGTCTTAAAGTAAAAATACCATGTAATAGCATCTCTCTCTCATCCTGGAAACTGTCATTTTTATGTTAGATCGTGAGACAGGGACATCAAGAAGTCTTGTTGCCCTCACATACTGCATCGGAAGGAAAATGTATAAGGTGAAGGTCTAACATATTTTGGCTTCTGCTTGGAAGGAAACAGAGTTTTTGGTCATTCTATTCTTGGTGTTCATCGATCACTCCTTTCAAGCTTAAGGAACCCTATGTAATTTTAGGGACCTGAACTGGATCTAACATTCAAAGCAAGTGCCCACTGTACTATCTCTTCAGCCCACACTAGGTTTTCCTCTTTTGCTATACTTGTACATTTTAACTCAAGTCTAAGCACAGATCAACTCACCCTGACAAAGGATAATTAACTTCCACATGATTCTTCTACAACTAATGCATCTTCGGAAGGCAGAGTGAGCAGTGGGACCAATACAGAAACAAACGAGGAGAGATAGGGTGAAGGGATTTTCTTTCAGAAAGAGCTGAAGAACTTAGACACCCACAAAAATCATCACCATGATTAAACAGTTAGGGGAAGTCCATATAAGTAGGGGGGGGAAAACAAGTATAAGTCCTTCCCAGACAGGGGAGCTCCACAAGCACTATAACTGCAATCAGAAAGTATCATTTTCAAATAAAGTCAGATCTCACCTCTGCATATGCTGGGACAAGAGTCTGGCTGTAAGCAAGTGTGGAAAGGAGACAATGTGGAAAGGAGAACGTCATTCTGGAAACAGTTCTTTCTTGCAGAGATTCATGTCTTAATGCAAATGATTTACATGTATTGTACAGTGTTTGCAAATTTTATTTTTTTTGCTTTTTGGGTCACACCCAGCAATTCTCAGGGATTATTCCTGGCTCTGCACTCAGGAATTATTCCTGGTGGTGCTTGGGGGACCATATGGGATGCCAGGAATTGAACCCAGGTCAGCCGCAAGCAAGGCAAACACCCTATCCGCTGTGCTATCACTCCGGCCCCAGTGTTTGCAAATTTTGAGGGGTGCCTTCCAAGCACTGCTGGGGAAACTGGAGACCATTCCCTGTATGCAGGGCCTGATGGTTCCACGAGCTGGTCTGGCAATGGGAAGCTGCTTAGACACAAGAGTTCTGGGAGATTCAGATTCTCTACCTGGCAATACTCAGAGAACTGTGCAGTGCTGAGAATCACAAAGGAAGTTATGCACAAAGCCCTCCAGCCCCCCACCCAGCTCAAGTTTTATCTGATAGCAAGTTTGATACTCTCAAAGTGGCAGTGTCCTAACAAGAACTGAAACACTGAAAGAAACAACCATGTTTCTAGATTCCTAAGAGGAGGGAGATCACCTGGCCACAACAACCCAGCACACTGACAGGTGAGTAGCGAATCAGTTTCCTACTCGCAATTAGAGTTATCAGAGGAACTGAAGAATTTCTAAAGTCCTAAGGACTATAAGCATATAGTAGACAGTAAAAAAATACGGGTGCAATATGAGCAGAGGAACGGAAATCCTACAAAACCACCAAAAGGAAATACTGGAGATCAAGAATCCCGAAAAAATATAAGGAATGTCCCCCATGGGCTTGCTTATTAGCAGGCAGGACATTCCTGCAGAAAGTGTTTCTACACCTGAGGATAACTCAGTAAAACCTTCCCAGATCGGATGTCAAAGAGAAAACTGAAAATGTGCACAATTTGTAGTACAACCCTGGGACAATTAGAAAGTGCAAAACTTTCATACAGTATGAATGCTAGAAGGAAAATAAACAAAAAATATGAACCAAGAAGATTCCAATAAATATGAGATACCAAATTTCTCAGGTAGAAATCTCAAAGGCTGTCAAGAAGGGTAAGTACATATGTATACATACATGCATCTCATTTCAAGCTACATAAAGTCAAAGAAAAATGCTGAATTAAATCATAGAGAACTCAAGTCTCACCAGCAAAAGTATAAACAAAAATTTTATGTGATTTCTCCAATGCCTGTAAATAAGAATGGAGTGAAACATTTAAAATTATGAATGGGGACACTTTCACCCCCCAACAATCCAAACTCCATAAAACTGTATTTCAAAATCGAAGGACAAGTAAGGACTCTCAGAGAAACAAAAGTGGAGGGGATTGGTTGCCTCTTTACCTTCCTATCAAGAAATACTCAAAGTGTTGGGTTTTTTCAAGGAAGATCATGTAGATTCAAAATTCAAAACTGCCTTCAAAAATCAAGAAGAGTAAATGAAGGTGGATAAAACCTTATTTTTAGCTCACAATGAAACAGAAGGCTAACAATTGTTCAAAATGTAACAATGGGTTCAAATATAAATACCACATACATCTATGATATATGCTTATTTATTAGGAAAATTGATGAGACATACAGGGATCACTGCACTGTTTTCAGGTACATACAATACAAGGGCTTGTGAGGAAGCCTAATGTTGGATCAGTCGCTGGGGTCGCTTGTGATTGTCCACTGACAACTCTAGAAGCCCCATTATAAAGTAAATGACATACAATTGATATGCTGAGATAATGTACCCTTACAAATGCTTAATTAAAACTGCACATACACAAGGAAAAGAAAAAGACATGAAGAGAAAACTTTCAACAAAGAACTGGAATACCAAATAGGATTCACCTAATCAACTCTCTCAGTAAATTTGACTAAATGAAGAATTTTAATGTAGGCAAATGACCGTCTGCTGAGACCACCAGAGAGGGGTGAATATCAAATCTGTCCACGCAAAGACAGTGCCCAGCGCACAATGGGGTCCGCTACGAGAATGAAGCTGCAGTGTGGATTGACTTTCAGCATCCACTGTGGGCAGGCAGTGTTGATCATTGTGGGGACAGGGGTCAGCCAAAATCTCTACGTAAAATATTTTGCTCAGTTTTTGCCATGAAGAAAATACTATTCTAGACACATGAGTCTATTTTTAAGAAATCTAATATAGGCTTCTCCAGGCTTCTGGGGGTAGAGCATCCTCTTTGGGATGAAGTTTCACTGCTAGAGATACCAGTGTCCTGTGGTCCCCTGCACACTGGTCTCTTGACCTACACTTGACTCTTGACCTGTCCCTCCATGGGAATCTTTGGAGACTGAGCAGGGGCTGGCAGGTCACCAGCAAAGAGAAGCATTTCACAGGCACCTCCTTGAGCTCCTGTGGACTCCACATTTGCCCTATTAGCCTTTCACGACGGCCTTTGTTCCCTCTGTTGCCCAAGCTGATCTGAGCCATCCCAGCAGGGCTGTGTGTGAACCGCCCCCTTGCTCCTGCCCGGAGCCCCAAACAGTCTTGATGTAGCTGCTTGCTTTTGCTCCTTCCCTTCTCTGTGCACCTAACCACCTTTTTGATCAGATGTTCTCTATTAGGGCATCAAGCAACTTCTTGATGTTCCCCAGACCTGGCAGTTCAGAACTCCCAGGTGGAGAAGATGCATAGCCCGAGCCCTCTTTCTGCAGGAAACTGTAAAATGTTCTCTTAGAATCTTCTGGCCCTCCCATCCCGGGAGCATTTGAAAGCCCTCCCCTGGAGTGGGAACTGAGAGCAAGTGCTCTCTGCCTAGCATGACCAAAGGTGTGGGGATCAGCTGCCCTTTGAAGCTACAATGACCTTCTCTTTCTCGCTCGCTCTCTCTCTTGCTCCTCTGGACAGATGTCTACCCAGCTCCTGATCAGCAGGAAATCACCCTCTGTCTCATCTCTTCCACTTCAGAGTTTGCCTTAAAAATTCCTGGTTCAGGTCTCTAAAGTTTTGTTCTAATATCTCAGCTTTTTGGAGATTTAGAAATTGTTTTCGAGTGTTTGTCCTTGGAATCAAATGCCCAGTTGTAATACATAGAAATGGTCACCAAGGAAAGGCACCAGGGCTGACCTTCTTGGTCTTGTCCTCTGCACTTTAGCTCTAACGGCGGTATACGACAATGGAGGCTGGCTCAGACACCTTGCTAAGTACTCATGTGTCTCATCCATTTCACACCCAGAATTTAACCAATGACTCACTGAATTACAGGAGAATTAAGAAACTCATCCAAACTCATCCTCCTCCAAAAAGTGTTGCTTTTCAACCTGTTATGCCTGAGGACCCAACCTGTCTGCAGACCAGTACACTGACCAACTATTGTAACCAAGGAAGTATAGATCAGTGGTTCCTATGCTGTCTCGACCTGTGGACCCACAGTTGGAAATCAATTAGAAGGTATTTATAACTGCCCTCCACCTCCCACTGTTAGGCAGGTAGGATAGAGAATTCTTACCAGAATGATAAGAATTGTTGGAAATGATCACTCTGGACAAGAACTGAGTGTTGAAAGTAGGTAAAGGGATATACCTTTCAGTATCTGTATTGCTAACCATAATGCCCATAAAGAAAGAGTGTGTGAGAGAGAGAGACAGAAAGAGAGAGAGAGAGAGAGAGAGAGAGAAAGAGAGAGAGAGGAAAGGTGCCTGCCATAAAGGCGGGGGCAGGGGTTGTAACTGTGGACACTGGCTGGTAATGGGAAATGTACACTGGTGAAAAGTGTGTGTTGGAAGATTATATTACTGAAACTCAATCATGAACAATTTTGTAACTGTGTAGCTCACTGTGATTCAATTAAAATAGAAATAATTTTTTTTAAAAAAATGAAAATTTAAATGTAAAAAAATCAGAAGGCAAAAAATATCACATCTTACCTTGTCTATGTAAAAACGCATTTGCTAATGCCTAACTTAATGGGTAGCAAAATTATAGTGTTATTTCTATATTGATAGAGGCTTTGATCATTCGTAATAAACTATTCAGACATCCTCAAAATGAGTCAAGATTAGACTGCCCTGCTCCCATGACCTACATTCCTGAGTGCGGAAACCCACCCAGAGAGAACAGAGCAAGAGAGAAAATAAATCAGCGGCCAGTTCTGTTTTCCATGCTGACTTCAGCCAGGGTGATTCTTCCCTGGTATCAGATATTTCCCTGGAACTCATGTTCATCAAAGCTAAGCTCTTCTCCTATGCCTAAAATTACATTAGCCTGCTATGTATTGCTTCTCTTTAATTTTACGAAAACTTTATAACTAATCACATCCTGATCCTTAAAATGCAAAGGAGAAATAAGCTCTTAAGAGCAAACATGAGCAATATTGTTATTAGATTGTGACAAATTGTTTAAAAGAAAAAAAAAAGCTAAAATGTGGAACTTGGATTCTAAGTGCATTATACTAGGAGATTTCCAGTCTAAAAGTATAATCCTATTTTCTGCTCTATATTTGCCGAATCAAGAACTTCGGGGAGAACTGATGATATATTTACTTATAAGGCATTTGCATAAATTAAATTCCAGGACTTAATATAGTTAAATCCAATATGAAAGTCAGTATTTCCCATTTTGATGTTTCTACCCAAAATCACCTTGTGTAAATTTTCCTTCGTTTATGTATTAAAGAGGATTTACATACATGTAAATTTAAAAACATATGACACGGACGGAAATCTCAGAAAAGGTGGGAGGAAGTCAAAGGAAAAGTTAGTTTGGTTTCCATGGTACCCGAAGCGCCAGTTTAATGCCAGCCAGGATAGCAGCGTTACGTCACTACCCAACCCTGGGAGATTTGGTACAAAGACTAAGGTCCTGAAGTGTGGCGGGAGAGGAAGGGACACGCTCCTGGGTGATGATGGGCACGTGCTGGGAGCCAGTACTGGGAGCAGAAGGGGAGGCGCACTTACCTGCAGGCCCCAGCCGCCGGGCCCATTGGAAACAGTGCTGCCCCATAAAGCCTGGGTTCCCTCTCCCGGCCGGAGCACTGGACCTCAGGGTGCCAGGGTACCTGCAGCTGTAGATGGAGCCAGAGCCTGCGTCGGGGTGCGGATGCGGCTTTGTCCGCTGCCTTCTCACCTGTGTACCCCAGGCCCGGGCCCTGTCAGCGCAACCTCTGTGTCAGGCTTTTGCCCAGAGCTCTGGTCTCAAAGGGGGCCAGCAGAGGAGGCACGCACTGCGCTCGCCTTGCACACTGCTGACCCGGGTTCGGTCCCCGCACCCCATATGGTACCTCGAGCCCTGTGGGAATGATCCCGGAGCTCAACCCTCCCCCAACCCCAAAAGAAGAGAGAGAGAGAGAGAGAGAGAGAGAGAGAGAGAGAGAGAAAGAGTGAGTGGTGAGGGGAGGGGGGTTCTTCTCCCTGCCTGCAACTGCAATCACCTGCCAACACCTTCCTCTGTAGAACCCAACAGAAACCCTCAGGCAAGGAAGTGGGAGGTGGAGCTTTGGTCTTGTCTTTCTTCCTTTCTTTCTTCTTTTCTTCCTTCCTTCCTTCCTTCCTTTCATTTTCTTTCTTTCTCTCTTCTTTCATTTTTTTTTCAATTGAATCACCGTGAAATACACTTACAAAGCTTTCATGATGGGGTTTCAGTCATACAATGCTCAACACCTGTCCCTCCACTAGTGTAGATTTCCCACCACTAATGTCCCCAAAGTCCCTCCTGCCACCCACATCTATTCTATGGCAGGCACTTTTCTTTTCTCTCTCTCTCTCTCTCTCTCTCTCTCTCTCTCTCTCTCTCTCCCTCCCTCCCCCCCCCCCCCCCCCCTTTGGGGTATGATGGCTTGCAATACAGATACTGAGAGGCCGTGTTTAGTCCTTTACATGCTTTCAGCACACATCTCCCAGCCAGAGCGATCCTTCCACCCATCATTGACATAGTAGCCCCTTCTCTATCCCAACTGCCTTCTCCCCAAGCTCCTGAGACAGACTTTCAACTGTGGAGCAATCCTCCTATCCTCCTGGCCCTTGTTTCTATGACCTTGATTGTTAGTCTCATACTACTTTTTTTATATCCCACAAATGAGTGCAGTCATTCTATATCTGCCCCTCTCCTTTGGACTCATTTTACTCAGCATGATAGTCTCCATGTCCATATATTTATAAGCAAATCTCATGACTTCATTTTTTCCTAACAGCTGTATAGATGTGTAGATGTACCAAAATTTCTTTAAGCAGTCATCTGTTCTTAGGCACTCAAGTTGAGTTTCCCAC
This sequence comes from Sorex palustris, assembly GCA_028565675.1. Classification (NCBI taxonomy): domain Eukaryota; kingdom Metazoa; phylum Chordata; class Mammalia; order Eulipotyphla; family Soricidae; genus Sorex; species Sorex palustris. Next base: position 54,073,080 of record JAOXYA010000019.1, on the reverse strand, counting down.
CCTCTTAGGTTACCAAGCTGAGCCCAGGAGCATAGACAGGCCAAGAACAAAAGGTTCTGGGCACCTCTTGTTGTCCATCTGCCCTTGTAGTTTTCCATACATGGTGTTGAAACTTTCTAATTCTCTGAAAGAATGTGTATATAAATGTTACCATTAGAGTTTTCTTAAATATTCCAGAGAAATTACCAGGTAGCTACCCAAGGTCTGAACTTGGTGGAAAGTGACAGAAGGCAGAGTAGGTATCAAAGCAGGACACACATGTTGGCAAGTTTCTTCCCCTGAGGACAGGGCAGAATGCAATCATGCCCTTTTTCTTTAGTTTTTCATTTATCAGAAAGTAGAAAGAACTTCAAGAGAAAGGCTGGGAGCGACTCTTCATCCTCTGGAATCAGACTTCCCCTCTCACACTGAAGATAGGAACCAGGATTGCCCCAAATAGGGAGTTCCCACTTTGTTGGTTTACTCTTGCCCACTTCATGCTTGTCAGCCTCTGAGTCTCTCGGGAAGTATGTCCATTTCATCCAGGTTATTGTCACTTTTTCATTCTTTCTTTTCTTTCCTTCAGAATGCATAATCCCTATCAATCATGAAACTAAGGTTCTACAGAGCCTGTAAGTCTGCTGCCGGTTCTTGGATGGGATGTGACACTTACTTTAGGTTTCTTGTTATTTTCATCACTTGTATCGCTTTATTGATAGCTTCTTTGGTGAGATACTGTCTCCATTCCTTTCTTTATTTCTAGATTTCTTCATTCTCCTGCTGCGTTTATCATGTCTGCTTGGAAGGCCCATCTCATGATGGATTTCCTGCTCTTTGCCTTCTGTGGGGCAATCACATTTGCCATTTCTTATAAATGTTGGTTGACTATTCAATGTTTACAATATGGGATATATTACACCAGCTCTGGCTGGTGGTCCCCATATCTCTTTGGAAAGTCTTTGTTGTTGTTGTTGTTGTTGTTGTTGTTGTCGTCGTTGTTGTTTATGCTTATTTGAAAAAGTGGGACTTGATTAGGTCCTTGACACAGGGTACATCTGGCTGTTCTGAAGGTTTATCCCAAGCTCTATCCTCAGCATCACTCCTGGTGGAGCTCAGAAGACTCTATGTGGTGCCAAGATTTAAACCCAGGTCAAAATTGTGTGCAAGAACAGTGCTCTACCTACTGTGCTATCTCTTGGTCTGTGAATTGGGTTCTTTGATTAACTCTCTCCTGACATTTATTATCCCACCCTGGGCACAGCCTGAGACATGGACATGGTGACTATGGATGACAGCAGCTTAACTGGAATCTCTCCTTCACTTTCTAGAACATTTCTGATAAGTACTGAAACCCTACTCACTTGGCTTCATAATAACCAGCACTGATTATTCCTCTTGGGTGTTGGGAGGCTGGGTGTGGGATATACTGAGCAATTCTCAAGGGCCGGTGCTGGCTTTGTGCTCAGGTCGTGCTTGGGGGATCAAGCCATGCTCAACTTCGTGCAAAACCAATGGGTGTTAGTTCAACCATTTTATCTAATGCCGCAAATATGAGAGGTCACTTTATTCAGAGATGAAACCAGAATCAAATTAATTCTTTCATCAAGATCCCTATAATTTTGTTACCATGATCCTTTTTTTGATAATTGTTCTCATTGTTATTCCTACTAAAAAATGTGGTAAAAGGCTCTTTTATATCTGGTCATGAAAGAGGGTGCATCTGGTCCTATGATTTATTTTTAACCTGTAATCTGAAAACACCATTCAGTATCTATTACCTTTTAGTTGCTGTAGCTTGGAATTTTTATTACTATTTTCCATATACCATATGTTAATTGTCTATAATACATGCATTTTGCATTCTGCGGTTTTACCAGCAGAATTTCATTCTGTGGTTTTACCCTTTTTAGTTGTCTTGTTGCTGATATTTGTAAAGAAAAATTTTTAGACATCTCAAAATTGATTAACCGCTCTAAAGAATACAGTTCTTAGCCAACTACAGATTAATGGGTAAGGTATATCGTACTTTGCCTTGTTTCATTTTCCCAGTTGCTTATCCCTCTATCACTCCCCTTCTGTTTAGAGAAATTCACTGTCATCTCAGCTAAAGGATTTCCAAGTAATATTACACAAAGAACATTTCCCATTAAAATCAACAGTGACATTTTATAGATGAGTGTCATTATATACGGAGCATTCTCAGGCCTTTCATATTTGGAAATTAACATCAGAGGAGATCAGAACATAGTGGTTTAATTTATTTCTGATTTGGAGGCATACCCAGCAGCACTCAAGACTTACTCCTAGCTCAGTGCTTGGGGGTCATATATGGTGGTGTTTGGGGTAACCACGCAGTGCCAGGCATAGAACACAGGTCTCCTACATGCAAAGACATACTCCAAATCTTTGGGCTATCTCTCTGGTCCAAAGCACATCAGTTCTAATGGAAACATTTTAATTCATTTCTTACTTAAAATTGTGACTCCTTCCTTCTGAGGTTACCACCCCCTGTTCCTCTTGTATCATTCCCATTATCATTATCATTTCCTACTATAGGAAATATATCTTATGTATAATTAGTATGAGCCATAGTACAGTGGGTAGGGCATTTGCCTTGCAATCGGCCGACTGGGTTCGATTCTTCTGCTTCTCTCAGAGAGCCCGGAAAGCTACCAAGAGTATCTCACCCTCACAGCAAAGCCTGGCAAGCTACCCATGGCGTATTGGATATGCCAAACACAGTAACAACAAGTCTCACAATGGAGACGTTACTGGGACTGCTCGGGAAAATCGATGAACAATGGGAGAACAGTGCGACAGTGCTATCCTTCCACTTAAAGGTAAGTTCCACAAAGACAGGAATCATTGTGCAATTTTCTGATGGAATAATTCTGTCCTTAGGACAGTGTCAGGCTTCAGGGGAAGAATTGGTGTTGTCTCTTGGGTGCCCACTCTGCTTACAGCACCAGAATAAACTGATCAAGGAGAAAGACAATTACTGCTCTGAGGATTCATGCTCTTAAGACTTGTTTGGTGGCCTTAACCTTTCTATACCATAATATCAAAATACCCACAACTGTCACAGGTATTCCTTTCATTGTAGCTTCAAGAAAAATTGATCTTTCCAAGAAAAGATCAAGCCAATGAATAAGATTCACTTTTGTCTCAGGGTTGACATCCTTCAACCTGATTTTGGAGGACAGATGACATGTTGGTTGAAGTCACATATTTGTCCCTTTGGCAATCTGTTGTCTCAGATTGGCCACAACTTGGGACTCTCTAGATTATGGATCTAGAGAAAGGAGCTGTCCCTTCCAATCATGTGGCTGAAGAACCAATGGAGGATGAATCATGAAGGGGAGAATGATACCCAGCAGGCCAGAGAGCCCGGATCTCTCAGAGGCACTCTAGGGCCTCATATTCCAAATTTAAAAGTGAGATATTTTCCCACATTTGAATGTAATGAGCAATGCTCCATTATCCTGCTGCGAGAGAAATGCCACATAGCAATCCTGTCTCCTTGTAAATGAAAGCAGTAAAATATTCAAGCCCAATATTCATGTCTTCACCATTTTCTTCTGCATATTACTTCAGTGCCACAGATTTCAATGGGAAGTTGGGGCCAGTCAAGATCTCTTGATCTGGTGTTCAGAGGCCTTAAAAGGCATCAACTCCTAAAAGAAGTGAAAGACTTTCAACAATCCCAAATTGTAATCATGTAAATCTTTTCTCTGTTGAGTCCCCAATAGCCCCTACTTCTCAATAATATTTAGAAGCAATAGACAGTTCCTACCTCAGAGGTTGTCTGGTCCTGATCCATGCAAAGACGCTGGAGCTAATGGCGAAAGGACATCAGCCGTGGTAGAAAGTGGCCATCTGCCATGGGTCATCATATTTGCTTTTCTAGATGGTCAGAGGAGAGAAGATAAACAATCCCAAAGTTCAGGGATTTTTAACAAGAAAATACACAGCTTTTTTAGGGGAAGATCCAATAAAGACAGCACCATGAAGCCCTAGCCCCTGGGTTAATTATCACAGGGTTAGTAGGAAAATTCAATTACCACTGACAAATGTAGTCGAACAAATACAATTTCCTAGCACATATATTTTAGAACTTGCTTGCGACCTGAGCTTGCAGTTTAAAGGTTACATTTTCAGGGAGAATCCCAAAACTTCAGTAGGTAAGAACTGCAGAGGGGATCTGCTGGTTAAACATGTGGAAATCAACGTGGCAGTGCAAGTTTCATTAAGACAGAAGGGCAATGTCTACTCAAGGACTTTGTGCTTGGAGACAATTGTCTAACAAATGAGTGATCACTGGTGAATATTTGCACACTGCTTTTCATCCAAGGCTTTCCCAACTGTTCTAACACTGATTTGAAATTCAACCCAGCTGGAATATAATTTTTATATAGTTGGAATTTTGCATTTCCTACTAGTTCTTACTATCTTGAGGATTCCATCTCTCTCCTTAACTCTCCCTAATCTGGATCTGAAGACCAAGAGAGAAGCATGCCCTATGTCAGATGTTTTTCAGTATCCGCCCTCCTTATATGTGAAATCTCCAAATCTCTGAGGACCTTTACTTCCTTGTATCAGCACAGAGTTCCTTCCTACCTCCATTATTATTCCCAAAAAGTCCAACTTCACTCCTCCTTCAGCCCAAAGTCAGGGTTAAAGGAAAAAGGTTAAAACAATTCTCATGAACAAGGTGAGGATGAACAGACGTTTTAGCCTCCAAAGTGCTCATGGTTTAGTACAATCTCTCCTCATGCTAGCTCTTCCCACAAACAAAAGACTTGTCAGAATGTCTCTTAGCTTATTTTTTAAATTTCATTTTATTAAAGTTGTTCACAGTAATCTATTATATTTAATATTCCAACCCCAATCCAACCACCATTACACTGTCTCACCACCATATTTAAAATGTTTCCATTCTGACCCCCAAAGCAGGACCTAAATAATTTATTTTGTATTGTTTGTTATGAACAGCCCACTTAAAATAATCCCAAAAACTTTCCTTAGAGGAAAGTGCATAATAGTTGTTGTATTTCACCCTGGAGGAGCCATTTAGCCCTTGTATAAGAGATCACTAACGTGTTGTTAAAGATTGAGTTGCCCCATATTTTCCTGAGATTAGTTGCCTTCTACTTTACAACCTCTCAAATGTGGGGTGCTACCCTTGGTACGTCAGTGGTGTCAAGCATGAGATGTTGCATGGCCGCAAATGTGGCTGCGAGCTCTAGGAATTTTAAAATTCTAAATACAGTTATACCGCTGAGATGAATTTAGTTTTTTTTTTTTAACTGGATGGTGACCTTGGAGTCCGGAAGCATCTCTCCAGCATTTTGCTTTCTTGTTGCTCTCTTCTGAGAGAATTTTTGTATGTCTGAGTCTCTCTCTCTGACCTTTCGTGGTTTGCAGCTACATAGAAGAAAAGTAGATCTGGCGATGAAGGTCTCCTGACTCTAGTTGTAGGTTTCCTGAGCTCCTGGGGATGGCCAGGATCGTGTTCCCTCAGACAGCAGTGTTTCCTTCGGGAGGAAATCTCCGGTCTGGACTGCTTTTCTCTTTGAATCCAGCATTGAACGCTTTCCATCACCCGGGCCCAGAGGACTCTCTGAAGCAACACAGGCTGCAATGGTGAAGCCACCCCTCCTAGCAGAGTTCTGGGTAATCAAAGCCTTACCTGGAGAAACACATCCCAAATGACTATCTCTTCGACACATCCGCACACAAAACTCATATGTTTGGGATGTTTGCAAACCACTGTGTTACTTCCTCCTACCAAACTGTTAATATTACCATGCCACAAAAAAAACATGAAAATGGAAGTGGGGAGTACGCACCAACTTGGCTGAATAAAACAAATGGCATGTGCTACCTTAATGACAAATCTACCTTTCAGAGCACTTATCATAGTATTTTTTTAATCTTATTTTACTACTTTACACCTACAATTCTGACAACAAAACAGTTCTTCAACACCGATGGTTTAAGGAGCTTTGGCCTAAATGGTTTAGTTGGCAATCTTTAAGAAAGCTTACCAGTTGCTCTGAATAACCATAGACAATCCTCGTTAATAAAATGATTTAAAACATTGTGTTGAATGAGATGCTTATTGGAATATCTGCTAGGATTAATCATTTGTGTAATGCATCCCAAAGTAACCAAATTAATTGACCTATTTTAGAGAATATCATAAAATACAACAATGTTAGTTGAAGTTTTAATTCATCCTAAAGCACTCTGAGAATAATTGCTGGGGAACAGGAGGAATTGTCCAATCTGGACAAGTAAAACCATAATTAGTATAATAGGACCAATACATTTTGTTTGTAGTTGGAAAAATAAAGTTTATTTAACATAATTACTTCTCTGGACAAGAGCTGGGTGCTGAAAGGAGGTAAAGTGATATGTATAACAACCCTTCAGTATTGCAAAAGACAGAAAGGGGGGCGTCTGCCATAGAGATGGGCTGGTGAGGTAGGGAGGGAACTGGAGACCTTGGTGATGGGAAATTTGCACTGATGAAGGGAGGGGTGTTGGAACATTGTATGTCTGAAAATCATGAACAATTCTATAACAACTCTGTGTATCTCGCAGAGGTTCAGTTTAAAAAATTACAACTATAACTTATCACACCATAGTCTAAGAAGGAGGGGATTGTTTTGAGAAATAAAAGAGTTTGAAAGAAATATCTTTATTGTTTTTGATGACAGCACAGTGGATAGGGCATTGCCTTGCATGCGGTCAACAAGTGTTCAATTCCTCCATCCTCTTGGAGAACCCAGGAAGCTACCGAGAGTATCCCGCCCACACGGCAGAGCCTAGCAAGCTCCCCGTGGCAAATTCGATATGGCAAAAACAGTAACAACAAGTCTCACAGTGGAGACGTTACTGGTGCCTGCTCGAGCAAATTGATGAACAACAGGAGGACAGTGCTATATTTAATGAAATTTTAAAGCTGTCTGGTGTCCCCAATTTTAATGCAATCAATAGCACAGCGGTAGGGCATTTGCCTTGCACGCAGCCAACATGGCCTACGCAAGTTCGATTCCTCTGCCCCTCTCGGAGAGCCCGGCAAGCTACCGAGAGTATTCGATATGCCAGACACAGTAACAACA
>JAOXYA010000019.1:54047623-54059066 GCA_028565675.1 Sorex palustris | reverse complement strand
GAAACCCAAGCACAAAAATTTGTAAGTCTACAACTGTACCTCATGGTGTCTCACTAATAAAAATTTTTAAAAAAAAAAGATTGCTAAGGAGCCTCTCACATACACACAGAAAGGTTCAAACAAAAGGAATTAAAACGTTTCTCAGAGGAGAAGGGATTATGAGTAGCTTAAATCATACAGTGCACTGTATGTGTGTGTATGTGTGTGTTCACACACATATCTATTTCTTTAAATTAGAGAGGGAGTCCTACCCATTTGGCCTCAGGGCTTACTTCTGGACCTATGCTCAAAGATCACTCCTGGTAAGGCTTGGGGAACCACATAGAATGCCAGGTATTGAACCCAGGTCATCTATGTGCAAGGCAAACACCCTATCTCTCCAGGACCATCATGCGTGTGCGCACGCGTGTGTGTTTGTGAGAGAGAGACTATGTGTATCTTTAACAAACAAGTAACTGAAGCTCCAAGTCCATAAGTTATTTAATTATGACAATATTTCAGTCAACATTATAAAGCTGTTGAAGCATTCACTGTAAAATTACAAATAGATTTCAGAGAACACAAATATTGACAAATTTCCTATTATTATTGAGATGGAAATGGTCAAGCAAAATGAAGCCCAAAGTTGGTTTGAAAGGACATAAAATCTATCCCCAAACTTCTTATTTTAAGTATTTGAAAATAGTTAAAGGTTTCCTTCCTTCTGTTGATTTTTTTCTTCCCTTTCACACAATATGTGTCAAATCAGAAACTTGAAATCCATGCCCCACAATACAAAGTGTTATCATTTATGCATCCATGGATTTTGATGTATGAAGTTGCCTTCACCAGCACCCAAAGGGCTGGAATACAATCTATCCACGAAGACTGCACATTGGCTCCCCACCAAGCCACGACTCTGAAGACAAATCTGCAAGTACTGGAGGCCTTTTCTGCAGAATCCGGGACAATCACTATATTTGTGTGACTAGACATTAACCCCCCTGGTGGCCGCCACTCCGTGCAAAGGATTCACATGCAGCACTGAAGGATCTGGCAGGTTCTCTAAGGAAGGCAAAGGCTGTGTCAGGAGCAGGTGAGCTGTAATGGACTGCCTGGCCAGCCGTGTGGCCCCTGACACCTCCTGGGAGGTGTGGAACGCTCTCGGGCTCACTGACTGACTACTTCTCTTCCCATTTTCATCCGTGTGGTCCCCCCAACTATAAGCTACTCGGTAGAACTTTCATTTCAGTTGTAATGTTCTCAAAATTGAATAGTCTGCTTAGCCCGGCACTCTGACAGCTTGTTTCCCCCATGGAACCAGAGTCCAACTGCACAGCATCCATGCCAAAATCTGAAAGAGGAGATTTTTTTCATGATAAGCATCAAGCCCTCTAAAGTCCCCTAAATCAAGGAGATAACTTTGATCTCAAAGTTCTCACTCAAAGCTCCATTGCAGGATTCGTCAGGCTGAGTTCTCTCTCACCCTGCTTCTACAGAGGCCTGTCCTGGTTGACACTGGAGCCGGGTCTGTGTTTGTGGCGTGGACCGGGGCCTCGTCAAATTCTCCCAGGCTCTTCTTGCATTTCTTTGTATAGTGCCCCACATCCCCCCCCGCCCCCGACTCAACCTCTGCTTTTCATTTCCTGAGGATCGTCTAGAATGCTGCCCAAATGAGAAACATCAGTGCAGAGGATGCTGGCGATGCTTTAATTGATCAGATCAACATGCTCCATTTAGCTTTGCTTTAACTCAGACTTCAAAGCACCAGCCTGTCCGTTTGCTTCATTTTGGCAGAAGCGAAGAGCCTGCAAACTCTTCGGGAGGTAAGGAAGCAGTGAGAAGTAGGCAGCTGCCCAAAATGGAGGATGAAGAATAAACACGGAGAGCCCGTTTCAAACTCCACTGTGAACTGGAAAGCAGAGGACGCAGCAAAGTGGAGGGGCGTCCAGGGGGCAAGGCCACTGCTTGAGGCCACGAAGCTAAACCCCCTGGACAGCAGTGGAGGCGGAAGCTGCGGTCTCCAGGCCACAGATTATGGGTCTTTCTTCCTTAAAGTCTCATCAACCCAATCCCTGTAGAGGCCGGCATCTAAATGCGCCTTCCCTCACAGACCGCTGGAAAGATCCAGCCATGCCCTTTGAACTTCTGAGTCTCTCTCCTGAGAAGATCAAGTTTAAATAGGCTGCCTTGCTGATGATCATTTTATTGCACGCTTCCGCCAGGCAGAATGGTTTTCCCATAGTACCTTCAGGTGCAAGAGGAAGGGTAAGAGAAACTGAGGCTTAATTACCCCACCCACTACTCCCAGGAGTACTTGAGGACCAGACACCAGACATCCTGTCTGTCAGCCAGTGCTGCTCATGGCCCGAGTGGGACAGAGAGAGTTTAATCCCCACTCACTGTTAGCAGGAATGCTGTCTGGTCCCATCTCTCATGGAAAACGGGCATGAGGTCTTCTTTAGGAAAAAGAAGACTAGAGATTCCATAGTAGCCAGCCATGCCACTTCTTGGTATCTGGCCCCCAAATACAAAAACAGTGGTTCAAAAATATGTCTGCACACCTCTGTTCACTGCCAGAGTAGAAGCACATTAGTGAGGTACAGAAACAACCCAGATACATGGCAGATGAGTAGATCGAAAAGCTGTGTAGATACAGTGGAACACCACGCAGCTGTAAGAAAAAGTTGAAATCTGACATTTGCTGCAATGTGGGTTGAACTACGGGGAAACCAGGTCAAGCTCAGTAAGTCAACGGAAGAAGAGCACACACCAGATGATCTCACTCATCTGTGGCACAGAGAGACAAGAGGACAGACATCATGGAGTACTGGCAAACCCTTTCCTGCCCCTGATAGAACTGAGGTTGCCAAGTGGAAGGGGAGGAGGAAAGAGAAAGAGTGAAGTAAGGACATTGGTGACAGGTAATGGTCACTTGGGGGGAGGGGTCTGTGGAGAGTGTGTGACTGAACATCTGTAGCACTGTCCTCCCATTGTTCATTGATTTGCTCGAGTGGGCCCAGTAACATTGTGAAACTTGTTGTTACTGTGTTTGGCATATTGAATACGTCATGGGTAGCTTGCCAGGCTTTGACGTGCAGTGAGATACTCTAGGCAGCTTGCTGGGCTCTCCGAGAGGGGCGGAGGAATCGAACTCGGGTTGGTCTGATCTGCCGCGTACAAGGCAAACGCCCTACCTGCTGTGCTGTCGCGCTAGCCCTGATCATCAAAGCCAGCGACTGAACATCAAAGCCATCAATATTGATACTGTTGTCAGAGTGACCTTAACTACCGCACTAAAAAATGTGTCTCTTAAGGGGGCCAGAGTGATAGTACAGCAGGAAAGGCATTTGCCTTACAGGTGGCAGACCGGGTTCAATTCTCACATCCCATTTGGTCCTCCAAGCACCGCTAGGAGTAATTCCTGAGTGGAAAGCCAGAAGTAACCCCTGGGTATCACCGAATGTGACCCAAAAAGTCAAAAAAATTGTCTAATAAATGAGAGTTTTCTGAATTAATTAATTCGGAGTCTCCCTGGCTCCCTCGTAGCATAGGTGAGCTGGCTTCTCTCCTTCACATGCCCTGTGTGTCCTTCCCCAGGATCCATCAGCCTCTGGATTTCTTGATAATGATTTCATAGCAGTTGGTACCAACCCACATCCACAGAAGCATTGCTTATGCTGAAACCTTTGTAGAACATGATTTATTTAATGAATGAACATTTCGTTCAAGTCTAGTTGAGTCTTAAAGCTGCTTAGGAATTTAATAAAAATAAATTATTAAAAAAATTAAAAAGACCAGGGGCCAGAGCAGGAAGGACCCGCGATCAGTCCTCAATACCCCCATATGCTTCATTGAGGAGGAATCCTTAAGCACTGAACCAGAAATGAATCCGGGGCGGTGCTGTTTGCCCTGCAAAAGAACAATGAAATAGGAAGTCACACTATGTCCCTCTAGCCACCAGATCAGTCACAGTTTGCTACGTGCAGGATTCTGACCTTTTCATTTTTGTTGGTAAGCTTCTGAGAGAAAGAAAAGAATGCCAACAAGAAAGAAGCTGGCGTGATAAAGAGGGGGAAAAGATAAGGGAAGAGAGAGGAGACAGAGACAGAGACAGAGAGGCAGAGGGGGGAGTCAGTATTTTCAAGTGGTCCTCTTCCTCTCAATGGGGCGGAAGACATCATTTCTTTAGCAGGGAAAGGGACATAACCCCTTCAGCAGGCAGCGGACCCTTTCTGCAGCAGAGAGTGACTTTAGCACTGGGGAATTGTGGCATTTTTCCAGCCAAGGGACTGGAGCGTTTCACTGACTCGGCGCACACAGAAAAAAAAGACGGAAAAGGCTCCATTCATGGTGGAGAACAATGACATCTGCTGCAGCCTCTCTGGATAAAGTATGAAGCCTTTTCAAAAATAGAACTCCCATATGACCCAGCAAGCAATTCCACTCCTTGATATCTATGTCAGGAATACAAAAACATTAATATTTTTTAAAAAAATGCACACATATTCATAACCACACTCAGTACAACAGCCAAGTTTTGGAAACACCCCAAATGCCCAGTCAAAGATGAATAAGTGAAGAAGCTGTGGTCTAGATAAATAGTGGAATATTACTTGGCTCTAAAAAAAGATGAACGCTTGTCCTTCCTGGACAGACTCAGAAGCCGTATGTCAAGAAAAGCAAGTCAGAGGGAGATAGACAAATCGCAGGCCATCTTCTTCAGAGGCAGAACGCGGCAAGGGAATAGAGTATTCAATGAGAGCAAACCCTGAGACTTGGACTAAGAACAGAGCTTGCCACAAAAGGAGGGAGAAAAGGTTTGGGGGTGGGGGGAGGTGGCAGATGACTCTGGGAATAGGGTCAGCAGTGGAGGAAATGCCTACTTGGTGGCTGGAGGGAGTTACCTCTTTATGCAGGAGCACAAAAGTGAACACAAATGCAGTCACCTGTGTTCCATCCCTGCCACCCCAGAGGGCCCACCCCCCCACCCCCAAGCCATGCCAGGAGTGATCCCTGAGCTCAGCTCAGAGCCAGAAGCAAGTCCTGAGTGTCAGGGGGTGTTAAAGCAAACAACCTCAGGAAACCACCCGGTGACACGGCTCAGGGCTGCCCTCTCTGCCTCCCGGGAGCTTTGGGTTGGTCCTGACCCGAACCCCCCCCCCCCACCAGGCACCCTGCAGGAGCAGGTGTGCAGAATTGCCAGTGCTGCTTCAAAGCCTCCTCCCTTTGCCCCAGACAGCCCCAGGGCTCAGCCTCCTGGAGGCCTGGGGGTGGGGGGGCGCTGCCTGCTCCGTCTTTTGCGGCCACCCAGGCCCCCAGTGAAGTTCTCTGCGGTGGTAATTGAATTTTTATGGAAATAAACAGGTGGCAGATTTACTGTAGCAGTGGGCTGGTGGGGGGCAGAGTCACTGCGGGGCCCCATTAACCTGTTTAATTTAATGGCTTAGGTGCTCCTGCAGGGAAGAAGAGGGAGGCTGGGCGACTCTCGGGGCCCGGGTACCACGTGTGACTAAGCCCCCCCACCCAACCACCCCACCACGGTTTGCCCAAGGGGTGGGGCAGAGCGAAGGTGGGGGGAGGGGAGACAGGCAAGGGGCACTGAGCCAGCTCTGATTCGGGTTTGGTGCTTATTAATTAAGCTCTGGGAACCGTTAAAACGAAAGCCTTAACCCCTAAAGGACCCTGGAGAAAGAGGAGGAAGGAGAAAGGAACGGACGAGGGAGAAAAGGATGCTCAGACCCACCCAGGCAACGCTGCGCCCGCCAAACGCTAACTTTGCGCTCTGCTGCGCCCCAGTGTTCATCGGCGGGAACTGCATCTCTGCGTCCTGGAAGGGAAAAAATGGAGCTTCCTGGGGAAATTTAGGAAGAGTCCCTTAGCCTATGAACGCGTCAGATTCTCACATTGAAGTCAAATAATTTTTTAAAAAAATCTGCACCGATATTTTGGTCCGTTTTCCTTAGGGCAAAACGGTATGAGCTATTTATATTGGATTTTTTTTTATTTCTAAAGAGATTGAATCAGATTTCAAATGGGGATAATAAAAAACACACACACACACAACAACAAAAAACATACGTAGAGAAACCAGAAGCACTTACTAGCCACACCCCAGCACTGCGAACGCAACGGTGAGGAAGGGCCAAGCACCCTTGTCCAATTCCCAGACTTGATTTGTGTCTCAGTTCCCAGGGAATTCATTTGAATCGATGGTTCTCAACCTGCTTCCTACGTCTGCAGGCTGGTGAAAACAGCAGAAGTATTTCAGAGGCACTGAAGCAAAACTATAAGGCGTTATTTATAATAAGATATTTATAGATCCATGTGCACATGTCAATATCTATAACGGCACTGTTACATGATCCAGGCAATAAATTTTTCTCAGATCAGTAGGAAATTTCCACAGGCCAACGCCGGCTCTGCAAACCCCTGAATTAAACATAAAACAGAGCTTGCTAAATCCTGGAGAAGGCACCCAAAGAGAAAAAGAAATCAGAGCGTGCTTTATGAACGATAAACATTTCACGCTTGAATTCAACTGAACACTTTCCTGAAAGTCCCCTAATAAGAGCCAGAACAGTCTAGAATGTGATTTCTCAACCTCTCCCTGCTGAGGGTCCCTTCCTACTTGTTTCCTTCCTGTGCCCCCGTCCTTCTGGGTGTCCCTCTAACCTCATGCTGTAACCCCAGATTCTTATCATTTCACCTGCTCTCCCTGCCCCCGGGGATGCTTTGCCGGCCATCTGCTCTCTGCCCCAGCTGAGAAACACTGACCCGGCCCAAGCTGTCCCATCACTCTGGGACGGCTCCTTTGCTGTGGCCGGGTGGAAGGGGGTGATGTCACGGCAGAGGACTAAAGGGCCTGTGCTTGTGGGTGTTCCTAAGGCCAGGAATGCTCAAGGTCAAGGGTCTGGGCTGGACTCAAGGCTTCAGACATTGTCTGTGTCAAGGCACAGTGGAGGGTATTCGGTCCCCCACTTCCCAGGCCTGCCCCTCTATGTACCAGGATGCTCCATGGTTCTTTCCTCCCCAAAGAGAAATACCCCTCGGACCCTGCTCCCGCCCATGTCCATGCCCGCTCAAAATCTCACCCAAGGGAGGAGCCCCTCAGCCTCGCTCAGGGCAAAGACAAATCTGATTTCTTCTCATCCATAGCCCAGTGCTCCCCCAGAAGCCTTGCATACCCCAGCTGCCCCCTGCCAGCCTCAAGCCTCCTGATTCTCCATCTGTGCTTCTCAGACCTGCTCCTAACTCGTGCTCTGGGCTCCTTGTGGGCAGTGCCCAAGGGACCAACCATCTGTGGTGCTGGGGATTGACCAGGCTTGGTTGACCTGCCCACAGTTCTTACTCTCTCTGGCCTGCAGAGTTTCTCTCTGATAGAGACAAGGTGTCGTGCTTTGAGAAGAGCCAGCCCGCATTTGAAGGCCGCTGTGCTCTGTGGAGGGGGAGGGCGGGGGTTCAGCCTTCCCGGAAGGTGCCATTTATGTGAAGGTTGAACCTTCATTTTCAGTCACCAAATACTACTTTGACTTTGTGATAAAAATAGAAAGCTTGCACCTCCCGTTTCAGTCATGCTGATATGAACATGTCTTGGAATCTGGCGGCACAGACTTTTCATGCCAGGAATTCTAGGTTAATAGAATGCGAAGGCGTCCTAAGGTCCTAAGGTCAGAACACTCGGGTAGGCATGTCCTGGGCCCGGGAGAGCTGGAGCATTGGAGTATTGGAAATACTGACTCCGCAGTGCCTTATTCTAGGAGCTGGAGAATACTGCGCTCCTCTGATCAGAACAGCAAATTGTACTTTAGGTTATAAATTGAATTTTAATCTGAGTTTCTCCCTGGGTGGTCCAGCCTGGTGGCTATTATGTGGGAGCATAACTAGGCCCTTGAAGCAATTGGCACAATTGTCCTGTGGCTGCTGTACCTTGAATTGGACTATTATCTTTGGAGACTGAGGATCTGGGGTTGTCTTGACCTACTCAAGCGGTAAAGGGCTGCGAGCCCAAGCAAGAGAACATCCATCGGTGGTCCCTGAACATAAAAGGCATCATCAAAAGCAGGAAAGGTGGTGGGTCGATGATTCTCTGCATGCCCCATTTTAGAACTGACCAGAAAACATTCAGGACTGGAAGTGCTAGAGCGACAGCTGGTGGCTCTAAATGATGAAGGAGCCTAATTCCTTCCTGACCAACGTTCATGCTTCCACATAAACCATCAGCAGGTCTCTGGGATTACTTGGGTCACCTGGTGATTCCTCAAGCAGATTGCACCCTGAGTTTCACCAAAGCTGCTCAGAGGATGTCAAGAGGAGAGTCGACTTGGAAGGAATGAGGCTGAGTCAGGTCCCTCTCCTCTGGCCTCTGTGACTGGGGGTGTGTTCACCAAGAGGTCATAGCGACTGCTCACTGTGAACCTGACTCCCTAGAGTGCTGTTTCATGGCAGTCAGTGGGATGGAGCTGGTTGAGTCCTCTCTTCCATCAGAAAAAAAAATGTGAAGTATAATCTAGATGCAGCCTTCGCCATACTACTCACTGCCTTCCCTGTGATCTCAGACTTATAGGGGCTAGAGTGATGGTACAGCAGGTAGGGCATTTGCCTTGCATGCTTCCCAGTTAGGTATGGTCCCCCAAACCCCAGCAGGAGTACTTCCAGAGTGCAAAGCCAAAAGTAACCTCTGAGCATTGCTGGATATGACCCAAAAAGCCAGAAAAAGAAGGGGAAAAAGGTGATCTTAGACTTAAACACACACACATACACACATACATACACACACACCACTGCACAAGTACCTTCTTGCACTAATAATAAACACTGTTCTCCCGTTGTTCATTGATTTGCTCAAGCAGGCCCAGTAACGTCTCCATTTTGAGACTTGTTACTGTGTTTGACATATTGAATACATCGCGGGTAGCTTGCCAGGCTTTGACGTGCGGGCGAAATAATCTCGGTAGCTTGCCGGGCTTTCTGAGAGGGGTGAAGGAATCGAACCCGGCTCAGCCAGGCTGGCTGTGCACAAGGCAAACGTCCTACCGCTGTGCTGCACTAATAATAAGTAGAATAAAATACCATAAGCAAAGGAAATGATTGTGGCAGATGGTAAACAAACATGGCATCTCCATGTCTGCGGAAGCTGACTCTGTGTTCTGCTGGTGTCTTCGACAGCTTATGCGAGGAACTAGAAATTAAGCAGCCATTAAGAATCCAAATCCCACTTTGAGATTCACCTGGGCCTTTGGCAGCTGGTCCGCTTCCCACAGAATCTTCCAGATGCAGTTTGTACCAGCACCCCATCGGGCCACTGGGACCCACCACTAGGGCCCAGCCACTTCCGGAGCACAAGCAGCTTGGTGAGAGGCGAGACTCAGCCTAGCCCCCACCTCAGCCACCTCTGATGTTCCACGGTTCAACTCACCCCACACTGGGGGAAGGTTGGGTTCTCTTTCATGAGGCTCCGCGCCGCCACCAAGGGACAGTCCCATCTGTTATTTGCTCTCAGCTTTGCTTACTGATCTAACAGGAAGGACAGCTTGCTGATGGGCTCTTGCAAGCAAATGGCTCCTCTCTTTCCTGCAATTAATGTTTATAAATTATTTCTACAGTAGACAGCATGTGTGGTCCCCGAGTTTCAAAATTACTTCCAATAAATGACGGGCGTGCATTTTCAACCAGGGAAGCCCGATTAGGATGCTTCTCGAGAAGCAGCGTGGGTTGACTTCTGTGGAAATTGATGCATGAAATCAACCACTGTCATTTGTTTGGTGGATTATCGTCCTCTCATGAGAGGATCTTAAGATCGCCTGTTTTGGCTGTTGAAATTTCATTTTCTGTAGCATGTATGAAGAGTAGTAGCAGTCCATGGGTGATGGGATTCAAGGCACTCCAGAATCTGAGAAACTGGGCAAATCTCCTATTGGTTGTAGCAAACAGTTATGGTTCTAGGCATAAAACCTTCCAAACACAACCATCCCATCTCTCTATTCCCCCCCCCCACCTCCCCCTCTCCACACACACAATTACTTTGGATCCAATCAGACACATTGTCAGAGAAGAAAAACAGCAGCCTATGTACACACCTCAGAATAATTGTTGATAACATGTCTGCATACCATGAACATGAAGTACATCTTAAAAAATTCACAAATCTTGATGGTTTGCATCCTCAACTCATGACCTGTGACCAAATGTGTCTCTATTGACGTTGCAAACTCATAATTTCCCCCAGGAAGTATTTCCTAGGAAATAGTCATTATGGAAAATTTGTACCAGGCTTGTTGCTTTAGCCTTACAACTCTTGCTTTTGTTGTGGTAGACTTATGTTACACAACATAATGTGTTTAATGGTATGATTTCATATATCTTCAAAACATGTCACCACACAGCACCCAACAGGGAAGACCAATATCCCCTTTTAGTAAAAATCCAAAATGCTTTGGAATCAGGGATGTAACTCAGGAAGAAAAGTACAAGTCTCACATGTGTGAGGCTCTGAATCTGATCCCCTGCATTGCACACATGTGTGCATACATGTACAAATACAGGTTTTAGAGTGAGAAGCACACTTTCCAAGCAAGATCTACAAGTTCAAACTATAAGCTAGAAAAAGGGAATTGCTGATCCCAAAAAGTACCACTGGGGAGCAAACCCTTTGGGTCAAAAGTCATTAAGAGTCACTGAACAACACAGGGTGGGGTCCAAGGTGAGGACCTTGGTCTTCACAGGAGATAGACTGACAGGGGGACTGTCGGGGAGACTGACACCAGAATCTCTGGTTCTATAAAATGACATGAGGCCTGGAGTGCACCTCCGTAGTCGGGTTAATAGCAGAGAAAGGAGGGGTGGATGTGGAGAAGTGGGACGGAAGCAGGATACCTAGCAGAAATAACTGTGTAAGGAGCAGGCTAGCAACAGCGCACACAAGAGCATCTCATGGCAGCTCACACAAACCCAGAGGATCTTCCGACCGTGTCTAGGCAACCTTGAGAGTCAAGAGAAAGCTTTTGCAGATCTGAAGATGGGCAAGAATAGCTCGGCATGCAATGGGTCGCATGCTTCAAGATTAACTGTAGGGCTATTTGCATGACAACGCTTTTGTCAACTCTGCCACTGATGAGAGGGAAGAGAGATGAATAAGGAATAGAAAGAATAAAATGTTCAGGGAGGTTTCAGTTATGATGAAATCTGTTTCATTCATTTGCCCCTCATCTTCCAAGCTCCCAAACCTCCTTAGGAGATTGAAAGATGGAAGTGGCATTCCAAACAGTGCTGATTAAATGGAGATGCGATCAGAAACTAATAGAACACAGTTATGAAGAGAGTGGGGAGAGAGCAATTAGGTTTTTTTTAAATGGCTACTGCTGAGATTAAAAAAAATAATAATCACCAACTAGGTAATGCCATGGTTTTAGAGGGTCAAAAAAATTACAAAATAATAAAACCCAACGACTTTGCTGGCCAGATC
>JAOXYA010000019.1:54031802-54047523 GCA_028565675.1 Sorex palustris | reverse complement strand
CCCCCATCCCCCATCCCACCCCGCCTCTGTGGCATGGCAGGGCACTCCCTTTTGTTCTATCTCTCCTTTTGGGTGCTGTGATCTGCAGAAGAGACATTGGGTGGCAACCATGTTCGGTCTATAGACTACTTTCAGCATGCATTTCCCATCCTGGGCGGATCTTCCCAGCACCCTTTATTTGGTGCTCCCTTCTCTATCTGAGCTGCCTTTACCCCCAGTGGCATTGCCTTCTTGAGTACTCAAGCTGGGCAGAGCCTCTCCCTGTTTAGTGTTGTGCGCACAGAAGCTAGTCTTTAGGAAATAAAGCATTCTCTGGTCAGGCCTAGAGATGCAGTTCAGGGGAAGAATGACATGAATTGCAGGTGAAACATAAGTGGTTTTTTTTTTCTCTAACAGTGCCTGGTTCACTGAGTGTGAGTCCTAGTAGCATTAAGAGTGCATCCTCAGAAGGTCACAACCAAGTATGGCACCAGGGAAGAGGAAGGGGAAATGATCTGTGATAGAGAACACTGATACAGAAGGGTTTAGGATGTTTTCGAGGTGTGACCTTCCAAGCAATGCTCAGGGGGGTCGCTCCCGAGGTAGGTTGTTAAGGAGACAGGAAGGGTCCGTGCTCAGGGACCATAATGTGGTGCTGCCTGGGAACTACCAGGGCCACAGCCAGCAGTGCTGGGGACCACTAGGGCACACCTACAAGTGGAGGTGACCCACAGGACACACCTGACAAGGCTGGGTGATCCTAGCACACCCCTGAAAGGGCTTAGGGACCCAGCACACACCCTACAGGATTCAGGGGCCCACATCAGGGATCAACCAGGGTCCTACACAGGCCAATCTGTGCTAGCCACTTGGTCCCATGACAATCATTCTTCCAGTTGTTATGTAGAAGCTCTGATTTATAATACAGTTAATAATTGAGTTTAAGACAGCTAACATTTCTCCTCCACATCCACCACCACCAGTGTCCATCCACGGGGTCTCCCTCCCGCACTCCCACCCCTCCTCTTGGGCCAACTCATTTTTAAGAAATATTTAATTATTGGAATTTGGGTTGCTTGCTTATAATATAGTTAACATTTATGGTATTTTGTGGGGTCACACCCACCGATGCTCAGGTGTAACCCCAAGCTCTGAACTCAAGAATTTCTCCTGGTGGTGCTCAGGGAACCATTTGGGATGCCGGGGATTGAACTCGGTTGGCCACATGCAAGGCAAACGCCCTACCTGCTGTACTATCACTCCAGCCCCCACATTTATGGTCTTGATGTATTCAGTTACCTCCTTTCTCTACCATCAAAGTGTTCAGTGATCCTTGATCAATGTCTTTCTGTCATCCCCAGTCTGCCTGTTCATTTCTGTCCCATGTCTTGGTAGTGTCATTTCTTTAACCCAGAGCCAAGGGATTGGCTCTTGGATACCTCCCACTATCTTATCTTGTTTCTATCTATACCATGAATGTGTAAAGTCATCGAGTATTTGTCCTTATCCCTCTGACTAAATTTGCTCAACATGATATCCATCCAAGTTGCAGCAAACTGAATGATTTCATCTTTACATGTAGGTGCATAGTATTCCACTGCAAAATATGTATTAATACTAGAGGGGAAAAGTTATTCCTCTAATTACAAGCACCTCTCCAGTGAACCAGCGAGCCCCCTACAAAAGCATCGCATTCATCACTGTTTTCAGTATGGCTCCTACCTGAAGAAAGATGAAGGCACATGTCACTGGAAATATTTGTATGTAAATGGTACACGTAGAACAATTTGACGATACATTTCTAAAACACCTCCTCTGACCCAGACACCAACCCTTGAGATCAGACTGTCCTCGCCACCCTCACCTCAGCCGTGAGGCCTTGCTGTTCTGATGACCACTGGAACCATGTCAAGTTAAACAGAGTTGAGTCAGGAGGATAAGGACAAATACTAGAGGATCTCACTCATTTCCAGGATAAAAAGAAACTGAATCTGAGAAATAGTCAGTGGCCAGTGAAAACAAACCCTGAGATTCTGTCAACAAGACTGTCGCCAAGCAGCGGGTAGGAGACAGGCAAGAAGGGAGCTAGGGTGGGGTGGGGGGTATCTGTGCTCGGCCAGTGGGTGTGGTGAAAGGGCACTATGACTAAAGCACGCCTATGAATTTGTCCATTTGACAATGAATTCATTGCCAATCATACCTCAGTTTAAAAAGATTAGTAGATTACAATTCAGAGAGATTACATCTTCCTAAGATACAAGACCTAAGCTGTATCTCTAAATCTCTAAGATTGAACCCCAGTTTCTATTCCCAGAATGGAATTCTTGTTTTATACTTGTTTTGTGGATGGATCCTGGTGGTGCTCACAGCTTACTTCTGCCTCTGGGACCACTCCTGGTAGACTTGGCAGTGCCATATTGGGTGCCAGGCATTGAACCTGGGCTGGCTGTATGCAAGGCAAGCACCCTACCTGCTGTTCTATCTCTCGGGCCCCAGCTGGCATTCTAGTGACAATTTTTGAGCATTTATTCTGGATTCTTTCTTGCTGTTGATGTATTAGTAGGAAAATTCTGACTGTCTAGGGTTTGAAATTGGACTCTATGATGATCCGCATCAGCTAAAGAAACATTTAAACAGTGTTTACACCCGAGACTAGACTCTAGGTCTTAGCTCTCATTTCAAAAATGATTCAATAAAACTCTTTCCCTGCCAAGTTATCACCAGGACAGCATCTGAGAAAGCTGGGCCCTGCCATCCAGTCCCAAGTGACCAGAGGACAAAGTGGCTTTCATGTCATTTCTAAGCACAAGCTGAAAAGACAGAAACCATGGGGGAAATTTGCTCCGGGGAGATTTTGTTCTGTTCCATTCTATTCTCCCTTGAGGTTCAAACAGACTTCAGATAATCATCTTGAACTTGGTGATGAACCAGAGTCGGATTCTGACTAGGGCTTCTCAGAGGGTCAGCCCTTCCATTTAGAGCCCGGCGCGGCTTCAAGTGACAGGCCGCATGGGGTCAGATGTTCAATACTTGGCAAAAGCCTCAGCTGTCGCCGCGAGACAATGTTGACAAGATGGCAGGCTTTAGAATAAATCCCCCGTGGAGGCTATTGATATCACCGGCTCTCTCCCTCCTGTCTCCCATCCAGCCCGGCTGCTTTCTGGAGCACACGTCAATCAAACTCAGCACCTGCAAGGAGCTGCAGGACAGCACTATCCACGGCAGTAGCGGCCTCAACGGGAGACCTTCCTGCGGGTGCAGGGGCTGCCTGGGCTCCCCAGCCCAGAGGAAGCTGCCCAGACTCTCAGAGATCAGCCGCAGCTCCCCACGGTGCTCACACCAGCTGTTAACTCTTTCCAGCTAGTTAGCTCCGAGCCCATCCCTTCTCCTCCCAAACAATCCACTCAGTCAGAGACTCCCAGAAGGTAAAGCAACATCAGCTCATCTTTCTGGTGAGCCAAAAGCAAGCCAAATGATCTATCATCATAGAGTCCAACTTCAACAACCTCGAATTACGCATCAGACAAGGGATAGTCATCCACGTCCATGAACTATCGGGCGTGGTCCCTTTCCCCACATCATATGAGCAGGGCCTGTTTCTGGGAGAGCCTGACGGTTGACTGCAAGTCATAAAAACACTTTCTGCTGTAGATTTCATGTTCTTCTCTGTACGAGTGCCAGAACTAGTTATGGATGGGGAGACTAGCCACATTATGAGCGAACCTAACTTCTCTTTTCTAAAAGAATCTCTTGTCCTAGGAGAGAGAAAAGAGAAACAGAGGGGAGGTAGGAAAGGAGGAGAGGAGGAGTGCCGAGACGTACATACATGAGAGAATAAGATAACTCTACTAGATGTAGTTAGGATTCTAATGAGAGAATAATAGAATACCAATTTAATTTGTGACTTTGTAGAGATTGTTTTCAATGGCTCCCATTGCCTGGTCTTTGGCTCCCTATAATGAAATCTCACTAGCTCTCCTGTCTTCTGATTTGAAGATTCGGAAGCTGGTCCATTACTGCTTGGTAAGGTCATTGCCATGGCCTTAACTGACGTCATTCATTACAATGAAAAGTGTGATGATGACTAAACTTGTCAAGGAAAGAGAAGAGCCCTCTAAGAAAAATCATACCCTTAGTCACTTCCTCTCTTGAGTGCTGAAGGATCTTAAAGCCAAGGACAATAAAAAAAAATAGAGCTCCAAGCCACCTGAAGACACGATGCCCTCAAGGACAAGTGGGTTCCAGGCATCACTCAAACTGGGCATCGGGTGGAACTCTGGCCCTGCCCCCTGCTGCTGATGTGGATGCTCCACCCTCTCATAGGTTCCCTTCCCCACAGGGGCCATTCTGAGTAGGCATCCTCAACTCATCTTCCCAACATGGATCCATGGAGCACTGGGAAGTTCCACGCTGGGCTCCATGCTGGTCTCTGGGAGTGCCCTGACTTCAATGAATAGGAAATCCCAGGCTGAAGTGGCTTTAAGAGGAGGGAAAAGCCAAAGCCCACTCTTGTCTCTCGAACTCTCCCTTTCAAACTTTGTTCCAAGCCCTCCTCACTATCAATCTCCCCAGACCTCGGCAGTCCTGTACCCATCCATAGGCATCAAGCGGCTTCCTTCGGGGACTAGTCAACAATTACAGAGTAACTTAGTAAAGAGGAACTGGGTGGAAATTGAGAATGGGAGCGACTTTGTACCTTTACATACCTAGGAGTTCTGGCAGGTTTGGGTCCATCCATAGCAGAAAAGAGAGTCACTGGAAGGCTTTGGGGTCCCAAGGCATAGGAAAGTCATCCACAGTCTATGCAGACTTCGAGAGCAGCAGCATTATGTAGTAAAACAATGTACATGGTCAGATACAAACACTTCACTGCTGAAAAATGCTCCCTGTGGGCCTGCATCCAGCCATTGTCTTTCGCTGCCGGGGGCCTGGGCAGTGCAGAGCTCCGTCAAGTGAGGCTTTGGGGCTAGCTCTCACTAGCACGTGTGACTTCTCTCACAAAAGATGCCACCAATGTCTTGAACTCACCCGGTAGGTCTCCTGTGATTTTTTTTTTTTATCCCATACTTGTCTAACACAGTCATCTTTGGAGAAACCAGTGCGCAAATTGCTGATAAGTGAAACTAAAGAAAACCAGCCCTTTCACATGATTCTGAGCACCAAGATGCCAGATCAATAGCAGAGATGTTGAGTGGCCTCCCCACCGCGTTGATGCTCATGATCCACTCAAGCCCTCCTTCTGGAACCTTCCATTCCTCTTATTTTCTGTGCACCATTTCCTCCCTCATGAGTGCTTGAGACCCCTAGAGGGAAAGTGGTTCTGCCGATTTTCATGCCTCTGAGTATTAGCTCATGACATTTTCTTCTCCCTTCCTATCTGCTGCAATTTCTCATCCTCCAAGAATCAAATCCCATTTCTCTTCCCAGGTCTTTCCTAAGCCATAATAGAAATTTTTGTTCCTTCCTCATTTCTTGGCTGTCAACACATGTCTAGATTTTCAAACATGTCGATACAATCACCTGGTTCCAGGTCAAAAGTCTACCCTGGCGTGCTGAGATGTGGTCTCTGACACCCAAGGTTCAGGCTTTTGTGCTTGCAGAGAGATATAAGCATGAACAAGCAAAGACAAGCATAACTGTTGTCTGCTTTCACTCCAAGGGTGGCTTCATTGCACATGCTCCAGCACAGGCTTTTCTTTAAGATAGCTGCAGCCAAATCTGGACATAGACTAGAGATGTGTTTTCTAAAGAGGGTTAAACAGTCCCGCAGAGTGGTACTGGAATGATCCCAGAATTCTTCAAAAGGGGGTGCCTACTGTTTGTCTAAGGAAAGTAAATTTCCAAGGGATAGCAAGCAATTTTTTTCTGAAAAAGTAGTGGTAGGTGAAGTAAGTGTGGGAACCGCTGGAATATAGCATTATCTGCTGACAATTGTTGGTGTCTTTCCATAGGGTTTAGTGTGTCTGATCAATCTCCTGTTGATGGGACTTTCGATTGAATCTAACTTAGCTTTTATGAGCAATGATGCGAGTAATACAGCCTCATGATATGTTTCTGCAAAGTGTACCATTATATAGTTCCATAAACTGAAATTGTTCCATCAGAAAGTGTGAAATTTTGAGAAACACTTCCAAGTGTCCTGCAAGACGTGTACTGTTTATGCATCCTCAAGCAAAATGTGAAGGGCTTGTTTGCCCCCATTCTTGGTAACATCAAATAATCAAATGTAAGCATCTTTGTCCATCTTAATAGGTAATAGATGCTAGTTAAGTGCAATATTAATGCCATTTTTAATAATGTTAAGGTTGAGTATTCATATTTTAAATGTTCTCAGGATCTCCTTTCTAATTTGATAGTTTGGTTTGTTTAAGTTATTTCCACAGTTTCCTACCAGGTATTATCATTCATTTGTAAATGCTCTTTACATATTAAAAAGTCGCTTTTCTTTTAAATTACCTAAAATTCTTTGTACTGTTTGCTTTAGACTCTGCTTACCGCAACTCTCCATGCTTTCAAGTTACCCTTTAAACATTTACTTATAAAAACTCTTAGCATCCTAAACTTTTATTGTTCAATATTTGGCTGAGTTTCTCAACAACAAATAACATTTTTCACTGAACTTTCTAATTGTATATCAGCATCAATAGGAGGCAACTAGCTCGGGGATAAGTTTTCTGTGAGTGACTCAGCATGTGTTTGTAATTGAAATGATGCAGTGTTCATGGCAAACAAGAACATTTACAGCATTATTTTGCTGTGAATCTACTGTTTCGTTGCTTTTTTTGATGGGGCAGAGTACCCAAGTGCTAGACAGAAGGCCCAGGGGTACCTCCCTGATGTTATCTGTCAACTGGGAACGGGTTCAGCGGGAGAGCCCCAAGAGGCAATGCTCAGAGGCCTTCAGGACTGTTCTTGGCAATGTTCTGGGGACCATGTTATGGTGGGAATTGATGCATGGGATCAACCACATACAAGTCCTTCACCTCAACCTTTGTATATTTTCTCTGACTTCTAGTTTTTCTTTCTATACTGCTACTGATTTCAGTTACAACAAGCAGAAATTATTCAACAATTTTTATCTGAGTGGAGATAAAATAAAAGTGTGTGTGTGTGTGTGTCTGTGTGTGTTTGTGTGCATGTACAAGAGGCAAGCTCACATAACTACTGAAGGGCCAATTCCTTTTTTTTAATCTACTAAACAAAAAAGTGCCAAAGTTTCCTAGAATACATTGAAGGTTTTGTACCAAGATCTCTAGTCCCAGAAATCTACTTAGGAACAATAGATTTGAAGTAACTCAATAGAAATTTAAAAGAAACTGGAGACCCACCCTTCATGGAATCCAACAACTATCAGTACTATTGCATCTGTTTATTTTTTTTTAATTTCCTCCTTACATGACCTAGATAGAATATCTAATTCTAGAAAAAAGTGAAAACTTAATTGCCTGGAATCACTCCATTATTCTCCTTTTGTGTGTTTCTGAAGTTGAACAAAACAACTCCTCCCCTCCACTGCTCTAAAGCAGAGATTGTAACTGACTCAGTCCTTGGGCACAGAAAGGTGTGTAACTCAATGTACTTGGTGACAGTCTCTTTGGTTCAGACCCTGGTGAAGAGCCAAGAAGTCCCCTTGCTTTTTTTGGCTTTGAGGTGTCTGGTTAGCCAGCAATTACATAGAGCAATTCACTCTGACTCAACTTCCCTTTTGTATCTCTTCTTTTCATTTATTTTTCAGTTATTGAAGATTGCTTATGCGCACGCATGTGGACACACACACACACGAACCCAACAGTCTTCCTATGGCACTCAACAGTACTCCAGGGGGCCAGGCAAGGGCCCCTTTCTAGAGATGAAATAGAACATGTGGAAGGAAACTAAGAGCACTTGTCAAAATTATTTCACTGTGAAATTAGTTATATTCCACAAGAAAATATAATCATGCCAACAGTTTCTTTCTTCAATGAATCTCCTATAAACTGCAGCAGCTAAAAAATAAGAAAAGAAAAGGAAAAATCCAACTAGCGTTCAGCTTCATCAGCTGCCAATGCCACTGGCTTCCGACCCCCATTCATATTGGAATTTTTTCAGTTCACTGCAGTTTCCCTACAGCCCTCATGGATATTTCTTTGGTTCATTGGATAAAATACTCACATCAGTCCTTGATCGTGTTGCTGCTATTCTTGTTATAATTAACACAGCCACAGATTTTTTTAAATACTACTTAAAATAATGGGTGTACAACTGACTAGCTAATAGGAGACACATTTTTTAAAAAATGAGCCAACAGAGAGCTGGCAAATGACCTAGAAGCTGGAAGGGTTTCAGCATCCCCTAAACACTCGGCTAGAAGCTAACTGAAGCACAGCTCTGCTATCAGCAGACCATGAAACATAGAGATTTGCTTCCATTTCCAATGCAGTCTCTGCTGGAAAAGAAAAAATAGCAGAAGAGAGGGGGAGAGTCATAGATCCATTCTGAGTCTCTATGTCAGCTTTCACTTTCATAAGCAGAACTGTCCCCTCTCAAGGGGGCTTGCGCCTGGGAAGAACATGGCACTGAGGGGAAATAGATCCGGGTTGGCTCTCATCCTCCTCCCCCTCCTCCTCCAGTCCAGCCCACAAAGCCTTGCTCATAGACACGGTTGTGGAGATGCTATGAACAGTCAAAGTGGCTCATATTTTCCTGGTCTCTGGGTGGAACATGGAACACACACACGCGCGCGCACGCGCACACACACACACACACACACACACACACACTTTAAAGAAGCAAAGTGAGTGCCATAGTAAACCTTACAATCTCCCCTCACTTTCCATTTCTGTGCATCTCAAGCACAAATTTCTCCACCTGCCATTCAAAGACCTTCACTCCATGAGCCTCCTTCACTTCTTCATCTCTGAGTCTATGCCCCAGCCTCCTGCCGGGACCTTACTACTGGCACCTCCACCAGAAATGCCCCAGCTTCTAGATCAGAGGAGAGCAGAGCCCAGGAGTTCTGAGTTCTTCAGGGGAAGCTGAGTGCACTTCAGGAAGGGGACTCCGGTCTCTTAAGGCTGCAGGCAGCAATCTGAGTGAGAGCACCTCTCAAGGTGGCTAAGGAGGAACATCCAGGCAAATTACCACTTCCAGTGCAGGGAGTGGGGTGGGGGAGGGAATCAGGGATGGCAGGCGAAACCAGGAAGTCTGATCAGGTGGGAACAGTAGCCCAGGTGGAGAGATGAAAGTGCAGAGAGTTGCATAGGTACCAAGAGCAACACAATGGCCCTGCTGTGGTGGCTACAGACACAAAAGAGCATTGAATGCCCTCTCAGGATTGGTCATCTGGGTGTTCTTCGGGCAGCAAAGTCTTCTTTCACTAGTGTCAATCGTCCCTTCTTCAAACATTGGTTTCTCTGTGCTACCTGTTTGCACCATCCAACGGAGTCTGGCTCCTTATCCACTCACATGCCTCCACACGCGGTGGGCACCTTGGGGCAAGGCAGATTCCCCTTGACTGTCCCTCACCTTTACTTCCTGGGCTAACACTGTAGATTATGGATTTCTTCATTCTTGTAGAGCTGCCTGTCATCCTGATGCATAATGGTCACTCAATATGTGTGGTCAACATTATATATTTTTAATGTATATACGTTGCTCTTTTATTTGTTGAATATGAAACTACAGAGAATTGGGCCACCAGAGTGAGACAGGGGATTGGGTGCTTATCTGGTGCACAGCAGGTCTGGGCTTAATTGCTGGGTCCCTGAGCACACCAGGGGTGATCCTGGAGCACCAAGCAAGCCCTGAGCACAGGCCCTCCCCTTCCCCCCAAACTGCAGAGAATTCGGGAAAACCTTAAAAATGCACCAAAATTCTCTTTCCCTCTGTTTAATTTCCCATTTGTTTTTAGAGGGAACTGCTACATGAATAGTTCAAGTAAAAATTTACTTTACCTTGGGCCAAGTTGGATGAATTCATTGTCAATATTGTCCAACCAGTATGCAGAAGGCAGACTCATGCTTGCATAATGAAGGAAAAAGGTTTCCAGGTCAGATGTGATCTCTGGATGTTCTCCTGGTTGACCAAGAGCATTATCAGCCATTCACGGCAGAGATAACTAGCTAAATTCCACAGTGGCAGGGAGTTACTTTACGATTCCTCATGACCGAGCATTCAATTTGCTAATCTGACATACTAAAACATTTCATTATATCCTAAAGTTATGTGGAGATGTTGAAAAAAATCACAGAAAAACAAAACTGTGTCCATTTTAATATTCTCTTTAGTTTTGTTTACATCCGGGAAACTATTATTTTATCCACCTATAAGTTTGACACCAAGACTAATTTACATACTGCTTTGATGAAAATTTAGTTTGCCTTCTTAATTTAACAACATTATCCCATTGTGAAGGTCATCGCTTTGGAAATATGTGATTGAAATGAATATTTCATCTAAACTAATCATAACAGGAAAAAATCTCTCTACATCAGGAATCAAAATAGTCTTTTAATGTTACCTATATTAGCTGCTGGGAAGATTGAAGTGAAATTTTCAGTCAAGCTATAGCAAAATCTACTGAACATTCTGAACATACGAAAGACTCTGTTAAATATGATCCCCAGACTTATTCTTATTTTCCTCTTCTGCAATTTTCTCATTTTCAAAGATGGTATCATATGAGCCCCCTTCCATTCATTTCCATTTTAACAATGCAGAATATAAATAATAAACACATAAAATTAAAGTGGTCCACTCGATTTATACTTCAATATCCTAAGTCAAATTTGTTGCACAGTAGTATAATATTGTGAAATAAAAAAAAAAAGAAATTGCCATTTTTAGATACATTTTCTTGAAAGTGGAAGATTTTGAAACTAACCGGTTGGGGGGAGGGGTATGGAATCTATCTCCTAATTTGCTCCTAACGTTGAGGGAAACCATTTATTCATTTGATTTCTTATTTCCTCCTGTGAACTGTCAGGTAAATAAAAGTCTTGCTTGCTCTCCTACCTCACTTTTATAATTCCATCACAAACTATGAAAGAAGTGAAAAATCTTGGCTCCCCAAATATCTTCAGCTATTTACAGAAGTAGAAAGATATAAGAAATGCAGAGTGGTCGTATTCATTAAGGAGTTGGCTTTCCAAAGCTCCAGGAATGCTTCGAGAAAAGAAGCATAAACATGATGCATTGCTGACTATTCAGCACTCCAAAGGCTTTCCTGGAGGACTATATTTTTAAAACATGGAGTTCTTTCTCTAAAATAAAATGAGCACTGAGAACTTAAAGCTGATTAACTCCAATGTAATTGCAAATGTAATAAAATTCTATCAGAACTTTTTGGGGGTGTCTCTCCCCAGCACTGCTCAGAGACCCAGGGGCTACTCCTAGGGAAGTGGCCAGAGGCCTGGTGGTTCAATACTCGGTTCTAAGGACCAGTATTAGTGCTGGTGTGGGATGCCCAGGGCCATACCCTGGGATACTCTGGCTCCTCCATGAGCAGCAGTGCTCAGAGTTCCCTGAAGGTGTTCAGAGAACCAGGCAGTGCCCAGGCATGGCACCAGCAGCCCCAACTTGCAGAGAATACCCCTCAAGCCTATGATATCTCCCTCATTTTGTTTCCACAATGCCCATGATCTCAGTAATGTTGCACTGCACTGAATGCACTGTCCTCCTGTTGCTCCTCAATTTGCTGGAGTGGGCACCAGTAACATCTCACAACAAATTGTAAGACTTGTTGTTACTCTTTTTGGCATATTGAATATGTCATGGGGAGCTTGTCAGGCTTTGTCGTGTGGATGAGATACTCTTGGTAGCTTGCAGGGCTCTCTGAGAGGGGGTGGAGAAATAGAACCCAGGTCGGCCATTTTGGCAGCGTGCAAGGCAAACGCTTTACCTGCTGTGCTATCACTCTAGCTCAGTAATGTTATGGCATATATTTCGTTTTTATTTGTAGATTTTCATCTCCAATTAAAATGTTCCCCAAATTAATAGATTGGCTGGAAAAAATTTTTTAAAAAAATCAGGCAGGATCAGCAACATAGCACTTGCCTGCATGCAGTCAAGTCTGGTTTAATCCCCAACATTGTATAAGGAGCTGAGCTCAGAGTTAGACATGAGTCCTGAGCACTGCCAGGCTGGGCCTTCACCCAACCCCCACACAATGTCAAACAAAAATGAGGTCATTGAAAAGCCAGAGCCAAAAGGGAACTTTGGCCATGTCTTGGCTGTTTTGAATATAGGTAAATAAAACTCAACACGGTTTCTCCAGAAGTTGCTGCTGAAATGTGAGACCGTGGGCATCGGCAGTATAACTGCTGACTGCAAAGAAGGCTCTGGCTGTGTGGGCAGAGAACCGGGAGCTATTTGTGAAGGAAGAGAGTGTCACCTAAATTAATGTGGTCGACTCGCCTCATAAGTCATTGCCGGCACCGGGCTCCACTGCCCCACTGGAGAGAGTCGGGGTCAATACTCCACTCCTCGCGAGCACAAGAAGACTATTTATCTACCAAGGGGCTCACAGCCCTTCATGTCAGGACACAATAAGACTCAGATTAAAAACTTCTTTAAGAAACCAATTATTCAGGGCAATGAATCAGCCATTAAACTTGAACAAATATTTCAAAATCACGCTTCTTTCTGCATCCTCTACTGGCAAATGTCCAGCCTACCTGGGGAGTCAGGGCTCACCTCTATAGGCATTCTCCAGGGCTGTTGAATGAATGCCTCACCCCGTGGCAAGAAGCTGTTTCCTCCTTTGTGTGTTCCCAGAAAGCTGAATTCTTTCATTCTTCACCCAAAATCCTTTACAAAGGAATAGGACAGATCTATGCTCAATAAGGCTTCAGAATTAAACCGCTTTATGCAAAAAAATTCTGCTTTTATGCTGGTGGGTGGTCAAGTTTGGAAGAACAGGAGGACCCGAGGTGGGCAATATCAGAGAAAGGAGATGCTGACATTTGCCTGAGACGAGCTCCACGGGTCAATGGCTTTGGTCTCTCCTTCGCTTTTTGCTGATGGCAGCACCCTCCTTGTGTCCCGGGGAAGGATGAGAGACCGCTTTCTGAATATTTAGGTTGGCTGTGGCTACACGCAGGGTTGGTCATAAAAATAACTGGAAGGGGAGGCGCAGGAGTTAGCTACAGTGGTTAGAGCTCTTGCCCAGGGGGGTACCTGGTCTGAGCTCTGTTCCCTGCACCACATAGTCCTTTAAGCATCACCAGGTGTGGCTCTGGGGCGTCCCCAGCACTACACACACACACACACACACACACACACACACACACACCAAATAAAACTGAGTTGGGAACTAAAAGGCACTTTCTGACCTCCTGGATCAGTCTTCCATGGAAACCTGCCAGGAACTGCTTGTTCTCAAAGGTCATGAGGCTGGGGGCTTTCCTTGCTCATTCTGCGCATCTAGTGGCTGCCAAAACATCAAGGAATCAAGTCAGTCAATAACAGGAGATCTTGCCACCGTCTTCCCACTCTTTGCCTTCATATGTGCTTTGAAAATGAGTGGCTGGAGACATCCTGGTGGTTAATGATGCTGTTTCTATAGCGGGTAGAACTATGGACAAGGAGCCAGAAGCTGGGGGTGGGCATTGGTGGGGGGCAGAGCTGTGACGCTGGGCAGGACCAGCCGGCTGTTCCTCCGCTCTCGCCACACAAAGATCAACACTCATTACACCTTTTCTGCAAACATCTTTAGTGCACAGTAAGATTTCTCCAGAGGCCCCATCAGAGGACTTAAACCGTCAGTCCACCAATTGAGTGCCAATTATACACTGGGTAATTATGTGCTATAATTTCAATGGTAAAACCATTAAAAGAATACGATTCTTGCTTTCAAAAACCAGGGTGCTTGTTAAAGTCACACTGAATTTGAAAGCAACACTTATGAATAGAATTTTCTGTGACTACCAGGGATTGATTTAAGCCAAAGAGATGAAAGAGTCTCAAGACATAAGATGAAAGGATAACTGAGGAAAGGGGGCATTGGAGGGAAGGTGAAAAAGTGATAATTTCACATTTTTCTGGGGATATGCTGAGAGGTAGAGCACATTTCTTGCAGACAGGAAACTTGAGTCTGATTCCTGCAGATATAATATATTTATTTGTATATATATGCATATATATATATTGCAAAATGTCATTTGATGAGTGAGAACCAGGGTCCCTTCAGTAACCTCAGTAACTGAAATGCATCTGGGGGTTCTAGCTGTGTCCTGTGCACTTCAAGCTGTGTGTCTCTGTATGATCAAGTGGTTGCTGGTAGTCTTTATGATCATGTGCTCGTCACCCATGCTCTTCATTCATTTGTGTGGTGTTAATGACTCCGTTTCTATAAGCACTCATAAGCTCTCTAAGTTCATTGCAATGGAGTGTGTTCTCTAAGGAGTCACATCAGTAACCCTGAGAAGTGCCGTCTGTGCAGAAACAAAATGAGTCCGAGGATGTGTCTCCACCGTGGAGTACTTGCCTTGTAAGCATGAGTCTAAAATCGGATCCTGAAATGCCCACAGGACAAATGGGCACCCAAAGGCACAACAAACAAAGAATGTGATCTCTGTGCACGTAACAAAATCCTAAAGAAGAAAGGAAACAAGGGAAAGAGCAAATTTTGTTGGTTGATTGGATTTGAGCCACATCCAGCTCTAATCAAGGACTCTTTGTGGCTCTGTGCTCAGGATTGAACCATGGGTGAACTTGGGGAAGCATATGCAGTGCCAGGGGGTTGAATTGGGATTAGCTGTGTCAAAGACATAGACACGACTTATCTCCTCTAAGAAAAACTTTTAAAACAATAAAACAGAAACCTGAAAGTTGGCTACCCCAGGTCAGGAAGATGACCCATAGGGCTAGAGGACAAGCTTTGCATGCAGGAAACCCAGGTCTAATCTCTGACTCCATATGGTCTCCTGAGCACTCAAGTGCTCAAGTTGCTAAGCAACTCCTTAGCACTGATCTGGGAGTGGACGCCTTCCTCCACAAAAGAAACCGAAACAAACAAAATCAAGACCACTGGTTACCCTTTTCCTTTACAAAGCATAGTTAAACATCCTGCAAAGTTCTGAGAAGATACCACAGAGGTGTCACAGAGTCAGCTGAAATGATTTCAAGAGACAGAGGAAAGAGGGAGGTTCTGGTCAGAGGGGACCACACACACACACACACACACACACACACACACACACACACACACACATTTGTCCTTGCTTCTCCTGTTTGGTGGAGCAGCCAAGCCCGGGTCAACGCCTCAGGTCTGGACTCAAGAGCTCCAGTCCAGGGCCTCTACTCATTCAGGGACAAAGAGAGGAGACGGGGCCCTTCCACATATCCACCTCGTTTACCAAACCTTCTCCTGCCGGCAAAGCTACTGACATAAGAAACAAGGAGAGGAGATGGTTTCTGTTCTCCTGAGTAAATGCCACCCTCCGAAGTCTGTGGAGAGTTTGACTGTTTCTCATCCCCACCAAGGTTTCCAGAAAGAGACATGTGAACAGTGTTAGAACCGAGACCACCCCTCAGTATTCAGAGAGACAAAGAATTCAGTGGGAATGCAAACCACACATCGAGATTTTATTTTATCAGCTAGCTGGTGCCTGAGACATCCTGACTCAGGTTGGAGCTCAATGAAAAACAATTCCAAAGGCAAAAGCAACTTAAAAAGAGTCCAACCAAACATGATTGCCACTCAATGCCTCTTTTGCAGACCACAACACCCAAAAGGAGAGAGAGAACAAAAGGAAATGCCCTG
>JAOXYA010000019.1:53995606-54013726 GCA_028565675.1 Sorex palustris | reverse complement strand
TGTCACATTCGATGATGCCCAGGCTTTATTACTGACTCTGTGCTTAGTCTTGGCTCTGCATTCAAGGCAGGAGCCCATCCGCGATATTGTCATTCTGACCTCAATTCTAAGATATCTTGTATCTGATTCTTTCTCATCATCTTTTATTCTAGCATAAAATCATTTTATACATGAGGCTCCTCATTGGTTCATCTTCTCATGAATCTACTTTCTCTTCCTTCTGTGGAATTATTTTATAAAATACAAAACACATGGGAATGTCTTTAGAATCCTTAATATGGAATTGGGCTGGAGCGATAGCACAGCGGGTAGGGCGTTTGCCTTGCACACGGCCGACTCAGGTTTGATTCCTCTGCCTCTCTCAGAGAGCCTGGCAAGCTACCAAGAGTGTCTTGTCCCCATGGCAAAACCTGGCTAGCTACCTGTGACATATTCGATATGCTAAACACAGAAACAACAAGTCTCACAGTGGAGACGTTACTGGGCCCGCTTGAGCAAATCGATGAACAACGGGAGGACAGTGACAGTGACAATATAGAACTGAAGATGTTTAAAAATCTTTTGTTTTGTTTTGGGAGTGCTTCTGGTACCATGCCCGGGCTATTCCTGGTCTGGTGTTTGGGGTCACTCAGTAGTGCTAAGGAGATCATCACATACTTGAAGCACTGTGGATCACAAACAGCAATGCCACTGAGATGGCACTCAGCATGTGGGGAAGTATTAGGGATCAAACTACAACCTCACAAATGGAAGGTAGGCACTATATGATTCATATTCCTGGGCACAGGACATTTTTGTTCTAAATGAGATTACCTAAATTCTTACAAAGGACTGAGTAACATAAAACTTTGAGAATATTGTAACTTATAGAAGAAGGGAAATCAGGCTTATGGAAACTTGTTATAATTGTCATTAATTATACTTTTTTTCTTTTGCTCAATAGGGATGGACACTTTGCTTTGTGCTCCCATTCAGGCCCAAATGCAGCACAGAGAGGTATGATTTTGTGGAACAAATTTTATATTTTAAATTTCTCTTGATAGTTAAAACTTTAAAAATGTAACAAATTTAATGACTATAACAATTTGGGGATTTTTTTCCCCCTAAAAAATGGATCAATATAGGACGAAAAACTTAATGCCTTTTTATTTACCTAAGGTGGTTAAGTCACTATTATTTTTGAAATTCATTTTCCTTCCCCACTCCATTCCTTTGTTGTTGTTGATGTTGTAATGACTGGGTTCATATACCTGGAGGACAGTGACAGTGACAGTAAAGAATTGAAGATGTTCACATACACCTGGTTGTGATGCTTGAATACTTTTAACTGTTGCTCTCTGGGAATTGCACATCAGGTTGTGCTTACATCCTACTGTGATGTTCACCAAAGTTTGCACTCCTTTAGTTACTGTGATTGCACAAATGATTGCTGAGGTTTACACTCTTAGTTGAAGCATATAAGTTATAGTTGTGGTGCTCCCTGGAGAATGCTGCAGTGCTCACACTTGTGCTTACTAGAGGTCACACATTGTTATGATGGTGCTTAAAAAGCTACTCCTGGTACCATGCCTAGGGCTATTCCTGGTATGGTGTTTGGGGGTGACTCTCAGTTGTGCTAAGGAGATCATCACATATTTGATTATTGCACTTTTTTTGTTTTTGCTTAATGGGTGCCATACTTGGTGGTGCTCAGGGCTTACTCCTGGATCTATGTTTAGGGATTACTCCTGGGTGTATCTTGGGGAACCATATGGAATGCCAGGGATTGAAACCAGATCAGCTGTGTGCAAGACAGGCGCCCTACCCTGTGCTATCACTTTGGCCCCAGTGCTTGTACTTTTTACATTTTAATTTAATTTTTTCATTTTTGAACCATATGCTCAGCACTTAGTGCTCAGAGCTTACTCTTCGTGGCTCTTAGCTCAGGGATCATTCATGATGGTGCTCTTTGGTGCCCAGGATTAAACCTGGGTCAGTTTTGTTCAGTACAAACGTCTTACCCACTGTGCTCTCTCTTGGGCCCATCTGGCACATATTTTAAATTGCAGTGCTTATCAGGGGATACACACTTTTTTGTGGTAGTCAAATATATCTGGTGTGGTGCAGTAGGAAATCAGTTGTGATTTTTTGGTTTACAAACAGAAGAGCTAGCAGCATCACAATTGGCATACGTGACGTGAGATTTGAACATGTGACCATAAGCTTATAAGGCAGATTCTCTAAGTTCCTTGCTATATTTCTCTGGCCTTCTCAATATAAATATTAGGGAAATACATAAATTATATCAGAAGTTTAATAGACATATGAATTACAATATATGAATTATAATAGGCATTTGAATGATAATGAGCATATGAGTTCTTTAACAGGCATATAAACTTTTTTTTTAATTGAATCACAGTGAGATGCACAGTCAGGCACATGAACTTTAACAGGCATGTGAATTATCTCTGGGTTTTGTTAAAATATAGATTTGTTTTTGTTTATTTGGGTTTTGAATCACACCCTGTGGTGTTCAGGGTTTACTCCTGGCTCTGTGCTTAGGGTTCACTCCTGGTGGAACTTGGGTACCATATGGGGTGATGGGATTTGAACCTGTGTCAACCATGTGCAGGGCAGGCACCCTACCCACTATATTATCTATCAAACTCCTATTTTTGTTTTATGTTTATTATCTATATCTGGCAGTACTCAGGGGCTACTTTCAGCTTTGTGCTTAGACATCACTTCAGAAGAGTTTCGGGGACCATGTAGTGCTAGGGATTAAACTTGGGCTTCTCACATGCAAAGCATAACCTCAGCTCTATGAGCAAACTCTCCAGCTCAAAAATATAGATTCTTATCCTATATATCTGGAGTAGACTATATTTCTAATAACATACTAAGTAGTGATACCTTTAACTTGTTCAAAAACACAAAATTTTCACATACTTTAGGAAAACAATTTAATGACAAATTATATACTATATTATTGACTCAGACAACAAAACTATCATGAAACCTCACTGAAGATTAATTATATAAAACTATATAGTATATATATTAAATACTTGTGTTTGGTCAACTCTCCTATGTTTTGCTTTTATTGTAGATTTCAACTACTGAACATAATCATGAAAGAAAACATGAAAATGATCAAACAATAGTCTTTTCTGATGAAAACCAGATGGATCTGACAGCAAGTCATACAGTAATTATTAATAATGACCCATTAGATTGTACCCAAGGACAAAAGTCCAACAAGATAGACACCTCATCATTTCTAGCTAATTTAAAGCTCCATACTGAGGATTCAAGAATGAAAAA
This sequence comes from Sorex palustris, assembly GCA_028565675.1. NCBI lineage: Eukaryota > Metazoa > Chordata > Mammalia > Eulipotyphla > Soricidae > Sorex > Sorex palustris. Next base: position 54,010,420 of record JAOXYA010000019.1, on the reverse strand, counting down.
TGAATTAAAAATTTCCATGGATCAAAATACTTCTTCAGAAAAGAAAATAAATTTTAGTGACTTCATAAAAAACTTAAAAAGAGAAAAATCAAACGATTTTCCTTTTAGTTTTTCTTCTAATAAAGAAAATTATTTTTCTTCTGATAAGGAAAATATTGAGGTGCATGTATATTCCAAAAATTCAAATAGGACCTCTACTATGTATCAGAAGCATGAATCTCTTAATGTTGAAGAAAATAGCACTAATATGACTAGAATCTTTAGAGAACAAGATGATGGGATGAACTTTACCCAGTGTCACACAGCCAATATTCAGACTTTGGTTCCCTCATCCAATGAAGCCGGGTTAAGGGAATTTAAATGTGATGATGCTACAATTTATGGCAATGATTTTATGGATTTGACAGTTAACCATACTATACAGATGTTACCTGCGGTAGATAATTTGTCCCAGTCAGAAAGTCAAACTAAGGATGTCTGGATGGATGGTACAACACATTATGGAATTAATGCTCCAGAAAAGAAGACAGTCTTTAAGAATAAATTGAATGATGCCTTAAACCCTGAATGCAAAACGGACAATAGCAGAAGTCATATTATAAGGACAGAAACTGACACAGTTACACAATCTTCTAACCAAGAGACTAGAACATTGGCCATGACCTCAGAATCTACACTTTTCAGTCCAGGTAGACAAGATTATAAGACAGTTTTTTATTCTACTTATAATGATGCCATGGAATTGACCAAATGTGTCTCAAGTATTAAAGAGAAGGAAAATACGCTGAATCATGATAATAATTTTTCTAACATGTATCCTAATCCGGATGCCATCTCTCTTTTCACAGACAAAACTATTTACTCCGAAGAGACTAGCATGGACATTACCAAGAGTCACACTGTTGCAATAGATAATCAAATTTTTAAACAAGATCAGACAAATGTACAGATGGCAGCCACACCAGTATCTGAAAAAGAAGTGACTAAAAAAAACCTAGCCATATCAGAGGATGGGGGAATGATTGTAAATTGTAGCTCAATTTCTCATGTATCTAAGGAAAGATTACAACAGAGCCTGGAAAATCCTTTATCTATTTCATTAATTGACAAGAAGACTGAAATCTTTATAAATGAGGATATGGATCTGACTGAAAGTCACACAACTATCTTAGGATGTCAGCCACCTCTTACATGTTCTAATCCAGCGCCTGAGAATATCTGTAATCGTCACTCTCGCAGCAAAGGTCCTTCAAATGAATGGGTATTTTTGTCAGAAGGACAGTCTGCTCTGAAAAATCCTAGTACTACTGTTAACAGTCACACATTGAAATCTATTCCAGACCAGAATTCTAAACTGCCTGAGCCACCAAGGAAAAGTTTAGGTAACCCCATACCTGGCTGTTCACATAACAAGGCAATTGTTTCTTCAGAGGAGAAGCAGAATATGGATCTAACCAAGAGTCACACTGTTGTCATTGGATTTGTTCCTTCTGAAGTACAAAAACTTGGTAAGACTAATTTAGAAAACACTAACAGCCAACTAGCAACAATAAGCAGACAGATAGCTGTAGATGTTGAAAAATGTGTTAATGTTTCTATAGGAAAAAAATGTATTGCTAATGATATGGATATGTTGGAGGTCGAAAGTGTACAGAAACCTGGACTTCTGAGTGAAAAGAAAGATGTTGAAATTTGTGAAAGCAAAAGTGGCAGACTAAAAGTTGATAAGACTATAGTATTTTCAGAGATTGATGAAAATGATATGGATATCACCAAGAATTATACAGTGGAAACAAATCACAGACCTTTCTTAGAACATGATTCCTATTTGATGTCTTTGGCAGGAACATCTAAAACTGTTTTGTATTCATGTGGGCAGGATGATATGGAGATCACTAGAAGTCATACAATACTCTTACATTGTAAAACTCTGTCACCAGGTAAAATAACTACTAGGCCTATGGATAAAACTGTAATATTTGTAGATAATCATGATGAACTAGAAATGACCAAGTCCCACACTGTTTTTAATGACTGCCACACAAATGAGAAAACTGCACTTCCAGATAGATCTAACTGTGAACTATACAAAAAGAACAGCCTTGAAAAGCCAGAAGTGGTACCTATTCCTGCTGAGAAAAGTGCTTTCTTTCAAAAGAATGATGATGATCATGATTCAGCAGCAAAAGTCAGCCACTTAACTCTAGCCGGGAAGTGGCCTAATACTGGCTCTATTACTAAAGCTGTAGAACTTATAGGTGATGACATGGAAGTATCTAAATCAAACATTTGGGAAAATGACCAAGATATACAAAAGCCTGGGCTCCTGAGTGAACCTCCAGGGAAAAGTCAAAAAAGAAAAAGCCTTTGGTTAAAAAATGACAAGATTATTGCATTTTCAAAGAATGACAGTGATATGGATATCAGCCAAATTTGTATGATGAAAAGAAATAATGAAAGTGCCTTGAAAGATGGAGAGGACTCCAATTTGTTTCCTTTGGCTGGAACTTCTAAAACCATTTTATATACATGTGGACAGGATGACATGGAGATCACTAGAAGTCACACTACTGCCTTAGAATATAAAACTCTGTCACCAGATAAAGATATCACTAGACCTATGAACAATTCTGTAATGTTTGTAGATAATAAGAGTGCTCTGGAAGTCACCAAGTCCCATACTGTTTTCATTGATTGTCAGGCCACAAGGAATTTTCTTCAGAAGTGCCCTGAATTTGGAATAGCAAAAAGAAAAACCTTGGATGCCTCTTTTCCTGAAGATGATAGCTCTGTTCATGATGTCACTAAAAACCCAGAAGAAGGTAGAGAAAGCAGTCATGAAACTGCTCTTGGATCCACTGATAATCATTCCTGTTTATCAAATGTTAAGAATTTGCATGAGAATGACAAATCCTTAAGTGATAAAAAGAAACAATCCAGTGATTACCCAATACAAAATGACCTTACTTTTGTAAACAATTTAGATGTTGAATATTACTCAAAATCTGAAGGGCAGCCTCTCTCTGCTTGTTTGTCAGAGAAGGAAAAATTTATTCAAACCAAAGGACAGTTAGACTATGCTGTAACACTGTTCAAAGATCAAGATCTGATTAAAGATTCCAAAAATCACTTAGCAGATCAAACTTTGGTAGTTTACAGTCAAAATCTGGGAAAGATGACTAAAGTTAATTCTGAGCAAGTATCTTTGAAGATTCCAGAAGCTCAGAAGGAGTCCTTAATTGATAATGCTGCACATGATGTAAAGAAGGTATTTGTTGAAAATGTATGTGTTGTTTCTCAACCACATTTTACAAACCAGCAACTTCCATCACCTCAACAAGGACAGTGCATTGTCAATAAAGATGAAACAATATTTTCTAAAGATGTAAATAATTTAAATACTGTTCCAAGAAATCCCTTTGTACCCACATTCGAAAACAAATCCAAAATCCTAAATAATGAAAAAGAGTTTACTGTAGCCTGTAAAAAAGAACAGGAGAAAAACATTAAAACAGCTCAACCTCATACAGCTGTAGATTTCAGCAATAATCCAGACTTGACCAAGCAATTTAATGAAACTCTTGCCAACCCTAAAGATTCTATAATTTCATCTAACATTGAAAGTTTTAGTAATATCAAGCCAAATCTGAATGATTTGAATGAAACAGATTTTAAAACTGCTCCTATGTCATGTTCTCCAAAACAATTACTTGAATTAGTAAACAGGGCACATAGTAATATGGTGCAAGCTACAGAAATGCATAATATTAGCACAGTTACCAACAAAGTTAATGATGATGGAGATGAAGGAGACAAAACTTCTCATAATGTAGCTAAAACCAACCCTGTACCAAGGACTGCTAGAAAAGATAAAGTGAAGAGATATTCTTTGGGAATTTTTTTGCCCAGATTGCCAAACAAGAGAAACTGTAGTGTTACTGATATGGATGAACTGGATCAAATGCCAGCTGAGGCAACTGATTTAAATTGTGTAGAAACTCAACGGGTGTCTGGCAAGAATTCAGGCATTGGGTTTGTTACTACTAAACTGAACTTAAGTCCGTCTCAATATATAAATGAGGAAAATCTTCCTATAGATCCTGGTGAGATTAATTTCTTAGACTCTGTTAGCTTAGAAGTGGATGAAAAGGCTTTGTTTGAGACCAACCAAAAAGAGATTTCATCACCTGAAAATAAAATGGAAGAAAACTGCAATAGTCAAAAAAGAGTCTGGGTACAAGAAGAGTATGATACTCAAAATGAGAAAAAAATTAAGAAACATGACAATAGGTTTACTGATACTACACCAGATCAGGAGGTGAGCTCTGTCTTGAATTTTTTTAATTATATATATTCTTGAATTTTAGTCGGGTAAGGCAGGATTATTTCTCATTGTAGGACTGAAAAATATTCTTTTGTTTTTGGAGCTGCACCTGGAAGTGTTTAGGGTTTACTCTTGGCTCTGTGCTCAGGTATCACTCCTGGAGGGGCTTGAGGGACCATATGAGCTGCCTGGAATCAATACAAGATATCTGCCCAGATAGACCAATACATGCAAAGCAAGCCCCCTGCGTAGTGCCCCTGAAATATATAGAATATTAATTAGCAGTAAGACAAAATAATTTTAATTAACAAATGATTACTAAAAAATGAAATGGCAAGTAACTGGAAAAATTAATGTTGGAATTATGGACTAAATATTTGTCTTCTCTAATGGCTTGTCATTATGGCTTTTTATTTAAGAATCTCTTGGTAGGGCCAGGAATGTTGCTCAATGGTAAAGCCCTTGCTTTGCATGTGTGAGAACATCTGACACAATTGTTGAGTATCATTGGGAGTGTCCCAGAGCCCTTGAAAACTGCTTGGGAGACCACCTCCACCCCCTGCCCAAAACAAAAAACATATTGCTTTTAAAACCATATGTCTTGGTAGGCAGATGAAAATTACGTGTACTGTTATAAATGAACATAGTTAAATAGTAAAACGAGTTCAACCAAAAGATTCTTGGTTACCTAGTGGAGGAAATACTAAAGTTTAAAAATAAGCTTATGCAGGCTGGAGTGATAGTATAGCATATAGGACTTTTACCTTGCACCAAACCAACCCAGGTTCAATCCCTGGCACCCAATAGGTTTCCCTGAGTACCACCAGGAATAATTCCGGAGTGTAGAGACAGGATTAACCACTGAGTACTGCTGGGTGTGACTCCTCCCTCTCCCATCCCCCCCCAAAAAAATATTTCTTCTCTGTACTCTGGCCAGGACCACTATGTACAATAGTATTCGGTCTGGCTTTCTTCACTGGGGCAGTAGACCCTTGTAGAAAGTAGCTTGATAAGATAGGTCAGCATTTAATAGCTTAAAGAATCTGGCTATAATTTAAATAAATCTGAAAAACAATTTGCTTACACAGTATAAAGCTATTATTTCTGCATATAAAATGAAGTTTTAACTCTAAATTTCAGGGTTCTGGGGCCAGAGCAATAATACAGCAGTATTATTGGGCATTTTCCTTGCATGCAACAAACTGAATTTGACCCCCTTGGCATCATCCATGGTCCCTCAAGCCTGCCAGGTCTGATCCCTGATGGCAGAGCCAATAAGCCCTGAGCAGTGCCAGATATGGCCCCAAAGTCCAAGATTGCATATTATTCTAGTCGCCTTGGGCATTTCCTATGAATTAGAGATAAATTTTATGTTAAAAATAGTATTTCTGTTAGATTTAGTCCTTACTCATATATAGTGTCATAACTATCCTGATGTCTTTTAATTGATAATTTCAGATTACTGGTGACCATGCTGAAGGGAATATAGATAAGACTGCTAATAGTATGAGCAGGACCCCATCCAGTTGCAGCAGTTCTCTGGATTCAATCAAAGCTGATGGAACCTCTCTGGACTTTAGCAGTAAGATCTTGAAGACTAAATTATTGAAGTCATTTACTTACTTGACTAATAATGTATTTTATTTTAGGAGTTATTTGAGGGTTTTGGGGAGTTATACAACTAAACTTTTTAGGAGTAATAAAGCAAAATAACAGTGAGTTTTTTTTTAATTCTTAAATTACATTCATTGATATATCCTACAAAGGACAGTCGTTTCTTTATAGACTTGTAATTATTAGAGAAGCATTAAATGAAGCCTTAAAACTAATATTACTCTGAAAATAACTATTTCCCACAAAGATCCTAAAGGATATCTTCAGGAACATGAATTACACATAAAACTGAAGAATAATTAGAGTTAAGTTTACGAGTTAATTTGACTTGTTCATTGACTGAAATTACTGTTTTAGCACACCGCAATTGTCAAATGGAATCTCAGTTTCTCACAGACACTATTTGTGAAGAGAGCTTGAAGGAGGTATGTTAAAGTATTTATCATTTCTATTTACGTTCCCCCTCACCAGCGATCTCCAGATGGAGAAGCTAGCTGTATCATCTTGGTTCATACTGCTGCACCAGCACCAGGGATTAAGTTTATAGTCCAATGACCCTAGGTCCTTTTTGGGCCACACCTGGTGGTGCTCAGGGCTTGTCTGTAAATCTACACTCAGGGATCACTCCTGGTGGGCTTGGAAGGGACCATACGGGATGCCAGAGATCAAACCCAGGTCAGCTGCATGCAAAATAAGTATCCTGCTCACTGTACTATCACTATAGCCCTGGCCCTAGGCCCTTTATATTTCTTATTTCTAATGCAATTGATTTCTTTATTTTTATTGGGAGAGTGGGTGGGGGCCATAATCAGAGCTCAGGGGCTCTGTACTTAGGTGTGACCCCTGGCAATGGTCAGGAAACATATGTGGTACCAGAGATTGAATCAGGGTCTGCCAAACTGAGCACATACAAGGCAATTACTTCTCTTGCACTATATCTCAAGTTTTCTTATTTATTTAATTATCTGTGGGACTCCATGCCCAGTGGTGCTTGGGGGTCATGTGGTACTGGAGATTGAAACGGACTCTGGAATGCAAAGCATTTACTCTAGCCTTTCAAACCACTTCCCCAACATCTTTCCCCTGTCTTTAAATTTGGAAATATCATCTTTTATTATTGTGAATGAAAAGTATTATTGGTGAGTCCAAAGAGCCAAGCTTGACTTGCCCATAAGTTTCTCACTGATGATGAGAATCTTTAGGGATCTTAGTAACTCCTTATTTGATCTTGACTGTGCTCCAAGCCTAGCAAATCCATTCCAATCTGTCTCTCAACTCTTTTACTTTTGTTTTGTTTTGTTTTTGGACCACACACAGCAATGCTCAAGACTTACTCTTGGTTCTGTCCTCAGTAGTCACTCCTGGAAGTGCTCAGGAGGACAATATATGGTCCTAGGGATTGAATTGGGGTCAACTGTATGCAAGGCAAGTGCCTTCATCCCTAATTATCTTTCTGGTCTCTGGCTCTGTTCTCGACTCTTTAACTGGAATATAAAGACTAGTTTCCCTTTTTTTTTTCCCCTTTATTTTTGACCACACTTGGTGTGCTTGGAAGCTACTCCTTAGTAGCTACTCTGTGCTCATTCATTACTATGGCAGTGGTTAGAGGATCATGTGGTGCAATGCAGGCAGAAACATGCACTCACAACCTAAGCTATATGTACTCTGTCCCCAGAACTAGATTTTTTCTCATTCTCTCTTTTTTTTTCTTGCTTATTTTGTTTTTGGGCACAACTGGTGGTCCTCAGGACTTACTCCTGGCAAGCTCGGGGGTCACTCCTGGTGGGCTTGGGGAACCATATTGGGTGACAGGGATCAAACCTGGTTGACCACATAAGTCCCCTACCCCTTGTATTATTGCTCCAACCCCTCTCCTAGTTTTCTTGTTAAGAACCTAATATGGCATATATGTGGGGTAGGACTTACTATTTAACCGCCTTTGTCTTATTTTTTAAATACGCTTATGGTATAGTCTATAAGTCTGTCTGTCTGTCCTCCCATTGTTCATCGATTTGCTCGAGCGGGCCCAGTAACATCTCCATTGTGAGACTTGCTGTTACTGTGTTTGGCACATTGACTGTGTTTGGCACATACGGGTAGCTTGCCAGGCTTTGCTGTGCAGGTGAGATACTCTCAGTAGCTTGCTGGGCTCTTTGAGAGGGCAGAGAAACAGAACACAGGTTGGCCAGGTTTGCCGCGTGCAAGACAAATGCCCTACCTGTTGTGCTAAGGTGATAATTTGTCTCACAATTTTGCCTTATGATTTAAACTTATTTCTTAGTCAAGTGGGCAGGAGAAGTTATTTGCATTGAGTCCCCCCCTCCAAAAACATTAATGTGTGACTTTAATTAACCCTCTAACTAGACTCTGGTCCATAATCTCATGATCAGAGGATGTACCTACATAGGGTTTACACCACCTCAAACTCAGCATTTGCCAAATGGGATAAACATCCAATCTCCCATCACCACACAAAGGGAAATTGTTAGTTATCTCCCAACGTGTCTGTTACAGCCACATACTCCACTATCCATTCCTCATTCAGATTTGAAACATCGGAGGTACCTTTGAGTGCCCCTCCCATTTCATCCTCTATGGTTAGTAAGGCACAACATAAATCCGATATTCATTTTACAAAATTTCCCATCCATCTTCTTTCATCTCCAGTTCCAATCTAGGCTTCTCTAGGCCAAGCTCATCAGCTAAATTAAGCTGATGCCAGATTGATCTCTTAAACCCTCTATCGCTTTACCTGGCTGCTTCCACTTTGACCATATTATTTCCTTCTCAAAGTCTTTGGGGGCAACCGTCTACAAATCAAATTATTTTCCTGACTTAAAGGTTCTGCCATAGTTGTACATAACACAAGCATCTTCTCTAAATGCGTTCTCCTTGATTCTACTCTGAAATTCCACCTTTAAAAACCAAAAGTGCAATATATCCTTAATACATACCATTTCTCCAATTATGGGCCACACATATCATTCATCACCCAAAACCATCTGCTCACTTCTTCAGCCATCTACTCCAAAAGCTTATGGGTGAATGCAGAACTCAACATTTCTTATTCTTTAGTGCATTTTCAGTTATAACAGCTTTATAGTTAATCACACTGTACTAAATTGTGTTTTCCTGTGGTTTATTATAGATTTTTCTTTATCCAAGCTGAATTATGGCGAGTTTCTAAAGCTGAAGGATCATGGTACATTTCCCATATCATAAAATTCATTGTTAATCACATAGTAGATAAAAATAAATATTTAATTACTGATTGACTTATAAATAAAATGAAATGCCTGCCTTCACCTATGTAATGGTTTGATTCAATAGCATAAAATTTAAGAGTGATTTTCTCATCAGAATTTCTTCTATGACCTTTTTGACTTTGTCTGCTGCTCTAGGCAAGTCATTTTAGCTATTTTGGACTCGTTTTATCAATGCAAAACTGGAAGGAAGACTGTCATCTGTCTTATTCATAGAGAGGGCTGAAGAGTAGCCCAGTCAATGCAAAGCACATGGCTAATACAAAGTTTAATAAAAATGATACATAACATCTATTATAAAATTGAGCCATTGTTCAATTTCTTCTGCCCTTTCAGTCCTTTGATTCAATATTCTCTCACTAAAATCTGAGAGCTTTAATTTGAGAGAGTATTTTACTAATAATAATGGACTTTCTACATTAACCTTTTCTTATCATTAGGCATACCTGGATGATGGCAAATTATTCTTTTAAGAAAATCAATACATCACGATAAATGAATGAGAAACATCTGATAATGCAACTTCAGGTAAGGGAAACCCAGGAAAGAAAAACATAGCTGTAACAAAAATGGCCAAGCTGCATGATTTCAACCTCAGTTTTCCCCTCACAGAAAGAGCACCTGTGTGCTTAGAAAGAGCAATGGTGTTGAGATAAGGTCCAAGCAAGAAGATCACAGAACCTGGGGCTGTGGGCTGTACTACAAATGAAGCACTAATCTCAAGGAAATGTTCATTACATGTGTCAGAGAAACGGCTTCCCTTGGTCTCTGCCTTTCTTTCCCAAAGGCTGGCACAATGCTGCACCAAGGAAAATCCTGGGCAGAATGAAAGAGAGAAACGCATGTTAGGACCCAGTTTCCCCAGCAGTTCTAGAAATTTCCCAGGAGAATAAATGGGAAATTCAGCCAGAGAGGGAGAGGGGGCAGGGTTCACAGTAACGATCTGGAAGGAATTGGTGAGCAGCATTCCTTTTTGAAAACAGTGTCTGAATAGAGAGAGCAGATAAAAGTGTGGTCCACTGGGAGACTCTAGCGGCTTCATCTACCCTGTACTTGGTACAGAGCTGGGTTGGCAGTTTATGTCTTGTTGGCCCCAAAGCCAGCAGGGCTGTTCCATGACCCACCCAGATAGGAAACGTCAGCATCTCCACCTGACAACTGCAGGTGTGTCAGCCCCACCCATCCAGGAAGGTTGGCCAGGAACCACAGTAGCCCAGCTCACACCCAGGAACAGAGGAAATTAACTTTCTGCCTCAACTACTGAACAAGATCTTGTGTGAGCTGCCAAGACAGCCAAGGATCCTGGCACTGTGCAGTATATTGTTCAGCCCTTCACAGGTGAATAGGCAAGTGAGCAAAGCCAACCAAGGAGCATAGTCTGATGATCTGTGCAAGTACAATTTCCACAGGTGACCTGCTCCACCAGAACCCCCAGTCAGGGACTTGCCAGGGAACAGAGTTGCCAAGACATTGCCCAATTACAGAGCTCAGTGGAGCCTGACCTGAGTTCCACCTGGGCTGCGAGTCGGCTTGATGGGATAGATTCTAATGCACATGATAAAATGCGCCATCAGGGGCTGGAGAAATACTCTAGGGGTTAAGGTGTTTGTCTCACATGTGAACGACCTTGATTCCAGCCCAGCACCCTATTTGGTCCCCTGAGCACTGCCAGTGCTAATACAAATGCTAGCTGTATTTCCACACACTAACAACAAGCTATCTGAGAAAAAGAAATCCTATGCCATTCACAAAATCACCAAAATTATAAAATAATTAGAAATTAATAAATTTCACCAAGGAGGTTATGGTTCTATTCATTGAAAACCATGAGGTAATGAAGAAACCAAAGAATACACAAGTGAACATATGCGTGCACATACACACACACACACACACACACACACACCTATAAAGATATCTAGGGGGCTAGAGCGATAGTACAGCAGGTAGGGCATTTGCCTTGCACACAGCTGACCCAGGTTTGATTCCCAGTACCCCATCTGGTCCACCAGCACCACCAGTAGTAATTTCTGAGTGTAGACCCAGGAGTAACCCCTGTGCATTGCCAGGTGTGACCCAAAAGCAAAAAAAATAAAATAAAAATAAAATAAAAAAATAAAGATATCCAAAGTATACACAGATAGGGGGAATTAAAATATCAGTACATACCAAAGCAACCCATAGCTGCAAAGTTTTACACATCAAAATTCCAATAGCATTTTTCTTTAAAAAAAAACATTTAAAATTCATGAAATCACAAATGACCCCAAACAGCAAAATAAATCCTGAAAAAGAAAAACACTTCAAAGATCTCATTTCCTATTTTCAAATTATGTCACAAAGTTATAAAAATCATATAGTAATGTATTGGCATTTTAATAAAAAAGACAGGGATTTACAGAGCATAATCTTTAAACTATTATTAAGCTCTAAACCCACACATGTACAAACTTACCTCTACCCCTCACAAAAAGTTACCTCAATATGGATAAAAGATTTCTATGTAGTGACAGCAACCGTAAAACATTTGAAGAAATAACAGAAAATATGCCTGATATTAGTTTTGGATATGACTTTTTTGAGATGACAATGAAAGTAGCAACAAAATCAAAAATAAGTAGAGCTACTTGGAGCAATAAAGCTCTGAACAAGAAAAAAAAAGTAGAAAGGCAGAAAAGGCAGATACATTTTATGAAAAATATACCACAAACTGTATATTTGATGAAGAATTTAAATCCAAAATATGTAGGAAAATTACATTATTCAATAGCAAAAAAATATTTAAGATGAGAAAAGAATTTAGGTATTTTCAAAATCATATACAAATCGTCGACAGATACATAAAAAGGTATTCAATGTTACTAGTCATCAGGAAAACGACAGTTAAAATCGCATGAGATATTAACTCATACTTGTTAGAATACTTTTTTTACTAAAAATAAATGACAAGTGTTGGCAATAATGTGGGGCAAAGGGTATCCTGGCACGTGGTTGATAGAAATGCAAATTGCATCCACTATGGAAAAATGTTTTGGTTCCACAAAAAATTCAAACTGAAAATATAATCTGATCCAAGAATCTCACTTATGAATATATACAAAAGATATGAAACCAATATTTCAAAGAAATATCATTTCTGTGAAGACTTCATGTGAAATTGAAGGACTCAAAGAAATAGATTTGGTTGTTAGGCACCAGAACTGGTGGAAGGGAGAAATAGGAAGATGATAAATGATAAGACAAATCCATTCTGAGAACGGAAAGTCCAGTGGCTATAGTTAACAACACTGTACTCTGTATTTGAAATCCGCTGAATAGATCTTAAATGTCAGCGCACACAAAAAAGCTGCAACACCAATGTGAAAGACGTGTTAAATTCAAATATTATTCCACTATTCATATCATCTTGTACATGTGAAACACAATTATGCCAATTAAATCTCAATAAAATGGAAGGGGCGGAGGACTGGATCTGAAAATTCCCCATTTTCCTTGGAAAGTTTCCATGAATCATTATTTTAGTCCCTAGTTATTCAACTAAAATTCTTGTTCTCTTGCTATAAAAGCCACTTTTCACGCATTATAAATCATAAAGTAGAAAATAAAATTTTTTCTGATCATATCTACAAAACCATAATTATTTCAATATTCTTTGCATTAATACTTTCTAAATATTAAGCTTTCCTAGTCGAATGAAAGATACCTTTACTTGTAAGACAATAACTTTTCATTAACATAACATGAAATATTTAATGTTTTTTATTCTGACAAAAAAATTTAATTAGGTTTAGGGAACAGAAGAATAGTTCTCACTAACCATTTCAGAGATGATAGTTGGTGAGTGTTCAACAGTGTAAATGAGAAATCATATAACTGGGAAGAGAAGAGAGAAAAAATGCTAAGAAGAAACCAAAGTAAAAATCCTGAGAAGATTATTTCCCTCACTTATAATTGACTGAGTAATGCAAGTCCTTTCTAGTTTACAATATATGTCTGCGCCTACTGTAGTTTACAAATACCTTTGACAGTGTGAACTAATTAGGTAAAAAAAGAAAATAAACAAGCAAAACAAATTGTTTTTTAGCATTTGAAAAAAAATTGTATTGAGAAGGTGTTCAGAGAAAGGACTTGAAATTTTGACCAAGTTCAATGTTCATATTTCATGTTAATTTCATGTATCCATATCATATCCATTTAGCTGGCAGGGTTCCAAATATTGAGCCTTAACTAGTAAGATTTGTACAATTTTCCCCTCTTAAAGTGAACATATACTTTGTTCCAGTGGTCTTGGTCTGACTTATTTCCTTAATGTTTATTCTGGACTGTGGTTTGATCACACAGTTCTCTTTGCCTTTAACTCCTTACCCTATGCCCACCTCATCTGGTGAATGTGCATCTATTCTTTCTCAGGCAAACCTTCCCCAACCTCCAGGACTCATGCAGACCTGGCCATCCTGTCTCTGAGCACTTGACTTATTCAACTTTTGAATGATATGTTTGAGTGATTAAAATCTCTCTCTCCAGCTAGAGAAAACAGATAAAACTTTCATCACTCTAACATCTCCCATAGTGCTTGGCATTAGGAAAGGATTTAGCTAATTTTTGTTGAAACTGTAATGAGTAAGTAGCCTCTGACTTTAGCTATTTGAGTAACCAGTCCAGAAAAGAACAACGGTGAAGCCAAAGAGACAGTAGAACAGGTAGGGCATTTGCCTTGCATGAGGCTGTTCCATGCTGATCTCCTGCACCACATATGGTCCCCTGAGAAAGGAGCAAGTACTGAGCACCACAGGGCATGGCCCCAAAACAAACAAGTAAAAACCAACAAACAAAAAGAAACAATGTGGTGATAAGAAATATATCTCTATGCAAAAACTTAGAACATAAAATAAATGTTTATGGTGTCTTCAGATCTAAAGAATGGAATACATGATAATAATGGTATGTTGTGATATAACCACAATGCTAGATTCTATGACAAAGGAAGATAAGCTTCTTGTATTAAAAAAAAAAGAAAGTGAGAGGAAAATCACTGGTTTGCCAAGACATTTCTTATGATTTCCTTCATTTGTACTTACTGATTATATTATAGCTGGCAGGTATTTCAATTTCTGTAATATTTAACCCAAATTAATGCCTCTGAAATCCTGTTTTATGTCTTACAGAAAATAATAAATCCTCAAAGCTACAATTTTAAAGGATACTGAATCCTAATTATATTTTTATTTCTGAATTCTTTCCAACATCAAACACTTTTAGATCACAGCTCTAGCCAGTGTTTGCTGATGACCTGACGTTCTTAAGCTTTAGACCGTGAAAACAATAAAATGCCTATGGAAACCTGACCTTCAAAGACAGATCTCCAGGAAGTCTGCAAATATAATTTTAGGGTACTTAGAAGCAAAAGCAATGGCAAATCTATCCACTGACAGCCTGTCCAATCTAACCCTGCATACACAATCATCTCAGATCTTTATAAGTGAGGCAGAACCTAAAATATTAAGTAGAAATTAATAGATCTATTTAAATTTCAAGAGTCTTTGTAAGGCTAAACCGAAGTGTTTAAGACTTCAATGGCAGTTGAAAAACAAACTAGCCATTGTATATTATATA
>JAOXYA010000019.1:53956748-53969203 GCA_028565675.1 Sorex palustris | reverse complement strand
CATCTATCATCTTCCCCCTCAAGTTTAGGTTACTAGATTATTTGGTATTAGATACAAAATATGCAGGAGTTATTCCCATCTAATCATACTAAAATCAAATAAGTTGCATCTTCCTAAGAGAATAATGGTGATGATGATGATAACAAAATTGATAAACCTATACTGAATTATTTAGCTCTGTATCTTCAACTATATGGCTTACAATTTATTTATCACAAATAGTGCAGAATAAAAATGGCTACCTACTTTTCAGGATTATCCACTTCTTCAGTAACAAAGTTGAGATAGAACCTAAAGAGATATGAATGGATTTAAATTACTAATACGCTAATTTATAATCCAAAAATTTGAATTAGAAGTATTGGAAATCAAATTCAGATTCACAAACTTTTTGTAAACAAGTATTTGTAGTAAGATGAAAGTTTCCAATAACCACCAACTCCCAGAAATAATTTTTCTATTAAATATTTGTTCTTCTTTATTAACATTTTAATAAAGGTACAACATACAACAGCAGCAAGGTACATAATGTTAGTGTGTATCTGGGTGCTGTCACTGTCACTGTCATTGTCCTCCCGTTGTTCATCAATTTGCTAGAGCAGGCCCAGCAACGTCTCCGTTTTGAGACTTGTTGTTCCTGTGTTTGGCATATTGAATAGGTCACGGGGAGCTTGCCAGGCTTTGCTGCGTGGCCCAGATACTCTCGGTAGCTTGCTAGGCTCTCCGAGAGAGGCAGAGGAATCAAACTCAGGTCCGCCACATTGGCTGCGTGCAAGGCAAATGCCCTACCCGCTGTGCTAAGGCTCAGGCCCATATCGGGATGTATGTTTCCAAATTTATACTCACGTATAACTGGTAGTAGCATCAAAATATAAAACATTACTGGCACTCTCAGACTTTCCTTTAAGATCATGACATATTATTCATACCACCCTCTCCTGTGTAAAGGTTACTATTACTTTGACTTTTAACTTCGTAGATTCATTTGCTTGTTTTATAACAATAGATTTAGTATTTGCCTATCACAAATGTTTTAGCATTTAGTGTTTGACTTTTTTACTGAACTTTGTGAGTTTTATCCAGACTGTTGCATAGTACAGTAATTCATTACTTTCATTGAGTATGTTCATTGGAGGAGTATAACCCAATATATTCCAAATTATAACTATTATGAACATAGATGCCATGAATGTGTTTGTCCCTTTAGAAACCAAACAATCATAATCAAAACCCAAGCACAAAAAATTGTAAATCTACAACTGTACCTCATGGTGTTTCACTAATAAAAATTTTAAAAAATAATTTTTAAAAAAATCTCAAAAGAAAAAAGAAACCAATCAATCATTTCTCCTGGGGATACACTCAAAACCACTGGGCAATGGGTAGATACATGTTTATTGGCAATTTTCTATACTCATTCCACCATTTTTGTATCCTTGCCAACAAAATAGGAGATTGCCATGTATCAATCAACCACTGGGAAGATGAACATGGAATGTCCACAGTCTCACTTGTCAAGGAACTGAGTTTCTGAAGGGTCCACAGAGCAATGTGCTATGGTTCAAGAGGTCATTCATTAGGTACAGGGTCCCCTGGAGCCAGAGGCAGCTCAAATCAATCTAGCAGATCTGAGCATGCATCGATCATAGATCTTAAAATTAGGAAAAATCAAAGGATGAAAATGGAAAAAGTTAAGCCAAACATAGATCTTTCGACTCCTCTAATTCACAGACTTAGGACATAAACACACACACACACACACACACACACACACACACTCTCACACACACGCACACACACATACTCACACTCACACACACATTCTAAGTCACTTTTTATATACTACTTTATAAATAATTGTCTAAGAAAATGAAATAATTTTATATACATATATAAAGTCTACATTTTTATATAAAAGCCTACCTTTTTATATTAAAGTCTACAATTAGAGTAATAATTCTCTAAACTCTAAAAATAAATGGCCAGAATATCAATTCTTTTGCCAGAAACAAAGATCGAAAAAAAAATCAATCTTACTCTTTCTTTATAAAAGAAAACATAAACTAAATTCACAGGTTGCCATTCAAGGTGGTTTAAAACAAGACAGCAAGTCCAAAATGGAGTCCCTCATGCTGAGTCTCACATCTCCAAACTGAGAATTCAACTCTCCCAAAAATAAAACCCTAAGCCAGACCATTAGGACCCCTCTGATCAAAGAGAGGTAATCTGACTGCCAGCCCCCTGCCTACCTGAGGGCAGGTAAGCTTGCAGAAACCAGCCTGCCTTCCTGCCAAATACAACCTTCTGTTCCTGCTCTGTCTATAAAAGGCTTTTGTTCTATACAAATTGGATGCTTCCTGGTCCAAATCAAATTCCTTCAAATACACCTTTCAAAATTTTAATGCCTCAGTTTTATCTTTTAATAAGATTAAGATTTCTAACTAATGGTTCAAGTATACTATTTTTTCATTTGAATACTAAGAGAATAGTAGCCATAGAGGAGATCTAAAATGTTAGCTGCCAAGGATGTTTTTCTTAATGACTAGAAAGTCAGTTTCTAAAAATAGTGGTTGTGGCTGTACCAGGAAACTAAGCAACAATCAATACTGATGTCTGGAATATGCGCTGAGAAATTTGATGTTTTTATAAGCCTGAGGCAATGGGAAGCACAGGAAGAAAATGCACACAGAAATGAAAACAAGGCCCCAATATACACGCACATCATACATACATACAGTTACACACACTCAGAAACACACACATATATACAGTTACACATACTCAGACAAACAGACACATTTACACACACTCAGAAGCACACACACACACACATATAGTTACACATAGACACACACAGACACATTTACACACACTTAGGCACACACACAGAGATACACTTGAGTATAGTTATACATACTCAGATGCACACAAACACACTTAGACATACTCAGATACACACTCAGAAACACACACACAGTTATGCACATTCATACATACACATATACAGACGCACTCATACACACCTACATATACATTTATACACACAAGTGTTTGCAGGGTTTTAAAGTCAAAAATAGATGGTCCCTTCTGAACAGTGGTTTTAAAGAAACTGGTCATTTCCAACAATGTTGGAATAAGAGAGGAAGTATTTCTGAAAAGAGGAATAGCCTTTCAAATACTCGCCAGAGGGTAGAAAGTCTCGGCCAAGCAGATCGAGGGCAGAAAGCGCTGAATTTGGGTGCCCCGTGGGAGCCGTCCCGTGGGAAACACTCTGCCTGCCGGCCTGTCTGCAACAGTGAGACCTGAGCATCCTTCTTGCTTCAGGCCCCTCAAGACCCCTGGAGAATACTCACAAGATCTATTGTTCCAGCTTTTCCATGATTGTGTGTAAGGCTCTGGCAAGCTGGCAATGCATTCGCAAACCCCAACAATGTGAATTATTTTTAAAAGAAGCTTATTCTTTAGATTAGATTGGACACAATGGTACAAAATAATCCCAGCAGGTGCTTTAGAAAGAGTAAATCCACTGACGATTGGATTTTTAAAGGGAGAGAAAAAAAAAGACACTAAAAAAAAAACCTATTTTCTATCACACAGTTTAAAAAAAATAAATAAATAAACCCACCAAGCAATATTGGGCTTCGGATCAGGAGAGAGGGCTGAAATTGGTTGCATTCCCCAGGGCCACTGGCCGCCTGGCAGCCCCATTTCTCTGATCACATGCTTTGGCAGTACTATTACAGTCCTCCTGACCCAACTCTGTGACCCGGCCCGCTTAATGAGTCCCTTTTTGTCCTAATCAGGCTTCAGTGATGGTGTTTTTATCATTCTAAAAAGGTTCTGAGCACTCTGCCTCCTAGCCAAAAGCCTCCTCTCTCCCGCCCTAGGGTGGAAAGTGTTTTTCCTACTGAGTCACTGGGAAGGACTCTGGCCTTGCAGGTGCCCGTAGGGGTTCAGACAACTGTAGGGGGTTCAGTTCTGATGGCGCTGGCTGCCTCTGTCTCTTGTGTTGTGTCTGTGAGCACGCACACGCGCACGCACACACACACACACCTCACCCCTTCTTTCTTTTTTCCTTTTTTTTTGTCACCAATAAAATCCCAGGAGTCACCCAAGGAGCAGGCTCATTTCCTGAATCCCCTATAACCCCCCTCCCCAATCCCAGATTCATTATTGATAGCAGAAGCAATAGAGCTTTGTCAGACAGCTGGTCCTCCTTGGAAAGAGAATCGAGTCCCGCTTCAGCAATCTTTGCCTTTCCATCTTTGTCCATCTACACGCAGATTTCCCTTTCATCTGCGGCACCCAACCAGTACAGCCGGTTTCTCATACAAATGAGGGGGGAGAATGTTGGGATTTTTTTTTCCCCACCCACCAAGTCTCACTCAGGAAGCAAAACAATGTCTGTCACATCTCAGCCCCTGACTCGATGGGAAATCGGACCTTTATTTCCACAAGAACCTTGAGGGTCTTGTTCTTTAAAATGGGATACAGTCAGGAGGATTCTCTGGGCAAAGGTATAAGTCAAGGGCCACGGGAATCTCACGTTTCTCAGTTTCTAGGCCTAAGATGGAGTCAGCCTTGCTTAGATGTCACTCTTGGCCACTGTCCCTAAAATCAGTATTTCTCAACCTTTCCTCATCACATTATCCTCCCGTGATGATGTTGTCACTTTCTTGTGGTCCCTTTGTCCTGCGAGCTCACTAGTCTCCTGCCATAGCCCCCATTTATAGGACTTTTCACCGGTGGCCCCTCGGAATATCTGGTGAGGGGATTGAGGTCCATGGGAGGTCATCTGGCCTTCTGGGTTCAGACATGTTGACTTAGAGAGTCCCCTGACCCTGTTCAGGGCCTGCTTTGACAGGCCATTGCCCTGACCCCACGGCAACCCTGGGTTCCACACCCACTTCCTACTTCCTCATGCATTTCGTGTATCTAGCCCTGCTTCCTTTTCTGTCTTCGAAGAAATCTCCCAGCCTTCCACACCAAATTTGCAGTTCAATAGACTCCAGGCCCTGGAGGGGTCCAGCTTCATCATAAAGTGCTAGTGTCTGCTTGGACCTGGGGCTTCGTCTCTTTCCATCACTAGGGGCTGAGCACCCACCAAGCGGAAGAGGAAGACCAGAGAAAAATCGATACAAAATAAAGAGAGCCCGCAGGCTCACAATTAGGGAGACCTGCCTTGTGCAGACCCCCAAAACCTGCGGAAGTGGAGACGCTTTGCTCTTCTCCAGAAAGGCAGTGACCTGGATATTCAGTGAGGGGGTGTGGGAGCAGATCTTAGGTTTCGTGAGAACAGAAGGCTGCTGCAGAGGCAAGAGCAACTTCACAGACTGACTTCATCAAACCTTCCTTGTATCTATGCACACATTCCACAGCCCCCTTGCATATTGCCTGGTGCCCAAGGCTGGGCTCTCTGGAAGCTTTTGCCACCTCTGCTTTGCTCTGGGGTCTCCCGCTGACAGTCCTGTGGCTTGGCCACTGCCTCAGGGCACTGAGCTGTGATCCAGGCTAAATAGCCATAATAGCCATGGGAAGGTTGGTTCTGAAATGAATCCCTGTGATCACCCCTCCTCCCTTCTCTCTGCCAGAAGCATGTGGTGCTCTGCACAAAAGCTAAAAGACTCCAGAAATACTGAGTGATCCATGATGAATCCTCACACACAACAGCTATTTAGGGAGAACCCAGGTACTCACACATTTTTCACATGACACTGCCCAGAGTAACACTCTTCTAACCACTTCCAAGCAAATTTTGCTTTGAAAAATCTCAAGTTTCTGTCATCTCCTAATACTCTTCTCATGGTATATTTTCATAATTCAGTGAGAGCAGGGTTCAGTTCCCACTTATTTGAAAGACTATCTCCATTCCAGGCATTAGTTGGGAGATAAGGTCTTAAAAAGTAAAGAAACAAAATAAACTGTACTCATGTTTGATTGATTGATTGATTGTATGTGTGTGTGTGTGTATGTGTGTGTGGTTTTTATGTTACATCCAGTGGCTGTACTAGGGTTTATTACTAGTGTATTACTAGAGCTGATTCCTGGCTCTATGCTCAGGAATCACTCGTAAGAGGGCTTAGGAGACGTATGAGATGCTGGGGGTTGAACCTGGATCAACCATGTACAAGGCAAGCACCACACTATATCTCCTGTCCACATTTATTTTATTTTTGAAGTAAGATAGTTTCCTCATATCATTATTCCTATTATTAGGCTCACACAATGTTCTCACAGACAAAATTGAACAGATTAGCTCTAAAGATAATTTTTGGAATGAAAATTGCCAGTTATTACTCTCAAACAAGAAAATTTAATCTCACCACGTGGTTTTGATGTTTTAATAATATTCTTGCACCCAATGGCAAGTTCCTTCAACCACACCCTATTTGATGAATAAAAGTTAGGAAGAAAATCCCAGTCCTCTCTGTGAGACAAACTCTGACCAAAGCCAGCAGAAGGGCAAGGCCTCCTTCCTGTGAACCACAGCACAGCAAGCTGGGCCTCAGAGCAGATGCTCGAGTCATCCTGCTGTACATTTTGTTTCCAACTATTGGGGAACTTTGAAGGACCAGGCATGTCCTTTATGGTAGGGCAAATGATCTCATACACATGATTTGATTATTGTGGTCTCCCTCTCTCTGTGTTTAAGTACCACTCACCACCCAGAAATATCTTATTTCTCTACCAGAACTCTTTCTCAAGGGAAGGTGGAGAAAATTAGTTGGTGGGTATTGGGAGTGGAATAGCCTGGAGCTTTAACTGAAAGGTCTTTGGACCAGTCAAGTCCACATCTTGAATGCTGCCCATGTTACCCTTAGGTCCTTACTGCTAAGTACTTAAGTGATGTGAACTGGTTGGACAGGACATTGTGTGCTTCTCCTCTGTAAGATCGGCACAGAAAACACAGTGAGATTTCCGGGGCACGTGGGAACTGGCTTCCTGGAGGGGACCACATGCTTCTTCCCCTTGATTATGGCAGATCATTCTGGTGACAGCCATTTGCCCTGGACCTTGATTGGCATTCGGTTTGTGTACCTCAAGGGGTGAACAAACCCTACAACACCCCTCCCCGAGTGGAGAGATCCACTTACCAGCCCGCGTAGGCATACATTCCATAGTAAAACGCCAAGGGCAAACGTACAATACTCGCATCATTTCCAGAAAAGGCATCTTTAAAGTGCTGTGTGTGCCCTGCAACAAGAGAAGATGGATTTCAGGACTCTGGGAAGAACTGCCTCATATTCATGCTCTAGCTGTGAACTTAAAGGCAGGGACTAAGTCACGTGGAATTCCATTTCCAGTCTCGATGTCTTAACGCTTTGTTCAGGACTGGCTCTGTTAAAACTACGCCTGTCCTAGAGAAGGAAGGCCAGAATCTATGGTCACTACTTCACATCGCATCTTCAATGCCAGCAGAGCAAGGTGGAAAGTGGCATTTAACACAAAACCATCCTTGGAGCCTGCTTCTGCGCCTGAGAGTCGAAAGATAATGAAAGGGAAGTCTATGAACCATAGCTTCTAGGAGAACTGTAGGATTCTCAACACGGGAGATGCTCTGCTACTGGGAAGACAAGCACAGACACACTCTCAAGGCTACTCCAGTGAGGGGAGGGAAGAGGCCCAGAACTGCCTCCTTCCAGGATGCTTTCCACGCTAAACTCACTTAAGAGACCAGCAGGAGCTAGAAAACTCTGACCCTGAACTTTAGGTTCTTTGTGAATCAGCCTCCAATGGAGCAGGGCTCGGCCCAGGATTGCCTGTACCCCAGCTGATAGCATCTCTCTATGGTTGCTTTTGCCCTCAAATATTGAACTACACAGCTGGAATCGAGAGAGACCAGATGACACTCAGAGCTGAAAATGTCTACTGTCTGACCCTCTGCGGAGAAAATTCCCTAACTCTGTCCTAGGAAATAGAAATAATCCCTCTGGAAACCAAGAGAATTATATTGAGCTCTAAAATAAGGAAAGAGCAGCAAGGTTTCCATCATTGTGTCAACTGAACACTTATTCACCATGTATTTCTCTACTGTGTGAATTATAATAGGTTTCCTGATCTTATATCTGTTATAAATTTAAAAAGAAATTTCAGGGGCTGGAGCAATAACACAGTGGGTAGGGTGTTTGCCTTGCACGCCGCTGACCCGGGTTGGATTGCCAGCATCCCATATGGCCCCGTGAGTACTGCCAGGGGTAATTCCTGAGTGCAAGAACCAGGAGTAACCCCTGTGTTGACCTCCCCCGCCCCAAGAATTTGAGGAACCAGAGAAATAATACAGCCGGTATGCGGTGCTTCCATTCCAGCCAGCCTGAGTTCAATCCCCAGCACAGCATATGGTTAGCCCAGCACTGCCAGGAGTGAGAACCAGGAGTAAGTCCTGAGTGCTGCCAGGTGTGACACAAAACCAAAAAACAAACAAAAATTTAAGATAGAAATCCTGGTATTGTCAATCAACCAGGATCAAATGAGGAATTTAAAAGCCTCTATTCTCCAAAGAAAACATTAAATTAGATGCCCCCCAAAAGGAACCATAACTTTCCCCAAGACTGGTCTTCAAAGGAGTAAATGGAGGTGCTCTAGGTGCAGGAAGTCTACAAGAGCCTGTGTGCAGCCTCAGAGCCAGCGCCTGCCAGGGTTGCCCAGAGCAGACCACAGAGCTTGCTGGAATGCTTGTGAATTTTGAGCCAAAATGGAGAATGCTGAGTTACATACTAAGTGATGTTTTTTCCCTCCAAGCATCCAATTCACCCAAAGAGCTCATTTTTTAAAATGATATGGTGAATTCAGAAATACCCATCTTATAGTCCTAAACTATCTCAGTGTCCTCCCAGAAAGAAAATACAAAGGCTGGAGCTCAGATAAGAAACATCTGTTGAATATTCTATTATCTCAATCTGTGGTCTCCTGAGCCTGGAGGGACAATATCCCAAAGATCACGGCACTGGATAACAAAAACAGAGAAGAAATCAACTTTGCAAAGTCTGGGTCCTGAGCATTGACCAAGCTCGTGTCCTTCAGAATACATTAGAGGATAAACAGGAGGCATTTTTTTCTACATCTAGGGATACCCCCCATACCCAGTAGAGGTCTCAGGAAGATGAAAGTCTAGTATGAAGGAAAGTTTACCCAAGCCGCCTCCCCTAAAGGAATACAGAATATCACTACTTCCAAGCTAGAGTGGAAATGCATGTGCAATATGAACCAGTACTCTCTCTTCTTGGAGCTTCAAATTAAAGAAAAAAATATATGTGATCAAGAGAAATAAAATAACTAGTGGATATTAATAAATATACTTACTAAGAATGTTGTCCCAGATATTAAATTTTTCTTTAAATATCAGAGTACTCTGAGGGCATTTCTCCATTTGGCGAAATATATGAGAAAGCCCAATAGTATTAAGCATTGTTAGCTAAGTACTCATTAAAGTATCTTATTAAAAGCCAACAAAGATAGCTCTTGAGAAATTTACAATCCAATAACATTTGAGCAAAACACCCCTCGCGTGTGCACATGCATAAATAAGTCATAAAAACAGACTCCCCAGTCTTGCAGCAAACAAAGAAGCAAACGGTCTTAGTTTTAAGGAACAGAATGTCATCTTTTGGAACTTGGGCAAGGGTTAAAGCAGAGTGGATGACCCAAAGTGTCTGCACATTCCCAAAAATGGAAGCAAATTCTCCTCGAAGACAGAAGAGTTAAGCCAGACAAAGAAAGCGTCGCCAGGGAGGCCCTACAGAGTCTTTCAGATCGGCTGGAAGCAGGCAGGCGGCCCTGAGAGGCCAGTGATGACTGGTCAGTCGGCTCGTGCTTTTCATGAGTGGAAGCTAAAAAGCCTTCCTATTTCTTTTTCTTTCCCCAGAGGAGCTGGCGAGGCTGCTGAACTGGCTGCAACCACTGACCCACAGAGCAGCTCTCGAGGGAGACTCGGGAAAGGGACCTCAGCACCCCTGTCCCCCAGCACCAGGGGTGACCACCATCTGCCAGCTTCATGATATGATTCTGTCAAAATTTGGCCTTCCTTTGGCCTTGGGTAATTCTTTGGCAACTTCAGTCAATGTCGCCATGAACTCCCTTTCTGGGAACAGAGGGCATCACTGCAAACATGAAATGCTGAGCGTACCAGGTGCTAGGTCCCTCCTTTACACCCCAGCAGCCTGTCCTGGGATGCGCTCCTCTCCAGAGCACCTCGGAGCTGGGTGCCTTCTGCCTTCGAACATCAGAACTCCTGGCTCGCCTTTCCCTATTAGCCGGTGAATGCTCAGACAAGCACGCCCAGGAGCCTTTAGCTCTCGTGGCCTTGGCTTAGAGATGCAGGTTCTGACATTACAAGGGATGTAGCCACAAGACTAAAGTTCCCAGCACTGTGCTATGGGGCCATCCTCAGCACTCTCCCTTCCTGTGGCTACTCTTCCATGGATGATGTACAAGGTGAAAGGAATAATTAACAGGAAGCCAAAGAAGGACCGATCACCTTTCGTTATTTTTCAGATAACACGTGTCTCTTTTCATCCTAATTGCTCTCACTGCACTCTTCTAAAGTCAAAAATGTGAGTGTCTACTTAGGTGGAGTTAGCGCACACCGGGCATTCCTCTTTGTAGGGGAGTTTCTTCTGCACTCCTTGGGGGCTTGGCCTCTCTCAATCCTCCTGTTGCCTTTCAGCTGTCAATAAGCCCTTCCCCAACGCCCCCCCCCCAAAAAAACAGCCGCCTTTCAAATCACTTAGATGACAGGCAAGAGTGAAAGTTCTAGAAGCAGAGACTAATTAAGGGATTCTGCTGGTACAAGTGAAAGTTAGAGGAGACGGAAAGCAGAGAGGTATTTGGAAAAGCATTTACTTTTCAGTCCATACCTTTAATTAGCTGCATAACTCCGGGGACTATAATTATCAGAATTGCTGTGAGCTTGCAAAAGGTTAGAAAAATCTGGATCCGGGCACTCCAGCTGACACTCACGCTATTTAGGACCATCACTACAGCTGCAAACAAAACAGACGCTGTTACAAAAGGCCCATCCTCCTTGGCACAAACACCTCTTCGGTTTGAGGACCCCATGAGCCTTCCAGGAACCTGCAGTGTTAGGTTTGCCAGGGAGAGTATTTTTTTTTTTTTTTGCAATACCTGTGAGCATCTCACAAGACCTAGTGAAGACAATCTGCATTTCATCAAGACCCCTGGGGGGATGTTTCTGCACGTAAAGTTTGAGAAATGTGGATCCTTGGGAACTCAGGACAGTGAGAAGCCGCATCTTGTTCACTGCACATGTCAATGAGAGGGTCAGAGTGAACACGTAGAGCACAGCCCTAACAGCTGTATGAAAATACAGTCTAGGGGCCCGAGACAGTGCAGTGACATGCTAGCATCCGCCCGAGTCATGCCCAAACTCTGTACCACATGGTCCAAGCATCCCTGGCTGCATCTCTTGAGCCCCAAGAACTTCTGGGATGGCCCAGGTGTACCCAACACTGCAGGATGCCAGCTGCACGGCATCCTAAGGCCCTGGCACTGAACTAATGACACAGCTGGCTGAGAGCCACTGGTGCGGTCCCCGGGACCACTGAAGCACCAGGTGGGAAACCTTCCCCTCTAATACAGTATAGAATTAAATCCAGAAATCCTCCCACTACATAATCCAGTTGCTGACTCCAGCGGGCTAAGGCAGCACCTCTCACCTCCGCCCGCCACCGAGGGAAGGAGTGACCCTTGACCCACGCGTTTGGGTTTTTGCAATCACACTTGTGAGGCCTGAGATGTGAGAAGGTGCCTGGTGGCCTAGAACCTCAATCTTCACTCTCAGTCCAAGCCCAGCACCCTTGAGTCTTTTCTCTCCACTGCCCACTTAGACCTCAAGGGATGACTTTCTTTCTTTTTTTCGAGGGGTGGTCACACCCAGAAATGCTCAGGGGTTACTCCTGGGCCTGCACTCAGGAATTACTCCCAGCAGAGCTTGGGGGACCATATGGGATGCCAGGGATTGAACCAGGGTCGGCTGCATGCAAGGCAAACACCCTACCCTCTGTACTATCACTTTGGTCCCTCAAGGGGTGACTTTCTTTCTACCTATCCCAAACATACCAACCTTCATGCTCCGGTTTTGGGGGGGAAATGTCACAATGATGAATCCAAAATCATTTACAGGGATGCACAGGGGGTATGAGGTCAAGAGAATCGGTTTTCTGTTTTTTTTTTGTTGGTTTTTTTTTGTGGGTTGGTTGTATGGGAGTGGTGGGTTACATCTGATAGTGCTGGGACTATGCAGGGTGAGAAAGGGAACCGAGGGACTCTCTCATGCAAGCATTTCCTGCAGCCATTTGAGCTCTTTCCCCAGCCCAGAAGGTCTTTTCTTTTCATTTTTTTTTAGTTAAGAATCTTTTTTATTTTTATTTTTTAATTTTTATTAGTGAGACACCATGAGGTACAGTTGTAGACTTACAAATTTTTGTGCTTGGGTTTCA
>JAOXYA010000019.1:53890363-53901197 GCA_028565675.1 Sorex palustris | reverse complement strand
TTTCCAGAAGTGGTGTTGTTGGGTCATATGGAAGCTCAATTTCTAGTTTTTGAAGGAATGCCCATATTGTTTTTCAAAGAGGCTGAACTAGTCAGCATTACCACCAACAATGAAAGAGAGACCCTTTTTCCCCACATTCACACCAACACTAGTTATTCTTGCTCTTTTTGATGTGTGCCAGTCTCTGTAGTGTAAGATAATATCTCATTATTGTTTTGATTTGCATCTCTCTCATAATTAATGATGTAAAGAGTTTTTTCATGTGCTTTTCAGTCATTTGTATTGCTTTTTTGAGGAAGCAAAATTCTGTTCATTTTTTCTTCACATTTCTTGATGAGGTTGGAGATTTTTTCTTGTACAATTCTACTAGTGTCTTGTATATCCTGAATATTAACCTTTTACCAGATGGGCTTTGAGTAAATATTCTTTCTCATTCTGTGGGCTCTCTCTGTATTTTGGTCATTGTTTCTTTTCTTTTTTCTTTCTATTGAATCACCGTTAGAGCAGTTACAAAGTTTTTGGTTTAATTCTTGGTGATACAATGATGAAACACCTATCCCTTCACCAGTGCACATTTTTTATTTACCAAAAACCTCAGAATACCCCTCATCCCACACCTCTCCCTACCTATGTGATAGACGATTTTCACATTACTCTTTTTCTCTACTTTGATTGCATTCAAAATTTTGAAAACAAACCCTCCATTATCATTTGGGATTTTACCCCAACACTCAAATCTGCTGAAAAGGCAACATTGGACAATTTGTTTTCTATTGCTGATTATGAATTGCATACAATGTCACGCGGCTTTGGAATTCTGAACTTTTAATAATTAAATCTGGAGGAATTTCTGCCAAAAGCCACTGGGTTCTGAAATTTGTTTCTGAATATCTGGGATCATGGCTATTAAGCAGCAGCTTGATCAGGAGCCAGAGAGACCATTCCTGGGCAGCTATTTGGGGTTTTGTAGGGGCATGGGGGTTAGGGCCGGCTGCACTACCATCCTATGAAGCCCCGTGTTTCTCGTCACTGCAGGCCCCTACCTGGCAGTCCATAGGCCTCTGGACGATGGTGGTGACCAATCCACCAGGGGGAACAGGCCAAGGCACAAAACCTATTCCCACATGGGGTGGCCCAGCAACGGAAATCTAAGTCCAGATACATTTCTGACAAAAGTTGCTGGGTTCCAATATTTATTTATGAGTCTCTGGGGGTCACTGTTTCTTTTGAGGTGCAGAATCTTTTTAGTTTAATGTAGTCCCATTTGTTTATGCTTGTTTCATTTGCTTGGTTAGTGGTGTTTCATCATTAAAGATGCCTTTGGCTTCAGTGTCATGGAGGGTTCTGCCTACATTTTTCTTTATTTACCATATGGATTCAAGTCTGATTTCATGGTCTTTAATCCACTTTGATATGACTTTTGTGCCTCGTGTTAGACAGAGCTCAGAGTTCATTTTCTTTCTTTTTTTTTTTTTTTGCAGGTACCTGTCCAATTTCCCAGCACCACTTTTTGAAGAGACTTTCCTTGTTCCACTTCACATTTCTTGCTTCTTTGTCAAAGATTAAGTGATCATATATTTGAGAATCTATGACAGAATATTAAACTCTGTTCTATTGGTCAGCAGGTCTGTTTCTAGCCCAATACCATGCTGTTTTATTTATTACTGCTTCAAAAAATGGGGAGAAAGGGCTGCAAACTCTAAGAACCCCCAGAAAGCCCAACAACTGGCAGCTCTTTGGCACTATTTCACCAACATGGGAGAATACCATCATTGAAAACATTGACAAAGAATACGATCAACGGGTTCAGCGCCTCCATGATTGTGCAAGGAATGCTGAGAGAGATGTAGCCACAAAAAGATGCCTGTCTTTGAAAACCCTCGAGCTCATCACCAATGTATCTTGGCACAAGCCTCAGGCAATTGCAAGCAACCGTCTGAGCTCCCAAAGCAGTACAGAGAAGTGAAAAAGGAAGACCTCAAAGATAGAATAGCAGCAGTACAGGCAGATACGGCAGAAGCTGGGAAAAGCAATCACAACGCCCACTATCCTTCACCAAGTACAAGACCAAGATGACTGCCCTCCAGCATCCTGATGGATCTATCACATCTTCAGAAGGGCAATGGAGAAGATTATCCATGATTTTTACTTTGATTTCTTCGATAACCATGTCCACCTGCCCACATACTAAATTCCACAGGATGGATATGTCATTCCCAACATTATCCCTTCCAAAATCTGACATGCCATTTCATCAGTAAAGAAGTGAACAGCACCCGGCCCAGACAAGGTCAAACCCGAACACCTGAAGAACCTGCCGTCAGTACTCATCAATACACTGGCTTGGCTCTTCATATGCTACCTGTCTGAATGCAAGTTTCCATCCCAGTGGAAAACCAGCAGGCTGTACTACTGTACAAGAAGGGAGACATCTACGACATTGGTAACTATCACCCAATCTGCCTGTTGTCTGTTGTCTACAAGCTGTTCATCCGAGTAATCCTAAATAGGGTTGGCAGAACACTAGATGGACAACTATGTGAGCAAGCCAATTTCCAATAAGGATTTAGCACAATAGACCATACCCACAGGATAACCAAGCTCATTGAGTTTTCTCGGGAGTTCAAGATGCCACTCTGTCTAATGTTCATTGATTTCAAGAAGGCCTTTAATTCTGTGGAGACTGAAGTGATCATCGAAGCTCTAGCCAAACCGGGCATTCAAAGTCAATACATCAGGATCCTTCATAAGCTGTATTACAGATTCACTACCAGGATCTCACCATTCTACAAGGAAGTGATCAACCATGTCAAGAGAGAAGTTTGGCAGGGGAATACCATTTCACTGAAACTCTCCAGTGCCACCCATGAGAACGTCATGCAATGACTGGAATGGGAAGGAATGGGAGTGAAGATAGATGGTCAGCAACTACACCACCTCCGCTTCACTGATGATACCATTCTAGTAATACCAAACATTAGCCACGTGGCAAAAATGATGACTGACTTCCACCGTGAGTGTGCAGCTGATTTCAGGAAAACAATGTTTATGAGAAAGAAACTCATTCCTGATGTTCCATTCGCTTTCAATAGAATGAACATCTCTGAATGCAACAGTTATGTGTACCTAGATCGAGAAGTCAACATGATGAATGACCTGGCACCTGAGTTGTGCAGGAGGAAGAGAATGATTTGGAACACGTTCAAGAGTCAAAAAAAATAGCTAACAGGACAAAGAACCTTCAGCTCTGGGCACATTTCTTCGATTCCACTGTTTTTCCTGCATTAAAATATGCCTCAGAGATCTGGGCCCTATGAAAACAGGATGAGAACCCTATGTGGGTCTCCCAAAGGGTAATCGAAAGAGCTATGCTTGGAGTATCATGCTTCACTCAAATGAGAGAAAGAATCCAGAGTTCTGACCTTCGTCAACGGTGAAGAATCAGGGGCATTGTCTTGTTTGCCAAGGCATCGAAAATTAGATGGGCTGGACACATAATGAGATTTAGAGATGACTGTGGACTAGAGCCATTACTGACTGGATTCCATGGGACGTTAAAAGACTGTGCAGCCGCCCACCTACAAGATGGTCAGACTTCTTTGTCAAGACCCTGAATGATCAGTTTGAGGCTCTTCGTGTTCCTGGAATGAGCAGATGCCATTGGGCTATACTAGCATGCAACAGGGACAAATGAAGACGTTACTGGTGCCCACTTGAGCAAATAGATGA
The DNA here is from genome assembly GCA_028565675.1 of Sorex palustris. Classification (NCBI taxonomy): domain Eukaryota; kingdom Metazoa; phylum Chordata; class Mammalia; order Eulipotyphla; family Soricidae; genus Sorex; species Sorex palustris. The sequence continues at coordinate 53,897,468 of JAOXYA010000019.1, read as the reverse complement.
GTAACGGGATATCAAGTGATCAGGAGTTCTCTTCCAACTACCTGAAGCATGGGCCACAGGTCATGAAAACTTATTTAATAACCTTTAATCAACTAACTTAACTGCAGCATCAGAGGGAATTTAAATGTTTTCTGCTCACTTTAACATTAATTCACTGCGAAACCACACCAGGAAGTATTGCTTCACCCCAATATCCTATTAAACACTACTCTGCATGATTCTGCTATGGAATTTCTAGAATATTTTTTATTCTAACATAAATAAGAAGTATTATATATCACCAAAGGGAAGGTTTTTAAATGTTACTCCATTAGCATGCAAAACCTAAGAGAATTAGATACTGAGGGCCAAAACTTCACCAGATGAGGAAATTAAATAGAAAAATGAACAGAATCTTTTAAGTATTGAAATTGTGCTTTCATTAGACAAACTATATATTTTACAAATATAAATTTGTTAGCATTGATCTATATTTGAATTTTCTGTTACCTGAAAGGAATAACCTCTAAATTGCATATGTGGGCCACAAGGATGATGGAATTTTGTTTTTTCAGACTTTACCAATTCTGAGATAGAAAGTAAGCATTAGAGATCATAATCTAGACTACCCCGGTAGAATAACCTTCTATGTTTCAGGAAGTGTACTTAGATTACTCACACACAGCCCCACAATAATTCTGCAAGCAGGTTTTACATTCCCCATTTATTTTTTTGCATTTTTGGTGTCATACCTAGCTATGCTCAGGGGTCACTCCTGGCTCTGCATTCAGGAATCACTCCTGGAGGTGCTCAGGAGACCATATGGAATGCTGGGAGCTGAACCCAGGTCGGCTGCGTGCAAAGCAAATGCCCTACCCACTGTCCTATTGCTCCAGCCCCATTACATTCCCCATTTTATAGATTAAAAAATCAAATAAAAAATAAATAAAGCTATCAGGATGCTTGCACTGAATTAATATTTAAGTTGCCGGAAATCATTTAAGTTCATTCTCAACCTGTGGTTACATGATTTCATTTAAAATATTTAATTGAATTAGAGATAAGGGCAAATTTTGCTTAGACACTTAGTAAATGAAACTGATAATGATGTTGACTGAAAATAAATAACTGAACATTTAGGAGAAGAAGGGAAAATCTTTTTTTTTAATGTCTTGATTTTTTTTATTGAATCACTGTGAAATACAGTTACAAGCTTTCATGATTGAGTTATATCAAAGAATGGTCGAATACCCATCCCTCCACCAGTGAATATTCCCCACCACCAATCTCCCTAGTATACCCCCCCTTTTCCACCCTTCCCTGCCTCCATGGCAGACAATTTGAAGAGACAAATCTTATAGAAACTTAGAATAATGTATGTAGACATTTCCCCTTCCAAGGAAGTTGTGCTAACATCACTATTTCTTGAGTGTGGTGCCACTTCATTTCTTCCAAAGAAAAGAACACAGAAAAATAGTGTCTTCCCAGTGGGAAGACACCAACACAACAGCCAGAGGTCAAGACTACTAAGATTATTAAGGATACAATCCACTGGCAGCACAGGCTCATTATCTTACTTCTTTTCCTGTGAGAACTTCGGTGTTAATTCAATACAAATCAGGTAAAAGGTGTGAACTGTGAGGGTATGGATGGAAACCATGCTACCTTAGGCTCCACTAAGAGTGGGGCCTAAGGTAGCACATCCATGTGTTACTTTATGAGGCTGCCCTCTTGAAATTCTTGAGAGTAATATAAACCAATATAATGTCCATTAAAACTGGGACTGGGGACTAAAGGAAGGGCAAATAAACAAAATACAATGGACAAGCTCCTTTAAAATTAGGAGAGGAGGAGAAATTTCTCAGAGAAGGCTGAAGGAGGCCTAGAAATTTGATGGAAAGAATATGTTTCAGAAGACTTCAGTGGGGAATCAGTGAATTCACATAAGATTCATAATAAGAGACTAATCTTGGTCCTTCATTGTGGTAAATGTAACAGGATTCTAACTTGTTAGCTATGCCAGAAACAGAGAAAGAATAGACAGGGACTCAGATTCTATTCCTAGCAGGGCCTGTTTCCTCCGGCACTGCTAGGAGTTAACCCCTGAGCACTTCTCTGTGTGACTCAAAAAAAACAAAACAAAAATTAAATAGAATTGCCAAGAGACAAGGTATGGAGGAAATATATAAATACAGATCTGTTGGTGACAATTCAAACTATTAAACACTGTTTCTAGCTGAATCTCATGATTTTAAATACCTGCATATTAAAAAAAATAGGGACTTTGTTTTCTTTTCAACTTTTCTCTTAGTCAAAAAGGATTCTCAAACAAAACGTTTGCTATGTATCTATCTTCATCTTCTTAAGATAAAAATACACTCCCATTCCTCACCAAGCACACATTGTCCATCCACTTGCCCAAACCTCTCCAAAAATGATGTAGGGTAGACCCCTCACTCTCCAGAATGGAGCCTCCCGGAAGGATGATGGCTGAGTGTGGATGAGCCTAAGAGAGGCTGGAAGGTGTAATTACCAGCAGGAAGGATTTTTGGCTTTTCTCGTTTCAGGAATGCCTATGGGCTCCCCAATCTCAGCTGAGCACTGAGATATCATCCGGCTTACCTGAAAAAAATATCTCCAGAATGGGGCTGGAGCAATAGCACAGTGGGTAGGACGTTTGCCTTGCACACGGCCAACCCGGGTTCGATTCCCAGCATCCCATATGGTCCCATGAGCACCGCCAGAAGTCATTTCTGAGTGCAGAGCCAGGAGTAACCTCTGTGCATCGCTGGGTGTGACCCAAAAAGAAAAAAACCCAATATCTCCAAAAGAATTTCAGTTACTTGAAGTAAAAATTAATAAAGGAACAACATCAGAACATATTAGGAATAACTCTCACCTCCAACCCCACCAAATGGGTGCTCTGGAATTATTAAACAAGGAAAACCAGTGCTAGGAAGGATCTGGGCAGAAAAGTAGTTCTCAGAGGTTCGGGACTGTGGGTGCCTTTCATGAGAGCCTGGGTTGAGCCATAAGGGGGTGATGGAGATGGAGGTTGGACACTGCAAACCTATAAAGGCTCATTGTAGACCTGCAATCTAAGGGGTTGTGTTTTTTATTACATCTCTCTCCCCAAACCATAGAAAGAGGTTCTCAAGTTTGGATACAATTGTCCTTACTGTGGAAGATGCGAGTGAATTTTTATCTCCTCATGGGGTAATGTGGCATGTTGACTCACTGAAATTTTACAGTGCCTGTAAGAAATCAGAGTTCATCCTCAGATTTCTAGCATCCCAAACAAGGAAACAATGACCATTACCATGTTGGTATGAGGAGTAAGGTCAGCATCTGCCTTGATTATTCGGATCTCTCTTTTCATATCAATGGTGATCAAAAATAGAAATAAAAGATTGTGGGGGAAAGTTGGAAACAAGATCTTCCCTTCTGAGAAAAAGCCAAAGAGAAACTTACACTTCAGGCAAAATGTCAAATATCTGCCTTCTACTGGACCCTGGTCACTCTCGGCAATTCTGTACAATTGCTTTTCCTGGTGCAAGAATTTATTGCCTCTTCATTCACTATTTCACAGGCCCACTGTTCTTTCTAGTTGCTTGGGTAACTCCATTAGTGGTAATGAACTGTGTCATGGGTAATCACACCACCAAGACCCATCTACCTGAAGCCCCAATGCTCACAACCTTCTCAGCAGTCAGTCCTGCAAAGAGTAAAAGAGTCATGACCTACAAAAAGAGAGACCTGAGAACCTCTGTAGATATTAAGTTTTAGCTTAATAGTGAGTCATTAATAAATAAGATGCCGTATAATTATCAATGTGAAGCTCATTTAATAATTAATACCTTGCAAACAAGAGAGAAATGAAATACCAGTGGAATTAGACAGAGGTTATATTCTATTCCCCTTGAAGGTCCTGCTTTGAAGGGGAAATCACAAGGTGTTTAAAATTATGAAAGTGCCATTTCCCCAGAACTCATGTAGTGAGCCTCTCTGCAAATAGGACTCATAACACCCGGCAGCCATGGCTACGCTGATGAGCATTGCCCGTGCTTCATTCTAAAAGTACAGTTCCTCCCACTTAATTATAATTTTTCAACTTTCATTGAAGTAGCAAAAGGTTTTTGGTGGAAGGAAGGGTATGATTATAAAAACTTGTAGCAGAAAGTCATTAAATGAATCGTCTACTTGTCATTCTTATTATCTGAGATTCTTGGGCTAGAACTTTATAGAAATAAGCTTCAGTTGCTATTGACAATGAGAGTTTTTGGTGACCAATACACAGCTGAGTAAGGGAACTAATCATTATAGAGCTTCGCCAAGGTAGATGGGTTATCATGCTGGTGACCTCATGGAATTCTCTAGAGAAGCCAATGATATCACACTTCCTAACACCAATTAGCAAAGCAGAAATTTTACACTAGGGGAGACTCAAAACATTTCCCAAGATCAAACATTAAGAATTTGCCTCGTAATATTTCCAATCCCTAAGTCATTCTGGGCCTCAAACACATCTTGCAAATAGATAGTAAGGTCTCTGTGACACTTGTAAGTGACATATCTAAAGTAATGGTGTGGTTCTTATATAACACTCATCAACACCCAATCATATTTTTAGCCACTTAGTAGCAGCTAAGGAAGAAAATAATAATAATAATAGAACTTTCTAAGGCCAGGTCACTAATTCCAAAAGAAATCCTTGTCATTGCCAATGTTACTGACCAATGACATCTGTGATCAAGGGACAGAAACTGACATTGGCCATCATTCCTAAACTTGGTCTGTACACCAGCCCTACCCAGGTGCTGGAGGATAGAGTTTCCTTTCATAATTCAGGAAATTCTAACCTGGAATAAAATCAGCAGTGCCTCGGTCATGTTGTAAGGTATACAATGCAATGTGTTTCTATTTTCACCTTCATCTGCTAAAATACCCCTTACCAAGAGGAGACATTCCTAGCTGGGATGTAACACTGATCAGGTCAAGAACACAGCATCATTATAAAAATCACCTCTAGTTTCAGTGACCCCAATCTCACTTTCTCTCACAGATAATCTTTTATCCTTTTCATTGAAATGAAATAAACTAGTGTTTTTATTTCTGATTTTGTCCAAAAGAGTCATCTGATTCTATTTACATTGTCAAATCCTACAGTCAAAATGACCAGAAACACACTTCAAGGTAATTATGACAGTAATGGTGAGGCAAATACTCTGTTTTTAATAAGTTTTGTGAGTTGACAAACTTTAACACTTATTAGAAAAGAAACCCAGTGTTGATTGTAGTCAGCATTTTTTTCTCTGGCTAATCAAAAATCTATATGCCTTAGATTTTAGAAGTGTTCCTGCCACAAGGATCAACAGGTACCTAGCATCATCTACTGGAAAGAAAATTTAAAAAGAATCAAAATAACAAAAAGAAATTTGAACTTGGCCCAAACTTGGCCAAAAGAAGTGTCCAGTTCAAACAGAATTAAATTTGGGTTCTTTATATAAAGAATATCTCAGAGGAAAAGAAGAAAAATGCATTAACCTAACTTCAGGAAAGTTTTTCCCTGCTCTGCAGTGTCCATTCAGACTCAAACTGTCTTTCAAAGCACACACCAGGGTATATCTTTCTTGGATTCATTGGCTCTTAGCTCTGTTTCTTTCTCCACTTCAATCAAATATAAGATTGTGCCACACAAACATACAGTCTACAGTTTTGAAGAGGCGCAAAAACTATCAGATGTTGATTATCTCTTACATAAGAAATTGAGTGTCTTGCATACATAAATTCGCCCATGTCGGTGAGCTAAAATAATACTCTCAGTAAGTACTTTGGCTGAGTACTGGGAGAATAGAGCATGGTCCTCCAGTGTTCCTGTGATGGCATACTGTGGTATGACTTCATCTTCCACTACTTGGTTGGAAGTCCTTTCTTTCCTTCTGATTTATTTTCTAATTCTGTCATGCAAATGTTCTTTTTTTCCTCTTAGTCTATGAAAATGCTGTTGTCTCATTAGAATATTTACTACAACTGTTTGTCTTCCAGGAAATCCTCCTGATGCCCCATTGTGAGGGATCTTTCTTTAGCCCTTTGCAATTAAATGATACTCTCAGGCTCTTATATACCTGTGACTTTATGTTATGCTTCAGAGTTTTTCATTTGTAATTTTCATTTCTCCAAGGAGATATTATGCTCCCTTACCTCAGGGGACACGCCTTCTACTTTCTCTGTTCCACAAAATTATAAGCACATGGAATTGAAGAAAATGTCTACTAATCCAGGTTCTAATTGATGTGACTCTGTCTCATTTACATTTATGTTCTTATACGTGCATTATTAGCTGATCGATCACACACCATTTTTAAAGAGTAATTTTTTTTTTAATTTTACATCTCTAAAGATCTTATTTAATAGCTTAGATACCTGAGAGATACGACCCAAATTATCTGGATTTCCAACATGGTGTTTCAAAAATCTCCCAATTCCTGAAGATTAAAAATGTTTTAACTTGTTAATTTTTCTTAATGTTTGACTGTAGTTCCCTTTTCTAAAATCTAGTAGGCAATTAAGGACTTCTTTGATGCGCTTATTTTCCCTTTATAGCCCAAATGTTTAGGTAAATTAATTATGCTACAATAATTACAATAAAACTTCAACATGAATTATGATATTATACCTTCTGCTCCTTACATATACTTACTGTTTTTGTCTTTGTGAGTTCTTAAAGTCTTATCAAGCAAGATAGTCTTATCAAATCATGGAACTACACACAAAATAATTATTTTGAATGCAGTCATTGTTTCTGCAATTTCACTAATGTAGATCCATCTGCTACAGTGAATGTATTTTTAAATTAGTGTACAAAGAATACCATGCATGTATAAAGAAAATCATAAACTATTTTGAACTTTCTAAAATTGTTAAAGTTAAGAAAATGTTTTTATTTGTATGCTTTAAGTTAAAGTGGGCTGTAAATGAAGTACATTCATCAAAAATTGGTGTATATATATGGGGCTGGAATGATAGTCCATAAAGTAGGGCATAAAGTTGGGCTGGAGCGATAGCACAGCGGGTAGGGCGTTCGCCTTACAAGCGGCCAACATGGCCGACCCGAGTTCGATTCCTC
>JAOXYA010000019.1:53879395-53890263 GCA_028565675.1 Sorex palustris | reverse complement strand
ACATATGTGTGTGCATACAAAAGAATACACACACACACACACACATACACACACACACATACACACACACACACACACACACACACATGCTCCTTTGGTTTCTTGTAAAGCATGTATGCCAAATAATTCTGGAAAGCAAAATGAACATAGGTGGGAATCAGAGGACCCTAGTGGCAAGAAGTGTCTGCCAATGAGACACCACAAACACCAGGCTATGCACATGTAAGGCAGCAGCATCTAAACTCCTATAATGTCTCTCCAACAATGGACTGTATGTTTCACTAGACAGATGCATGAATGAATAGCTGTATTAAGGGAAAGATTCTTCCTCACAGAATAGACTAGACTTGTCTATTTCCCCTGCTACGCCCCCCTCTTCCTCTCCCATAACCTTACACCATGAGTCCTATCCTTCTGGTCTTGCCTTCCATGCCACGGATACACAGCTTTATGCTATTTACACACAGTGTAAACATTTCCTATTCTCTCTGCAGTGAGAATCAAATTGGGGCTTCAATCTTTCTACCTGGATGGTCCCTGAGAAACTTGGTTCATAACCCCAATATAGCATGATGATACAGTTATCATTGCTAATAATAGTTCTATCCATCTTTCCACCATTCTCAACTCTTGAATGGTTTGATTTATCTTGGACCCTCTAGAGAATTAAAGCAACCTGTCCAAGAGGTAGAAAGCAGAAGCGAACTTAGGGATTCTGCTGGTGTGTCTGGGACCATAAAAGAATTCTCCTGTGCCTCCTTTCTTCCAAAACACCCACACATGGCCTTAATCAATTTTAATAAATATCAACACTAATACCAAACATATATGTGTGTGCATACAAAAAAATACACACACACTCTTTTGGTTTCTTGTAGAGCATGTACGTCAAATAATTCTGAAAAGAAAAATGAACATAGGTGGGAATCATAGTGACCCTAGTGGCAGGAAGTGTCTGCCAATGAGACACCACCACAAACACCAGAACCTGCTGGTGTGCTGCACACAGTTCAGCCCAATTACGCATCACCATAAAGGCTCCTTGACTGAAGCTCCCCACACACCTACATGGTAAGGCTTCTGACACACAAGTTGGAGACTAATGAAGTGGAACTAAGTTGTTTTTCTATTTCTGCTTGGGAGAAAAGAAAAAAAAAAACCTCCTCGACTTGGTTCTCTGTGGAAACCAGCACTGAGGAGAAGCTGGCCGTGAAGCCATAACCAAGTCACATCCTGTCCCGTCTATTTTCCAACCTGTGTCCTCAGGCCTGGCTCCCGTGGCTGACAGTGCTCATGTGCCACTCGGAGGGCTCAGGCCAGGGGTTGGGGAGGAGGGCTTAGGTAAGTAGGCCAAGGCTCAAAATAAGAGCAGTCTGAGCCCAGCTCTCAGAATCAGAAGCTTTGGATACTATAATCCAGGCTCAGACACTGATCCCTCCTGCAACCCAGGATAAATGCCTCAACCTTTCCCTTGGTTTCCACATCCTCTAAATAGGGATAATAATCCTGACCCCTGAAGGATGGCCTATGAATGAAACATCTGAGAGGTCTGATCTTGAAGACAGGCAGAGAGAAAAGCCCGTCATCCTTACACACACAACAGCTCTTCCAATTGACTAAGACAGCGGCTACCAAAAGGGTAAAGCAATGGCTGATTCTGATGTTCAGACCCCTGAGGAGGTGGGCTTGGCCGCTAAAGGAAGTTGAATTCCTAATGAAAGAAACAAGAGGCTGAAAACAGAAATGAAACCAAACGGTCAAAATAGGTTGGTTTTAGTCAACACCACCATATTTTTCCATCTGAAGCTACACTGCATTTGAGGTAGTTGGCTTCTCTGAGCACCGTCAGTCCTACCAAGCCTTATCAGTATATATCAGTATTTTGGGGTTTTAATTTCAATAGTTTACAGATGTATTTAGTTGGGAAAATAAAGATGTAAATTAGACTCATCAACTGTTCAGTAGAGAGAGAGAGAGAGAGAGAGAAAATGAGGGAGCACTTATAATTGAGGTCAGTCTTTTGTCATTTAACTTTGGAAGTGACATCTCCTCTCTTTTGCCATACACTAGTAGTTAGAAATGAGCTATTGAAAGTGTGGTCCAGGAACAGGGCTACCTGACATGGCCCTAGAGGGACAAGGCGACATGACATTGACAAATTGGGTTAGACAAAAGATAATAACTCTCTCCCAGTCTGTTTGTAGGGAATTTTTTTTTGCACAGGCAGTAATATATTAAATGCCAAAACTGAATTTGCAAAGAAAGAATGACAAGCGGAAATCAACATCAAAACGCATCCACACATAAACACACAAACACACAGATATGCATGCACATACACACAGATACACACAGAGATACACATATATGTGCATTCATTGTTCCTCTTTCTTCTTCAAGGAAAAAAATGCATAGAAAACATTACCATATAAAAAGCTAGATGACCTAGTGTCCTCAAGCTCCCATCCTATTCATCCTGAAATTCACCTCCAGTTTTTCAGCAAACACCAGGTAGAAATTTGTAGCCTCTTCTCCTACCCTTATAAGTGTTCTCTGAAACAGCAGGTCATGGAAGGAGTTCTGGGCATTGCTTCTCCATTCTGCTCTGCAACAAAACTTTTTTCCTTCTTGCAAAAGCTAATGTGAAGGCGCTTGGCTGTCCAGGGCACTGGTCGTAGGTCCATGTTTAGCTTTATTGCTAAAGCCCAGCACTTGCAAGGGGTGAGGGTTAAGCCAGCCAAGAACAGCAGAAGATGGGCAGTCACTGGGGGCCAGCTTAGAAGCCGCCTGCTGAAGAGTTCTGCATAGCTGACTTATATCTAGCTTCCCTGCCAACATTATTGATACTAGGGAGCGTTTTCCAGTGCTAGGATAAGCTTTGGTGCTTAGTTAATATGTGCAAGACGTTGGTACAAAATGTAAAAGAACTCCTCAAATGTCAGAGTAAATGTTAAAGTAACAGAACACAAGGTCCCCAGATCACTCATGCAAGTGCAGTGCGTTGATGTTTCTCCAGCGGTGCCAGCAGCACCTGACCAGCAAGGGTGGTGGGGGCCGAGGGGATGGGATATGTGTACATTAGCGGAAAATGGTCAGAGCTTATCAAGATAATAGTGTTCTAAAAGGCCAGGGGAGAACCTCTAGATCCCAGATTAGCTTGCTCAGGTTGTCATACTAAGTGCTCACTACAAACCAGTACCTACCACTGGTTTATGCGTTTTGGTTTACATATTAAGCCCTAACTCCCCAACCTAACACACTGGAGACTTAGGATTTACTGCATGGATTTTCATGAATCTAATTGAATCTGTAACATAAGGCTACGTTTAGTAAGAAAAAGTGGTAGAGTATATAAGAATTATTTTGAAATTCTTGCAGTGCCAGACAAAAGTGAGATGAGATGGTTCTTGTCTAAAATCCAAAATTGAAATGAACATGGGTAGTTAGAGAGGGAAAAAGATCTCTTAAATAAAGGAAATTTACTCTCTGAGAGGCTGTGTAACATGCCATGAGAAAGGCTGGGTGTCCTCCAGTCACTAAGACAAGAATGCAAAAATCCCATCAGTACGGACTGCTAGCTATGGAACTTGGATGTGGTTTTTTAATTGCCTTCTGCCCTGATTATTACCCTTTAATGAAACTGAGATTATAGCAGGAGCAGCAGAAAGATTCTGGGGAAGTGAAATCAACTGATGCACATTCAACACCAGCACACATAATACTTAGCACAGACTAGAACTTCCAGAAGCGCAGTTGCTAATATTATTACTATTACGTTTTGGAGTTTTCTAATGATCTATGGTGGTAAGATTATTCTAAAGAGTCAAAATAATGCTAAAGCCCAGTTTTTCATGAGTATTCTAATAGGTATTCCTCTGTTATTTTGTAAGTTTGGACAAAGGGTTTCAAGAACCCCTTGAGAATTCATATTTTATGGTTCTATAAGATTACAATATGTTAAGAGAATATTCAAGAGCTCTGAGCTTACATCTTCTCCCCAAACAAAAATTAGAACTGTTCTTTCCCACTTTAGTTCTATCACTACTCTACTACTTAATTTTCTTACTTGCAGCAATATTTTTCCTTGTCATATATTTGATTAATGTTGAAAAATATCTGTACAAACACAAACATCAATTTTAATGTAATCTTCAATGTCAAACATTATCACAAAAAAACAGCACTGGATATTGTTTTTATGTAGTTTCTTGGAACTAAAATCTTCCCTCTGAATGCAAATATATTGTAGTTTGTTAAAGGAAGTAAAAGCTCTCCTCCTCATGCACAGAAAGAGAGCAAATACATAGCACAGAAAGCTATTGATTCCCAAGTCACCCAAACACACTTTGGTACCATACTATATGTCCAGAGAATTTCATAGAGATTGGAAATATTTGAGTTACAAAAAATAAGTATTTATTTTTTTCTGCAGGCATTCACATAGACCCTCAATCACAGAATCGGTGCTAGCTGTGGAGAAGCATAAATTACAAAGTAGACAGGAGAGGTACCAGACACAATTGTGATGACTTGGTCAAGAAAGTGTGTCTTTAAACTGAGAATTAAAGGATTGGCAGGACTTCACAAGGTAAAAGAGAAGGAAAGAGAGCTCTAGAAAAGAAATATAATGTGTGTGAATGCAGAGCAACAAGAAAGGGCATGCATTGGGTTAGAGATGGAACTGTAGAAAAGTACATGCCTTGAATGCATGAACAAGCAAGTATGGATCAAAGGAAAAACTTCAGGATTTACCTCGGGTGAACAGAACATAGTTTATTAGAAAAATATACTGAGTCAAGAGGGGGAAAATATGACATCTCATTAAGTTATGGGGTTCCTAAGTGCCAACCCAAAAAAACTGAAGGTTGTATGCAATAATTTAAACTGCTAATGCTTTGTTTCAAATATTTGATATGAACATGTGTATCTTAAAAGCAAAAATTTTCAAAGATCATGGTAAAGGTCAGAGAGATAGTTTAATAGGCTAGAGCACATGTTTCACATGTCAAAGGTCCCAGCACTGCATGGTTCCCCCAAACAGTGAACCTGGAGTAGTTTCTGATCAGCTTCAGTGGCCCCAAACAAAAATAAATAAAGATCATGATATACTTTTATAATGCAATATGGAAAAAAGAAAGATGGATGTTGATCTAAAAGTCCATTTTTCTCCTCTCGAGATAATTTGGTTTATAACATTGCCTCCATTTCAGAAATATAGCCAATTCTCTTCCTCCCTCACTTTCCCAATGATATCAGTGTGAAAAACTCTTGAGTGGTTTAGAACTGAGTTTCACTGAGTTTAATCTAAATATAGTATTTGGTCCAAAATAAAAAAAAATCCTAAAAGTGGAAAGAAACTCTACATGCTTAAAAGACATCCTCCCATTAAAACTAGAAATTGGCTAAGCATTTATTCCAAGAAATAAATATGGGCAGAAAGCATTAAAAATAATCTTTATTTTAGATTTATTCTTAATATCAAGTACCGTGAACAACCTTTCAACAGTGGAAGAAATGGCTGAAAACAGTGTAATGAACTAACTAGATGGGAAATATGGAATACTGAACACATGTAATCAATGTCAATACTGACTTTCAATGGATCATAGCAAAAGAGGAAAATATGATGTATGTGAAATGAACACAAGTAGGGAAACAAACACTTTTGTCTACAATGACAAAAGTGCAAGATTGTTGATGCTTTTCCCTTTTTCCTACATCAAAAATGCTACCGGGGCTGGAGCAATAGCACAACGGGGAGTGCATTTGCCTTGTGCACGGTCAACCCGGATTTGATTCCCAACATTCCATATGGTCCCCTGAGCACCGCCAGGAGTGATTCCTGAGTGCAGAGCCAGGAGTGACCCCTGTGCATCGTCAGGTGTGACCCCCCCCCAAAAAAAGGAAAAAAATGCTACTCCTGGGGCCAGAAAGATAAGAAGGTAGGGTGTTTGCCTTACATGCAGCAGACCTTAGCTTGAACCTTGGCATCCCATACGGTCCCCTGAGCAGCATTTCCAGGTGTAAGCCCTCCTGCCACCCCCCCTCAAAAAAAAAAAGAAAAGAAAAAAATGCTGCTCCTCCTTCCTAGTCCTGGAGAAAGTTCTGCTCATTCCCTCTGTTAAGAGAAGATCAGTAACTGGCACAGCACTGTCCGAGGATCTCTGTCTCCCGTAAGAAAAAGAATCAATCGAGTAGACAGGGCCCATCCTGGTTTGTGATATCAGGGCAAAGGGACAGAGGGGTAGAGGGTTCTGAGCCATTCCATGTCGGAGCGTCAAGGTTCTCAGACTTCAGGCTCCCACTCTCCAACACACCACATTAGAAATGAGAACGGACAATGGTGACGGTGAGCTGGCCTTGAGAATTTGTACTTCTATAACATTATCCAGGTGACCTTTATCGATTCTAAAGTCTCAGAACTGGCAGAATGTCCTGACGCCGTGCCAGGCTGTCTTCACCGGGACACCTGGTGTGGGGGGAGGGAGGGTTGAGTTTCCCTCCTTGCCCCAAGCAGAGCCCCGGCAGCAGAAAATGCTCAGACATGCTCAAGGCCACTCCCCACACGCTCAGACAAGCCTCACCCAAGAGGGAAGCGGCAGAAAAACCCAGGTATGCGGGCCCTGTGACTGAGATCTCCAAGCCCGCTCGAATTGGGACTGGGCCTTCTCCACCCAGATCCCCAGTTTTCCAGGAACTTGGCAGTCACACCCACAAACTGCCCCCGGCGCCATGTAATCTCATCAACAGCCAAGACTCAGAGACTATAAACTAAAGCTCCCGGAAGAGAGCACCACAGAATGTCCTGGAGCACGGCCACATTCCTGACCACGTGATGTCTTATACTCTAGCCCGCTTACACACCAAAAGTATTTGTTTGGCTTTAACATACTTGCTTGTATTCTCTTATATATGGGTTTAAACAACTCCAGAATGAAATACAACACCTGTTATTGTGGTGGAAAGGTGCTTTGAGGTGGGATTGGTGTTTGAATATTATCTGCAATGAAGTATTGTGAACTACTTTATGAAAATAAAATATATAAAAATTCCAAATAAAATTTTAAAAATTTAAAAATTAAGTCTCGGAACAGCTACTAGCCTGTCTTCCTCTAATTCAGAGAATAAAGGCCCATTTTCTCGGAAGTGTCACCTGTGACTCGCAGAAGCCTTCAAAAGAGAGATGCATGTTGAAAGTAGGCTATGGACCAAACATGATGACCGCTTGGTACCTGTATTGCAAACCACAACACCCAAAAGGAGAAGGAGAGTAAAAGGGAATGTCTCTGCCACAAAGGCAGGGGGTGGCAAGGAGTGGGGGGTGGGGAGGGGGCGTGGCGGGAGGGATACTGGGAACATTGGTGGTGGAGAATGGGTACTGATGGAGGGATGGGTACTCGATCGTTGTATGGCTGAAACATAATCACAAAAGTCTGTAAGTCTGAATCTGCATCTCATAGTGATTCATTTAAAAAAAAAAAGAAAAAGGGGCTGGAGCAAAAAAAAGAAAAAGAGAAAGGGGATGGAGCAATAGTACAGCGGGTAGGGCTTTTTCCTTGCACGCAGCCGTCTCAGGTTCGATTCCCAGCATCCCATATGGTCCCCTGAGCACCACCAGGAGTAATTACTGAATATAGAGCCAGGAGTAACTCCTGTGCATTGCCAGTGTGACCCAAAAGGGGGGGGGGAAAAAAGACCAGAAGGGTGTCAACGGGATGATGCTTCACAAAGATCCACTTGTGTCCTCCTCCCTCAAGGAGGATAGGTTTTAGGGAAGCTCTTTCCACGGCCTCCTGGTTACATGCACATACTTTCGGCTCCCACTCTACCCGCTGTGGCCAGCACAGAGAGGACAAAGCAGATGCACTAAACCATCATTAAACACTGCCACTGCTAGCCCCCCCAAACCAGGGTGGACACCCTGCAGACTTCTCCTGCAGACTGGCTCCCAGATGAGGAAGACATGAGGCTAAGCCGCAGCATTCCTTGTACCTACATGCAGAGAGAAAAAGAATGCTTTTTCTGCAAAGCACTGACACCTCGAACTTATGCTACCATAACTTACAGTAGCATCAACTCAAGGTTACGATTCGATGATAACATAGCAAATATTAATGTAACATAAGGGAGCAAAACAAAGATTATGGTAGCATAGCAAAGAAGATTATGAACCCGTGGTAACAAAATCAATATTTCTGATCTTGGGAGATTAGAATGGGGAAAATATGAAAAATAATATAATAAATGAAAAACGAACTTGTATTGCTGATAAAGGGTGCAGTAATGTGCCTCTAGCAGTGTCCCATGAAATAACAGACCCTGTGTGCCCCCAGAAATATGCCAGTCTGACCACCCTGGACCTCCCTTTGTTCTGTACTGTCTCAAGGACAGAATTATGGCTTGATTCTGTCTTCAAAACCCTGGGAAGATGGATTGTTTGTCCTTTTCCTTACACACACACAAACACACACACACATTTTGGGGTACAAAAGAGTACCACTGGACAAATTGCCTTCAAATATGCAATCTAATTTCTTTAAAGCTTTTCCTGTTTGCTTTTTCCACATTCACCTTCTCATCTTCCATAGCAACAGGACAAGACAAAATGGTTCTGCTTTAATATTCAAGAGCTGTTGCTTGCAGACAATGCAGTACTGTTCAGCAGAAAAGCCCTATTCATCATACAAAAATTCCTTTAACTCTTCCCTCCTCAGCACTTGTGAATTAAAGATACCCTGACCAATACCTTCGCAAGACCTCTGATTTCATCTTCCTGACAGCATAGGTTACAAACACAAATCAGGATGAAAAATAAAGTGTATGGCTAGACCACTTACTATCTACTCATTCCTTTCTATAAATCAGCAAAATGGCAGGGTTCTGAAATAGATATATATTAGCTTGATAAATACACTGGATCTGGACTCCTCTGCTTGGAAGTTCCTGAAAGTTACCCCTCTACATCTACTGGTATTCTAAAGTAAATAAAAACCTTATGCAAATTTTTAAAAAAACAAAGGGAAAGAATCCTAAATAGCGCTTGAAAAAAGTTTAATTAATGTGCTGAAAACAACATGGCAGTATTCTCTGTGCCTAGGTAAAAAGTCGCATGGAATTTTATTAAAGCAATTATCTCATGCCATTTGACTTTATGATAAGATTGGCGTCTATTTGTACGAAAGCAAATGTCTCAATAGTAAATATACACTAATTTTCTCCATGTGTAATTTGAATCATGTATTTTCACACTGTGCTTAAACACAGGTGGCTTCCTTCAAAGTCCAAAGTCATCAAAAATAATTTTCAGGTCTGCTTAGTGTCGCCAACACAGCCAGAGCCCTCAGTCACTAGGAAACCATGCTGCCAAAATGAGCAAAGGGGCCAACGAGGATTCTCTGGAGAGAATCATAAATCTCTCTGCTTCATAACTCAAGGCTAAAGACAGCTGCAGGTAGACCCTCTTGGCACCTGATGCAGGAGCCCAGGACACTGCAGCCTCCTCACATTCAACACTCCCAGGACTCCACCACAGTCTGGGCGCTTCTGAGGCTGTGCTTCCAGGTCAAGGTCATTCAGATTTCCAGGAATATTTATCAGACAAAGTGAGTCTCAGCTCCTGCCTTATCTCTACCTTGAGATGTTCTAAGTGTCAGCAATGATCACATCTCTTGGGAAGCTAATGTTTGGGGACACACCTGGGGTGAGGGCGGGTTGCCAAGAAGGCCATCTGATTAGAGGACAGCAACTTCCAGCCCTACCCCCAGACTTTCAAAGAGGAGTAAACAGTCATCAATGGCCAGTTAATTAATCATTCATTCTATTAATAAGTCCCCCATAAAAACCCAAGTGGATGGGGCTCAGAGAGGGTTCAGCTTCAAGAAACAAGCATATCCAAGCAACTCGTTGTTGAACTCCAGAACCTCAAGGACAGCATTTTTTTTTTTTTTGCGAGATTCTTCTCCTGTGTTTCTCTTTATCTGGATGTTGATTCTGATCCTTCCACATCCTCTATAATGGCTGTTGCTCTTTGAGTTCCCTGAGTTCTACAGTGTGTGCTAGCAAATTAATTCAACCAAAGGAGAAGGTAGTGGGAATTGATGAGATACAGCTTCTTGGTCAGAAACACAGTAATGGCCCTGGCTTACAACTGGCAGCCGAGTCTGAGTTTTGGGCAACTGAGCCTTCATGTGTCTCTTAGTGAGACAGTGTTAGAACTGAGCCAAATTAAGCTGAATTCTTTGCCGCCATTCTGGTGTCCAGGCATTACTTGTTTGTTAGGAGGGAGCGCCTTCCCCAACACTGGTATCTTAAGATGACTCACCCTAACCAGTGACCTAAACTCCACCATCAAAGGACAGACCATTTATAAGGGTTAGTTCCCAGATAACTGACCAGTGGAAATCTGACAGGTTTTTCATAGATCCTCTCCTCTTCCTTCTCTAACTGTAAGCATATAATCAGTGGGCTATAATCATATAATCAGAATAATCAGCATATAATCAGAATTCTGATGGGCTAGGCGTGGTTTACATGGACCAGTACTTCCTTGAGTACCACCAGATTACCCTTGTATTGTTTCATAATGCCCAGGATCTAGATTTCTACAATTATCAGGAAATCATACTAAATACCTACTGATTGTATCACGGTCACGGTCCTCCCGTTGTTCATCGATTTGCTTGAGCAGGCCCAGTAACGTCTCCATCATGAAACTTGTTGTTACTGTGTTTGGCATATCGAATACATCATGGGTGGCTTGCCAGGCTTTGCCGTGCGGGCGAGATATTCTCAGTAGCTTGCCAGGCTCTCTGAGAGGGGTGGAGGAATCGAACTCAGGTCGGCCATGTTGGCCGCTTGTAAGGCAAACG
>JAOXYA010000019.1:53815946-53826448 GCA_028565675.1 Sorex palustris | reverse complement strand
GTCTCCAATGGAGACGTTACTGGGCCCGCTCGAGCAAATCGACGACCAACGGGAGGGCCTTTACCTTTACCTTTACCAGTCCATAGAGTGATAGTGATAGTGAGAGAAGCTTAGTACGCGAGGGCAGAGGGTACATGAGAAATCTTTGCACCTACTTCCCAATTCTTCTGTGAACCTAAAACTTTCTGTTAAAAAAAATAAATCTTGTGCCTTGCCTTGCAGGTGGCCAACCTGGTACCACATCCAGTCCCCTGAGCACTGTCAGGAGTGATCTCTGAGTATTATAAGGTCAGGAGTAAGCCCTACACACTGCCAGGGACGGCCCAAAACAAAGAAAACAAAGAAGAAGGAATCTAGACAGTTCAAAGTGCTGGAGGGCTGAGCTGGCCAACTCCAGGCCCAAGTTGTATTCTTAGCAGCTCTGGGCATGGCCTTGGTGATTTCCAGCACAGAGGGGCCTGAATTGTATCAAGTCACTGGGCCAAGCATGAAACCGTCCCGCCCAGTTGACCAAGAATCCCCAGGAACGGCCTCAAGACCCCTGAGTATTACTGTACTGGAGCCGAACAGACCACTGACCACAGAGTCTCAAAGGCGACAGAGCTGAGTTTGCCAATGGGGTGGAGTGTGGGTGTGGATAAGGAGGGGACCATGAGACAAGGGATGAGTGATGACACTCTGATGGACACATTTTGTACCTGAAACTCTGTATGAATTATATTATAAACCACCATGCCTAAATAAAAATTGAAGTAAATTCATAAAAATGTTGGAACATAGCTATAAGTCTAAGAGGGGGGGGGGAAATCATAAAGAAGCAAAGGGAAAAAGAAAACCAAAGAGGATATTAGTTTATCTTGAAGGATAAACTAATATAAGTTATCTCTCATGAAAATTCAGGGAGCAGAGTGATTAGGGAAAGAAGGTTTATTCCACAGGTTTAACATTTAAACCATATACTGTATTAGCTGCTCACAGTAAAAAATAAAGACAGAAACATTGGAATAAAAAGACATCATCATCTCCAGACTTGTGGGAATCTAAAGCAAGTCCTTACAGGGAAAATTTACAACTAAGATGCCTGTATTAGAAAAGCTTAAGATGAAAAGAAGTTACCTAGGTGCTTTAAAAAGGCAGAAAACAAAATCAGGGAAAAGGATGATCTAAAAACCTACCTTTAAAAGAACGGTAAGACTGAAAAAGGTGATAAAACAGTAGCACTATAGCACTATCCTCCCGTTGTTCGTCAATTTGCTCGGCGGGCACCAGTAACGTCTCACCACAAATTGTGAAACTTGTTTTTACTGTTTTTGGAATATTGAATACATCACGGATAGCTTGCCAGGCTTTGCCGTGCAGGTGGAAGAGCATTTTCCATGAACACTTTTTAGCTGATAGACTCTTGAGGTAGGTGTGTCCCAGAAGCCCACTGTGTGCTATAATTTTGATACATTCTCTGCATAGTATTCCTAGGAAATTCTTTCTAGCAATTACCAAAGACCTGTTTTTTAAAACTCAGAATAGCTCATTAAAAAGAAGGTAGTAGGGGCTGGAGCAATAGCACAGTGGGTAATGTGTTTGCCTTGCATGCAGTTGACCCAGGTTCGATTCCCTGCATCCCATATGGTCCACTGAGCACCACCAGGATAACCCCTGTGCATCGCAAGGTGTGACCAAAAAAGCAAAAAAAAAAAAAAAGAAGGAAGTAATGGAAAAATCTACATCCTATGTACATCTGACAGCATATTCCATTTTATTTAATATGCAAGTGGAATGGATAGTGAAAACATGGCACTACTACTGTTCTTTTTATAGATCAAAGACTTCCATAAAGAAATACCTCTGTTATTCTATATGTGGATGATTGATAAAAGTGACATGAAGAACTTTCTATTTCTAATCTTTAACTTCTAAAATATGAGTATAAAAGAGTATTAATATTTTAAAATCTGGAAATAAAATAGAGCACGTTTAGTGGGGACCAACTTTGTAACCTCTTGGCAAAAAGGATCCAGGGGAGGGAGATACAAATAATTGGCCAGAAAGTGGTAAAAATGGACTCGCTACTACCAAACTGTTCACCTCTAGGAGCTCACTTCTCAAATCTTCTACTAAGCTGAAAGTACACGAAGCGTCTCTGCTGCTCTGAGGATGCATCACTCAGAGTAAATAGGGCTCGGTCTCCAAGGGGGAGCTCAGGGGGTCATTTCAAGTCTGTAAGCTGCTGGGGAGCTTCTTTCCTCGACAAAATCTGCTGGAAGTGTAGTAGAAGATATTTGATACTCTAAGAAAAGCTTGAGAAGCCCCTGGGCCCCACCAGGAGTGATCCCTGAGTACAGAGTCAGGAGTGAGCCCTGAGGTACTAGGGAGAGAAAGAGAGAGAGAGAGAGAGAGAGAGAGAGAGAGAGAGAGTAAGAGAGGAGAGAGAGAGAGAGGAGAGACAGACAGACAGACAGACAAACTTGAGAGACTTGAGGCCTTTCTGATTAAAATTTCAAATCTTTGGAAAGCTTCTGGTGAAAGAGAAGTTCCTTTTTGAGAGGGAGATGTATCCCCATGTCAAATCCCCACCTTGGAGACATGAAGTGTCTTTCCAAAGGGGAATTTGGGGTTTGCTCAGAGCGTTCTTTAGGAGGGTTTTCTTCCTGAAAACATCTGCAGGGCAGCTGGCTCAGGAGTGTCCCTCCCATCCTGGACATCTGTCATGGGAAACGCCTCTGATCCCCCTTCCCAGGGCCAGGCCCCACTCTCTCTCTCATTCTGTCTCAGGAGGAAAACGCAGAGAGTGCATCTGATCTCGGGAGGAGCTAGCAGATCTCTGGTTTCCAGATGAAGGTCGTATCTTTCATCTCTTTAACCACCATCCTCATCGGAGTGCTGGGTGGCGAAGTTTGGCTCCATCTGCATAGGGAGAGGACATGAAAAACATACTCCCCTGCCGATCCCACCACGGCTACCAAATGACGCTCGGACTGTGAAACGACTCCTCCCCGCCAGCCCCAGTTATAAAACCATCTACATAGAACATAATAAAGTCTAGGGCACCTCACAAGGTCATTAGAGGGCGTTTAATCCAAATACCACCTTCCATTCTCCTGCTCAGGTGACAGTCAGCTGTTTTTATGCATGGGCCAGATGAGTCTAATGTTCAGATTGAGAAGGTACTGAAAATACTTTGATGCAAGACAGTCATGAAAATATTGGTCCGCTCCAGAAAAGATGTGCTTGGAGTCACTTTAAGCATCACTACCTTCCCAAGACTCTGCAGGAGGTGACATTTGAAAATCAGTTGAGAACTTTATGGGTACCCAGGGGTATCTTATTGTTACACACTGAGTCTATTTCCTATGTTGGGGAGGCTGTGAGAGAAGGGAAATCTATACAGTAGGTGGGAAGGTGACTAGAACAACCCTGTGGGGAAAAAGTGTAGAGTTCTTCTCAAAACAATGACAAAGAAAACAACTGCATGCCCACTCACTTAGACTTTGAAAAGGTATCTGCATTCCTATACGCATGGCAGCGTTATTAGACAAGATGAGACCAGGGAAGTCCTAAGTGCCCATCAACGGGCAGGTGGATCAGAAGTTGTTGGACACTCTCGACAGAGGGAAGAGGCCCTGTGAAGGAAGGGGCAGTCGGAAAGGACAGATGCCACACCCGCTGGCTGGGCACAAACAGAGGGCAAAGACCATGAGCTGACAGGTCATTTGAAAACTGGGGAAGATGCCCAGAAGCAGACTCAAACCCAGAGCCTGCGTGATGAGCAGAGTCAACCAATCCCCTCAGGAAAACCGTTTTAAACTTCTGGACACAGAAGCAGTGAAGAATAAATTTCTATTCTTTTAAGCCGCTGGGGACAAAAAAAAAAAAGAAGAGAAGAAGGCAAGGTGAGGATAGGTAGACAGATACAGATATCACCACAGACATGCAGTCTCTTCAGCATGAAAGAAAAGAACAGCAGCCCACCCTGGGACAACAGGGATGGACCACAGAGCCTAAGGGAAAAAATATGGGAAATGTGTTCCAAAATCTTAAAAAGAGGGGCTGGAGCAATACCACAGCAGGTAGGGCATTTTTGCCTTGCACATGGCTGACCCAGGTTCAATTCCCAGCATCCCATATGATCCCCTGAGCACCGCCAGGAGTAATTCCTGATTGCAGAGCCAGGAGTAACCCCTGTGCATTGCCAGGTGTGGCCCAAAAAGCAAAAAAAAATTAAATAAATAAAAAATAAATCTTAAAAACGAACATGGAAAGTCACTCATAGATACAGAGAACAGGTTCGCACTGGCCAGAGTCAAGAGCTTGGGGAGTGGGTTAAGGGGTTAAGACTGCACCACCTCTGGCCACCTCTACATCATCTCCACTTCTCTTCCAACCCTCCAGGGGAGCCTTATCCTCCTCGATATCATTCCTCCCTGCCCCCAACTTTATTCTCTCTTCCTCACTCTCTCCCTGAGGTCCTGGCTCTATGGGACTCTGTCCAGTTCCAGCCCAGAGGAATCTTCTTTAGACACTAACACCTACCAAAAAATAAAACTCTGGTTATCTCCTACTTTTGCGGATGGCACTCACAACAACAGGGTCATCTCCCCTCTCCAAGACCGGCGCTGAAAGGATTAAAGGCAAGAGCGAATGTGACAAGAAGGCCTGTTTCTGACCAGGAATGAGCTTTATTGCATTCTACAGAGCACAGACAGCACAACACTGACAAACTCCTTCCAACAATGTCTTTGGTGATTTTTCATCAAAGAGAACAAACTTAAGACCTCAAGATCTACTGTCAAATAGCAACCAAGGGTAAGTATCTCCCCTGAACAATGATTTCTAAGATACCCTGATTTCCTCTGTCTTGGAAGACACATAAAATTATCTCCTACGACAACCCACCAACCTATGCCTGTCAAAACTTGGAGTAGGAGTGATGGGAATAGTGCCTTGCACAAGATCTACCTAGGTTGGATCCCTAGCACCCCATATGGTCTTCTAAGCCCCACCAGGAGTGATCCCTGAGCACAGAGCCAGGAGAAAGCCCAGAGCGCCAATAAGTGTGCTGCTACTAGCTTTGGGGTAGTAAATGCAATTTTTTCTTAAATATATCTAAAATGAAATTTAGCTATATATTAAACCAAATCTAAAGTTGAAGTTTCTGAAAAGATTTGTATTCTCTGTAGAAAACTCCCAACCTCACAAAACTAAACTACAAAAACAGACTTCTAAATAGATCCCTATTTTAAGTATTCATTAATACCAAGCTAAAACATTTATAATTACTAAATAAAGTTGACACTTAATAGGCAACCTAACCTTTTCAGAAAGAATTCCTGATGTCAACCATGAGATAAGAAGCCCACTTAGATTTTATTTCACATTGTCCTGGGCACTTAACAAGCTAAAGGCTAAAGGTCTTATTTTTTTTTCCTTTATTTAGAACAATTGAGCTGAACTAGTTGTTATTCTTATTTTGATGTTCTTGAAGGGCAGATCAAATGAAGCTTATCCACAATAATAATGATTGATGAACTTCATCTAATGATCATCCTTAATACCCTAGAGAACAGTCCCAGTAGATACAACCAGCAACCTAATTCCTGCTCGGTGAAGGGCATTGGAAGTCAGTATGAATACAAGCAATTAGTAATGGTGTGTGTGTGTGTGTGTGTGTGTATGTGTGTATGTGTGTGTGTGTATGTTGTGTGTGTGAAGCATTTATGTCAAGCGCAATCACATAGAGGAAAGAGAGTTGACGTTGTATTTTTAAATTTCTGAACATTCATCCCAGTTGTGTCCTTTAAAAAGAGCAGACATGGGGGGTTTCACCGGCATGTGATGTTTATAGTCCACATGGAGCCAACAGGCATGGGCTTCACGGCATCGCCTTTCTTGATTTTGAATTTGAAACATGGGCTAAAACTGAAAGACACCCAACTGAATGGGAGTAAACATTCGCACACAACATATCAGATAAAGGGTTGATATCCAAGATATATAAAGTATTCACAAATATCAACCCCAAAAAATATTCTATCCCCAAAATGGGGAGAGGAAGTGAACAAACATTTCTCTGAAGATGGATGGGTACATGAAAAAGTGCTCATCATCACTTGTTATGAAGAAAATTCAAATCGACAATGAGATTGCACTGGTAGAGGTATGGGTAGCACTATAGCGCTGTCCTGTAGCACTGTCATCCCTTTGTTCATTGATTTGCTCGAGCAGGCACCAGTAGCGTCTCCGTTGTGAGACTTGTTGTTACTGGTTTTGGCATATCAAATATGCCACGGGGAGCTTGTCAGGCTCTGTTGTACGGGTGATATACTCTCAGTAGCTTGCTGGGCTCTCCGAGAGAGATGGAAGAATCGAACTGGGTCTGCTGTGTGCAAGGCAAACGCCCTACCTGCTCTGCTATAGCTCCAGTCCCATGATTATTGTATGATTGAAATTCAAATTCAAATGCTTGTAACTGTATCTCGTGGTGATTCAACTAAAAAAATGAGATATCCTGTCACACCCATGAGAATGGCACGTATCAAAAATATCAGGGACCTACAGGCAGTTTGGTTCTTGTCAGCAGCCCCTGGAGCATGGTGGAGGGGGCTCTCATGGTCCCTACTTCCTGCTCCCATGCTCCTGGTTCCTCAAGTCAGCACTTCAGGGTGTAGTGGGCAGAGCCAAATCAACCACACGCTCCTGCTGTCATTTGGGGTCTCCAGGTCACTGATCTGGAGCTCAGGGGGAGAAAGGAGCAAGGCAAGAAACTCCACCTCCACACACACACACTGCCTGCTCTCAGCCCCACCCCTTGGCACATGTGGGCAGTCGCCTTTGAGGGCAAAGAAAAGTTTTCCAGGAGCAAGCCCTGACCATACCTTTCACTGTACTGTTGGGGGTCTGAGTGCAGACTCCACCATCCAGGGATGTTTCAGGCTAAGAAGAGAGGGGAGACAGAAGGGAGGGAGAAGTCCTCCTATTTCATAATGCAGAAAGTAGAACTGAAGAATAGCGGGGAAGTTGAAGGATTTTGGGAATCACCGACCCTTCACTTATATTTGGATCCATTTCCTGTTTTCATGTGCAGTTACCACATTCCTGCTTTTCAGGGGTGTTTGCCGGAACCATCACCGACAAGACATTCAGCCCTTCCCTCCACGTTCTGATTCTCCAACATTTCATTCGAGACTCCCTTGCTGCATACAGTGCCAGGCTAGGTGACAAGCCCAATCCCGGGGGGCAGTTGAGGCTCAGCCTCAGACAATCTGTTGCAGAGGGCTGGGGATGCTTCTGTCGTGGAGATGCGCCCTCGGGTGACTTAATCAGCTGGCAGAAAACATGGATGGTGGCAGCAGCTTTTCCCCTCCCGCAAGAGACTCACATTGATGCTGGTGGGAATCCACCACTGAGCTCTTAAATGAATCCAACCCAGGGCTGTAGCAGATGATGAATCTCCTCGTGGTTGAGGCCATTCCACATCAGGTACCCAATTCCTCGCAGCCCAAAGTATCCTATTAGCTACGCTACAGAATTTTCACTGCTCTGGGCGAACCCAGGATTTCTCTGCAGTTCAGAAGCTAAGCAGGAAAAGCTTCTCGCACATGACGGAGGCCTTTTAACCCACTCCTGTCTTTGTGACATGAAGAATGAGGTTGTGCCAGACACAGCAACCCGAGGAGGGGAGCAGAAGCACAAAACTGGGGCTGGAACTCGTCGGGGTAGGCCCTACAGACACACTGCAGTGTGGGATTACTTTGAGCCCTCCAAGGGCACCGCGGGGACAAGTAAGAAGTAAAAACGTGATTGCAATGAGAAGGTTCTAAAACAACAGTTCGACAGACAGCTTGACCATGTAATACACACCGGCGGGCATGAGGAAGAAAGTGAAGATGGCAGGCGGCTCCCACCCACTGCCTAATGGAGAGGAATGGAGGGGGCAGAAGGACCACACGCCCTTCATTCTCCAACACCACGAAATACGTTCACACTCTGTACTGTGAGTGGGATTGTTTTTCTCCGAGATCAGTTACTGCTTCTTAGCAGAGTCCATTCTTAAGCACTCAGCAGAGCCAAGGGCTGCTCTCTGCAGATATATTGGTGGGATGAGGAAGTCCCCTTGGTACATGGTTTGTAAAAATGACCTTGTCAATTTCTCCTGTTCTTCCGGGATTGGGTCGCCTTCTCCTTTCCAAAGGGCAACTATACTTCTTCCCTTCGGTGTGTTGGCCTGGTTCGGGCCTTTCTGAACCCAGAGTATGAGGCAAAGGAGTATCCTGGGCAACAAAATGACCTCAAGATTCAAGAGGTCTCACAACTTCCTCTCCGCCCCCTCCTTGCTGCCTGGGTGTGCCAGGTTAGTTCCATGGAGACTAAAGAGCAAAAAGGATTTGGAGAAAGACTTTGCTATCCCAGAATGGATCACTAAGTCAATGATGGTTGGAGGAATTGTTTGGGATGGGAGATGTGTGCTGAAAGTAGATAAAGACCAAATGTGATAGTCTCTCCATATTTGTATTGCAAACCATAATGCCCCAAAGTACGAGGAAATTGTCTGTCATAGAGGCAGGGGGAGAGCTGGAAAGAGGGGCAGTGTATACTTGGGGACATTGGTGGAGAATGTGCACTGGTGGAAGGATGAGTGATCAATCATTGTATGACCGAAACTCAAACATGAAAGCTTTGTAATTGTATCTCACGGTGATTCAAAAAAAATAGATTTTGCTCTCCACACTGAGGTCTCAGGTTGATACAGAGACCGTCAGGACCAATCCCAGGCCCCAGCCAACACACCCGGCAACACCTGGTGAGAACTTCACCCAGCTGAACCACTAACTGCTGAATTAGGAGCAAAGAAAGTGGGACATTCCAGCTCACTAGGTTTGGGGGAGCAAAGTCCAGATTCCCTCCTTCCATCTGGATTCTGGAGCAAAATCAAGTGAAATATGTTTTGTGTGAAAGTCCGTCTGCGGGATGTTTTGTTTTTTTCTACTTGGATATGCAATATGTGATCTGCAAATAAATGTTCCTCAAGGGGCTTTGAGGAAGACCTCGAGGGTGTTTGAGGGAGAATCCTGGAAGGAAAACAGCCTCCAGAGTACAAAGCTGCTTTCTCCTGTCAGGCCAGGAGATGTCCTTCCTTGCCATTGGGTGCCAGGGAATCCTGCCATATTAAGAGCTGGAAAGGCGGAATGTGCCCATCCCGTGAGGCAGGGATGTCGAGGGGCCCCGTGCCACACCGATGAGCGCCATCAGGTGCCTTACCTGGTGGGCCGCCAGGAGTCGGTGTGAGGGCAGATGCCACACAGGCCGCATCAGTTATATTAGCTCCGTACAGCGGACCTACACAATCATTTTGTCTCAGCTACAAAGAGCCGACTGAACAGTGAATTCAGCAGGGTGCAGTCAGGACCCAGCTTTCTTCTCCCCTGCTTCCTCCCGGCTCCTTCCACCCACTCTCCTCCTCCTCTGCCCCGGGATCATGCTGGGCTCCCCCTCCGTGGAGCGCAGATCACTTGCAGATCCGCATCCCCCCACCCCCATCCGTCCCGAAGCACTTCCCTCTGAACTGAATCAAAGGTTCTCGCCTCCTCTCATCGACTCTCACCCTGGACGTCCACTGTCAGTGACACGCCTCTGCATTTTCCATCACACAATTCTTTGTGGCAGGAATGAAGCTACAATGTTCCTGCGACCCAGAATGTCCCAGCCCTCCAAGAAGGTTGCCTGTGCTCCCCGATGGTGATAAGTGAGTGAAGAAGTAGCCCATAGGTGCTCAGGGCTGACATCTGCTGGCTCTGTCACAGGGGTCATTCCGATGGTGTTCAGGTGACTGTCTGTGGTGTCAGAGATCGAACCTGGGTCTTCTGCGTGCAAAGCAAGTGCTCCCTCTCCAGCCCAACTAGCAACCTTTTAATTAGTGCTACAGAAAGCTCTTTATCAAACCTCTTTGCAGTTATTTTACCCTCAACTCTGGAACATCACTAAAAATTCCGTGAGAACAGAGTAACAATCACTCACATCCAGGGATACAAGCCAGGAAATGATGGGATCTATCAACAGAAGAATCCAAGCCAAGGGGCTGGAGTGATAGCACAGCGGGGAGGGCGTTTGCCTTGCACACGGCTGACCCGGGTTCGATTCCCAGCATCATCCCATATGGTCCCCTGAGCACCACCAGGAGTAACTCCTGAGTGCAGAGCCAGGAGGAACCCCTGAGCACCACTGGGTGTGACCCAAAAAGAAAAAAAAAAGAACTCCCTCCTTGGGAGTTCCCCCAGACTTTGAACATCCCACAGAATATCCTCTTTCTGATTACATTCATCTGGGGAACATAAAGTAACAAAATAGGAGACTAACACCCAAGAATAGTCGAGAAAAGTACCAGGAATTTTACTCAATGGTTTGGAGCCAGCCACACATGCTAGGGAAAAAGGGAGCTCAGATAGAGAAGGGAGCATCAAATAAAGGGTGTTGGGAGGATCCTCCCAGGATGGGAGAAGCATGCTGAAAGT
>JAOXYA010000019.1:53792044-53803106 GCA_028565675.1 Sorex palustris | reverse complement strand
AATGAGATTTAAAGACGACCGCTGGACTAGAGCTGTTACCAACTGGATTCCACGGGATGTCAAAAGACCACATGGCCATCCACCTACCAGATGGTCAGACTTCTTTATCAAGATCATGAATGATCGGTTTGAGGCTCTTCATGTTCCTAGAACGAACAGACGCCATTGGACTACACTAGCACGTGACAAGGACAAATGGAGACGTTACTGGCGCCCACTCGAGCAAATTGCCAATTAACGGGAAGTGAAGTGATCAAATGATCAAGTGATCACCAACCTGATAAATAAGAAATATTTTTGTGTCTTGGTCTGGATTTGTATTTTTGAATTATTGAGTCCAGATATTTGTTACATACTTTAAAAGATGTATTTATCTGTGAATTCCTTTTATATTCTTGGCCTGTTTGGTGAGATGTTTATATTTTCCCTCTGATATGTAACAACACTGTATATATATTTTTGAAGACAGAGAAGTATATATCTTCAAAAAATATATTTCATTGGAAAGGTTCAGTAAAATTTTGAAACACAATTGGAGATGTACAGATATTTCTTGCAGTTTTGTTCTTCACCTTTATTTACTGTACGTTTCCACAGAGAAGTTTTAAATATTTTATAGCAAACTTTATTCCTATCACTCTTATTTTTAAATGTCTACCTCAGTTGTTTCTTACTTGAAAAGAATTCAAAGTCAATCTTAAGACGTTTTTCCAAAAGTCTTATAAAACTTTTACAATTTTGTATTTTTCCTGTAAAGCACAGATATCCAATTTTTTCCCTAAGTGGCTAAAAAAGTTGTCTGAATAGCATTTATTAAGTGATCCATCTTTCTCTGCTGATTTAAAATGCCCCCTTTATCATACACTAGATTCCCTTGGGTATTGGGTCCTACTTGAGAGTCTATTCTGTCCTACTGTTTGTCTTCCTATGTGCACATTTTAGAAGAGAAAACGTTTAGGGAGCTATAATTTAACATACACGGATCTATTTCCAGGTCTTGGCTATTTGTACTCTGCTGTATATTTATTTGTTCCTGTGTTTCTCTGGCTTGACTTCCTCAAGGGCAAAGATTATGGATTCTCCTTTCCTGTAATTCCCTCAAACATGAGTCTCTGCCAAGTTTGACATTTCAGAAACTGAAATCAAGCTGTGCCTTGAGGTAGAACCAAAGATGGTCAGTGTGGTTTGGGCAAGTGAAGCCCCAGCTTAAAACATCCAACTGAAACATGCAACCTATAAAACATTATGACAATTAATTCCTTTCCGTAAAGGGGCTTTGCTGGAAAATTGTAAAATGAAAATCATTTACATACTACAGAGAATAAGTTTATCTTTTCCTTGGTCTGAATTTTGACAGAAAGGCGATATTTAGAAAGTTGTCCAATCTGTTGAGAATAGTGCATATTCCATCTCATTTTAAAAAACACCACTGAGCCGAGGCTATTGGGGTCATCAATCTCATTTTGCAAAGGGTTCAGAGAAGTAACACAGGTTCAGAGGAGTAAGTTAACTTGCCAAGTTAGTGAGGGGCAAAGCCTGGATTCAAATCCAAGCCTGTCTGATTCCAACTACAGCTCACTGACTTGATTTGATCTATTGTTCCAGAATGTTCCTCTGTTTCCCTAGATTCCCTTTCAGAGACAGGACTTCCTGAGCAAGGAGGGGAACTAATTTCTGCTTCTTGTGCCAGCTCTGAAGAGACTGCCTGGAGCCTGAATGGAGAATAATTTCTAGCTGTACTGGTGTTCAGCAGGAAAGATGACCGTGATCAATGACCGACGTCTGCTCCAGAAGTTTGGAGGTAGGAGAGGCAGCGTGAGGCACAGTATTTGTCACTGCTGCCCCGAAGCACAGCACCGAGAACCAGAGAAACATTTTACCAACTTCATGGCTGTGTTTAGGAAAAACCCTAAAAATCTGTGGATCAATAAAATTTCACTCCCTGCAGCCAACGGTGTTGATGAGAATTAATTTAGGGCAGGAAATGAAAGCGTGCATTGTAGATGGCATGCAAACCTTTATGCTACATTTGGGAATGATGGATTTGGCTCTGCCACGTCCGGGAAAGACCGTGAAACTGTCCCTCTGCTGTGCCAAGGTGGCTGCTTGGACCAGTGTCCCCGGATAGGAGAGAGAGAGAGAGAAAAAACTCTGACTGGGAATGAAATGACAAAGCATCTGATTTGCCTTTATTGCAATAAAGGCAAAGCATCTGATTTGCCTTTATTGCAATAAAGGGAAGTGTAGGCCTGGATCCCCTAGCACCACTGAAGTGGCTCAGACAGCCCCCAGCGCCCCCATTCCTCCACACCCAGGTCGTCACTCTGAACTGCCAGCCTGTCAAGAACCACTGGTGGCAGCCCTGGACCTCCTGAGCACTGACTGAAAGATACACACACACACACACACACACACACACACACACACACACACCTGATTGGTGTGATAATCAATACTTCCAGAGCTAGGTAAGACTTTGCCAGAGAAGAGAGGGAGATAGACTCTCAGCCCCACTCCTCTCCCTTTTTTTTTCTTTGTTTGGTTTTGGGGCCATACCAATGTGCTCAGAGCTTAGTCATGGCTGAGGAATCATTACTGGTGGGGTTTGGGGGACTATATGGGGGTGCCGGGGAATCAATCCTGGGGGTCCCTTGAGCACTTCCAGGAGTAATTGCTGAGCACAGAGCCAGGATTTACCCCTAAGCATTGCTGGGTGTGGCCCCAAAACCAATAAAATAAAATAAAAATAATAAAATACCTAGATCGCTGCCGTTGGAGTTTTCCCACTATGCTTTAGCTCCTTCGGAGCATATACCAAATCTTCCATAAAACTTTCTGATTTTTTTTTATTGTCCTCGCCTCAAATTGTTTTTTCTGCCACAAACACAAGGATCTAGATGCCCCGTGGATACTGAAACTTAACTGTTTCCTTCTCTTACAGAGACCACAGCTGCCCGCATTCCAGGTGGTAAAGATCTTTTCCCCAGCTGGTGTATCACAGCTTTGCAACTGCCCTTGTGGGGCTGGCAGGATGTCAGCCTCTGCGCCAGGCAGGCAGCTCCGGCCGACTTTCCCCGTCCTGACCTCCCTGGACCTATTTCACTGGTGTCACATCCAGGAATCTCAGAGTTGATGTTGCTTATAGTAGCTGTCACCCACAGAATGACCAGTCTGCAGCGAAAAGGGTTCTTGTAGATTCCCATCTGTTTTTCTTGCCACAGCATTACTTCTTGGGGATTAATGTATACAGGGAAAAAAAAATAAGTTACTAATTACTCTCATATCTGGCATTGTTTCCCCATGGACAATCATCCTGCCTCCGTCCCCTCCCTTTCCATTTGGATCCAGCTGTTTAATTCAGTTGGCGTTATTTTTTTTCTTTGCTATGGAGCCACTGTGAGCTATTATGCTGAATTTCAAAAGGAGACCAATCGGGGAGATTTTCAAATACATCACTCAAATGTCTATTCTCCAAGAGAATGAAGCTGAATAGTCCTTCCACCATCACTCACAGCAATGGAGTTAATAGGACAACCCCTTCCCAAGCATATACCGATGGCTGTTTTCTACACCCCAGTACCAGCTTGTCTGACACTTTCAGTGCAGCTTCCTCGGAAACTGTGCCGTGCGTAGCTATCATTTTCTGCTTATGAAAAAGAAGTAAGAGATCAGGATCATTAGATGCTATAAACACTTGAATGCTTGAGAAATGCAAAGCACTGAGCTATTTTGCAGGGCTGCTGGAGACAAGGAGAGGAGAGAGGAGAGAAATTACATCTTAAAAGTCCAATGCGCACCGTTCTTAGAGGACGGCTGCAGAGAGAGGGATTCCAGTTGAGTATTTGAATGTTAAAACAGACAATATGATGATGATCGTTCAGCAAAATTGCTGTCATACGTGTACGGTGCAGGACTGGAACAGGAAGAAGAAAATAGGAGAAACATAAAATGAGATGCAGGGAGGAAAATGAGAGACGCATTATCTAGGGGGTAGAGTTAGAATGCTGTAAGTTTTACATGAAAAATAATTCTGCTCCATAAAGGTGATAAAAAGAGAAAAATGGGAGAAAAAAAAAGTCAAGCTGAACTCCAGCGTCTATGATTTCTTGATATAGACTATTTTCTTGTCCAATTCCAGCAATTTCAGGTGGCCAAGTCCACGTTATGTAATCTCGAAAATGATTCCCAGGGCCAAAGAAGCAACTTGGGAGAATGAAACCTCCGTGGTTGAAATCCAAGAACATTATTTTCAGATTTTTCTCCACTGCTCTGAGGCAAACTGTAAAAAAAGCCAACGAGATAACACTGGGCGGGCCACCCTGCTCTTTTGTCCAGCTGTCTGTCGAAGCTTTCCCCCTCTGTGTGGCTGTGAAGAGGCCTGCTAGGCTGTGCTTTCTAGTTTCTCGTCTAGGAAATGGAACAGCCCCAGAAACCAGAGTGATAAAGAACATCAGAGAAGAGCAGAAAGTCTCGTCTTTGCACTGAGACTCAATGTCGGCGCACTACCGAGGCTGCTGGCAGTCGTGGTCACTTGAAATCACTGGCCCACCTGCCTTTGGACCAGAGGAAAACTAACTGCAGGAACTGAGAACCTATTGAAAATCAAAAGCCGGCTAAAAGGATGCTTTCCGAACTCTCCCCGGAAATTCATAGTCAAAGTCCCTGTATATAACAATACTCTGGGACAAACTGAAGGGAATTTTTTTTAATGGACATGTGCACACACGAGCACCTCCATGTGTGCACACACACATCACACACACACACACACACACACACACAGGTTGAGTTGAGTTTTATAAAAGTATAGGAAAGACAGCAGGGAAAGAAGATTGAAAGCTGGTACAAAACAACCATCAGAATGCAAACACATTTTAAAGGTCAATAAATTCCTAATAACCATAATGGAGCCTGAAAGCATGCTGTAGAGAAATGATAGGAATAAGCAAAGGATGGTTTTTAAGGTTTAAAGATGAATTTTTTCTAAATAAACAAGGAGGTCTTGGAGTTTATCAGGGACGTAAAACACAAGTGATTTTGTAAAACTAATTCCTGACTTATGGGGACTGGGAGGCATTGCCGGTCCCCCAAGGAGGACTCCACTCAAGGAATATGCAGAATCAACACACTCACAAAGTTAATCAATGTCTACAGCTGATAACAATCAGTCACTTCACTCAACAGTTATCACAGTGAAAATAAAGAAGAAATAAGGGCCTGAGTGAGAGTTAAGGCATTTACCTTGCAAATGTTCAAATCCAGTTGTATCTCCAGTATTATACAGTCCCCTGGGCATTGGGGGGAGCCATTCCTGAGTACCACCAGAATGGCTGGTGGTGTTTCAAATGGCCAAATCCACATTATGTAATCTCAAAAATGATCCCCAGGGCCAAATATCCTCCCCTAGTGAAAAAAAAAAAAGAAAATAGGCCCAGAGATGTGGTTCAGGTCAGCTGTTTTGCATTACTAGTGTGAGGCCCTGGATTCTAACTCTGACACCTCCCCTCCACAAATGACAACAAAAGGAACTGTAAACACCTATCTGGATCCCAACCCATTTTTAGAGACACCAAACAGGCAACTTCATCAAGGGCGTTTCACTACGATATATTCTTTGTGTCTCTCCTCTTTTCCTAGGTTGATGCTCAGAAGCTGTCTTAAGGTCAGTGGGAATTTGAAGGAAAGATCTGCCACCGGAAACAGATCAAAGTGCGTCCACACGCTTCATTAGCCTTACCATTCACCGCGTCACATTTCACTTTCCAAGTGACGTTTGTAATCAGTTGAGAGTGAACTAAAGTTTGGCTCAGAGCCCCGGGCTGCACCGCCCTGATGTTTGCTATTAACAGAACATTGCAGTCCAAGGGGGCAAGAGGATCCGGAAGGTGGAAGTGGTTTGTTTGTAAGGATGTGGGTTCAAGGCAGACTCTGCGCCAAACTGGGTTCACATTGTGCAAGACGGGTACTGACAGAGACTGTTCTGTTCCATGGGTGTCCTGGAACATAACAGTCCAGACCTTTCCAGGGTGGGAGGGAGAGGTCCGAGCCTATGGTGGGGGTCAAAGGAGCCACTGACAAAGGTGAGTACAAGGCAGCTCCCACACAGAGCAGGCTGGGGGAACAGGCTTTCACCTCCCCAGAATCGATGGAAGAGAGAAGAGGGCCCGGTCAAGCCCCAGGGAGAAGAATATAAAGGGTCCTAGATGTGACCACTTTCCATCTCCACACAATCACACACAAGGGCTGAAATGTCCTCTGCGTCAGCTCACAGAAGTCATTCTGCAATCATGAAACAGGCTATTACAGTGCTAAAGAAATTAGCACATAATATTGGAGAGTAATAAAAGAACATCTTCAATTTCTGAGGCATGGTTTCCTCATCTTTCAATGACAAAGATTAAATGAAGTCAGTCTTATTTTTTTAAGAGATTATTCAGGGAGATTGAAAATTCTCTAAGTGGGTTATTGAATAAACAGTGTCTTTTCATTTCTCAATGAAAATGAAAATACATCTTACTTTGATACCTCCACTACCCACCATTAAATTAGTAGAAAAATCAAGAATAATTTTTCAACCAACATTAGAAATTAAGAAGAAATGTTTGTTAAGACTCACCCAAGTGGAAATCATCAGTAAACAGAGAAATTTTAAATGTCTTATAGAAAAATTTTATTTTTGATATATCAATTTCCCATCTTTCATAATTGGCCTTGGTATTTGACAACATATCACCTCTCATGATATAATTTTTAAAATCAAAATTTTATTCAGAAAAATTATTGGTTATGAATCTCTATTATGGAATTTTACATATTTTAAATATGTAAAAGAGAATTGAGTGCCTTATTTATTGTGCACCAATTAATATTTTTAAATCCATTAATCTCTCAGTAGTTATTTTTCCATTTCCTACTTCTAAGAGATTTTTTATGGAATACTTTGTTTTCTTGAAAGTGGGTCGTAGAGTTCAAACTAGAGCAATCATTGCAAGTGTATGTAATTCACCTTTTCCCAACACCATATAATATATGTGAAAATCAATACTAATCTTCCTTCCGATTGCTGGTTCAATGCCGTTTCATAGGAAAGAATCCCCTTGTAGGGCTTCTACTATTCTGTTTTCTCTTGAGAAAATTAACCAGTAACTTGGCTGTCTTTTGTTCCTAATCAGATGAATTTCACTGCCGTTTCAGTAAAAATCAACAGGATGGAGGGCATGATTCTGGAAAATACTCTACTTAGTTCCTTTCGATCATATTAGACTCAACTAGGTAAGATTGAAGTGTTCAATGTTGCATTCATTTTTAAAGGGGGGAGTGTTGACAGGTCATGTTTATTATGTATTTTGAATTGCTCAAAGTGCACAGTAGCTCTGCATTCAAGGAAGACCTCGCTCACCTCTGGAGACATCTGCACCCTTTAGAGTCATTCTCAGGCCTCCCTCCTGGGATAAATCAGGATTGTTCTTAATTGTAAGAATAATGCCCAGCCTCGGGGCCCTGAGACCACAGAGCTAAGAGGCAGGGCTGCACCAGGTGGCAAAGGCCTCTGCCTCTGTCCGCTGGAGTTTGCAGACCCAGTGAAGCAGAGAACACACCCGATGCCCAGAAAGGCACACGCCCCCTCTCACGTCATAGGCCAGAGCAAATCATGACGTCACAAACACGTGATGAGGGCAGGTACAATCGACCACCTATGATCAACTCTCCCTGTGTGCTCAGGATAATCAGACATGAAGGTACTGCTACCTCGCATCCCATCATCCAGGAAAGGAGAAATCCCTTTGACAGTGACCAAGCCTCTGCCACCGAGGGGCTGAGTCCTTCCCAACAGACTCAAAGGTAGAGAGTTGATGGGATGAGTTAGAATTTTTCCCCCCTAGACTGGGTTTCAAGTCATCCTCTCCTAGAGGAGCTCTCATCCACTGCTTGGACTTTTCTAGGACACAATATGAACACTTCTCTGAAAACTGGGAATTGAACTGCCACATGACTCAGCAATTTTACTTCTCGGGGTATACCCAAAAACCTGAAAACCCTATTCAAAAAAGATATCCGCATTCCTAATGTCAATGCAGCTCAAGTCACAATGCCAAACTCTGGAGACAAGTATCTATAACAGATGCCCGGATAAAGAAATGAAGAAACAATGGAAGACTGTCCAAAAAAACACAAACAAACACTGTCTTCCCGTTGTTCATCGATTTGCTCAAGCAGGCCCAGTAACGTCTCCATTTTGAGACTTGTTTTTACTGTGTTTGGCGTGTCAGCTTGCTGGGCTCTACGAGAGGGGCAGAGGAATCAAACTCGGGTCGGACATGTTGGTCGCTTGCAAGGAAACTGCCCTACCCGCTGTGCTATCTCTCCAGCCCAATGAAAGACTAGTTGGCTATAAAAAAAGATGAAGCCATGTCACTTGTTCCTAATGAGCAGATCTGGAGAGTATCATGTTGAGTAAAGTCAGAAGGAGAGAGACTGATAAAGAATGATCTCTCTCACATGCGGGATACAAAGGATCACAGTAAGAGAATAACAAATGGTAAGAGAATAACAAAGAAAACAGAACCTGAGGACTCATGGCACTGAGCTTACCATGGTGGTTGGGCAGGGCACTATGGTGGAGGATGTGGTGTTGGAATGTTTATTGATAAAATCCTATGATTAACAAACAGTAACACTGCACTGTAGCACTGTCCACCCGTTGTTCATTGATTTGCTCAAGTGGGCCCAGTAACGTCTCCATTGTGAGATTTGTTACTATGTTTGGCATATCGAATATGTCACGGAGAGCTTGCCAGGTTTTGCCATCAGGTGAGACACTCTCAGTAGCTTGCCGGGCTCTCCGAGAGGGGTGAAAGAATCAAACCCAGCTTGGCTGGGTCAGCCGTGTGCAAGGCAAACACCCTGCCCACTGTGCTATGGCTCTAGCTCTAACAAACAGCATTGAAAACTATTTTAATTTGTGCCTAATTTTTTTAATTAATGATTACCATAATAAAGTTAGCATGTCCAAAGTATCAGCAGAACAGAAAAAAAAATCCTTCTCTCTTTCTCTCGTGGAACTGGGAACTGGGCTGGGATCAAAATTCCCCAGAGAGCAGAGTGCAGGGGCGTGGTAGGGGCAGCCTTTGAGGTGGGCTGTGGACTCTGTCGGGTGCTCTTCTGGATGGCGTGTGGCTGTGTCCCCTCAGATAACCTTCAGAACTACTTCACACACAGGCAGACACAGCTCATCCCCACCCCCCACGATCACCGCAAAGATGAAGGAAGATGCAAGAGGAGTGATTCTGGGGCTGGAAGGTGCAGGGGTGAAGATGCTGCCATGCACGCAGCTTCCCTAAGCAACCCTGGCCAGGAGGAAGCCCTCACCACAGCAGTGGGAGCCTAACTATCCCTAAGACGAATGAGTCTCTCCCAGCTGTGGCCTCTAGGCCTCGCCTCACCAACCAGCACATGGGGGTCAGAGCCATAGAGCAGAGGGTAAGGGGCTTGCCCTGCATGTAGCTCATCTGACACACCATTTGCTCCCCCAAGCACCGCCAGGAGTGATCTCTGAACACCGAGCCAAAAGTAACCCCTGAGGCAGCCAAGTGTGATCCAAAGCAATAAAACAAAAAACAACCAACACATGGAAGTAACATGGGACACAGATCCTCTATCTTACTATGGATGCCCTCAGACTCGTGTATTTCTAGAAATGCCCATCGGCACTCAGAATTCCAAGAAAGGTGCCTGCGAGCTACATCTCAGCACGTCCTATCAGAAAGAAGCCACCGAGGGTGTAAGTTCAATAGGTTTCTTTTGTCCAGCAAAGATCAGGAGGCTACAAGCATTTCTGGAGCTACTCTACCATAATTTCCACAGCTCCCGGCATATTCGAGGATCTTAATTACTAGCAAACGGGAAGGGGTTAGTCTATGAATAGAGAGGGAGTGTGGTACACAGCACGTGGTAACACCCACAGTTTGCACGTGGAACTGTGGGAAGATGTTGGCAGGGGCTGTGGAACTGTCACCTGTTACCTGCCCTACACCCCCTAAGCCAGAGGGAGCTGCATAAAGTGTGTGATCACCTATATAAAAAGAAAAAATTGTATGAGGCTGATATCCAAGGACACAGAAAACAGGGGCCAAGAGGACTGGTCAGTGGTTGGAATCTACATACACACAAGTGTGTGTGGGGTCGAAGGTAGGTAAGAAAGAGAAGAGACCAGGATGACAATAATAGTTGAAAATGATCACGCTGGATAAGAACTGGATAAGAAAATGATCACAACTGGATAAGTTGAAAGTGGGTAAACGGATATACATGATAACCTTTTAGTATCTGTATTGCAAACCACAACCACAATGCCCAGAAGGAGAGGAGAAGAGGAGAGAGAGAGAGAGAGAAAGAAAGATAAGAATAGAGAGAAGGAGAGAGAGAGAGAAGAAAAGTGCCTTCCATAGAGACAAGCAGGGGTGGGGGGAGTTGGGGGTAGCACAAGAGAAACTGCGGACATCAATGCTGGGAAATGCACACTGGTGTAGGGATGGGTGTTGGAACACTGTATGACTGAAACCCAATCATGAATAGCTTTGTCATGGGTTATCTCATGGTGATTCCATTAAAATCACTATCACTATCACTATCACTATCACCCCGTTGTTCATCATTTCACTCGAGCAGACCCAGTAACGTCTCCATTCATCCCTGCTAGTATAGCCCGATGACATACTGGGGGCTCCTTCAGGATCAGGGGAATGAGGACCATTCATTGTTACTGTTTTTGACATATTAAGTATGCCACAGGTAGCTTGTCAGGCTCTGCTGTGCAGGCGGGATACTCTCGGTAGCTTGCCAGGCTCTCCGAGAGGGATGGAAGCTTTGGGGGCAGCCTCTAATCACCTTTACACGTGTTCCTAGTCAGGCATATAGGCGGGTATGATACTCTCAGTAGCCTGCTGGGTTCCCTGAGAGTGAGAACTAGAGAATAAGAGGTCTGAGAGCTTGGTTTTAGAGTCTCTGGATCCTGGCCGTTGATGGGGTTACACGGCAGTTGGTGGGTGTAACTGTCTAGCTA
>JAOXYA010000019.1:53780338-53791944 GCA_028565675.1 Sorex palustris | reverse complement strand
AACACAGTAACAACAAGTCTCATGATGGAGACGTTACTGGGCCCACTCGAGCAAATCGATGAACAACGGGAGGACTGGGACAGTGCTTGGATTGGTCTCTCAAATCTTGACTTTCTTGGGCATTCTCAACATTCTGCTTCCACCCATCTAGTCATCATTCGTTCTGTGCTGTGTTTTTCTCGGTGACCCATTCATTTAATTCTTTATGGTGCTACCAGGTCAGTTTCTTTAAGTTGCAGACTTGATTCAGACTAGCCCTTCCCCCAGAAGCCCCTGGCATTCCCTGTGACCTCTGTAATAAATCCCACTGTACCTCCTGGCCTGGATTAGCCAGAAGCCCCCGCCACACACACACACACACACACACACACACACACACACACAAACACACACACACACACACACACACACACCCTCGCAGCCACATCATCCTCTCTGGGGAGGGTGTTTCACTCACACACAAGAAATCACTCGTTTCACACTCTGTGCTCAGGGAGCTTCCCATCACACAACCGACAAAGATGTAAATGAAGTTTCCGCTTCCTCATGAATACACAGAAATCCTAAACTGCGTGAAGCACGCACCAAAGTTTCGATTCAGAGCTCTGCTCCCAAGAGAAGGGGAAGCCATGGTTCAGGAGAACGGCGGACAACGGTAAAGGTAACACGGTGAGCAGACAACAAGTTCTAGAAGGGTCCGAGTCATACAGGTTCCAGAGGGTGTGGGTTGAAATTTTAACATCTGTATATTCTGTACAAAAAATACAGTCTTTGAAGAAGAAATGAACAGAAACGTCCTGAAAGAAGAAATACAAATGACCAAAAGGCACTTGGGGGAAAAAATGCTCTATATTGATAATGTGCCTTTTGGCCATTTGTATTTCTATAGAGAATATACAGATGCAAATCAAAACCATAATGAAATATCATCTCACACCACAGAGACTGGCACACATCAAAAAGAACAAGAACAACCAGTGCTGGCACAGATGCAGGTAGAAAGGGACTCTCCTTCATTGTTGGTGGAAATACCAACGGGTCCAGCCACTTTGGAAAACAATCTGGGCATTTCTCAAAAAAACTAGAAATTGAGCTTCCAGACGACCCAGCATTACCACTTCTGGGGATATACCCTGGGGATCCAAAAACACAAGCAGAAATGCCATCTGCATTTCTATGTTCATTCCAACACTACTCACCACAGCCAGAGTCTGGAAACAACCTGAGTGCCAAGAACAGATGACTGGATAAAGAAGCTATGGTACATCTACACAATGGAATACTATACAGCTGTTAGGAAAAATAAAGTCATGATATTAGTTTACAAATGGATGGACGTGGGGAGTATCATGCTGAGTGAAGTGAGTCAGAAGGAGAGGGACAGACATAGAATGACTGTTCTCTTTCTATATGGGATATAAAAACCACATTATGAAACTATTGCCCATTTAACAATAGAAATGAGGGCCAGAAGGACTGGCCCATGGTTGGAGGCTTATCACAAGTGGGAGGAAGGAGAAAGTGAGGACAAAGAAGAGACCACTATGACAATGCTAGTTGGAAATGATCACTCTGGACAAGAAGGTGCTATAAGTAGGTAAAGGGATGTACATGATAACCTTTCAGTGCCTGTACAACAAACCTTGCCGGGAAAGGAAAGGTGATGAATGAAATGAAGAAAGAGTTGGCGACCATTTGCCAGTGGGGAGAGGAGGGGAGCAAGTGGACACGGGGTCTCCGTTGAGCATACGTGCAGCACTGGCCTGGAGGGAGAGGACTGGATGGGGAGGAGATGTTGGGTTAAGCTGCGGGGTCTCTGGAGAGGGTCTCGGGCTCCAGCTGCTTCCAGCCTGCAGCTCTACTCAAAGCAAGGGGGGGCTAAGAGTGGAGAAGCAGCAAGAACAAAACTGAGAAGCCTGTCACCCATCCGCTTTGGGAGCCAGAGCTATGTCCCCATCTCAATTAGCAACGTCCACCCCAGAACAGCTGCCCAGGAAACCTATTCACCCAAGACTCCAGCCATCCTCACAGCGAGCTTCAATAACTGTCTCTTTCCCCCCTTGTCTCTCTGCTCCCTCCATCTCCCGCAGAACCGGAGTTGTTTTTGAACTTGCTGTCAGACTTGACCATCCGGAAATGACCAAAAACAAAAGAAAAAAAAATGGTGCGGAGAGAAAATCAGCAGTTCTGTTCAATAATAGCCAATTGTTTCCCTGACAGCATCCAGACAAATCGTCTAAATCACAAATGCATTTTGACCCTCATTTTGGAAGGGGCCACTCTCATCTCGGCGACGGGAATTGAACTTCAGAAATGGGTATCAAGGTCCTTGGGGGCCCCTCAATTTGCTGTTGCAGCACCCCAGTGGCTGAACTGCGACCATCCTTTTTCATTCGCTTAATAAAAATAACAAGAAGAACCGTAATAGCCAAATTTTTCTCTCAAATGCCAACGTAGAGAGCAATCATTCCCAAACTCCATGGCAGTAAAAAAAGGCTACTTTGAACAACGCTTTATTTTTACCTCATTTATTTCTCAATTTTTATTCCCAGATTAGATATATACCTATAGGAGAGGAGACAAAGCTACAAGCTGCAGAGCGGTTGAAAGTTGCAAAGCAGATTAAGCGGAGAATTATGTATAATCACCACAGAATCCCCGTTTCCATCATGCTCCTCTCATGCCTTTGTACGAGAAAGTCAAAAGGCAGCCTTGGTGGAAAATGAACAAATTCACAGCAGGACCAGAGACGCTTCTGGAAGCTTCTCTTCAGACGCGAGCAGATCATGAAGCAGCTCTCGTCACGGAAAGTCAAATTTGGGTAAAAGTCCAGCTAAAATGCTATGGAGACTCAAAGGTATTATATTTGGATTTCACGTGGATATTGCATCTGGATTTTTTTGCTAGGCGAAATTTTCAAAAGTGAGCACAATTCTTAGCTTTCCACATACACATAAGCACTCATACATGTAGTAATATGGACTGAAAATGCTTGACATAAGGGCAAAAAAATATGTTCCTGAAAATATTGTTCCCTCAAGCATGTTTTATACCGCTGAGTTTGAGTGTCTTATATAATTAAATACCTAATTTTTTAGCAAGAAGTATTGATATATTTCTTGTCTAAATAATCAAATATTTTAAAGGCCACATCCTTTGGTGATGTTAGAGTAATATGCACTGCTTTCAGAGGAATGGTTCTCAGATTCGCTGCTTGCACTTAAATTCATTTTACTCCAAAGTCTATTTAATCTGGACACTGAAACTAAATATAAATATGATGTATACTTACAGTTATATGATGTAAAAAATAAATCACATTAATTTCAAATGACAAATGATGTGGGTTTATTGAAATTAAATAGCGTGTTTAATGAGAACGGATTTTAGGTCTATTCCCATGCACTGTATCTATAATTTGATTCCAATGACTGTAATGCAGGGAATGACATTCACCTAAGTATGTTTTACCCCCAAAAGTTATTAATAATCTCAAATATTTGTGTTCTATTTCAGGATAATCAGATCTCACATTTGAGCAATTTTCTAGCCAGTAAGAGTTCTCTCTTGCTAATACTATGAAACTACCTTGTTTCCTTGTGACAGATATTATGTGCTTTATGAAACGCTGAGCTGAAACTGGTGTCTTGTCCAGACAGAGCAGGAAAGGGGGAAAGAAAGTTCCATTGTACATACATGTGGAAGACACATGCAATCAAAGTATTTCTAAATGATTACTGCAAAATGATGTTTTGAAAGTGAATTCACACCATACATTTATTTACCACAAATTCGGACATTGCTTTGGCAGGGTCACTTTTGAGATTTGTGTGCCTATATTGAACCCTGCCACATTACAGCTGTCTGCACTGTTTTTCTGTATTTGAATGATTACTGCAAACTTCTACTGGATGATGTGCCAAGACACTAGCCTGTATGTGCACTATTCCCATCTTCATGCCATTCAAAGATAAACTCTGCTGGGTTTAACTCACAATTCATTTGGTCTCTTATAACAAATTTCTAACACCTTTTGACCCTTTCCAGGTTTTCTAGACATAGTCTTCCTGCAAATACATTAACTCAACTCCAATTAGGTTAACTGCTATGTTTACAAACTAGGTGTCACATGACAGAATTGTCTAACAAAAATCCTTCTCTGAACAAGATTTGTTTCTTCTATTTTAGATTGTTCAATGGCTAAATAGTGAGGAAAGTAACTATTTACTTCTCTTACCCTACTCTCCACCCTAAAGCATGTATGTGTGTGTGCACGCGCGCACACACACACACACACACACACACACACACACACCCTTCTTTTCCCATCAAAAGAGCATGTTGACTGCTCGGGAATTTAGATTACTGGGCACTAGTCATTCATTTCCCACTACTGCTGTAGTATTACGGTGGAGTCGTGCTTTCACTGAACGAAGTCATCAGCTCAGGTCAGACATCAAAATCAGACTCTGGGGAAGCCAAAACGTGGCAGGGCTGGTTCCTTCCTGAAGTTCTGGGGCAGAGCTGTGTCCTCCTGTGACCAGCCAGACATCAGTTTCCCCTTCTAGTGCCCCTTCCTCCCTCGGGACTGCCTCAGCGTCACTCTGAGCCGCCTCCACTGAGGCTGCACAAAACCCCACCCCTCTCCCTGCTCAGGGCTTGGTGCTTCCATGGTGCTCACTTGGACCACCGCCAGCTGACCTCAGTTAACAGTCCCAGTTCCAGGGATTAGGATGCGAGTGCCCCTGGGGGTCCTGAATGGGGTGGTGGGCATCATCCCCCTCCACACAACCACGCCATTATCAGTCTCTCAGAGGACCAGGTGTACAGACCCTCGTTAGTTTCGCTCTTTTTTTTTTTTTGCTTGTTTTTATTTGTTTTGTTTTTAGCATTGTTTGGGAGCCGTATCTGACAGTGCTCAGGGTTAATTCCTGGCTCTGTGCACAGGGGTCACTCCAAGCGGTTATTGAGGGACCATATGTGATACTGGGGATTGAATCTATATCAGCCACCCGCAAGGCAAGTTCCTGGCTGCTG
This sequence comes from Sorex palustris, assembly GCA_028565675.1. Lineage (NCBI taxonomy): Eukaryota > Metazoa > Chordata > Mammalia > Eulipotyphla > Soricidae > Sorex > Sorex palustris. Next base: position 53,786,907 of record JAOXYA010000019.1, on the reverse strand, counting down.
TACTCACTCCAGCCTCCAACAGTTTCATTGTTATCCAGCTTTTGTTGGTATTGATCACTTGTTGTTTGCTAGATTTTTCTGTGCACTTAAACAAATCTCTCCTATTTCTGTGACAGAATAATAAAACTCCCAATCTGTCCAACATGCTGGGCAAACTATTAGTTCCTGTTAATTTTGTGTGTCAGCTTGATTTATGCCATGGACCCCGTTATTTGGTCACTCATTATTCTAGATGTTTCTATGAGTTTGAGAACTGCACTCAGTAGACTGATTAAACACCACTGTCCACCTTTGTGTGAGTGGTGGGCTGGCAGCATCCTATTCACCAAGAGCCTGCACAGACTGACCTCCCTTAAAGCAGAGAGTATGGGGGAAACTGTCTGTCATGGAGGCAGGGAGGAGGGTGGGGAAAGTGGGGTATACTGGGGAGACTGGTGGTAGGGAATGTGCACTGGTGGAGGGATGGGTGTTTGATTACTGTATGATTGTCACTCAAACATGAAAGCTTGTAACTGCATCTCACGGTGATTGAAGAAAATTTTAAAAAATTAAAAATAAAAAAGATTTTCCTGAAAAGTCACTAAATCTTGGGTTACTTCCCTGTGGTTTACTAAACATGCTGAATTGCAGAGAGAACAGCTTTCCTGAAGGCCTCCCACGGGGCCCAATGGAGTCCTGGCTTCCCCGGAGCCTCTGAACAAAGAAATCATTTTCCTGGGGCTCAGTCCTCCCGGGGGCTCAAGGCGGCAGGTGTTCCAACGTTTCAGAAGGAAGTTGTCTGTTCTCCCCAGTGACTTTCCCAGGAAAGCTCCAGTTTCCACCCATGTTTCATCAACCACTAGAGGTGATCATTGTCCAGCCTGGGTCACACCAAAATCTATCTAGAACAGACAGCCAAAGCCTCGTGCTGGGAACCCTAAAAGTTCCCAGAGAAGATGGAGAAGGACTTTTCCTTCTTCAGGAAATCCTCCGCACGGAAAGCTAAGGCTTCAGAGGAGAGATTCCAACGGGGGGTGTTTATTTTCTTCAGAGTGTTTTCAGTGTGAGATGCCTGAGCTCTGAGACTGCGCGGTCACATTTATAACCATATAAACCATGGGAAATGACTTGTTCACAGGTCAGCCGGAAGTGCAGATGAAAAGCTAAAATGAGTTTTTCTATCCAGAGGCTGGTTCCGCCCACACTCCTGGCTCTGTAAACTCTCAAATGAGAGAGTCTTAAAATTAGAAGCTTCTTTTTTGGCAAAGTTTCAGTACCATTCATTTCACGTCTGATGTCCCATACCTGGAGTAGTTCATACATAATGCTTCCATTTAAAAATCAGTTTTAAAAGACACATTCTTTACACTTGTACCATATAAAATATAATGATAGACTGCAGGTTTCTCTCTGTTTTAGGATACCACGTATCATGTGGTCTTAATCATAACATCGGCCCCAACACATCATTAGTCTGTACATGGCAAACCTTGTTTTACTGGGCTCCTCTCGAACTCCCAAGCCCACTCAAATTCCTCTACCCTTAGTCAGGAATCGTTACATGTTTGATATCTATCTGCTGCTGGCATGTGCTATTGCAAGATGGTTTTATTTTTCGCATGCAGCTTATTTTATTTTTTTAAAAAAAGTATATATTTCTAGATCGGAGCAATAGTACAGCCAGTAGGGCATTTGCCGTGCTCATGACCCACCCGATTCAACCCCCAGCACCCCATAATATCTCCCAAACCTACCAGGAGTGATCCCTGAGTACTGCCAGGTGTGGCAAATAGAAAAAATACATATTTCTATTTCCGTTTTGATGAAACAAGATGGTTCTAAAGTTTCGCCTATTATCCCTTGGTCCTGACTGCTGCTTAGAACTCTGCACCTTGCACATCCTGACTGTCTCTCCCCACCAAGGTGTCTCCCTCTACCTACAGTAATACCTACATATTTGACCACCTCTGGGTAAGATGTCCTGTTATTCCAGACATAGGGGACATAGTGCTGTTACTGGGCCCTTCTCAGGAGAACCAGCCTAGTGGTCCCCTGGCCATGCACCTGTGTGGGACTTGGGGATTCATACCAAGATCCATCCAGATGTGCTTATCAAAGTTCTAGGCTTTCCATCTTTTCTTTGAATTGGGAGTCTTCTACTAAATATTTTAGGATACATTTTTTATGGTTCTTATTCTTAATTTATTGAGGTAACATTACAAGGATGTAAATGTTTGTATGTCCAGGTGGTACAATGTCACCATACCACATCCACTACCCAAGGTCAGTCTCTCTCCAACATTGTCCAGAGGACCCTTCTTGTCCACTTGCCTCCTTAGGCAATCTCGGCCCTGTTGTAAAAGGGCCATTGTCTATTTTCCTTGCTTTGATTCTTTACATACCACTTCCGAGTGAGATCATCCCAGATTTCTCTTTCTCCTTCTGAGTTAGCTTAGCCCAATCCATGTTGTAGCAGAATTAAATACTTCCTCTATTCTTATTGCTGAGTGTATAGAGACCACATCTTTATAATGCACTCCTCTGTCATTGGACATTTGAGTTGTTTCTAGATCTTTCCCTTGGGTTTGTTCGCTTTTTTTTAGATCAAATTTATAATTGTGTTTTTTTTAATGATCCACGAAAATGTAGAGCATCATTATGTCGATTTAAAGTGTATACACGATATAGGCTGAATGTATCAGCCCCCCCAAAATTCATTAGGATCCCAAGGGCAGTAGAAACAAGGGCCAGGAGGATTGGTCCTTGGTTGGAAGCCTGGTTCAACTGCGGGGGTAAAAAGCAGTTGGAATCACAGGGACACTGTGAATAAGAACTGCGTGCTGAAAGTAGGTAAAGGAACAAACATGATAACCTCTCAATACCATACCTGTGTTGCAAACTATAATTCCCAAAGGGAGAGAGAGAGACAAAGTAGAAAAGTGCCTGCCATAGCTGGGGGGCTAGTGTCAGTGGCAGGAGGGAAACTGGGACCCTGATGTTGCAAAAGGTGCACTGGTGAAGGGATGGGTGTTGGAACACTGTATGACTGAGACTCAACCACAAGCAGTAACTGTGTATCTTACAGTGATTCCATTATAAAAGAAGAAGAAAATTCACAGGGTATGACCCTATTTTCCCACGTCTACCTGGAGGTAGGCCTTTAAGAAATCAGCTAAGGTTAATGGAGATCATGGGGCTATGATACACTTTCTTCTAAGTGTCCTTACAAGAAAAGAAAGAGCCGGCAGGAGCACACTGAAGGGAGAGAAGCCGTGGAAGACACCACAGAAAGGCATGAGTGCACACTCCAAGGAGAAAGGACTGTGCTCTTCCCTCACCAGGGGCCCCGGCTCCAGCCTCCAGCACTGGTGGAGAAGGCTCTCCCACATCCCAAGGGGTTCAGCCCCAGAGGCATTCCACGACGGTGGCCCTAGCCAATGCTCCAGGAGACAGGGAAGGAGGTAAATCATATTTATTGCTTCTTTTATTTCTATTTTATTCTTTTGCTACTACTAGATTCAGCCCATTTGGATGATGTGTGTGGAAGTTTCCCATTTTACTTGAATATTTATCAGGTGTTTCTTGTATTTCTAACAGTTTGTGCTTTAATGTTTTCATATATTGTACATCCAGGTTTACAATTTAGTCATAAATTTTACCTTCTCTCACTGTGTAGTATTTCTGTTTACCTTTTTATAATCTCAGTTTTTTGTTCTCTATTAATTATGATCTAATATTAACATTTCTACTGAAGCTTTCTGTTTGCCTTTTGATAAGACAACTTTTTTTTTATCATTCTGCTTTATGTTTCCTGTAAATCTTGTTTTGAAATTTTGTCTTTTTAACTAGGTGAAATATCTTTGTTTATGTTCACATTAAATTTGTGACACTATTTTTCCATGACACTGAGAATTAAATTCATAATTTTGTTGTTTCTTTACTTTTCTCTGCTTTTGGACTAGTTTATTGAAAGTATTCTTTTCATTCTTCCCTCCTCCCTATTTGGAAATGTTGCTCTCTGACTAATGACAAGTTTCCCTTCTACAATTGGGGTGTTCCACATTCCAACAGTTTGCAATCCTAACCCAACTAGTTTAGCCCTTCCCAACCCCATCCCAACCAAATGAAATATTTAGATGGGTTTTTTCTCTCTCTTTTTTGCATTTGGGGTCACACCTAGTGATGCTCAGGGGTTGCTCCTGACTCTGCACTCAGGAATTACCCCTGGCAGTGCATGGATATGGAATGCCGGGGATCGAACTCTGATCAGCTATGTGCTAGGCAAATGCCCTACACACTGTGTTATGGCGCCAGTTCCCTTGATGGGTTTTAATTTCACTCCTTTGACCATACCTAAGAATATCTGAGGCTCAGTACTAGGTTTAGATAAATTAGTACTAAAATTTTAGACACACTGAGATCGCATCAACCTTAACCTGATGATTCTGTTTCAACCACTTTGGTTCATGCCCCTGTTATGTTTCTAAGTCTTCTATCCTATTAAGCTCAACTATATCCATTGCAGATTTCATTGATTACCACTGGTCTGTTCACCTTCCCCTAAAGTTTCCCTAGTGGTTTACTTGCTGCCTTATATTGTTGTTCCTCACCTTTTCTTCAGAGAAGATAACATATTTGCTCAACCCTTTCACGTATAAAATTAAATTATACCTCTCTTGGAAGATTCCCTCAGAAATCTCACATTTTCTAGTTTTGCAGACGAGAAGTCTGATATCTGTATAATTCTTATTTAGGAAGTAATTTGATTTTCTTGCCTAAAATATTAGAAAATATTTCCTGCATTCTTGGGATTCATGTATATTTCCAGCATAAAGTCCATACATTTTATTTTTTATTTTTGGAGCTCCTTTCGTATATTCAATCATTTTTCAAATAAGGGAAATTTTAATCTAGTGTTGGCCTCTCTTGCCATCTGTTGCTTTTTTCTCCTTCTGGAATCTATTCTATTATTTTCTTGTAATAAGAGATATAAGTAATAATATCCTATTATTTTCTAGTAGTAGGAAACACTCTTGACAAACACAAGTATGCCAACCAAATCTATAGTAGTTCACCTTACAATTACCAATTATTTTTATTTTACTTTTTCACACCAGTATTTGGATTGTTTTTTTTCCAGTTGACTTCCAGCTCTCCAATCCTAGTCTCACCAAGTTCCCTTTTTTCTACCTAGTTTTAAAGTGAAAAATTGGTTTTTATTTTAGAGTGAGAAACTTGGTAGATGGGTTGGTTTTTCTTGGATCCAATTTTTCTTGGAAAAGTCCCATTCTTTCTTGCATGAGCATTTCTTCTGCTCTGATAATTTTTAATTATGTTATTATCTGTCTCTTCCAGCATTTTTACTTCTTTATTAAAAGTTTTCCCTCAGTGTATATTTTAATTCATTTATTGATGCATCTATTCAAGAAACTTTGAGATCATAATCCACATCAATGCATTTCAGTTTTTGAGGATGCCATACCTTATTCTAAGACACAGCATGCAAAAAAAATTTCAATAATTACTCACTGCCCCCACCATCAATGTGTCAAAGAATATCCTCTTTGTGATATAAGCTATTCATGTGTCCGTTCCATTCCAGCCTCCATGGGAGTGAGGCTCCCTGTGGCATGCTGGTAGAAGTGATTAAAGAAGCTCCTTGTAGGCTCCTTCTTGCTACTTCTAAAAACCACGCTTTAGGGTGCCACCTTTGCTGACATTTTATAATTCACTTGTTGCAGCATGTACCTAGTTGCCCCAATTAACAGACGCCCTAATTTTCAGACTAATGTTCCCACTAATCCTTGGATCTATCAAGTAACAACATCTCCTGCATTCTTCCTCCTACTCCCTTTCCTTTCTGCTCAAGAAACTGGGTAGTGAAAATGCGGTACAGCTTCAGAAAACAAACAGCCCTGGAGAATCAAAGATATTTTGATGTCAGGTACTAATTCGCATTAAGTCCTAGTAAACTCATAAGTAATACTGCACTGTGACATAAGGCAGACCCAGAAAAAATTATTCTATTTTGTGAGTTCCCTTTGGCAATTGTAACACAAATTTTTTTTTAATTTTACAAAGTATTTCACAATATTTGATTATATTTAATATTTGAATACCAATCCCACCATCATTACACCTTCCCACCATCATATTTCAGATGTTTTCATCCTGAACCCAAGCCCCTGCCCAAAGCAGAACCAAGATAATTTATTTTGTATTGTTTGTTATGAAAAACCACTGCTGAAAATGCTACCACAAAAGTTTCCTTAGAGGGGGCTGGAGTGATAGCACAGCAGGTAGGGCTTTTGCCTTGCATGCAGCTGACCCAGGTTTGATTCCCAACATCCCATATAGTCCCATGAACACCGCCAGGAGTAATTCCTGAGTGCAAAGCCAGGAGTAACTTCTGTGCATCGCAGGATGTGTCCCAAAGAGAAAGAGTGTGAAGATTTCACAATTGTTTTATTCACCCAGGGTCCATTAAGCCCTTCTATAAGAGATCACTAACCTACCACATGGAGCGCTGGGCCCACAGCTCCCGGAGAATGCACCAGGTTCCAAAAAGAGCCGAGATCGCCGGGAAGTCC
>JAOXYA010000019.1:53718143-53728813 GCA_028565675.1 Sorex palustris | reverse complement strand
TATCTCCTTCACCTGACCCTGAAGGCTTCACCGACATGGCAGCACTGAGAAGGATGAGAAAGGAGAGGCCGACAAACTATGAAACTATGAGAAGGATCATAGTTTCACTAATAAAAAAATTAAAATAAAATAAAAAATAAAAGAAATTGGCAGAATGAAGAGGGCTTTCAGAAGCACCTTACCCAGCAGGTAAGGATAGGAAGTTCAGTAAAATGTTCACCTGTGTAACTCAGGATGCCAAAAAAAAAAAAACAATTCCCAGTAAATCCTTCCCTCTAAGGAAGAGTAAAGAGGACACAGCCAAAACCATAACCCCCGATAATGGGTACTTAACACGAGAAAAAAAACTGGCCACCTGTTTTTAAGCCATTAAAATGTCTGTGGGGGAGTCTATCCATGCATCTCCTGGCTAATATGGTTCAGGAGTCAATATTAGCACCAGAAGAGTCTGTCCGCAAAGATACAAAATCTGCTGCTTTTCCATAACCTACAAGAGAGAAATATTTGCCTACAAGGGAAATATGGCTGATAGAGAACTAAGACACGAAAGCACTTGGCTCTAGAAATACCACTTTGAGGCACGTCCCAAAAGTCCAGCATCCTCAAGAACCTTCTATAAGCTGATATGGTATAAGAAGAAGCTGTTACAATTAACTGAAATGGTGGAATAGTGGAAACACTTTTGGGTGTTCCCAAGCCCCCAAAAATAGCACTTTAAAAAAAACTGAAATAACTTCTAGTAAAAGTAGGTGTGATCTGATCGATCAAGCAGTGTCTGATAGAGAGTGCTGTATGGACTAGGGGGTTTCTAGGGGGAGGGGGATCCTTGACCTTTGAGAGAGCCACTGCCAAACCAGTGCTGAATGCTGATCGCTGCTCTAAGGTTCCCCCTTTTGTTATAAATACAAAGTCCCTCTCAAAGTTCCCTCAGGGAGCAGGCAGGGACATGGCTGGGAGTCTTCTGCTAAAGCAAAGTCTGGACAACACAGATTTTCAGAGAGCAGGAAGAAGCCTGCACTGGGAAAGGAAAACAAAGACCAAAGTTTCAGAGCAAGTGACCTTTCTGGGGAAGCATCAGGATACTACGAAGTCCCGAAATAGGGAGAAACCCATGAATGAGCAGGAAGAGTTTGTTGGGGGATTTTTCTCCCATTTTGATATGCATCATATTGCCTGACCATTAGGAATTCTTTGTTATAAGTGGCAATGCTGGAGAAAACATGACACAGAAACAAAACAAAACAGGGGGGCTGGAGTGATAGCACAGCAGGTAGGGTGTTTGCCTTGCATGCGGCTAACCCGGGTTCGATTCCCAGCATCCCATATGGTCCCCCGAGTACCACCAGGAGTAATTCCTGAGTGCGTGAGCCAGGAGTAATCCCTGTGCATCACCGGGTATGACCCAAAAAGGGGGGAAAAAACCAGTAAGTCTAGGATTCTTACTATTGAGTCTAAAATTGGTACCATCAGATACACAGGCTTATGCAGAATTTGGAATCAAAGACTTGTTTATTACTTGGATTTAAAGTTAGTTTTGAGAAATATGATTTTCAAAAGATGGTAGGACATTAGAGGAACTAGTTTTAAAAAACTAGAAAGAAAGAAAGAAAGAAAGAAAGAAAGAAAAAGAAAGAAAGCAGTGATTCTTAGACCTACCCAAGCTTTCCTCTGATATTTTTATAGACCTGACCTACACTCAACCTTTCTTCCTTCAGGAACTGCAACCACCATGCTTGAAGTGTGTAAAAGAGGACTCGGCTATCAGCAGGGGCTCCAGGTGGGGAGCGAGATTTAAGTGCAATTGATATCAGGCATCAGATAAATCTCAGCTGAGGGAATGAGCCTGTCCCTTCTCAAGCAGCAGGCTTACACAGGCCCGGCTCTGGATTGATAGATGTGTACCGCTGTTTCATACACACCAAGGTGACCCCATTCACTCAGAGCCTGCCATAGCTGTGATTCTTAAATAAATGTCCCCTACTGAGAAAGGAGTGCAAAAAGTGATTCCAACTAGCCAGACTCATCATCCAAATCAACATCCCTGAGTTCCAATGACTGAGCCAACTCGGGCTGACCCTGGAGAGTTCAGAACTTCACCAATTCCTCTTCTACAACAACAGATTAGAGTTTCCCCAAGCTACAAACTCTACAGGTTCTCATAAAACTAGGTGTCCCTATACTAATATCGGCGGAGCAGTTGAGAAAGTCACTATTGGTTATCTAAGAAAGCCGTACATATTGGCTACAAATTGAGGAAAGGAACAAGAATAAAGCACATGAATCCAAGCAAAGAAACATGCGTATGAGAAAAATAGGTAATGCAAAGTTACTTGAACATTTAACTGGGGAAAGAGTGGAATATAAGATGGTGACACTCGGAAAGTGATCTACTTATGGTTCAAAGTTGCTTTTTTCAAACACAATAGGCAGCAGCACAAACTAAAGAATACCCTTTCTTTTAAAATGGAAAAATACATCGGCTTTGCCACAGGCTGAATCACTGTCTCTCTTTAATAATATCTGTAGGAAGAGATGCCGGGCTTGGTAATGCCATACAGTTATCACTTTGGGAAGTACCTGGTTCTGTCTTTAGAAATTTAACTCAATAACAAGTTTTTGGTATTCCTTTCTTTTTTATTAATTTGTTTAAATTGAATTGCTGTGAGATACAGTTACAGAGTTTTCATTCTTGAGTTTCAATCGACAATGATCGGACATCCATCTCTCCACCAGTACACATTCTCACATTCTTCACAACCAACGTCCCCAGTTTCCAGCCCCACCCCCACCCCGCTTTCCAACTCTCCCCCTGCCTCTATGGCAGACAATTTCCCCCATACTTTCTCTCTACTTTTGGGCATTATGGTTTGCAATACAGATACTGAGAGGCCATCATGTTTTGTCCTTTGTCTACTTTCAGCACACACCTCCCATCCCAAGCGATGCCTCCAGCCATCATTGACTTAGTGATCCCTTCTCTATCCCAGCTGCCTTCTCCCCTAGCTCATGAGGCCGGCTTGAAACCATGGAGCAGTCTTCCTGGCCCTTGTCTCTACTGTCCTTGGGTGTCTGTCTCATATTATTTTATATTCCACGAATGAGTGCAGTCATTCTATGTCTGTCCCTCTCTTTCTGACTCATTTCACTTAGCATGATACTCTCCATGTCCATCCACTTATAATCAAATTTTATGACTTCATCTTTCCTAGTAGCTGCGCAGTATTCCATTGTGTAGATATACCAAAGTTTCTTTAACCAGTCTGACTTGCTTTTAATCGATTTTAATTTTAACAAATTTAACTTGACTCAATCATTTATTCTCTCTGAACCCCAGTGTCCTCCTCTGTACATGTTGAGATTCAGAGGAACCCTGAAATCTCAAAACAAACTTACGCATCAGGTACCATAAGTTAGAGAAGGGTTCCATGGGGCTCCATGATAAATCAGGGTTCTCTAACTTCCAAGTTAGAGAAGGGTTCCATGGTAAATCAGGGTTCCATGGTAAATTAAGCTTGGCAAAAGGTAACTTCAACTTCAACCACCTCATTGTAAATCATTTAACTTTTTTCATGAGAGTTACAGCGATGATTCAATAAAATTCTCAACCTAGTTCCTGGCACTTAAAAAGGACCTGAAGGTATTGAGAACAAAACCCGTTTTGTAAAGGAAGTTCTTGGGGGGCAGTGTAGGGGGAGCGGTGCTCTGAAAAAGGGGAGAGTGGCTCCTCCCTCCATCTGATCCACCTTGAGCAGCCCAGAACACCCTGAAGAGACCACAGCAGAGTACAGCTTCTGGGAGAGCAGTTCTGCAGAGGTCAGTCACCCCTGGAAACCAGAATCATGAGAAATTGCCAGGCCCCTTCAGGAGGGACCCAAGCCTCTGCCCGGGCCATGGCAGCCCCTGCCAGTCTGCTTGAGACCTTTGTCAGGCCGGACTCTCCCAGCAGCCCAGCACCGCATGGTGCTTTTGTGAAGGGGCACAATTCCACACTCCAAGCAGACCACCCAGCTTCCTCCTCCTTCCTCCCGCAGAGAATAAACTGTCACTCTGCAAGCCAATGACATTCCCCTCTGCCAGGCTCCCTCCAGCCCTCCTCCCAGCCAAGAGGAAAGGAGAGGCAGTCTGCGCCCAGCTCTGTGGGAACCCCAGGATAGTGTGCTAATGAGTGACCCCGCCAGAGGCCAGACACTCTGTATCTAGGACGCTGCTGCCACCCTGTGGCAAAGGTCTCAATCCTGGCCCCTGCTGGCTGTGCTAGATCCACCGGGGTGGGAGGAAACTCATTGCCAAAGACTCAAGCAAAGGCTACGGAGACATAAAACAGTTCAGGAGAAAAGAACTAGAAGCAGTTAGTGTCTGCAGCAAGGCTTCTCCAAGCGTAGTTTCTGCAGGGTCTGTATTCTCTGCAACTGACTAGAAATACGAATTCTCAGATCTCACCTTATACCAACTGACTCCCAAACTCAGAAGGTAACTCAGCCCTCTCTTAATGAACCCTCTGATGGTTCTGATCCACAACTGAGTTCAAGGACCACTGACCTAGAGTCTGAAAAAAAGAATTGGACTTCAAAGTGGACAGACTAGAATGAGTCCTAATCTTGGCTTTGCTATTGAGCTCTATGACCTTGTGTGTGTTACTTAAGTTAAAATGTCTTGGTTTGTTATCCCTATAATGATGGCTAGTAATTATTTCTATTTTGTAGGGTGGTGAGGGATAACCATCATAAACAACGGTGAAGTACTGGCACATATACTTGCCTGATAAATGATCTTGTCTTTAGGGTCACTATAATGTATTCATATGGCTTCTGGGGTGTACAAAGAAAACATAGTTCCTCCATTTGCTCAACAGATATTCCTGGAATAACTACCCTAGACTAGGCACAGCAATAGTAATGTACATATAATCTTATATAGAAATAGCTGGAGCGATAGCACAGTGATAGGGCTTTTGCCTTGCACGCAGCTGACCCAACGGAACCGGGTTCAATTCCTCCACCCCTCTTGGAGAGCCTGGCAAGCTACTGAGAGTATCTCGCCCGCATGGCAAAGCCTGGCAAGCTACTCGTGATGTGTTCGATATGCCAAACACAGTAACAACAAGTCTCACAATTACTGGGCCCACTCGAGCAAATCGATGAACAATGGGACAGAGACAGTGACAGTGATAGAGATAGCTACTCCCTTAACAATGGCAGCACTACATCGGGGGCTGGAGAGACAGTACAGCAGGTAGTGCTTTAAGAAGGTAAAATAAAAGGTTAGCTGAGGGCATGGGCGAGGGACTCTCTCCCACACACAACAAGGAAAGGCCATGTAAGGACACAGCGAGAAGGCTGCCATTTTCAAATCAGGAAAAGAGCCCTCACCCAAACTCAACCACATAACACCCTGATCTGCTTCCAATCTTCAGAACTGCGATAAAATAAATTCCTGTGGTCGAAGCCACTTTCTCATTTTGTTATGGCAGCCTGAGCTAAGGCATAGGATCAAGTCATAATTATTGTTAAAGAGAATAATAAAACCGTTAAAGGCTTGGAGCTGGATTAATCAGAGTCCTGTATTGGGTGGTCAGGAAAGGCTTCAGGAAGCTCCTATGTGAGAGACCTGAATAGAGTTAAGAAAGCAAATCTGTGAACTCAAAGACAAAAAAAACACCCCTGCCCAGACTTCCAGTGAATGGCTGGAGCTATGCGGGAGGAAGAACCAGAAAGCCTAGATAGCTGGAGAAGAGTGAGTCAGAGAGAAGCTGGCAAATCTTATAGACCAAGGTAAGAACTACGGATTTTATTCTAGGTGTGATAGGGTGTCACTGAAAGCTATAGAGGTAGGAAAGCCTTTAATTTTTTCTATTTTTTTTTCTTTTTGGGTCACACCCGGCAATGCACAGGGATTACTCCTGGCTCTGAACTCAGGAGTTACTCCTGGCGGTGCTCAGGGGACCATATGGGATGCTGGGAATTGAACCTGGATTGGCCACATGCAAGGCAAACGCCCTACCCGCTGTGCTATCTCTCTAGCCCCTAATTTTTTCTAATTTAATTGTTCATCTTCTGGTTGACCATCCCAGTCTTTGCCTATCTATGGAATCTCCTTGGGTAACTTTTTATTTAAACCCTTAATGTCTTTCAGCGCAATTACCTAGACATTTCATTCCCCCTTTTCCTCCATATTCTTTATCTAGCCCTGGGACCTATTCTCACCAAGCTTGGTTCCCTATTAGGCCTGCTGGCACTCAACCTGATATTCCTACTAAACAGGAAATGGGTGGGTTGACAGATATGCAAACCATGACCTGGGCTGGCACAGGGTAACCCAGCACAGTAAAGGAGAGGGGTGAGAGTTCTCTGATCAAGGGGATCCCCTCAACTTCGGTAACACCTGTTTTATTGAACAAAGACTATATGTTAGGGCCTTTTTTATTATCTCCTCAAGATGGACGAGATGGGATTGGGCCATATACTATTTTTCTTGCTTGCCTCTCCCTGTAAATCTCTTATGGTCTCCCTGTGAAAAACCTATGGTTTAGTTTGCCAGTCCTGGAGGCTGGTAAATGAAGAAAGGAAATGAGGGAATTTAGAAAATCTCTCTTCACAGTGTCTGCTCTCAAGTCGATAGTCTTGAAATAAGATCCTATTTTGAGAATACAAACCTGAATACTATAGATTTCCTTCTACTATAATTACCCCAATTTCTCTAGGCAGATGAGTATCTTTGACTAGATTGGCAGAAAGTATATTCAGAAAAGCAGAAGAGTAAAATCATGTCCAATTTTTGCCAAGATATTATATAATTATTATAATGAGAATAATTATTAGAGACAAATGAGGCCTAGTGGCAGGGAAATAACCACTGGGTTTCTTCTTCATTCTATGGGTTTTTCCAGTGTCTTCTCAAAGAATGACTGAATGACTTTTCACTACCACTTAAGCTCTTACTTCTAAAAAAGAAAAAAATTCTTATTTCTCTCTTTTGCCCTCTCCCTCCCTTCTCCCCCCCAACCCCTGTTTCTGAGAAGTGTTTATTTATGAAATTCTAACTCCTTTGAGCTTGTGTGTCTAGTCTAGGTTCCCTGCCTCAGGCCCTGCCACTCCTGTTTCCTCTCTACATACCTCCAGTGAGGTTGTGACATGCCCCAAGATCACCCTGGACCTTTTCATTGTTCTCAGAGTCTCTACTAGAGTCCAGGGAATAGATTCAAGGGCATATTCCTATCATGCCAATGCAACAAGTTCAAACACCAACACTTATAGTAGCCTTGAAGGACCTGAGCACCATTCAGTGCGTCCCATGGCCTCCAACACCACTGGGCCCCAGCAACAGGACATTGCCAGACCCTAGTCTTTAGCCAGCCCAATTCTTCATTGATTGCCTAGAGTGGACTTCCAGGTCTTCTGAGCAGTGCTTGGGAGGCTCCAAATTAATTGATCATCTTTAATTAAAAATCAAGCTCGAAGAGGGAAAAGACCATGAACCCACACTGGAGTCAGAACTGCCAGCTCAGACCCTGTGCAGGAATCCACACCAAAGCCTGGAGCCCCCAGGAGACTCAGACCTTGGTCAGATCTAGCCATTTCCCTCAGGTAAGAGCCTCCTGAGTCAAGGAGAGGTTTTGAGTAACAATAATGGAAATGTGCTTCAAATTCACCCCACAAAGAGCAAGAAAGTATTAACCGAGGAACGTGGTCACCATTTACTCTTGGTTCCCTGCCTGAACGGAAATCAGAGGTAATATTGTTTTATAACATATCTGATGGCAATATCATTTCTCAAAGACCTTTATTGGAAGAAATCAAGGAATCCAGCTAAGCAGAATAGAAAAGATCCCCTTGTCCATAGGTCTCAGCTCCTTAGATTCAAAAGCAGATGTTCTCTTGATCCCACCATTTCCCTATTATCAATTTACAGGAAAAGTGACTCACCCCACAGTGGCATAATCCAAATTTGACCGCTGTGCTCAGGAGCAGTTTCTGGCTCACCTTAGAATATTGGGATTTGAACTGGGACAATAACTAACTACTCTAAACTCAACCTGACCCCCTTCAGCAAAGTATTATTGTTGCTTTGTGGTTTTATGTGGATTTAGTGATATAATACTTCACTCATGCTCACACAGACCCATGCTTAATAAACAGTCATAATTCCCAGGCAATACCCGGAAAAGACTCTAAACCATTCATGATTTGTTAGCTTTAGCTAATATTTTGGTAAAATTTCTTTGTTTCACCTCTGGCACTTGTTATTATTGATTTCATGATAGTAATTATTGATGCATATGCTTATTACTGATATTGTTGCTACTATTCCTATTCCTATTACTTTTGATTTCATACTGAGTCCAGAATAGTTCAAGTTAGAGAAATCTTGCTATAGAAGAAAAATCCTCCCAAATCCTTATCAACTCTCAAGAGTCATGAGATTAGGAACAAAGCACATTGCTGAAATCGAGGTAGGCAATGAGGACAAAGTTTGAACACAGACCAGTTGTTGCAGCCAAGGACACACTGGGCTGTTCTCCCCACCTAAGCAGCATCTGCAGTACTCCTTTACTAAAGGGGTAGTCGGAGTGGGGGTGGGGGTTCCCATGCTCAGAGCACTTCCCCACCTACCTTTTCTTGCCCCCTCATCACTCACACACCTCTTTAATCGTCTACATTCCCTTGCTTGCATGTAGTTGATCCCCTCCTCTCTCTCTTCTGTCCCTCAGACTAAGGACTTACTGGTTTCTACTTTTATTCCACTCAAGACATCACTGCTTGCAGTTCCACCCTGCTGGCTATGCTCTGAAGTGAAACTCTCAAGGCTTAAGTCCCAATCTTTGAACACTTCTTTCCAACCTGGTCATGGCAATTCAGGTTCCTACTTCTCTCAAGATAATCAGACCAGACCATAAATATGCCAACCAACAAACGATAAGCACATTTGAGGATGGGGATACTTCCCGTGTAGTGCTCAGGAGCCCTGGGAGCTCTGGTGAATTTCTGCCAGGTGGAACAGGGTTCATTGTGAGAACTCAAGACTTTAATGCTATCCAGACCCTGCCACCCTGGTTATGTTCAGGGGTTCTAGGGCTGGCAATGACTTGTGATGCCTGGGATCAGATGGGTCAGTCACATGCAAGACAAGTGCCCTGACTCCTGTACTATGCTGCAACATATACATTTTAATTTTGCAAATGAGATAAATCCTGAATTAGCTGCTATATGGAGCCAAAAAGAAAAGAGGGACCTTGTGCACTGTGAATATATTCTCCGCTTGGTCCTTATAATAGTGAGTTTGAATCTGATTTGTCAACTGCATGACATGGAGGAAAAATTATACCCTCTCTTAGCCTAAGTCTTCCCTCCCGCATTATGAAATTAGAGCTATATCAATCTTTCTTTGATAGCTGGGAAGGATAGGTGATCTTGCAAATATCACTATTGTGATATCACTTTGTCATAAGAGGCTCAAGAAATTTGCATTCTAATGGAACAAAGAGATCCAAATTCATCACAAGCAAATAATCTGCTGGTGGTGTGATTAAGCCAGGAATCAGAGAAGCTAGATGCTTGGAAATCAGCCACATCCTCAGGTGAGAGGAAGCACTCATACACTGAAAAAAAATATGTAGGTAGCTGCATTATAAAACAAGTTACAGTGCCTTAGGAATGAGGATTTTTGAGAATTTTTAGATGAGTGCTCTCAGCACTTCACATTACTCTATGGATGGAATATTCCATTCCATTCCTGACCCATCAACCCTATTTTTATTCCTAATTGGGCAGCAATTTTACAATCTTTTGAGCACCTACTGTACACCAGTCAAGCACAAATCATAGTAGTAAAAAGTAATAGGTGATAGTATTTGTGCAATGAATAGGATGAGATCATACCAGGAAACTCCAGTGAGAACATTACTGTAAACTAGTCTTATCTTCCTGCTCTCCAGCCCTAAAGAGGCATAATTCTAGCACTCTTTTCTGAGCACAACTATGTCTAAAACACACACACATACACACACACACACACAGAATTATGCTGTTCCTCTGCATTTTCAGTGCCTGGTTTTAATATTGATCTCCTTTTCACTTCAGAATGGCCTTTCATATATACACATGGATTTCTCCTGCTACATCTAATAGGAAAACCTTCAAGTCCTAAAGGAAAATACATGTTGACCACTGTTCTATACTGGGCAGTCCTGTGAGAGGGCATTATTATATCTATTTTATACTTGAGGAAGTTGAGGTTCAAGGCAAGGTTGCAATTCAATTCACATTGATACCCAAATTAGCTGACTTCCTCTTTAGATTTCTTTAACCCTAAAAATGAATTCTGATCAAGTACTAAAATCCCAGGATTCATCCTGCTGAATAATGTACTCAGTCAGTATCGTTCAAACTAGGTCATCATATGGTGAGTCCAAGTAGCATTTTTTTAAAGAAACTAGAGAGCAGAACAGAAAATACAATAGAATAGAATATGAAACATCAGAATATCTAAAGCATAGTTAAATATTGCTTTAAGAAAGTTTAATTTTAAATGTGTGTATAGAATTGCATCCTTAATAAATTATATTTCATAATAAATCATATTTCATAAAATTTTTAATGGTAAAGGTAAGGTAAAGGCCCTCCCGTTGATCGTCGATTTGCTCGAGCGGGCCCAGTAACGTCTCCATTGGAGAC
>JAOXYA010000019.1:53707647-53718043 GCA_028565675.1 Sorex palustris | reverse complement strand
CTTCTATGTCTGTCCCTCTCTTTCTGACTCATTTCACTTAGCATGATACTCTCTATGTCTATCCATTTATAAGCAAATTTCATGACTTCAACTTCCCTAACAGCTGCATAGTATTCCATTGTGTAGATGTACCAAAGTTTCTTTAACCAGTCCTCTGTTCTCGGGCACTCGGGTTGTTTTCAGATTCTGGCTATTGTGAACAGTGCTGCAATGAACATACAGGTGCAGATGTCATTTCTACTGTGTTTTTTTTTTTTTGAACCCTCGGGATATATTCCCAGAAGTGGTATTGCGGGGTCATATGAAAGCTTAATTTCTAAGTTTTGAAGGAAAGCCCATATTGTTTTCCAAAAAGGCTGGACCAGTTGGCATTCCCACCAACAGTGAGAGAGCATCCCTTTCTCCCCACATCCATGCCAACACTGGTTGCTTTTGTTCTTTTGAATGTGTATGGCACTGTTTTATTTCAGATAAGCTTAAATAAGAATTTAAACTTAAACACAGCCCAATTTCCATCGCTGACTCCATGTGCAAGGATCTAGAAATAACAGGCCAAGTGAAGTGTGAACTTGAAGACTAAGGGGTAAAGAATAAAATAAAATACAAATTCCCACCATTATTCATTGAGAAGGAATACAACTTTCTGTTAAAAGACCTCTGAACCCATAAAACAGAATACGGTAATTTGAACAGATTTTCATTTGTTTGGTTCATTACTGTTGTCATTTTTATTTGGGAGTGGGGAGTTCTTGGGATATATCTTGTGTGCTCAGGGATTATTCCTGGCTCTGTACTCAGAATCACTACTAGCAACGTTCAGGAGATCATATGTGGTGGCAGAGATCAAACCCAGGTCAGTCGTATGCGAGGCAAGCACCTTCCCTGCAGTACTATCTCTCTTTCCCAGGTTGATTTAGAATTGGACTAGAATACTGTGAGAGTTTAAAGCATGGACCATAATGATTTGATCTGTGAATATGTTGAGAAATGAGTCACAAGAAGCTTTGTTAACACATCCCTTGTCTTAGAATCTATTTTAAGTTCATTTCTCCCAAAGTATAACTCTATAAAAAATTCAGACAAAAAATTTTAATATCAAGCCAAATAATGTGATGCCTCTTTAATTCAGTTGTTATTGGACAAACATAGGTGTCAGACTATTAGGTAACATTAAAATTTTTATCACGTCATAAAATATCAAAAGTCTTGCTTTCCTACCCAAAATTTGGTCTGTGCTGTCACACCTTGGTCAATATCAATTTCAACAGATAAATTTCAGCTCACTTGCCATTCTCGGAGATGAGTCTGTCCGTTTTCAACATTTCTTCTTGTTGATTTGGCTTTGTGGGTTTGCTTTTGGAACACAGCTGGTGATGCTCGGGGGTTATTCCTGACTCTGTGTCAGTGATCAATCCTGGCAGTGCTAAGGGGACCAATTGGAATGCCAAGGATCGAACCCAGATGAGACACATGCAAGGCAAGCCTCTTACCCACTATACTCTCTCTTCTGCCCCATCAACATTTCTTTATCCAAGAGAGGTAAAGCAAAGTTCCATGAAGAGCCTAACTATGAAAGAAATCTTTTGTGTTTCAATAAGAGAAACCAATATTGTGCTTCGGTTTAGAAGAAGCTACAATAGAATTCAGTCTCAATTTATCAGAAAAGTGACTATTTGCCTTCTGCTTTCAACTGTCTAATGTGTCCCCAGGATTCTAGGAGACCAGGTAACAGCATACAGGGCCACGAGGAGATGGCAAGGAAGGGAATGTCGACTAATTTGAAGATCTATCCAAATTTATACTGAGCTGTTAGCTGATGGCTGACGGCTTGTCATTCGAACCAGGATGCTTTTGAATGATTCAAAAAACTTCAGAATTCTCATGTGAGCGGGAGAAAAGGGTGTGAAAGTGCCATGTTATGTCTTTTTATACGCTCACAATGGAAATTAAATTAAAGCCCAAAAAGTGTGTGCGTGTGTGTGTGCGTGTGTTTCCAATGTCCAACAAGAGAAATCCTGCTGCTGCTTTTGAACAGATTGGTATTAAAAAGGCGGAGGTAGGTGGTGCAATAGATCGCCACTCTGCCTTATGGATGGTCTGCATTAGCACAGCCAGGCAAAGGAAGTCTAGCTCGTGTCATGAATAATGCATGCAGCATCCTGAGCAATGCAATCGCTCTCTAATTGTTACTGCTCTTCCCCCAATATCTGAGACGAAACCCAGGACTTAAGGAGCACATTTTCTGTTACATGCAGGAAGCTGAGGCCAAGGCTACAGTGAACATTTTAACTCCTCTTGTACCATGTCCACACCATCACTCCAGGACAGCAGAGCTTAGCGAAAGGACAGCTCTCATAAAAGCTGCACCTGCATCATTCTCGAGCATGAATTCTTCATGACCAGCTCGGGAGGATGCCTGGGTTTAAGTGGCTGAACACTAAAAAAGCTTCAAAGATCAAAAGGCAATAATTGCTTCCATATTTTTCCGAGCAAGAGCATAAGTTGGGACTATTATGCTATAATTCTAAGATCCTTTAATTTGCTAGAAAAACAAAAAGCAAGGACTTTCCGTTTAGATCAGATTACAGTTATGGCCATCCTACTTACATCCTGTGGCATGGCAATGACAGGGCAGAATCAAAAAAAGACCTGAGGGCCTGAGACATTTTAAATAGCTAAATTCTATGTCCCTAGACTTCTGAGACACATAGCTTCACATGGGTGCTTCCCAAACTCGGTGTGAGAAAGCTCTGTAAATTCCCAAATCCCCTGGGATGTTTGTACCTCAGGTGTACACAGTTTTATAGTTCCTGTATGATCTTGGGATACTGTCCTGGGAGAATGTCTCAGGCTCTCGTTAGCTTCCCGAAAGGATGTTTGCCGAAACTAAGACTGGGCAAGTCTTTGGTTAATCACCTCCTTAAGCTACATTTGGAAAATTTAACACACACACACACACACACGCACCTTTCACATAGAGTTCCCAGAAGTTGGTGGGAAAAGTGCTCTGTGCACATAGTAATCCTTACCGTATGCCTCCTTTCGGGGGTACCCTTCTGATGACTCCAGCCTGGCAGAAGGGGCTCCCAGCTTCACAGACCTATGTGAGAATTTAACAATAGGAGCAGTGTTGCGCTTGCTCTGTAGACTCTTTTCAGGGGAAAAAATTACTAAGCAGAAACTCTGTTTACAGCTTAATTTCTCTGATTTCTCATCAGCCCAGAAAAGAGAAATTTTGGAAGCAATGGGAAATTTGAGGGATATGATTCCTGACCCTTTCTTAGTTCATCAGGAACATTCTATTGAGTGAATAAGTGTGGAAAAATATATATAACATATTATATATATAACATATTATATATATATATATATATATATCCGCAGTCATAGCACAGCAGTTAGGACACTTACCTTGCACATGGCTGACCCAGGTTCATTCCTTGAATTCTACCATGAGTGATCCCTGAATGCAGGGCCAGGAGTAAGCCCTGAGCACTGCTGGGTGTGGCTTAGAATTAATTTTAAATGTACATTTGTGTTTGGGTGGAGCATTAGCACAGCAGGTAGAACGTTTGTCGTACACATGTCTGACCCAGGTTTGATTCCTTTGTCCCTCTCGGAGAGCCCTGCAAGCTACCAAGAGTATCCCACCTGCACTGCAGAGCCTGGCAAACTCACCGTGGCGTATCGATATGCCAAAAACAGTAACAATAAGTCTCACAATGGAGATGTTACTGGTGCCTACTTGAGAAAATCAATGAACAACGGGAGGACCGTGCTATAGTGCTACAGTGCTACATTTCTGTCAAATTTCTCCATGTGATATTTAATATTTGACATTGATTATGCTTTTGAAAAAAGTTCTAAATCATTTAGACAGTTGATCTCTTAACACAGATTGCTTGGTTGACAATTTTACCAGTAAAATTGTAAAGTGAAAATGAATGTTGTGACTTTGTTGCATCCTTTCTTTTTAAAATACGTCCCATCTTCCTCTGTGTCAGTATGAAGTTGCCAACTGTCTTCGACTAGGCTGCACTTTTCTTTCATGGTTATAATCCATCCTAATTTGAAAATATTCAGCTGTCCTCTATTTTGTAAACTTATTTTATAAAAATCATGGTGAGAGACTGAGTAGGAGAGATGGCAATCTAAATTTTTCTAAATGTCCCTTAGTCACAAAATCCATATGCCAGGCATTGATTTAGAGCATAATGTAGATGGATTTATCAACTTTATTTCCCACTTAGAGCGGGCAGGAGCTCTCAGGGAAGGCGATGGGGAACAAACAGAGAGGAACAGGAATAGGCATGCGCTGAAGTTGGGGGGCCCTGCTGGGGTTTGGAGTGGCCAAGAGTAGTGTGAGGGGTCCAGGGACCACCCACCATCCTATTCTAAGGCCTCCATGTATTTCAGAACTCTGGATGCTAAGCACTGCCAAACAAAACAGAGCCAAGGTCTCCTCTGCAGAGACATCTTGTAGGCATCGAGTTTCCTATAAATCAAAAAGCTGCTTTCACAAATGTTCCTTTGGTATATTTATTATAGAGACCTCTGAATTTGGGGGGGTTATTTCACTTTTATATATCTTCCCCTCTGGGCGTGTTTTAATATCTCAAACAGAGAGATGTTGCTTCAGCACAATCAAATCCAGTAGAAACCAAAGATTGAGCCCACCTGGTCCCCGCGGCCATGTATCACAGGAACTGCCCCCCCCCAACTCCGTTCCAGTCATTCTGAGCAGCCCCTACACCTTCCCTTCACTTCTCAAGTGACTGAGGTTTTGGAGTGAGTTTGAGCTTTCCACCCAAGTCAATTCAAGAAGCTCAATATTCACCAGCCACACAGGGGCACTGGATCTGTAAATATTAAAGGCCATGTTGATGGCAAGTGGAAAAATAGGCTCAAAAAAAAATCTTCTAAAAGATTCTGGCAGAAGCCTGGACTTCTTTTTTTCTTCCTTTAAGAATTGTGCCCCTGAGCCTGGGAAGTGTGTGGTCACCTAGGGGCCTGCTATTGAAATCTCTCTGGGACACTCAGCTTTGGTTTACAACAAAGAAGTCTCATTCTGCAGCCACATAAAAGGACCTTCTAATAAAAAAGCTTCTTACCTGTCTCAAAGGAACACTGGGAAGATGGATTAGATAATGCCTTCAAAAAAGCTACTTTTAAAAGGTGCTATGGAAATAGAAGATGTTGTCTTCTATTCTTCAACTCGTTATCAACAACAATCTTACTTGTTTTCCTCAGGAAAACTACCTTTCCGTTATAAGAAAAAGAAAATATACTTAAAGCAGCTGTTTTATGGACTTCGAAATGCATCTGTGGGTAGTTGGTCATTTTCCTTCCTGCTTCATCCCCTCCCCATCCCAGGAACCTCGAGGGGCTTGAGATTTCTACAATCAGGACAGAAGAATTAAGAAAGTGATAGCAATCACCTACATGCAGAAAACAGCTGGAAGCCATGTTCTCTCTTGAACACTTGCTTGTCTCTCTGCTGCTTTGCTGTCCGTGTTCTCTCTTGAACACTTGCTTGTCTCTCTGCTGCTTTGCTGTCCGTGTTCTCTCTTGAACACGTTCCCTCTCTTTCTCTCCTCTCACATTTCCAATAAAAGTTTCAATAAAAACTACCTTGCTTCACTAAGGGGGGAAAAAAGCATAAAATAACACTGGCGTGGGGTGTGGGAGGAGACTGAAAGGCTTCATAAAAGGAGAATATGACAGCATGTAACTCAAACTCTCGCTACACTAGGGGGAGAGGGGTGGTGTCAGGAAGATGAAGCGACATTCCAAACATCTCACAGCCAGTCCAGAACTGAGTTGTGCAAGACCTTTGCTTGAGCAAAACCTAAAGGCTGGAAGGAGGCAGGAAGCCCCCAAACCTGTTTCAGCACCCCCGGGCAGCTCCAGAACCTCAAACTCAAGTTCAGGAAGTATAAAACCAGTACTTGATCACTGACTGACCCCCTGGGGAGTAGGTTGGCAGCCCAAGAAGGGTGCGTTGGCTCCTTTCAAAGTCCCAGCCATAAGCCTGGAAGACTTGGGCGAATAATTCTCCAGGTTCCATTCACCTCTATCTGTCAAAGGTGGGTTACCGGCACCTTGTGGCACCAACAGCTGCTGAGACCAGCCAATAAGCCCATACAGACAGCGTGTCTGTGTGAGATGGCAATGGAGCATCTGAGCATAACTGTGGCTCTGAACTTCTCTGAGTAGCAAAGCCAGTGGAATTATTGAGAAAAAACACTGGAAGGGCTCAGCAGAATAAGTGATTAATAAACACTGGGACACATCATTACCTCAAGCTTCCAAACAAGCCGCTCATGTGACAAGCATCTCCTGAGGCCTTTGTAGAGGCCAGGAGTCGGGCTGTTGCCTGAGGACCCCCGTCTTCCCAGCCCGGTCTGCTCATAGGACTCAC
Source organism: Sorex palustris (assembly GCA_028565675.1). Taxonomy (NCBI): domain Eukaryota; kingdom Metazoa; phylum Chordata; class Mammalia; order Eulipotyphla; family Soricidae; genus Sorex; species Sorex palustris. Next base: position 53,711,622 of record JAOXYA010000019.1, on the reverse strand, counting down.
AGTAGCATGATTGAATTTACCTTCTCCCCCAGGCTAAAGCCCAGGCCTACTTGGGCATGGTCCCCAAGCTCAGCATGCATCTGTTGGTGCTGTTTTTCACTGTTTTCAACTGTGATCATGTTTGCGGGGAAATCAAAAGGAAGAAGGCTCTCAGGCGCGTTAGGATGCATCAAGGGAACCCAAGTTCCTGTCGGTAACGAAACCCTGCTGGAGCACTGCCAATCTCACTCACGCTGACAGCCTCTGCCACTGGCCCACACCCTCCAACAGCCACGTGCCACCGTCTTGCCCAACCATATGGCCAGCAAACCCTGAGCTGCTTACCCTACGGCCACTCTCCTGGTAGATGGTTATAATTCAAGACGTGCACTGGTAGCGGAGGAAGAAGAGGGCCAACTCTCAGGGAACTTGGGGGAGCTCTGCTAAGGAGCTGTGTCTTCCCCAAGGAACAGGGTCTTGCCCTGGGGAAGGGGCAGTGGATGCCAGAAGGGTTGAGGCTTGGGGACACGAGTACCCGGGACAGCTGGGGAGGGGGGGGGGTTTCCTGGGGACGGGAGGGCCAGCACCTCCCTTACACCGATGCTCTCCGCCCCTGCACAGCAACTGAGTCCAGCTTGGGAAACCGCTGAGGGTGTCCCCTTCCCGGTGGGAATGAAGTGCAGCGACCAGCTGCAAGGCCTGCTTCTCTCTCTAGATCCCTGTCTGGACACATCCCCGGGGGTCCCAGCATCCCAGGGAATGACCCCACCCCCACCCCAGTCTTGCTGCTGACCCCAGTGCTGGGGCTTCAAGGAGCGCAGAAGGCAAACGTGCGGTGATGAATGGGAGCAGGGCAAGCAGAAAACGCACGGGGCACGGGGAACTTGGTCAAGGGACAAAGGCGACAGTCGTGAGAGCCGTGGGGCCTTCCCCAGACCTGGCGCCAGAAGTGAGGAGGACCAGAAGGGATATAACCGGAAGTGACGCCAACACGCACCCCGCGGGCACGTCATTTCCAGTCCTTCCGCCTGTGGTTCAGCAAAAGCCCCTTGAAGGTTCTGCTCTTGCAGAGTCCAAGCCTGCCAGCACCGTGGGGCCACAGAAAGCAAGAGAGACAGATCTCAGAGGTGAGATCCACCGGGCGACACACCAGCAGAGGCCTCCCGTAACTACTGAGCTGCTCCTCTCTGACTTGGGGGCGGGGCCGCACTCTCCCCTGTCCCCCCCCCCCATCCTGTTCAGCACACCTGCAGGCACCCACAGGACTACCTCATTTTATTCTGGTAGCCCACTTCCATCCCTCCAACATTATGTTCTCTGAGTGTACCAAGTGAAGCGATGGTGGATGTGGAAAAGGGAAGACACAAGGTAAAAAGAGAGATTAGAGATATTTTTTTCTTTTTTTATGTAGGAGTACTGCTATTTATTCAGCCACTGATTAGCTGATTGAACTGTGCATGAACTCCACCTTACGTTTTTTTATTTTTGTTTTTTATAATTTTATTTATTGAATCACCATGAGAGCAGTTACAAAGCTTTTAGGTCTAAGTCTCGGTCATACAATGAAACACCCGTACCTTCACCAGTGCCCATTCTCCACCACCAAAAACCCCAGTATACCCCCATCCCACACCCTCCTCCTACCTGTGGGGCAGATGATTTCCACATTTCTCTCTCTCTCTCTCTCTCTCTCTTTCTCTCTCCCCCCGCCCTTTGATCACATTCAATATTTTGACACCAGACCCACATTATTTGAGATTTTACCCCAATACTCAGGAGATTAGAGATTTTAACTTTTAAAGATTTTGAATTTTGAAAACCTCCTACTCCCCCCCTTCACACACACACACGCACACCCGAAAAGGTATATAGTCAAAATAGGTAACAGAAGGCTGGGGTGGAAGATAATGAAGATAAAAGGAAGCCCCCAGCCAGGCAATGCCCTCTTGCCCCCACCTATGCCAAGAAGCACTATAGGACAGCAGGGAGCTCACCCTCGTGCACAAGGAAAGCCAAGAGGGCAGAGAGCTGCTGGGGTATGGCCCTAGAGGGGCTGGTGACAGATTACAGAGCAGCAGTCCCCAGCATGAGGCCACAGGTCACAGGATTCTGCTGCAGATTTCAGATCAGGACCATGTACCGTGGCCAGAGAACAGCACAGGGACAGAACCGGGTCATCATACACTGGAGGAGGGCAGATGGTATAGGGACAGGACCGCGGAGTCCTAATCTGGACCAGGCATTGAGAGACGGGTCGAGAGAGGTCCAGGCATTGGAAAGGGACAGACTCATCAACTTCAACTGCACAACAGTAACTTCTTTAAGCATCAAAGTGCTGTGTCCAAATCATCCATACAATTCTCAAAAGCCCACAAGCTCAGGAATAAATCCACTTTTGCAGTAACAGTGACTCTGCAGGAAGCTGCCCCATTTTCATGAAGCTTCTGTGGAGAAGGAAATAGAGACCAGAGAAGCAATGAAAAGAATGTTCTGGGAGGTGGACAGCTACCCTGTCTGGAGAGGCCCCTGCCGACGCCCACAGGGATAGTGTTGATTAAGCAAATCTCTGACTTCCCCTGCAGCCAGAGGGGCTGCATGATGCACCAAGGAGGAGAATCCAGATCCCATGAGTGAGGCACCCAGCGCAGACACCACCTCCCCTACTCCTGGTTCCTTCTTAGGCATGCCCCCCCTCACCTACGCAGGAGCTCCCCTCCACAAACAGACCTCAGTGGCCACCACTCCTGGTCAGCAGGACTGCCCGCCCAGACATGCATCTGCACAGCCAGGAGCACTGCTGTGTGTCCCTTCCTAGGGAGCTAAACACCTGCCCCACCCTGAGAAAATAAATTGAAAACATCAATCCGTCCGCCCTGGTTCATTTCTCTGTTGAACATGCTTGAACTTGTAACTCAGAAAGGAAATCAGGATGCCCACCCCAGGCAGCCAGGATCTCTCGCTGAGCAAGCCTGGATGCACAGAAATTGCACCATTCGGCTGGATGCATTCCAGATAGAATCCACACTGTGTCCTTGTCATCCTCCCCATGATATTCACCCCCTTCATCCATCTCTAGCATTCAGAAATGCTCTCTGGTCCTAAGCATCTTCTTGTGACAGTCATGTTTTCTTAAGCCATGTTTTCTTAAGTCTAGAACTGAATTAGCCAACCATTCAACTCCAGGAATTCCCTCCAAGCACCTGTGGTCAGTGTGCTGCCCGGCTCCAATCTCGCCCTTCACCCTTCACACACATCTCCTGGCTCCCAGCAGCAATGGAACAGATGGTTTTTTCACCTGCTCACGGTAAAGAACTACTACCTGCAACTCGTCTTCATTCAAAATGAGTAACGTTGTTATTCTGCTATTGATCAGTGTGTCGGAGTATGCACAGCCCTTGGACAATAAATAAGACTGTAGCAAACAGATCTCTACCCTAGGAACTTTCCCAGCAAACAAACAAATAAAGGGAAAATACAGATGACGCCGGGACTGGCAATGAGAAGTCCTTTGTAGAATGTCAAAGGAAAGATCATTCTGGGAAACAGTGAAAGGAGCATGAAATCAAGAAAGGCAGACAAGACCTACTAGGAAGGGAAGGGTTGGCTCTCTCCTGGTCTCCTTCACACCCGCTAATGTTCAGGAGAATTTTCTCTGCACAGTGACCCAGGGCAGAGAGAGGACAACAAGGAGGACCTGTCTGTATGGGGAAACAAGATTGTGGTCTCTGAGAGAAGACTGCTAAGAGGGTAGGCTTGGGTCAACATCCTAGGCCACCTCGAACGTTGCTTCCAATTTTATATTGGCCAATAACAGTATGAAGGCCCATGGCTTCAGAAAGATTCAAGGAAGTAATGAAAGAGCCGGGTTCGATTCTTCCGCCTCTCTCAGAGAGCCCGGCAAGCTACTGAGAGTATCTCACCCGCACGGCAAAGCCTGGCAAGCTCCCCGTGGCGTATTCGATATGCCAAACACAGTAACAACAAGTCTCACGATGG
>JAOXYA010000019.1:53658751-53679467 GCA_028565675.1 Sorex palustris | reverse complement strand
CTTCCCCCCTTCTGTCCAGGAGATGCCACACCCCCTTCCTTGGGGGCCTCCCTTCCTTGGGCTGACCCCGTTTCCCTAACCCCGCGCTGGGGACCGGGGCCGGGATAGAGGCGGCGCGCCCCGGGCAGGGGACCGGGATGGGGGGGCGGGGGGCGACGTGCCGGGGACCGGGGCCGGGATGGGGGGCGGCGCTCCAGGGACCCGGGCCGGGATAGAGGCGACGCGCCCGGGGCCGGGGACCGGGATGGGAGGCGGCGCGCCGGGGACCGGGTCCAGGATGGGGGGCGGCGCGCTGGGGACCGGGGCCGGGATGGGGGGCGACGTGCCGGGGACCGCGCGCGGGTCGGGACGAAGGGCGCTGCGCCGCGGGGGAGGGGGATTGGTGGGGGGAGAACGCGGTGCGGTCCGGGTCGGGGTGGACGCGGCGTGGGCCGGATGGACGCGATCCGCCCCGGGCGGGGGACGCGGTGCGGGCCCGGGTGGACGGGCCGGGGCGGATCCCCCCTGCATCCTGGACGCTTCTGACCTTCCTTCCATCCCCGGGTCCTGCCGACGCCCTCGGGGCTTTTAGGTGGTTTCGTTTGGTTGGTTTGTAACTGCTTGAGTAACATGGGGGCGAATTTTTCTTTTTAAAGATATGGGGGGGGGGGATATCGGGGATGGTCCGGCGGAGAGGGGGCTTGCCTTGTACGCGGCCCACCCGGCTTTGACTCCGGAGCCCCACGGAAAGGGATCCCTGAGCACTCCCAGGGTGTGTGGGGGGGAATGGGTAGAGGGGTCTTGGGAGTGGGGGGTTGCATTGAGGCTTCCACACCGCCAGCTAAGCGGCTGAGAATCAGCGACCATGTCCTTTGCATTTTCTTCTCAAGTTCTAATGCACTCACTCGTTTGGCAGATACGTGGTGGGGGTAAGGGTGGGTCTCGCATGCCAGTGTTTTGTTAGGGGCCACCCCTGTTGGTGCTCAGGCAAGCACCTCTTGCTCAGTGCCCTGGAGTCCCACCCGGAGTCGCGAGTTGTCTGTCTTTCTCAATGCCCAGGACACTGTGTGCCCTGGGGAGCTGGTTAGGGTCTGGCGGAGGCAGGACAGCGCCCCTGTGCCAAGCCAGCTTTATGCATCATGGGCTCCCTTCCCCTGTTTTCTCCACCTCGGTTGAGGTGCAAAATTACTTTGTGGGTTACTCAGACTCTTAAAGGTGAGAAACAGTTTCTCTTTCAGAGCCCTTAGTGGCTTGGTTGATGGGATAGCACGGCTGGGGGAGGGGGGGCAGTTGGTGGGTGTAACGCCTAGGTTTGTGCTCAAGCAGAGCGTTTGCAGGGACTTTTCTAGATTACGAGGGTTGCATTTTGCTCTACAGTATTTGAATTCCCTTTTTATTGATGAAGACTAAGCAGCAGGAAAAGTATGAGGCACTTTTTTTTTGTTTGTTTGATAAATGTGATCAGTCAAGGGGCTAGAGAGATAGTACTCTGTGTAGGGCGCTTGCCTTGCAAGCAGCCAGCCCAGGTTTGATCCCTAGCACCCCATAGGGTCTCCCATGCATCTCCAGGAGTAACCCCTGAGCATGGCCAGGTGTGGTTCCCCCCAAAAAAAATATATTTTAAAAAAAGTGATCATTCAAAATGGAATTGAAGCGGGCACTTGGAACTGTCCAGCTGTTGGGGCCACTGTGTGCAGCGCGAGAGGGGCCTGCCAGCTTCTATCTCAGGTTCCCCCAGGCCGAACGCACCCCAGGGGGTGTGAGATGCAGATACTGAGAGCTGCAGTAGGTGAGGTGGGCCAGCCTGATAGCCCGCCCAATAGCCCGCCTGCCCTGAGAGGGTTGGAACCAGGAAAGTGTTTCAGCGACAGATTAAAAGAAGGCGGGGAAAGGCCTTGAAGGATCTCAAGCCATTGTAGATCCTGCCTGCAACTCCAGGCTGCTTGCGATTCTGCTGCTTATTTTTGTTTGTTTCCACTGGCTTCGGTGCTGGGGGGGGGTTGCCCCCTGCTGTTCTTGGGGAACCCCGTGGGGCTGGCACTCTACCCCAGGCAGGGTTCATGGAGCTGTCAACTCTCCAGCCGCTGCTGTGCCTTTAGAAGGGACTGCTCAGTCTCCAGGCCAGTTTCAGGGCTTACTTAGGTTTTAGGTGCAGGCTGTTTGGGGGTCTTGTTGTAATTATGTTTTGGTTTGGGGACCACACCCTGTGGAGCTCAGGGATTTCTCCCAGCTCTGTGCTCAGGGGTCTCTCCTGGTAGGCTCCAAGGCTCAAAACCGGGCCAGCTTCATGCAAGGTACATGCCCTCTCTGCTGTGCTGTGGTTCCTGCCCCCCCCCCCGTTTGGGTGTGTTTTTTGGGGGGGGGGTCACACCTGGCGGTGCACAGGGGTTACTCCTGGTTCTGCACTCAGGAATTACTCCTGGCAGTGCTCAGGGACCATATGGGATGCTGGGAATCGAACCCAGGTTGGCCGCGTTCAAGGCAAACGCCCTTCCCGCTGTGCTGTCGCTCCAGCCCCTGGGTGTGTTTTTGATCTGGAGGGCAAAGACAGTGTGAAGGCGCTTACAGGGTGGCGGGGCGGGGAAGATTCTCCGCAGGACGTCAGTGGGTGCTTTACGACACCCTTTTGTGCATTCAGTAGAAGCTTCCTTGGGCACTGGCTGTGCCGTTTTCAGGCTGGAGTTGGACTGGGACGGGAGAGGCGAAGGTGTGTTTGGAAAGCGCCGAGTGGGCGTGGGGAGGCATCTGGCTGGTTCCCTGGGCTCAGACGGGGCCTGTGAGGGACAGACCAGGCACTCCTGTTCCCCTCCGCCCAGAAAGCAACCTCTGGGTCCCTTTGGTTCAGAGCCGCACGCTGGCTCTGCACTCGGGGGTCACTCCTGGTGGGGCTCTGGGGAGCGTATGGGGTGCCATGGCTCGAACCCGCGTTGTTTGTGTGCAGGGCCAGCGCCCTAACCTTGGACTGTCACTCCCCATTACGGTGGGTTCTGCATCATCCTTTCCCTTCCCCTCACGCTCTCTGGGCTGTGTGTGGGGGGGGGGAGGCGTCCCCCGGCCTGCACTCAGTTCCCGGGTGCCCTGGCCTCAGGCCGTGTCAGGCCATTGCCCTTCGCAGTGATGGAAAAGTCACTGCTGCCTCCCAGGGTCGTGGCTTGCCCCTGGGGAAGAGTCTCGGGGAAAGGACCAGGCCTAAGTGCTCCCCGGGGAGGGGATGACGCGTCAGTGCTCTTGCTTCCACCTCCCCTGTCGTGGGAGGGCACCAAGCCCCTGAGTGGCTCTCCGGGGCTGGTGGTCTTAGCCTGGCATCTCCTGGCGTGCACCGGGGCTCCTTGGGCCTGCTGCAGTTCCTTTCCTGCTGCAGTTCCTTACCGGGGCCCCTTCCTGCAGGCCCTGGCCGGTCTGATGGGGCCGCGGTTTCTGCTTCCGCCAGCTGCCACCATGCGGGCACTTCTCTAATGCTGGAAAGGTGTGAGAGCCACAGGGGCCCTGCCTCCCCCTGACCCACCCCTGCACCTCCAGGCCCTCCCCTGCACCAACCTCCTGACTCACCCCTTCCTCTCCCTGGACTACTCACAGAGTAGCAGGGAGAACAGCTCTCGGAGGCTCTGGGCTCTCCCGGTCTGAGGCCACTGCCCCCTGCGGGCCCTGTGCTCCTGCCCTCTGCCCTCGTTTCACTGCATTCCAGGAAGCCCCCCAAGCCAGGCTTGGGGTTTGGAGCCTGTTCTGGGAGGCAGCTCTGCATTCCGGCCAGCGGGGACACTGGAGGAGGCCGAGTAGCAGCAGGGAAACCGAGGCCGGCAGCACCCCGAGGAGAGACAGTCCAGGGGGCCCCCACTTCATCCCGTGCAGCCCTGCGGGCCTGAGCACAGCCAGCCCCCACCCCCTGAAAGAAGAGTAGTCGCAGTGCAGTGACTGTGGGGGTCTCGTGCCGCTCGGGGCCCCCATGAGGCTGATTGCTCAGAAGTGGAGAAAGCAGTGGCTGGGTTTGTGGGGACCACAAGGGCGTGAGCGGAGGGTGGGGGGAAGAGGAAGGAAGAAGGTGGGTGTAGTGACAGCAGGGCACACTGCTCCAGCAAGGGGGCCCCTGGGGAGGAAGAGGCACTTCTAGAATCTTCCAGGAGGTTGGGTACAGCGCAGACTTCTGCCGTCCTGGTAGAAGCCTGGGGAAGTGTCCCTGTAACCAGAGACCAAGTAACTTTGGAAAGCTGGGCCAGCCGGGGCCAGGGGGCTAGGGGTGCGGGGGGCAGGCTTTGGACCGACACACCTCCATAGCACAGGAGAAGGTTCTGGAAAGTAAAGATCTGAGCTGGGAGTCAGGGTTCGGGTTGCCCTGAGCATTCACCTGAGCAGAAGTGGCCTTTCCGGCCCGGAGCACCTGGCCAGGGGGTGAGGGTGGGGTGGAGGATGGTGCAGTGGGCCGGTGTTGGGTTGGTCCAGGCGCTGTTACTTTATCTGCTTCCTCTTCCTCCTTTTCCTGAGAAGCGTGACGTGGGCCAGGGCTGCCCGGAAGCCCGGCTTACTGTTGCTCAGGTGACCCAGTTTAAGCACCGGGCGGGTGGCGTGGCCCGGTGTCAGCCCAGGTGTCTGTGGGTCTTGGGGCGCTTGCCACGGCGACACGGCAGCTCCTCTCCCGGGCCGGACCGGGGGACCCAGTGCCCTGCGGGCGCCGAACCCAGGTCAGTCACATGCGGGCAAGGGCCTGGGCCCACGCTCCGGCTCTGTCCCTGGGAGCTCTGTGCTGTCACCCGGCCTGCCGGAAAGGTCGCCCGTTCGTCCCCACACCCAGGTGCTGGTATTTTTAGCCACCTTGGTGCCAGCAGTGACCTTCAGGGAGCTCAGGAGAGCCAGCACGTGGCTCGCTGAGCAGCTGGACATGCTGTCCGTGACAATGACGTCAGCAGCAGGACTGGACTTGGGCCTCGCTTGGCCTGACCCTGTGTCCCGGGGCCTGCCCAGGGTGCTGCCAGGCAGTGTCCACAGGATAGCCCCGGCCTCGCAGGCACCCCCGCCTGGCTCTCACCCCAGCGCCCCCCGACGGCCACCACGCAGCCCAGCGCCGGCCCTGACTGAAGTGACCCCAAGTGACATCACTGCAGCGTGGCCCCAAGGCCCTGCGGGGAGCCGTTCCAGGGACAGGGGTGGGGACTGCCTGGCATCCGTCTGCCCCCCTGTCCGTCCATCCATCCCAGACCTGTACCTCGTGTCTCACCGGGGGGAATGAGCGCCTCGTGGGGCCTCATGAGGTCCCGACACCCAGCACGTGGGTGGGGGCCCCCAGGATCCCGCTGAGTGCACCGGCCAGCAGGTGGCAGTGTGGGGCTGCTGCATCCGCAGAGCAACGTCCACGCCCTCCCCCGCCCCCCACCTGTGTGCTGGGGGTGCAGCAGGCTGCCCCCTCAGGAGAGCCTGGGCGGGACTCCAGGTGGGGGAGCTCACGCGGGGGCTCCACAATAAGGGACTCCCCCCGGTCGTTCCCTGGACGAGTCCCCAGAGCAGCTGCAGCTTCAGCCACCCCTGGGACTGCTGGGAGCACTTGGGGGCCTGGGGAGCAAGCGAGGGCCTGGTCTGGGGAGCACTGGGGGCCTGGGCCTGGGGGAGCCCGCGGGGTCCTGGGCCTGGGGAGCATGCAGGGGCCTGAGCTGCTTCCCGACAAGCTGCATCTGCTGTTGCTGTGGGTCCTGTTCCAGCCACCCGGCAGTCACATGCCCACCCCAGTGGTCACCACAGGGAGACAGTGACGGTGATCCGAGTGTCTGAGATTGTTCATCCGTGTGTTTGTGAGCCCCTGTGGACGCACTTGTGTATGTGTCCGTGTGCACACGCACTTCACACCCCTTTCAGACTCGTTCTGGCTTGAGCAGGCAGGGCCCGTGGCTGTCCTCAGCAGCTGCCCTTCCCATAGTTTCTGTGCCGTGGGCGGGGGCGGGTGCCCGGGACACAGGGAGTGCTCAGGACCCACATTCCTCAGGCACAGCCTCAGGAGGTCTGCTGGGCCCCGTGCGATGCCCCCACCCTCGTCCCGTTTCCCGTGGACACGGAGGAGGTGGGCACAGGGCTCTGTCGGGGGTCTCCTGGCCTGGCTCAGGCCGGGGAGTCGGGGCGGTGGCGGTGGGGAGGGCCCTTGCCGTGCCCATGGAGGGATGTGAAGGCCCCGCCGGGCGTAGCCCCTGGTGACCCGCTCTTCCTCTCCGCAGTCACTCCCATGGGCAGCGGCACGAGCCGCCTGTACAGCGCCCTCGCCAAGAGCCTGCCCGGCGTGGCGGCCCAGCACCCGGCCTACCTGGTGGCGCCCGAGCCAGAGCCGCCGGAGCCGCTGGAGCCACAGGAGCTGCTGGCCGAGTGCAGGGCCGTGCTGCAGGGCCGGCCGCCCCGCTGCCGGAGGGACTTCGTGGCCGCGCGGACGGACAGGCCCAGCCGGCACCCGCCCATCCGCGTCATGCAGTGGAACATCCTGGCGCAAGGTGGGCCGGGCAGCGTGGGGGGCAGCTGGGCGTGGGGTCGGGCTCCTCCTTCCCCCCACATGAATAGGCTTGGCTGTCGGGGGGAGAAGACCCTTGCTTAGTCCGCGGGATCAAGGTGCAGTTGAAATTGTCCTGCTTTAAAAAAAGAGACGTTTGGGGCTGGAGCGATAGCATAGCGGGGAGGGCGTTTGCCTTGCACGCGGCTAATCCGGGTTCGATTCCCAGCATCCCATATGGTCCCCCGAGCACCTCCAGGAGTAGTAATTCCTGAGTGTATGAGCCAGGAGTAACCACTGAGCATCCCTGGTGTGACCCAAAAAGCAAAAAAAAATTAAAAGAAAAGAGACGTTTGTGGCCGCCCTGGCCAGTGCCGGTCCCCACAGCATAAGCACAGGAACAGGCACACTCTGTCCTCCCGGCTCTGAGCATCACGGTGCTCACAGGGCTTGGCCCTCCCTCAGAGACGCCGCCTCAGCTGTCCAGGCGCAGTGAGACTGTCCATGGCAGGCTAGGAGTGCTGGCCCGTCCCGCACACGGCCCCCGGCTGCCTTCGGAGAACCACGTGGGGCCCTTCAGGCTTGGGTCCCAGCAGGAGTCCCTGGAAGCCACGCCTGGGAGACACGTCAGGGGCTGCTCCCTCCAGGGAAGGGGGTGTTTGCACAGAGCCCGGGAGGTGGAGGAGGGGTCTTCAGGGCCGTGGGGGCTGACTGCTGTCCTGGTCTCCTGGGGGCTGAGGCTGCTGACCGCTGTCCTGCTCTCCAGGGCTGTGGGGGCTGACCACTGTCCTGGTCCAGGGGGCCGTGTGGGCTGAGGCTGTCCCGGTTCCCAGGGCAGAGGCTGCTGACTACTCTCCCGGTCCCTGGGCCCAAGGGGGCTGGAGTTGCTGGCCACCGGCCTGCCCCCTCCTGATGGGCTGTTCCGTTGCAGCGCTCGGGGAAGGCAAGGACAACTTCGCGCAGTGCCCGCTGGAGGCCCTGCGGTGGGAGGAGCGGAAGTGCCTCATCCTGGAGGAGATCCTGGCCTACCAACCGCACATCCTGTGCCTGCAGGAGGTCGACCACTACTTCGACACCTTCCAGCCGCTGCTCGGCCGCCTGGGCTACCAGGGCACCTTCTTCCCCAAGCCCTGGTCCCCGTGCCTGGACGTGGAGCACAACAACGGCCCCGACGGCTGCGCCCTCTTCTTCCTGCAGAGCCGCTTCCGGCTGCTGGACACGGCCAACATCCGGCTGACGGCCATGACCCTCAAGACCAACCAGGTGGCCATCGCGCAGACCCTGGAGTGCAAGGAGTCCCGGCGGCAGTTCTGCGTGGCCGTCACCCACCTGAAGGCGCGCACGGGCTGGGAGCGCTTCCGCTCGGCCCAGGGCTGCGACCTCCTGGAGAACCTGCAGGCCATCACGCAGGGGGCCAAGCTGCCGCTCATCGTGTGCGGGGACTTCAACGCCGAGCCCAGCGAGGAGGTGTACCGGCACTTCGCCTCGTCCAGCCTCAACCTGGATAGCGCCTACAAGCTGCTGAGCGCCGACGGGCAGTCGGAGCCGCCCTACACCACCTGGAAGATCCGCACGTCTGGCGAGTGCCGGCACACGCTCGACTACATCTGGTACTCGCAGCAGGCCCTGAGCGTGCGGGCCGCGCTGGCCCTGCTCACCGAGGAGCAGATCGGACCCAACCGCCTGCCCTCCTTCAACTACCCCTCGGACCACCTGTCCCTGGTCTGCGACTTCAGCTTCAACGACGAGCCCAGCGGACGCCTGTAGGCGCCCGCGCCCGGCATGACCTGCGCCTCCCTTTGGGAGCCTGGCAGGGTTGGGGGGCCCCCCCGTCAAAACCGTTGCCATTAAAGCCTCCGGCTCCTGACGCGGGCCTGGCCCTCCGGGTGTGCGTGCTTTGTGTCCTCTCTCGCGGGGCCACCTGGGGGTGCCCGGCAGGCTTCTCCCGCGCTTCGTGTGTGAGCTGCCCCCCCATCCCATCCCCCCACCCCGCGTGCCGACGTCCTGTCCAAAGAGGTGCCCGCCCGTGTGCCCCCCACCTCAGCCCGGCCTGCCCGCGCCTCTCGGTGGGGTTGGGGAATGTCAACCAGACACGCATGGCGATATTTATTTTTTATATCCTCGTGTAAAAAATTAAAGAAACTAGCATCATGAACACTGGAGAGCCACGCGGAACCCGAGGTGCAGAGTGATCTGTGGAGGCTCGCCAGCTCTCTCCCGGGAGCTCTCAGCAGCCCCGAGCGGGCCCAGAGGGGTGCGTTTGCTCCTCCGAGGGGACTCTGTCTTGGGGTACTCTCATCTGCCTTTCCTAAGTCATCGTCATCATCGAGCTCAGGCCCCCCTGTGTCCACGTATGGCCACACAGATCACAGGGAACTGGGTTCCAGCTCATGAGCGTGTACAGTCTGACACTAATAAATGACCCCTTCAAGCTCGAGCATTTAGTGTTTTGTCTGTGAGTCAGCGAATCCGGGGGCAGGTATTTCACTCAGACCTACGGTTCCTGCACCCCGGCCTTGGCACTGAGGCTGGGACACTCTGGAAAGAGTGTGCAGACACGGTGCATGCGCCACCCAAAGGCACCCGCCGCGTCCTCACCTTAACTGAGCACAAAGCAGAAACTGGTGCCAGGTGGGGAGAGATTGCGTTGGAGGAAAGGGACCCCCACGAGCCACATTGGGGCCGGCTGCTGTGCCCCCCAGCCCTGAGCTGTTGGCAGCTTATTGTGAGAGAAACACTAAGAGATGCTTGGTGTTGCAGACGGGTGCCCGGGCACAGCTGCCGTGCCTCTGAATCATTTTTGAAGCATCCAGGATTTTACGATGAAGATTTCTTATCTGCCGAGGTCAGGTTGCAGGCTGTCAGACTGGATGCTAATTTTAGGAACGAGAGAGAGAGAGAGAGAGAGAGAGAGAGAGAGAGAGAGAGAGAGAGAGAGATGCTTGCACGAGGTGCTGAAGTGGGTGGGGTTGGGGTAGGGGTGCGGTGCTCAGGGGACCATAGTGCGGAGCTGGGGTCTTGAATTGGTGCCAAGGGTACCAATTCTGTCTAGGGGACTCCCCTCATCCCCAAGGGAAGAAATTCAGGGGTAGGAGGGGACCAGTCCCATCTGTCTGAGGGACCCTAAGAAAAATCGAGGCAGACGAAGGGCATAGGATGACAATTTGCTTCCTAAACTTCTTGTGGTTGTATACCCTGGGTCCTGTCTCTGGTCCAGATGTCCATGTTCTGTGGGGTCCACAAAGTCCCAGCAACTCTTAAAAATCCCACCCAGGTACTTAACAGTGCTGAAGACAGTGGGGAAGGCATTGGCTTTGCATATGCACATCCGATCCCTTCATCATATACGGCTCCCTGAGCACAGAGCCAGGAGTAAGCCCTGAGCACGACCTGGTGAGGCCCAAGCACCAGAAAAATAATAAAGCAGACACAGCCAGTGGCAGGGCAGCCCCGAGGCTCAAGGAGGGGGTCTCAGGTTGGCTCAGTGGCCAGACACTCCAAGCCCCGCGGTAGCGCTCACCTGACCGACTTGTCTCAGCCGGGCTGTGTTTTCCTTTGCCTCGTCTTCTTGGACTCATTTCACTGGACTGGGTTACTTTCACTTATTCTTCCAACGACTTGAAATTCTTGCGAGTTACACAGATCGGGTCTAGAACGTTAGTCTAACCTGACAGGTGCCGGGCCAGAAGCGGGACCGTACACTGGTGGATTCTGGATTTGGGTGTCCGGGTCGGCAAACCTGAAGGGATCATGGGGATACCCCGAAGCACCCACAGCCCTGGGCAACACTTGGGTCATTTATTCCAAGACTGTCCTTCCCTCTCCCCACAATCCCTTTTGGAGGTTGGGGCTAAACTTTAACTGCCCGCAGGGGGCGAGTTCTGTTTCTACGTTGAGTCCAGTCTTGCTGAGAAGTTCTCGTTCCTAACACAAGGAACAGAGCAATGGGTTCTTTAAACAGTCCAATTCTGATTTGTGCTTCAGAACCAGAGTTTGTTTCAACTGCTCCAAACCTCTTGGAACTGCTTCTCTGTACCCGGGTAGGTTTTCTAGACGCGTCTCGTCAAACTAAGTATGGCCTGATTCGCATCAGTGAGCCTCAGGTGACTTGGCCATTTCTAAGACTACAATCTTCTTCTGAGCAAACTGGGCTCGATTCAGTCCATTTAAGGTGGTAGATTGAGTGACGGCAGATTGATCCCCAGCACAATGCATGGTCCCCCCAGAAACTGCCAGGGGTCACTCCTGAACGCAAGGCCAGGAATAGCCCCTGAGCACCAGCAGGTCTGGCCTCATAGGTTCTGTTCTGGGAAATAAGCCAAGTGTTTTTAAATGATGGCAGCACTGTTGAACATCGTACAGAACCTCCGCAAGCTATCTAAAGACAAGGCACAGTGATGTGGGATTTCACTAGACTCATTCCAGAGTTTCATGTGAGGGAAAAAAAAAGCCAGAGTCAAGGATGGGTACAGGATGTGTTTTTAAGTCTTTGGTAGTCAATACAACTGTTGGTCTGAACAGATAAGTCACCTGAAGTGGAGAGCCATGCTATGCCCTGATTTAACTGGCCCAAGTACAAACTGGGCCATGGGGGTGTGACATCTCTCCGGGGGGCCCTGGTATGCAGCAAGGTAGCCGTTCCTGTCCAACTCAGAAGCACCTTCATTGACACGGAGGGCGTTCTGGCTCCAGATCTCCTGAAAGCACCAGAAATCCCATGTTCCCGAGGACACCCGAGGATTGCCAAGACTGCGGGTGTCCCAGGGGCAGCTGTGGGGGCTCGGGCCGGCCTGGAGGGAGGCACGTGCTGTGGAGGAGGGGAAACTGGTGCCTCCACCTGGCAGTGAGGGACCCAGGGACCCTGACTCACGCAGTGGAAGCACAAACAGAAAAAGAGGTGCCAGAAGGCTGTGAGGTCAGGGGCGCGTGGGAAATGGTACTGTGTGGGGAATCGTGGCTTCCCCAGCGGGAGTACCTGAAGACACAGCGGGCAAAGGCCAGCTGCTGGACCCCAACAGTGTCCACAGCAGCTCTGGGGTGACGCTGCTCTCCCTGCCACCACCCTGCCCCGCACTGCTGGTCCCCACGGAAATTTCTCCCCAAAGCCCGCCTCACTTCCACTGCACTTCCCAGACCTATTTCTGAAACTTCTGTTCTGAGGTGCAGTTACCTCCAAGAGCAAACTCCAGTCCGCGACAAAGAATGGTCCAGAAAGATGCACCAGCAGGGCTGGGCCGGCGAGGACTGGAAGAACAAAGGAAGCATCACGCCCGCATCAACTCTCAGAAGGCTCCTGGGAAGGGAGGCAGCAGCCACTTTGGAGTGGCAGGATTCAGGCAGGGAGGGGGCCTGGGAGAGGGTCTGAGCCACAGGCTCTGAGTTCAGGTGACTACCTGTTAGAAAAAGGTACACGGGCGGGATGCCATGTAAGATAAGCACTTCAAGCCCCGAGTTCTCTCCAGTCCTGAGAGAGGAACTTTTGTTTGTCTTTTTTTAATCTCTTTTTTGGGTCACACCCGGCGATGCTCAGGGGTTACTCCTGGCTCTTCACTCAGGCATCACTTCACTCTGGCGATGCTCAGGGGATCACATGGGATGCTGGGAATCGAACCTGGGTTGGCCGCGTGCAAGGCAAATGACCTACCCGCTGTGCTATCGTTCTAGCCCTGAGAGGAACTTTCTAAAATTCCAGCCGTGGAAACTGGGCAAAGACTGCTGGGGAGGTTTCTAGAAGGGCCCTTGGCTGCTGATTACGTCATGTCAGAGCGATTATGTCATAAAGGAGCAGACAGAAGATCTGAAACGGAAGGGAATTCATTTGGACACTGAGAAGAGCCAGCAGAACTGGAGAAACCCTTCCCGAAGCTTGAGTGTTAGCTGGAGGGTGGGAGACAGCAGTGGGCCGGGCGGCCGGGGGCGACCCTCATTCCCAATCCCCAGACCCACAGCTAGAGCAGAGCTGGTCCAGTCCCCATGACCACCACACACACAAGACCGCCAGAGACAACAAACTTCTGATGAGTGCGAGTTATCCTGCCAAACACAAGATCCAAATCCTCAACACATCGATTCAACACTTCCAACTATCATCTGAGGAAGAGCCCCAAGGAGACGGCAAAGCAAAGCAGATCCCAAGAGGAGCCAGGGCCACCAGCGCGGTGGAGAAACCAGCCTGAGACCGAGAGCTCACTGGAGAGCCGGGCGGTGGACTGGAACCGTGACCAAGGGGCCCCTGGAGGTGGACAGGAGAGCCAAGAGGACGCAAGGATGGGCCCGGAGGAAGTAGATGCTCACAGCGAGGGGCCAGGCTGCAGGGACGGGCAGTGGACGAGAGGTGGAGGCGCTGCAGTGGCGGCTCGACGTGGCTCTGATGCAGACACAAACTCACGGTCTCCAACTCGCACAGGCTGCGAGCAAACGCCCTGCCAGCCAGCGAGCGCAAACGTGTGAGGATGACTGACTGCAAATCGACACCTCAGCGTACTTATCCGAAAGACACAAAGAAGCGTTCAGGTAGCACCGGGCCAAGCTAGGCAGGTGTGGCCGAAGCGAATCACAGCGCGTTCAATGACGTCCGCCCGGAAATTGGCTCTTCAATTTTGAGCCACACACACAGCATGACCTAAGTTTGTAGTAACCATTACCAGATGCGAGCAATGTGTGCGTCTCCAGGAAGGACCTCTCACACACTTGCCTCTCACACTGGCCCCGGGAGAACACCAAACCAGACCCATCGAGCGAGACTCCGGGGCTGAAACTCAGAAGTGCCACAGTGCGGGTTCAAGGTGGGCTTCTTAGGAGACCCACTCCCTAAGAAAAGCTTGAAGGACGGAGTATTTCAAGGGCTGTCGTGTATTTGTGGGCAAGAGAAAAAAAGATTACAACAGAAGTTGTTACAGTTTTGTTGACCCGAGAAGCTGATAAAATGCACAATTCAAGGCCACAAAAACAGAATTTTCTTGGGAGTAGAAGGAGAATGAAGACGTAATGGTGTAGCTGGGTGTGAAATGCTCCCCACCCGTGGCTACCTCTGCACTCAGATCTGTCAAAGGGCCAAGGAGTCCTCATTCCTCCGAACCGAGAATTAAGTGATCTGACACATACATGTAAATCAGTATGTGCAGTCAACATGCAACAGCAACTCCATCGCGATGTGTAGGGCTGTAGAATTCGCACTAGTAAGTAGAAAGAAGGCAGCAACATGGAGGGGATATGCCAAATGTCCAAGTCCTGGGCCAGAGAAACAGCTTCTACCATGGCAGCCGGCCGGACTCCTGAACCAGGCTCCCCCTACCTCTGGAATAGTTTTAGGAATACCACCAAAGACCAAAACACAAGATAAATTTCATATCTATATTTCAGAAAACCTACTTGAATACACTTTGAAACAAGAGTACAACAAAATAGAATATACTTCAAATGTTGAATATACAAACTATTATAGTTCAAATCTGAACACTGGTACTTTCCCTCTTAAACTTCAACTAAAAAAAAAAAGAAAAAAACTCCAGGTATTAGAGCTATCTGACAAAAATTCATGCTGGGCCTGAACTGCTATGTCGGCACCGATGCAGGGCTGCTGAGTGACACAGGCAGGTGACAGCAAAAGGCCGGAGCCAACTGTGAATTTGTCCACAATTAAGAAACCGACAGACTTAAACTACCATATAAAATGTTACATGTAAATTCTATAACAATACTGTGCTAGGTACAAGATTTTAAAATTTTTCTTTAATAAAAAAGCTTTACACAAACAAGCCATTAGCTTATTTCAAGAAAGAAAACCGAAAATTAGTCTAAGGCCTTTGTTTTAAATCAGCTTAAAAGCTATATGATAAAAAAACAAAACAAAACAAAACAAACCAAAGGAAAAAAAAACACACTAGGTCATTTTTTTGCTCTCCTCTTTCTGAAGCTTTTGGATCCGTTCTTCAATTCACATTCTACAAGAACTATATTAGCAGAGTCTTCACATAGCACCAGTTAAGTGAGTTCTGTGTGAACACAGTAAGAATTGCTGGTATGCATATAAAATGCATCGAGAATCGCTCTAGGTAACAATGCGATCGCCCGCCCCTACCCCGTGAAACTGTCCCTCTTACAGAACGTTAGTGTGCCGAGGCTTAGTGTGACTGACATTGTAGTGACTGGCTTGGTCCCTCTGAGCCTTCTGATGGACGGATGGGCTCCGCGTCCTACCGGAAGAGGCAGTTTCCGTCAGCATCTGATATGGAGTTCACTTCCCACTGAAACATGGGAAAGGTAATTGACTTCCAGTAAGATGATTTTCTCCGACGCATCAAAACGTTTAAAGTCAGTCTTCTTTGACTTTCCCCGCAGCCATCCCTTCCAAGTGTTTCCGTCAGTTCCATCACGGACAGTCTTACTTCTCACAGGTCACGAGTCCCTCTGTTTTCATGGTGACGGGAAGGGCGATGGCTGACGGCGCGCTGACCACCACGACGTGGGTGACCGTCTTGCTCCCGTCGGCGGGCTTTTCCTCCTGGGCCAGCTGCAAGGTCTTCCCGTCATGCTCCGGCCTTTTGGCCAAGGCTTCGGCCTGCGCCTCAGGCCCTTTGATGACCGCGCTGATTACCCGGGAGGGCGTCTGGCTGGAGGTCTGGGGGGCAGGCACAGAGAGTCTCATGACGGGGGTGCCGTGGGCAATGGAAACGGGGGTAAGTGCTCTCACGGCCAGAGGGGTGCCCACAATGTTAATGCTGCCCGAGCCAGGCAGACTGGACTTGGTCTGCAGCTGGCACTGCGCCAGCTGCGTGGCAGGGATGGTGATGATCTTGGCAGGCTGCATGGTGATTTTGTCTCCGCTCTCGGCCGCGGCGGGCACCACGGTGGGGATGGTCTGGATCACCACCTTCGGGGAGCTCGCGGTGCCGGGGCTGCTGCTGCTGACCAATGGCGCGCCCGCGTTCACAGACTGGACGGCCACCGTGGAGATTTTCTGACCCAACGATGTCATTACGACAGGGACCTGCATCGCCACACGGACTGTCCTAGATTCCAAAAAGTTTCAGTATTAGAAAACTGGTCTGGAACAGAATGAGGCACACACACCCGAACCGTGTATGGTGTTCCTAGACTTTACAAACACTCTGAGAATCCCTGAAGGGCAGAATATGAAAGATCACAAAACCACCCGTCTGGGAAAAGCCCACGTTAAGTTCTTAAATCGCCGTTAACAAGCAATTTCAGTGAGTTGACACATCTCCTTGGAAAACCAAATACACCTAAAATCAGTGGGTTCTTAAAAGGCTAACATTAAAGAGAAACCCACCATTGCCGTCAAGGAACTTTCGAGAAAGTGCACCGTCCCCAGGCCGTCCCCTCCCTCACCGTGGAGCTGCTGGAGAGGCCACAGAAGCAGTGGCAGGTGGCGATCTGGATGAAGAGTCGTGACCAGGGGACGTGATATTCAGCACCCGAGCGACGCTCTTGTCTGTCCGGGAGCAGCTGAGCGGCGAGGGGTTCTTCCCGCTGCGCACGGACGCCGCCGCCTTCAGGAGGCTTTCTGCAGACACCGACACGCGCTCCAGGGACTTGTCGTCAGAAGCCGCTGCCAACTCTTCGCTGCAAGCTTCACTCTTGTCGTCATCGATGACCACGATGTTTTTGGGCATGTCTTTGAACTGGTAGACAAGCCGCTGTCCCTCGACCTTTGCCAGAATGCCCCTTTGGTAGTAGTATCTGCCAGGAAACGCACAAGTCGGTCACGCGTTACCCCCGAGCCCCACCAGTTCCCGACACTGTGGGGACTAGCCGGGCCCTGCTCCCGTAAGGGTGTTGAGTGCCTTCTGCCTCACAGCTGAAAAGGCGAAGGATTTGGAGCACCAAGTTGGAAGCTGGTGCCACAGGTCTGAGAACCTAAGTCAGTCAAAATCCTCTTTTTTTTTGTAGTCTTGTTTGGGGGGCCGCACCCAGTGGGGCTCGGGGACACGTCCTGATGGGACTTGGAGGACCACGCAAAATGGGAGGGAGCCCAGGGCTCTTGCCTGCAAAGCACGTGCTCATCTCTCCAGCCTATCACCTCCCGTAAGGAAGTAATTTTGCCTCCAATCATTTCACTGTATTTTACAGACACTGATTTACACAGGCCATGAGTGGCAAGCCCCCTCAGCAGCTCTTCTCAGCTAGGGTGGGGGGAGGGGTAGGAATCCCACCCAACACTAATGACAAGCCACACCCGTGCGAGTCTCAAGGCTTAGGAGACAGCTGTCTATCCAGATGAAAGTCACTGAACAAATCTGCAGAAACTAAATGCTAAGAGTTTGGAAACTCAGTTGGTCTGGGTTTAGTTTTCTTCCAAGCTTTGCCACTTTGGGGAGGAGAGAGGATGCAGGAGAGGAAGGCACTAGCCTGGCACGCGGCCAAGCCAACACCAACTAGGATAAGCTGTGAGTACGGCCAGGTGTGGCCCCACCACCACCGAGGTCCGAGGAAAAGCCTTACAACTTTCTGTGTGAGAAGTAAGTAACTTTTAAGGGCAAAAGTGAACTTTCTGCAAAAGCACGTTTTCCAAGTAATCCCAGGAGTAACCCTGAGCACTGCTAGGTGTGGCCTCAAATTCTAACTCCAAAAAGCAGTGGGGCCCTAAAATGTTTCCCAGACTAAGAGTTATTAAGAAACTTCTAGGGGCTGGAGCAATAGCACAGCAGGTAGGGCGTTTGCCCTTGCACGTGGCCGACCCAGGTTCGATTCCCAGCATCCCATAGGGTCCCCCGAGCACCACCAGGAGTAATTCCTGGGTGCAGCCAGGAGTAAACCCTGAGCATCGCCGGGTGTGACCCAAAAAGGAATAAACTTCTAACCATATCTCTCTGAACAGCTAACATAGAGTGTGAAGATACGTCTTACCTGAAGGTTAATTTTTTGTGTTCTTACCTCAAAGCCCGTCCCATCGTTTCATAGTTCATGTCTGGCTTGTTCTTGTGCTTTCCCCAAAGCTTCGAGACAGCCTTCGAGTCCACAAGCTTGAATATACCCTTTTCTCTCTGAGTCCACTTAATATACCGAGGACAAGTATTTTTATCTTGAAGGAGATCTAGAAGAAACTCCCACAAATAGGTTGTGTTTCCTTTGAAAACAAGGATAATAAAAAAAATTATAATAATGCAAAACTCGCTAATGTACTTAAATACAAATGCTTAACTGCACTAGCATAATTCATTACTGACAAAAGAAAATGCCTGGCTCCTGAGTCCTGCCTGTCCCCAGCACGCGAACAGTGGCCAGCCCTCCACCCCTGCGATGCCTGTCTGCCGGTGCCCACTGCACGCCACCAGTTCCCACAGAGCTCCCGGCTCACGGACCTTGTCTCCTTCCTTTTCATGGATTTGGCTTTTCTTGGTTGTCTTCTGATTTATTTTGGGGTTTTCTTTTCTTTTTTTTAAAAAGTTCTGGACCACACCTGGTGGTGCTCAGAGGACCAAACGAAATGCCAGGTTGAACCCAGGTCGCTCACTGCAAATCAAGTGTCTTCCCACTACACTATGGCTCCAGCCCCATCTCTGGCTCCGGGTTCAGTAAAGGCAAGGCAGAATAATTTACTTAACAAAGTGAACCCAGATTAAACTGAATCAAAGTTACCCACATTTGAAATCTGAATAAAATAAATTGCACCTCAAAAAAACACTGAACTGAGGCTGGAGCAATAGCACAGGGGTAGAGCGTTTGCCTTGTACGTGGCCGACCCAGGTTCGATTTTCAACATCCCATATGGTCCGTCAAGTACCGCCAGGAGTAACTCCTGTGCATCGCCAGGTATAACCCAAAAAGAAAAAAAGAAAAAAACCCCCAAAACCCACTAAACTTTTTCTTACATATCAGTCTAAAAGTCACACTTGACAGTGCTTGGAGGCTAGTCCTGCCTATCTCAGGGACCATGTGGTGCTGGGGGCTGAACTAGTGTCCCCAGTGTGCAAGACTAGTGCCTTAGTCCGTGTTCTCCCCAG
Source organism: Sorex palustris (assembly GCA_028565675.1). Classification (NCBI taxonomy): domain Eukaryota; kingdom Metazoa; phylum Chordata; class Mammalia; order Eulipotyphla; family Soricidae; genus Sorex; species Sorex palustris. The sequence continues at coordinate 53,661,065 of JAOXYA010000019.1, read as the reverse complement.
TGCAAAGGGATTTTATGCAAGCCAGCACGATGCGTTAACTAAAGGGAACACTCGTCATTTTTGTTTCTTTCCAGTCATGGGCCACATCTTTAGCCCTCGTAGATCTGAAATTGTTCCACTCCACCGATCTCCTCCCCAAGGTAGGGATCAGCAAGTGTTTTCCAGGCAGGATTTGGGAAAGACACAGAACTCAGAAAGGGATGCTTGCTTTGCATGCAGGTGACTCTGAATTCGATCCCCAGCACCACGTAAGGTACCCAAAGCACTGTCAGAAGTGATCCCTCAAGGCCTGAGAGAGTACCGTGGGGGAAGGTGCTTGCTTTGCAGGCAGCCAACCAGGGTTCAATCCCATAGGGCCCCCAAAGCCGTGATTCCTGAGCGCAGACCCAGCACCCTAACCTTACACCCCAGCAGGCACCTGTTGACCAGGGCTGAATCACCAATGAGGAGTCCCCTTTACCCCTAAATACCACCCAGACCTGTCCCCACACCAAAAAGAGAAATTAGGTAGACGAGAAAACATCTCAAAGGGCTATAGCTTACGTTCTGTACTTCAAAAAGCCAAAACCAACTCCCAGCACCACATAACCCCCCACCGATCCCTCACCTGGCACTGCCAGGCTTGGCCCTGGTGGACCCTGGGCGCCTCTGGCCCAAGCGGCACCGTATAAACAGCCCGAGTGCTGGGCCATGTCCTGTACGAAGTTAAGCTGGTACAGAACAGTGGCTCCTTCCCAGTACAAGCCCCGGCACCCCCAAGGCCCCTAACGGACATTCCCTGGTACCACAAGGGCCCCAGATGCCTGAAACCAACACTTCCCAAACAAACCACCCAGTTACCTTTTCCTTCCCTGGGCTTCTTCTTTATACCTAACTCAGGAGACCCATTGGAAATTGGTGATTGCTGGGTCTTTGGTTTACGGCCAACTGGAAAAAAAAAAGGGGGGGGGTATAAAACTACATTGCAAATAAGAAAAATAAGATTATCAAACTTTGAAAGTGAACATCCATTTGTAGATTAATGTACTTTGCACATAAAAGTTGCTTTTAGAGAGAGCATTAAAAACATTTCTGTATCTTAGATTACAACGGTCAGTTGGCAGGAGCATTCAGAGCTCTATGAGAAAGCAGGTACGACTCATCTGTTATTTCCATGATCAGAGGCTCAATGTGCTAACCTGTTTCAACAACACAGCAATAAAAAACAGTCTCAGTATAACTTTTGTTTGTTGTTGTACAATATTGTTAGATAAAGCCTTCCACTCCCTACTGCTGAGGATCTAATAATCTAATGATCTTTTTGAGCTCAAAAAGACTGTTTCAAACATTCTAAGCCAATCAATATCCCAGATTTCAAGCATCACTGTTCAAATCCCCCCACTTTAATACAAACACACATCAAGACAGTAAAAAATGTCTTCCAAGTAATGATTTCACGGCTAATCCATGTGTGTCCGTCCCATTCTACTCACTCCTGGCACAGACTCTCGACACATCTAGAGCAGTGAGAGGAAGCAAAGCTGCTCTACGCCGACTCCAAATCTCAAACGGCACCCGGCACTGAGGGAGGATTCTGTACTAGATCCTATTTCCAGATTAAATGGGTTATTACGGATTACCTGTCTCTCGATTCTGCATTAGCAAGGATTATTTAGAGCTAAATAAAGAGCTGAACTGGAGCCAGAGTGACAGTACAGGGGGGAGGACGTTTGCCTTGCATGTGGCCAGGCCGGGTTTGATCCCTGGCATTCCATATGGTTCCCAGAGCACCACCAGGAATAATCCCCAAGTGCAGAGCCAGGAATAATCCCTAAGTATCTCTGGGTGTGACCCGGGGGAAAAAAAGAAAAGAGAAAGAGCTGATATAAGTGTCTATTTTAAAATACAGAGCTATTACAATTTAAGATTGTATTAAGGTAATCCTGATCATCTGGAAGAATACTTTGGCAAAAGTTCAAATCAAAAGCTCACTGACCTCCTTCTTAAAACAGGTTAATTTCTCAATTTTAAGTAACTTTTACATGTAGGAAATCAGTAAAAATAACTAACTTCTTTGCCAAATCCTGATTTCAAGGATAAAAGTTTCAGGAAAAGTTAACCCTAATGGGTTAATTGTGTTTCCTATGTAGCCAGCGTTTTAACCAACAGGAGCACTGTCCTCTTGTCGTTCATTGATTTGCTCGAGTGGGCCCAGTAACATTGTGAAACTTGTTACTGTGTTTGGCATATCGAATACGGGTAGCTTGCCAGGCTCTGCCATGTGGGCGAGATACTCTCAGTAGCTTGCCGGGCTCTCCAAGAGGGGCAGAGGAAT
>JAOXYA010000019.1:53619957-53629984 GCA_028565675.1 Sorex palustris | reverse complement strand
TGTCCTCCGGGTCACTGAGTAAAATTCCTGGTACTAATCTCTGCCATACTTGGGTGTTAGTTTCCTATTTTGTTACCTAATAAAGGTTTTTAATACAGCTGTTTATTAGAAGGCTGAGAAAAAGGAGTCTTAATGTTTTGTTTTATTTACTTTTTTTTTTTTTAAGGTTTTGGGTCATACTTGATGGTGCTTAGGGGTCTCTCCTGGCTCTGCACTCAGGAATTACTCCTGGCAGTGCTCAGGAAACCACATGGGAAGCCGGGAACTGAACTCCGGGTGGGTGTGTGCAAGACAAGTGCCTGACCTGCTGTACACGCTCTCCAACCCCAAGAGTCTGAATCTATTTATTTATTTGTTTGTTTGTTTTTAACAAATAGGGAAGTGATTATGGAAAAACGAGAGAAGAAAATTCATTGAAAATACAAGTTCTTCCTTAGAATTTTTATCAAGATGCTCTTTTGTCCTTGCTGCTGTATGGAACTGAAGAAGGCTGGTTTTAGATTTTTTTTTAGTTCCCCTGAAGTTGAATACTAGAAAGATATGCCGATGTGTGTAGAGTAGAGACACCCATTATTTGCCAGGTGAATTTTCAACAGAAGATAGTGCTGCTGGCAAGAAAAACTGGAATTCTTGGGGCTGGAGCAATAGCACAGCTGATAGTATGTTTGCCTTGCATGCGGCCAACCCAGGTTTGATTCCCAGCATCCCATATGGTCCCCTGAGCATCGCCAGGGGTAATTCCTGAGTGCAAAGCAAGGGGTAATCCCTGTGCATCTCCAGGTGTGACCCAAGAGGAAAAAAAAAAGAAAAACTGGAATTCTATAGTTCCTGGAACTCAGTCATAAACAGTAAATCTAGCTTGCCCTCTTTGATTTAGCTTTGATTATCCCTACGTAGTCTGTTGTCAAGATTTCTCAATAAGATGGAGGAATTCACAAAGTTGGAAAAAGTAGATGACTGCATTTTCTACTAGCTAGCTGTATGATCAGGAGAAAGACTTGACTTGGCCTCAGTTTTACTTTATGGAAACACGCAGAAACTTTCAAAGTGCTCCTAGTATATAATTTTGTGTTATTCCTCTGATAACTTTATCAGTGAAGATATCAGACTGTGGTGAGTCATGTCGAATGAGGACTCACCTGACAGGGCATTTCAGTAGTTTGTAACTCTCAGGTGAATTTGGTCAAAAACACTTAGGAAACATTTGGAAAGAGGGCGATAGAAAACCCAAACAAATGATGTAGATTTAAATGAACTTAGAAGTGGAGGGATTGAAGATCACGTGCATAAATAACTGCACAAACCATTTTCCTGAAAGGGAATCAGGCGAGGGCCTGAAAAGGTATAGAAAATCTATGACAGTATTTTCCTGCACATTATTCTTAGGCTCAGAATGAACTCAGACAGATGGACTATTTGTTAGATTCCAGGGGTTGTGACCTATTGGATAAACTGAAGGATTAACCTTCAATAAAACGTTTCAGGGGCTAATACAGGGGTTAAATTGCTTGCCTTGCACCGTGAGCCCTGTTTTGACCCCTGGTACCACGTGTGATCACCTGACCATGCTTGGGGGTGACCCCTGAGCAGTGGGTGAGGAATAGCCCCTGAGCACTAATGGCTGAATCCCAGTACCCCTCACAGAGAGAAGATTGACTGGAACACAGTGCATTCTCGGAGTTCGCTACAATTACTTGAGGAACACAAAGTGAAGGTGTACTTTGAAAATAATCCCTTGGCATCATGAGAGCTGGTTAGGGTAGAGAAAAGGATTCCCAGGCAGTGCTGGCTTTGTGTTTGGGGGCACATACAGTTCCTGGAAAACCAGAACCCATTCTTCTCGCTGGTGACTTGCTTCGTTAGGTGACAAAAAAATGAAGCAAGTGGGTGGGGTGATCTGGGACTTAAAATTCGTAACGATAGGCAAAGTAGCCTGGGCTTTGGGTTTCACTGTTCGGGGCGGCTGCAGTCTTTCAGGGTTGAGATTGGTCACACAACCCAGAGAGAGGGACCGCAAGCCTCTCACTTTCCACACCGTCTGGGAAAGTGTTTTTTTTCCTCTGTGGTTGAAGAGTGGATTAGTGAGATGAGAAAGTCAAGGCCGTTAAGCTTTAAAGCATGGTGACTCTTTGGTAGTAGAGAGAGAATAAAGGAGGTTTTGATTGTGATCTTGAGATGGACAGCAGAATCGGTTTATAGTTGAGTAAGCACTCACAGGCTAGCATATTAGATTTAGCCATTCATTTCCATGTGGACATGGTTCCTGTGAGTCACGGCTGGTGTTTTGGTGATAGTAATGTTGAGCAGATCAGGCGAAGTGGTCTGGAGTTCAGAACCTACCTGACTACACTGAGGTTGTGAAGCTTTCTTAAGTCATTTGAAATCCAGAAAAGGAGGGACAGTAAGGTAATAGGATAGTCTCCTTGAGGGAAACTGGAGCCTTGTTAAGTACCAAATCCTTTAAAGTTATGGGGGCTGGCGGTGTGGTTCAAGTGGCAGTGGTCCTGGTTCAGTATATGCCATCACCAGGAGTTGTGGCTAATTCTGATCACCCAGCCACTTAACGAAAGAGGCTGGAGTGATAGTGAACAGATAGGTCGTTGGCGCTGCACGTGGCAGGCCTAGGTTTGATTCCCAGCATTCTGTATGATCCCGGAGCCCCGCCAGGAGTGATCCCTGAGCGCCACTGGGTTTGGCACAGAAAGGACAAGAAAAAAAAGAGAAAAAAATTAAAAGTTAGAGAGATTGTAATTAGGAGATACATTTTTGGTCTTTGTTTCATTTTATTTTGGGGTCATACCCAGTGGTGCTCAGGATTAACTCCTGGCTCTGTGCTCGGGTATCCTCCTGGTAGGCTCAAGGGATCATATGAGAAGTTGGGGATCGAACTCCATTTGCCATGTGCAAGGCAAGTGCCCTATTCACTATACTGTCACTTTGGCTCCGAGATAACTAAATTTTTTTTTTTTTCATTGTAGGCACTGTGCTTTATGAAACTGTTACTGGTAGGGTTTCATACTGTCATTTATAGGGTTTCCTGAAACATTCTAGTACCAATGAAATTAAGGAGGTACATACTTTCATTTTTTTTTTCGTCAGGGGAACTTCTGTTGCAATTATGTCGTTTAGAAGATGCAGCTGATGTTTATAGAGGATTGCAAGAGAGAAATCCTGAAAACTGGGCCTATTATAAAGGCTTGGAAAAAGCACTGAAGCCAGGTAGTGTGCTCCTTTCTGTTTAAAAACACTTGTTCTTTATATTCGCTGTCAGCTCTGGGCTTTTTTTCTTTGCCCTGGGTTCACACTTGTCTCTGTGGTCAGGGCTGAGCACTCGGCCTGCTGCGCCAGTGCTCCGCCTCCCAGTTTACTTACTTCAGATGGGACAGGTATTCGGAGATGAAAACACTAGAAGGAAATATTCTCAAAACTCATGTAGGTGGTTAGATTACAACTTAATTCTGCCTACTCATCTCCCCCTTGATACAATACTTAAAGAAAACTATGATTTCCTTGAAAAATTCGCACTGATAATCAGAGTGAAAATTTTTCTTTGTCTGCAGCCAATATGTTAGAAAGACTAAAAATTTACGAAGAGGCCTGGATGAAATATCCCAGGGGCCTGGTGCCAAGAAGACTGCCCTTAAACTTCCTGTCGGGTAAGTGCCAGTCGCCTGTGGCCTCTCTGCCTTGGTCTGAAAGCTGAGCGCGTGTTGGTGCTGACCAGGCAGTGTCAGATGTGACTGGAAGCCAACAGGATTTTTGTATTTCAAGGTGAGAAGTTTAAAGAGTGTTTGGATAAGTTCCTCAGGATGAACTTCAGCAAAGGTTGTCCACCCGTCTTCAACACTTTGAGGTCATTATACAAAGATAAAGAAAAGGTAAAGTAACGCATGATTTTTTGGCTGATGGTTTGAACCACTGTTTCTTCGCTCAGTATTTTGGGATATGTAATTTCCGTCCACAGCACACTGCGTCCCCGTTGTCAGACTGCCTAGCTTGCAGTCTTCGGTGCTAACGTGCGCGCTACTTTCTCATCCACTTTTCTTTTTGACTACGTGACTTAGTGCTTGCTTGTTCTCTGTCGTATATTTCTGCTGTCGACTTTAACAAGTTAGTGTAGATCTGAAAAGTAATTTTCACCGTCTTTAATGGTGAAAGTCAGAGGTGATTTTTTTTTTAATTTCAACAAAGTTTTAGCTTAGTAATTCTTCTCCTTTTTCATTTGGTAGAAGAAAATTCAGTCAGAAGAGTTTGTTTGCTCTCCCAGTAAGTCAGCTTACTCTTTCAGCTATGTACTACAATATTCCAAATGCTTGTGAAGGGGGTATTTGAATCTTCAACTTGAATTATTTTGCCTGCGAGTACAGTATAGCATTGAGACCTGGTTGGGTTTTTGAGGTTTCTGGCAATGCTCTTCGCTTTGCACTCAGGAATTCCTCCTGGCAGGCGCAGGGACCTGATGGGCCGCCAGGGATTGCCACCATGTGCAAGGGATGCGCCCTCCCTCGTATCTCTGTGGCCCCAGTCTACTGGCAGCTGTTCACTTCTTCCCTAATTCCCATTAATGTGGCCCATTTTTTCCAGTTTTGGTAGTATGACAGCACGATTCTTGTGAACCAGTCTTAAATACAGAATTCTTACATATTTATGACTTTGTCCCTTTTTGGTCTTACACAACTTGAAATTTGTTTCTTTGTCCGCGATATTCAATTGAACAGAAACAGTTCTTTATTTTATTCATGTGTTAAGTTTACAAAGTCACTAAATTCTATAATGATGATAATGCAACTGATTCAAACAGGTTTGGGAAAACAAAATTGTTAGTAAGCTTGTAGCTCAGCTTGTGGGAGCAGAAGACTTGAGTGCACCAGAATTATCTAGATGTGACCATTGGGTCCTCACAGCTTTCTGAGATAATGGAGAGAGCTGGTGGTAATCCGCTGAGTTAGTTAAGCTGCCCTCATAGAAGAGAGTTTCTGCGGTAACCAATTTATTTCATTATTGATGGATTAAGCCACAAAGGGATTAACATTAAAGTAGTTCTAGGTGTTTTGGGCAGCCGGGGTCTGTGATCATGACGCGGCGGCTCCAGACCCCGACTGCCCTTCTCTGGGCCTCAGTAGCCCCTGCTGACCCACACTTGAGATTTACTCCTGTTCTCCGGCTTCTTTCCATGTAGCATTCCTTTCCCATTCCTGATAAATGTTATCCGTGGGTGTTATTTTTGTGAATTGAGATTATATGAACCAAGATAAGAACCATCCCTAGCATTTTTTTGTCTTGATTGCTAATTTAGCCTGGTACTTTCTATTTTCTAGCAGGAATGGAAGTTGCCATTATATTTAGAAAAAACAATTTTAGCTTGCTTTAATACACACCTACAAAACTGTATGGTTTCATTTCTTATATTTATTTAGAGGGGTGTGTGTGTGTGTGTGTGAAGCAAGAGTTTTTATTGAAACTTACTTAGATGTGAGGGGAGAGAGGAAGAAGTGTGTATTCAAGAGCGAACACAGGCTTCCCCGGAGTAGAGACAGGCAATAGGTGAGCAAACGAGATAGTGTTGTGGGGGCAGGGAGAGGATTGGCCAGAAGAGCAAGGCTCTTTGAAGTTTTAGCCAGAAGTGTAAAAGGTCCTTAAGGACTATGTGTATGGAAATGTTTATTTAGCCCTTGAATAGTAAGTGATCAAGGATTGTTACTGAATATATAGATATCTATATCTGTATATACTTAAACATTTTTGTAATTAAGACCTGCTTCTGTGTTTGAACTCTAGGTGGTGATCATAGAAGAATTAGTAGTAGGTTATGAAACTTCTCTAAAAAGTTGCCGGTTATTTAACCCCAATGGTAAGTGCTTAATGTTTGTGTTTCAAACATCTTGGAATTTTTAAATTCTTAATTAGAAGATATTGGCGGGGGTTGCTCCATGGTGGTATTGGGCATCAGGGCACTCCTGGCAGCTCTCAGGACATGGTCGGGGTCAGGCCTGGACCTGCTGCATGCTGCACATAGTGTGTGTGTGTGTGTGTGTGTGTGTGTGTGTGTGTGTGTGTGTGTGAGTTCCTGGGACTGCTGGATGCTGTACGGGGTGTGTGTGTGTGTGTGTGTGTGTGTGTGTGTGTGTGTGAGAGAGAGAGAGAGAGAGAGAGAGAGAGAGAGAGAGAGTTCTCAGGGGTTTCTCCTGGCAGGGTGCTGGGGATTGAACCCAGGTGACTCCTTCAAGGCAAGCACCCTGGCCGCCGCACCTCTCTCCAGCTGAGTTACCTTACCTCATTAATATATTAATAAACCTTTTCCTCTTTAAGGTGGAGATATACTCATTTGTACCTTGTATGACAATTTTTGATGAAAGAATCACATTTATGGGCCAGAGTGATAGTATAGTGGGTAGGGCGTTTGCCTTGCACCACAAGAAATCCCTGAGCATAGCAAAGGGAAAAAAAAATTACAAAAAAATGTCCAAGGCATCTATAAAACTCAATGCAGTAATCAGTGGTCCTCTATTTACCCACTGTCTAGCTTCAGTATTTTTTTTTGCTTGTAGGAGCTTTGGCCCATACTTGGCAGTTCTAAGGGGCTGTCACTGGCTCTGTACTCAGGCATTACCTCTGGTGGTGCTCAGGTACCATGTTTGATAACAGGGACTCAAACTGCTGGGGTCTGCAGGGTAAGCCCCAATGCCATCTCTGGGCCAGCTTCAGTAATTTCACCGTGTGCTCAGGCACACCGATTAATACTTTCTTCTTTCTTTGCACTCCCATATTTTTCTGAAGCAAGTGTCAGATCACATTATTTCAGACAAAGTCTCAAAGTTTTAGACATCATAGCATCAGGTTATTAGTAGCACCTCCAAACTTAGATTTTTTTCTTTTTTGCTTTTTGGGTTACACCCACGATGCACTGGGGTTACTCCTGGCTCTGCACTCAGGAACCACTCCTGGTGGTGCTCAGGGGACCATATGGGATGCTGGGAATCGAACCTGGGTTGATTGTGTGCAAGGCAAATGCCCTACCCGCTATGCTATCACTCCAGCCCCGGTTCTTCCATTTTTCATTTCACATTAAGGAAAATCGTTTTAGGGTTTTTTCTCCCTCTTCCCCTCATGAACGATATCCTCACAGTTTTTGTATTCTTTGTCCTCCCCAGCCCATGTAGTTTCCCTTTTTCCTTCTGTCTCATTTCTCTCCCTCTTATATAAATGTCTTACTAAATACAAAGCAATAAAGGTCAGATCCGTACAGGACAGAAAACATGGTCTTTTCCTCATATCTTTGCACCTAGGAGTAATTTTAAACTAGATACGAAATGGCATTCTTCAAAATACTTCCTTATTAATGAAGCTACAGTCATTTTGATGAAGATTCTCTCTCTAAATATAATCACTGATCATGGTCTTTTTCCTGTACTTCCCGCAACCCCCTCTGAAGATGACGGGAAAGAGGAACCACCCACCACTCTGCTTTGGGTCCAGTACTACCTGGCACAACATTATGATAAAATCGGTCAGCCGTCGATTGCTCTGGACTACATCAACACCGCCATTGAAAGCACACCGACTCTCATCGAACTCTTCCTTGTGAAAGCGAAAATCTATAAGGTAAAAGAAAGTCTTTTCCTTCACAGGGTGCGGGGAGCAGGTTGTCTGGGCATTGAACCCAGGGGTCCCACATGCTCTTTTCTTATAAGGTAAGAGACTTACCTACATTTCTCTGTATTTAATGACTCATAAAACGTGGAAAAATGAGTAGAGAAGTTCCAGTTTGATGCCTTTAAACTTGTCACAATCTTGCTGATTTGATGGTTTCATTGCTCTAACCTATGAACATATGATTCGCTAGGTTATTTATTTATAACCTATATATTCATACATGGGCTGGAGTGATAGCATAGCGGTAGGGCGTTTGCCTTGCACGCAGCCAACATGGCCAACCCGAGTTCAATTTCTCCGCCCCTCTTGGAGAGCCCGGCAAGCTACCGAGAGTATCTCGCCCGCACGGCAGAGGCTGGCAAGCTCCCCGTGACATATTTGATATGCCAAACACACTAACAAGAGGTCTCACGATGGAGACGTTACTGGGCCCGCTCGAGCAAATCGATGAACAACGGGAGGACCGTGATATTCATACATGCATATATCTGATGTTTTAGATTTAAGTTTTAAGAATACTGCATTTGCTGTGAAATTTTTATTCACCTAAACATTTGAATATGATCAGAATTAGTTTCTGAGACTCTTAACTAAAATTAAAGAGTATGTATTCTACATACAGTGTGGTGGGGTGGGGCGCGTGGAGAGTGCTGCGGTGGTTGTACAGCAGGTTGGGTGCTTCTTTGCACATGACAGACCTGGTTCGATCTCCGGCATTCCATATGGTCCTCCAAGCACAGCCAGGAGTAATTCCTGAGTGCAGAACTAGGGCTAAACCCTGGAGGCATTCTGGGGACCATATTGGGTGCCGGGGAATGAACCTGGGTGGCTTGCATGCAAGGGAAGCACCTTATCCACTCTACTGTATTTCTGGCTTTAATTTCTTTTGCCTTCTCAACTCCTGAGTCCTGCTGGAGAATTACAGTCTTAGGTTCTAATGCTGTTTTCAAGTGCAGTTATCTTGGCTGGAGAGTTGGCCCCAGTAATAGCACCAATGCATAGCAGGTGTTCGACCCTTGTTCTCTTGCCCCCAGAACACTGGCCTGAGTATCGTCAGCCCCTGCTGAGCCACATTCCCTCCGTGTGTCCCCGTTAAGAAATAGAAAAAAAAGAAGTGGGCTTTTCTCTAAGTACACAGAAATTTTAATGAGAAAAAGTTCTTAATGCAGAGATCCTGGACTGATACTTATTTTCCAGACCCGTTTACATTTATTTATCCAAACTTGTTTGACCCATTGGCTTCTGGCTTTGCATCATGCAGTAGTTAGCTGAATGAGAATCATTGTGGATCCTCCACTAATTTCCTGATTAGGAATGTTTCCATGATTTTTTTTAATGGAATAACTTAATTATTTTTGCCTTTATTACTTTTTCCACACCCAGTGGTGCTCAAGATTTACTCTGGCCTCTGCATAGGGAACGCTTCTGGTGAGACTCGGGGAACCAAATAGGGTTCTAGGAATTAAACCGAGATTGGTCTTGCGCACTATATATCCTTCTCACTGTGCACTCTCCAGCCCCTCTGCTGCTGCTTTTGAGTTTTCATTATGTTGGCGATGAGGTTATAACAGTAGGTAGAATTGTTGTAGCAGGTCTTTACTGTCAGATGCCTACATTTCACACGTCTAGAAAGGAGCCAGAACTTATATTTTGGCAGAGTATAGGCACCTACAGTTGTTTGGAGTTTCAGGAACCAGAAGAAGACCTCTTTTTTTAGGTCTTTAGTTAACCATCAGGTAACTAGTAAAGTTAGCATACTGACCATTTTATTCTGTTTCTGTGCCCTCTAAGCATGCTGGAAATATTAAAGAAGCTGCAAGGTGGATGGATGAGGCCCAGGCCTTGGACACAGCAGACAGATTCATCAACTCCAAGTGTGCAAAGTACATGCTGAAAGCCAGTCTGATCAAGGAGGCTGAAGAAATGTGCTCCAAGTTCACAAGGGTTTGTACCATGAGTGTTCTTACGAATAAACAGGGACAGACCTTGATTTTCTCAAAATTTGCTTCTAGTAGTTTTAACCTCAAATAGACTTTCTTGGCTTGTTCTGTTTAGTTTTGGGGCCATACCCAACTGTATGACCGAAAAGAACTTACTCCTGGTTCTGTGCTCAGGGATCACTCCTGGTGGTGCTCAGGGGACCATATGTAGTGCCAGGATTGAATCCGGGGATTGGCTGCATATAAGGCAGTATCCTTACCTGCTGTACTATCTGGCTCTTCAGAATAGAATTTTAAAAATTACTTTCGGGGGCAGGGGGCGGAGCTGGAGCGATAGCACAGCAGGTAAGGCGTTTACCTTACACGCAGCCAACATGGCCGACCCGAGTTCGATTCCTCCGCCCCTCTCGGAGAGCCCGGCAAGCTACCGAGAG
>JAOXYA010000019.1:53604194-53618107 GCA_028565675.1 Sorex palustris | reverse complement strand
CTCTCGGAGAGCCCGGCAAGCTACCGAGAGTATCTCGCCCGCACGGCAGAGCCTGGCAAGCTCCCCGTGATGCATTCAATATGCCAAACACACTAACAAGAAGTCTCACGATGGAGACGTTACAGGGCCCGCTCGAGCACATCGATGAACAACGGGAGGACCGTGACCGTGACTTTTGGGGGAGGGAATAGAGGGGATATTGAACTGAATCCTCTGCCCACTTGGATAGTTATGCAATGGGTTTTAAGACTCTGATTTATGATTAGATGAAATTTTAAGGGGTATAAGGAATTAATACTAAGTACCTGCTCTGTGCTATGGTTCTTTTATGTTACTCTCCAACCCAAATTATGTAAATCTTTTCATGAGTTGTTTGTAAAGTTATATAAAACTCATTTCTCAGAAGTGATTTTTGGGGAGTTTGGGCCACAGCTGGCAGTGCTCAGGGTTTGCTCCAGTCTTTGTGATCAGGGATCACTCCTGTCAGCCTCAGGGAACATATGGGATTGTCAGGATTTAAGATGGATCGGCCCCATGCAGGGCAAGCACCTTACCTGCGTCCTATCTTTCTGATCCCAAAACATGATTGGGGGGAAAAAATAGTGGTTAAAACTCTCATCCTGGGATAAGAGAGATAGTATTGGAGGTAAGGCTTTTACCATTCACCTGACCTGCCCCCAGTTGATCCCTGACACTGCATATGGTCCCGCAGACATCGCGAGGGGTCATTCCTGTATAGAGTCAGGAATAGCCCCTGAACATGACCAGGTAGGGAGCCCCCGTAATCAATAAAATCAGTTTGATTTATTGTACAGAAATTGCTACTCAGAGAATGGTTTAAAATCATTTAATCATTTGATCCATCTTAGATATAATGTATTATCTAAGAAGTGTCTTGAATATATGTGATTTTTCAAATAGGAAGGAACATCTGCGGTGGAGAATTTGAATGAAATGCAGTGCATGTGGTTCCAGACAGAATGTGCCCAGGCCTATAAGACGATGAATAAATTTGGTGAAGCACTTAAGAAATGTCATGAGATTGAGAGAGTAAGTACCCTAAGCCACCTGCCTCCTTTTATTCTGTTAGAGGTCAAAGGCCAAACACGTAGTGTTTTGTTTTTTCACTTTTAGCATTCACTGCATATGATTTCCCAAGTCAGCTTTTATGATTTTTTTATTTTATAATGGAAATGCTAAACTTTGTAGGTAGAAACTTTTGTTTTGCTTATGGGCCATACTTGGAAGTGCAGAGGGCTTAACCCTGGTAGTGATCAGAAGACCATATGGTATTCCAGGGATTGAACCTGGGTTAGCCCCATGCACTGCCTCCCTGCTGTACTGTCACTCTGGCCCCAGTAGAAACTTTTACCTTGGTTTCTGTTTGCATTTATTAAACTGTCTCAGATTCATGCTGCTGCCTTAGCTGCACAGCTGATTAAGTTATTTTAGGGTCCACATATTTATATTTAAAGGTAGCTCTAAATATTGCTAAAACCTATATAATCACTTTTTGGGGGTGCATTTGTTTTTATAGTCTTTATAATTTATTTTTGGTTTGGGACCGCACCCAGCAATGCCCAGTGGTTACCCTGGCTTCGTACTCAGAAATCACTCCTGGTAGTGATTGGGGGATCATATGAGATGTTAGGGATCAAACCCAGGTCGGCTGTGTGCAAGGCAAGCGGCTTACCTGCTATACTATCTTTCAGGCTCTTCATAGTCTTCACTTTAATTCATTTGTATCACTAGTAGTGGACTTTTCCTTTTTTGTGTCCTAGATAAAAAGTTTATGAAATTCTTTGTCATTTTATCAAGTAGAGAACCCAGAGCTTACATGATAAATGTTGGTTTCTTATTGCTTGACGTCCTTGCTAATTGGCTTCTTTCTAGAAATCATCATTTTAGTTATTTCAGTATATGGAATTCAAATTTATACCCTCATAAGAATTAGCAAATATTGCAAATTGTAATTCTTTTCAAAAAGGATACTACAAAAACTGTTTAATATGTGATCCGTTGTACTGAACCATTGCATAACAACTTATATATATTTGTCATAGCTTTATTTAGGTATGATTACAGAAGGAATATATTCATGTATTTTAAAAGGCCATCTTGTTTACTTTTTATTTAAACAATTATTGCCTGATGTATGTGAATATAGATATATACTGTACTAGGCGATGATTAGTTGTATTTGTTGCTGTGCAAATAGGAGGTATATTGCTTATCATTTAGTACGTTTGTATTTTTCTAATTCTTTTTCATGCCAAGGAAAAAGTAATTCCAAGGTTTTCATTTTTGTACTTTTCTTTGAAATTGCTATATACTTCAGTATAATAATAAAGATAATTTTGTCAGCATTTTATAGAAATTACCGATGACCAGTTTGACTTTCATACATACTGTATGAGGAAGATTACCCTTAGATCTTATGTGGACTTATTAAAACTAGAAGACGTACTTCGACAGCATCCGTTTTACTTCAAGGCAGCAAGAATTGCTATCGAGATCTATTTAAAGCTTCACGACAACCCCCTTACAGATGAGAACAAAGAGCATGAAGCTGACACAGGCTAGTACCCACAGACTGGTATTGTTTGCGATCATGTGAGAACGTGTGTAGCACTGTATCACTGTCCTCCCGTTTTTCATCAATTTGCTCAAGCAGGCACCAGTAACGTCTCACAACAAAGTGTGAGACTTGTTGTTACTGTTTTTGGCATATCGAATACGTCACAGGTTGCTTGCCAGGCTTTGCTGTGCAGGCGAGATACTCTTGGTAGCTCGGAGAGGAATCGAACCCGGGTCAGCCGCGTGCAAGGCAAACGCCCTACCCACTGTGCCATCGCTCTAGCCCAAGAAAGTCTGTGTCTTTGTATAATACATTTTCATTTTTACAAACTGATTAAATTTTTCCTGTACTTTTCATTAAACCCCTTGTGGGAGGATTAGCCTTAGAATTGATGTGTCTTCTGGAAGTTTTTGTTTTGTATTTGAAAAGGGGAAAAAAGCAGGTATTTATTAATGGGTGTTGCCTGTTACATAAAAATTGCCGCAAACTTGCAGGTAAACTGTTTCTGTAGATCAGAAATCCAGAAACATTCAAGTGAGAGTCTGGCCCAGGATCTTCTCTTACTACTGTGCAGTATCTTCCTGGGCATGTGTATGAAATAAAGTAGTTCTTCGTTGCCCATCTTACGATAATAATTCTGTTCATTAATAATGCCAACAGCAAATATGTCTGACAAAGAGCTAAAGAAACTACGTAATAAACAAAGAAGAGCTCAAAAGAAAGCCCAGATAGAAGAGGAGAAAAAAAATGCCGAAAAAGAAAAGCAGCAGAGAAATCAGAAAAAGAAGAAAGATGATGATGATGAGGAAATTGGAGGCCCCAAAGAAGAACTCATCCCCGAGAAACTGGCCAAGGTACTTTACCAGTGTTCAGAGCAATGGGGTGACATTCCAAAGCTAGTTACTGACATTTTCTATTGTTTTACTCAACAAATCGACGGTTTCTAGGCCAGAAAATTCATTACTGTTAATGGTACTATTTCCCCCTGGTAGTACGTATTTCTCATTTAAAACTTGACATAATGATCCTGACCCAGAGTCATCTCATCTTGGATATTTGGGAGTGGTGTGTTTGACGTCATTCTGATCTGGAACCATGTCATTCCTCATACTTTCTCTTATTTGCTGGACTCTTGTCTAACCTCTCATCTTTTTCCTAGCCTTGTAGTGGCACTACAATAGAGACTTTGGAATTGGAGACAATACGTGTTAAGAATGCAGTGTTGAGGGCTTGAGCAATTGTACAGCAAGGGGGCACTTGCTTGCACACGGCTGACCGTGGTTTGATCCCCAGCATCCCATATGGTTACCGGAGTTCTCCAGGAGGAATTCCTGAGTCTATAGCCGGAAGTAACCCCTAAGCATTTCTGGTCGTGGCCCCAAAAGAAAAGCAAGAATATCATTTCTGTTATAAGTGGTAGCATGCAAGTTTTTGTGTAAAGGCTGAATTGAACGTGTTGAAAAGTATGGATCCACTGTATGGATCTTTTTCACCATATTGTCAGTTTATAGTATTTATTGAACTTCGTTGTTTAATTCTAATGGCCTCATAATTACCTGAGAACTTTAAATCACTGTTTCATAACTAAAGTAAATTTATGTATCATAAGTAGAATTGAAAAAACATTTTCTTAAACAAACAGAGCTGGTGAACATCAGTATCTCTTTGCAGTCATGCAGTATTGGCTTGGATGTAACCAGAACGGAGTGCCGTTGTTTCTCTAGTAACATACCTTCTAGGAAGGAAGAGCCTGCCTGCTTGTGGTCAGGAGTTTGTTGGAAGTACAAGGAATTGAGGAAGTGAAGAAAGTTAACCGTGCGGCTTCTTGAAGAGTGGCGGTCTTGTGTCTCTACCTGTTAGTGATGGCCTGCTGCCCTTATTCTTTCTCTTTCAGTTTCACGGTTGTTTTCCTTGTAACTCTTGATGTCTTTGCTTTGTGATTCTTAAAAGCGTCTGTGTGAATTGCTCAGCCACTACTGACTATCAAGTAGCCCTGCAGAGCAGAATTCTCATTTCAGGGCCGTCGTAGAGACTTTCAGGTTATTCCTATGTCTGCCCTGGCCCTCATGGTCAGATGCTGAATTGTTGTCATGTGCAGCTTGAGGGCTGTGATCTCTACAAATGGATAAGGAAAGTCTTCCTGGGGCCTGGGGCCAGGGAGATGATAGCCTAACAGACCTGAGCACATGCTTTGCATTCTGGTAGCTGAGACTTGGTTCCCAGCACCAGTGGGAGCGACCCTGTGAGCCAGAAGCAGGAGCCATGGAGCATCACTGCTTGTGACCCTAGAGCCAAAGGGGTAAAGGGAAGTACTTCTGATGACTACTTTAATTAGAAGGACACTAGTGGAGGCCTCAGTTTAATCAGCAGTTCTTTAGTACATAGTATTTTTATCTGTTCTTTAGTACATAGTTCTTTAGTACATAGTATTCTTACCTGCTAGGCACGTAACCCTACTTTTCCTTGGGTTGCGGCCTCCAACATAAAGCAGTGTCAGTCACTCCAAGCTCTTACAGTCGCTAGTGGCGTTGGAGGCTGTTTCTGAAAATTCCCGTCAAGTCTTGGTCTGTGTCTGTATTTGTCTCTTGGGATCCTGCATTTCAAAGTTGTCCTCTTTCCTGAATTACTTAGTTGTTTAGTTTTGTTCCACCAGTTCAGGATCTCATAGCGTAAAATTTCAAAGTTTTCTCAGCAGCTACAATAACAGTTAAGATTGGAAAAAAGGAAATGGTGAAGCGTGTGCGTCTGGTGTCCTGATGGAAGCGGCTGTCTTACTGTTTGCTGTTGGCCCTGGGGCAGTGCTAGGGCCGAGTCCTTGCATGCAGTGCTGTGCGGACGCCTCAGCTGCCCTCGGTCTGACTCGTTCCTGATCTCCAGTGCTTTCCCTGCAGGCATTCCAGGCCTTCTCACTGAGGAGCCAAGCAGTGCAGAGTAGACATGGGAGCTGTCTAAAGTTGCTTGCTGCATTTCTCTTTGGAGTTGAAAAGCATTCTTTCCCGTGCTAACTGTGGCTTCCTTCTCCCCCTCTTCATTCTGTGTATGTCCCATCCACTGTCTTTTTTCCTTCATGCCTCTCTTGCCTAGTTCTCTTACTGTCTTGTAGTTCTGTTTTCCTCTTCTTCCTTACTTGTGGGGTCATTTCTACCCATTGAAAATGAAATCTCTGTGGGTGAAAACAAGCAAAGAGTTGAAGGGTCGCAGATGGCCCTTTTAGATAGTAATTGGGAGGTTAAAATAAGAATACATACTTTGGGTTGCCTGCTGAGTGATTTATTTATTTTCTGCCAAAAATGCTCTTTTTCCCATTGAAAAAGTAAAATCACATCCCTTCTCCCTTTCCCTCACCAGTAATGCTTTCCTCTTTTTTTTTTGGTTAGGTTGAAACTCCATTGGAAGAAGCCATTAAATTTTTAACACCATTGAAGAACTTGGTGAAGAACAAAATAGAAACTCATCTTTTTGCCTTTGAGATTTACTTTCGGAAAGGTAGGCCACACTCAGCAGCGCTTCCTGGCAGACTTGCCGCTGTCTTGGCCATGGCCGTGCAGCATCCTCCCAGGGCTCTAGCCAGAGACCAGCTCCCTTCCCTGTAGACCACTATCTTCCTACCTCTTTCTAAATTGACATAGTTGTCTAAATTTTTTAATAAAAATGAAAATCACGCTAGGGTTAGTTTTGCGTAGTTTCTAGTTCATTAGTGGCCTTTGTAGGGGTGCAGTGGTCCCTCAGGTGATGTTAGAATAAGGACCAAGTTCAGATGGAGTTGGCAAGCACGTGTGTGGATGGAAGTTGACAGCCCTTAGGGGAGAGCAGTTCCCGGGACCAGACGCTTCTAGAGCTGCCTTGGCCTTGAGTCTCTTTCAGAACAGAAATGTATGTTCGGAATCTCCCTGGAAATCTGCCTTCTTTACTTGAGCAAGCACAAAGTGATTCCCAGTTGCACTGAGGCTTCCCCCACCCTCCTTGTTTCGGTGCCCTCCTAAATGGGTGAGGGAGGGCAGGTCCCTGCAGTGCTCCTCGCCAATTTGGGAAACACTGCTGAGAGAATAAGCATTCGATTTTAGCTCGTGACGATGGCGGAGGGGGTATGAGGGGGTACACTTCTTGATGGAGCATATTTTACTCTATTATTTTTTATTATAGTGGGTGGGGTCCAACATCTAGCCTTGCTCGGGGCTTACTCCTGTCTCTGTGCTCAGGGATCACTCCTACCGGTGGTCGGGGGACTATACTGGATATTGGGGATCAGATTGGGTAAAGCTGTGCAAGGCAAGCACCCTACCTGCTTGTTCTCTCTCCAGCCCCAAATGTATTGTATTCTAAAAAGATGCAGAGCTCAAAGAGCCTCTGAACAGAAAACACATGTGGTTCTGAGTGTCAGGAGGTTGTCTATATCTTCTGCACCAGGTGAACAATGAACGGTCTCTAGAAAGTACTTCCATATAGAATTGATCAAGCAGGGGAAATTAATTAAAGTGACACATGTGGAAGGGAAATTGGTCACTAGGATCTGACAGATGGCTCTTCCTATAAATAAAATGACATTTTGTTTGAAATAAAATGGAATTGGAGAGATGGCAGTATAACTCTTCTACTATAAGCGGCACCTCTAGGGTATCCACTGGGAAATTTTGTTGATGGAAAGTTATTAAAGGAGCTAGTACAGCAGGTAAGACACTTGCCTTGCAGACAGCCAGTTTGGATTTGATTCCCAGCATTACGTGTGGTCCCCCCAAGGGATAAGCACTCAAGACAGGTGGATGAGCCACAAAACCCAAACATTTAAAAATAATACAATACTTAAAATATTGGACAAAAGTTTCTGTATACTTTTTAAATAAGTAGGATACATGGTAGCCTGGTTTTAATTTTTTCTTAAGTGTTGTGTGGAAAACATTTCCTAATATTACTTTCATACTTGGATAGTAATTGCTTCTCAGGTACTGCAGCTCAGGTGTGGTTGACTCAAAATTACACTTTCTATTCAGAAGGTCTTAGCCCTCCGAAGGAAGTAGTGGGTATCTTTTATTCATTCTGTGATCAGAGTTTGTTGTTTTTTGTTTTGTTTTGTTTTGTTTACAGAGAAATTTCTTTTGATGCTACAATCAGTAAAGAGGGCATTTGCGATTGATTCTAGTCATCCCTGGCTTCATGAGTGTATGATTCGACTCTTTAGTACTGGTATGTGTTTAGTTCCCATTATGTTTTTTATTACATTTGTTGATAGACTGTATAAGCAATCTGTAGAAGAAGTTATCATAAATTCCATCATTTTAAAGCTCCCACGTATCAAATTGGATGAGGAGAAAAGCAGGATTATTTTAAGATTTTGGGGAGGGCTGTGGGAGTACATCTTGTGCCCAAGAAATATTCCAGGCTCTGAACTCAAGGGCTCACTCCTGGGGCCCAGAGTGATAGGACAGCTGGTAGGGTACTGCCGTGCACACAGTCAACCTGCGTTTGGTTCCAGGTATCACCAGGGGGGATCCCTGAGCTCAGAGCCAGGAGTAAATCCTGAGCACTACAGAGTATGGCCCAAAATGCAGAAACCATAAAAGATTGAATGTTGAAGTAATTTAATATCTGCTGTATAGAATCATATACTATATGGCATCTTTCCTATTTCCTTTTAATTTACAAGAAACATTCTCAGCACTTTTTCAGATTTTCATTTGTGTTAACTTATTGGCATGTCTTTCACACATAGCCTTTCCTTATTGTGATCCTTCTAGGTTAAGTATCTCTGAATTTTAGAGATAAATGGTCAGGAGGTTCAGACCGGTTATGATTTGTCTAAGTATAGGTTTGGATGCAGGTTTATCTGCCAAAGTTCCAGATGGTTCTTTTTACTAGAAGAAGCACTTCTAGAGGTCAACCCAGGGAAGGTACGGGTGACTGGCATTTCCGAGTGCCAAAGGCAGAACCGATTGTGCATGTGCATTGGGAAAGGTGCCCCTTTGAGTTCCTGAGACTGAAGCGGAGTTCACACGGCCCCAGAGAGTGAAGATTGTGAAGTCAGGGCCAGCAGGTTTTCTTGGAAAATGGTTTAGTTGGTAATGCAGACTTAAAGATGGTTTAGGTGAAAGAAATTCTCTTGGCCCAGCCCTTCAGGCATATCCTGAAGTTATTTACCAGGTAAGTCTCTTGCCTACCAGGCTGCCTTCATTATGAAGGTGCACTGCTCAGGGCTTAGATCATCTTTGGTCATATGCTTTTCCTCTTTCTGGATATCGTCTATCATCGGTGTGCCTTTAGAAGATCATTCATTTTTCTGGTTATTAGATATCCTTTGAATCTTGACTTACTAGTGGGTTTTTATATCATCTTGTGTATAATCGTTTTATTTCACTGATGTTACAAGTAGGTAAAATATTAATCAGTACTAATAATTTTTTGAATTCTATTTATTTTAGAGTACTAATAATTTTTTACTTTTTTCAGCAGTATGTGAAAGTAAAGATTTACCTGATGCAGTTAGAACAGTATTAAAACAAGAAATGAATCGTCTTTTTGGAGCAACAAATCCAAAGAATTTTAATGAAACATTTCTGAAAAGAAATTCTGATTCATTGCCACACAGATTATCAGGTAACTACTTTGTTCTGTAGTCTTCTGAATAACTTGATCGATTTCCAGCCGAACGGGTTCCCTTGTACATATGTCCCTTTGCTGGCTTGTGGTTGCGGCCCAGGCCCAGCTGTGCCCAGGCCTGGGCTGCATGGTGCCAGGCATGCATGCAGGGGTCACAGCATGCCAAGCGTAGAAGGGAGCCAGAGCGCTGGCACCTTAAGTCCCTCGGGCCCCAGAGAGCGGTGCTTCTGGGTTGCTCCCGCAGTGCTGCGGAGAGCATGAGGTGCGCTGGCTCAAATCCTGGGCTCCAGCAGGCAGAGAGCAGTGAGTGCTTTGTCCCTCGGAGCCCTCTCCCTTGGCCTGTGTCACATTTTAGTTCATAATCATTCACTTTCTTAGACAAGATCATTGTGAATTAATTTGGTTTCTCCTGAGACCCAGAGGCATGACAGGTGTAGCTGAGTTTGGTTCTGTGTTATTATTTGGTGAATGGGGAGATTTCGTTCAGGTGCACTTTTCCCCATCACTGTAATGGCTCTCTGAATAGGAAGGTGGCGTACCCTCGTGCTGTTTGGGGACTAGTGCCAGAGATTGAACTCGGGCCTCCCACATACCCAGTGTGAGCCCCTTGAGGCATTTCTCTGCCACTGTCAGTTACTCTTGAATTCTGCTTAGATGTCACCACCAGTTTCTATTTCTTGTGCTTACATAACATACCAGAGTTAGAAAGTCAGTCTCTCTCTCTCTCTCTCTCTCTCTCTCTGGGTTTTTTTTTTGTGGCTTTTTTGTTTTGTTTCGTTTGTTTTGTTTTTGACTTTTGGGCTACACCTGGTGATGCTCAGGAGTTACTCCTGGTGGTGCTCAGGGGACATTATGGGATGCCAGGGGCTAAACCCAGGTCAGCCGTGTGCAAAGGGCCATTCCTGATGTACTATTGTTCTGGCCCAGAAAGGCTAACTTTCTAAGGGTCCGTGACAGTGAGTGCAACGTGGGACTTGCTGGGCCTGTGTCAGACTTTGCTGGTATTCTTGGGAACACGTGCTGAGAAGCCCAATAGCTGTGCTCGCTTCTGTGAAGCTGGCTGCTGGGCAGATCACCACCCTCTGCCTCCCATCCCCTCTCCCCTCTGTCAGTAGTATGGAGTATTATCCTCCATACGGTAGGCTCATTTTAGGAAGAAAACAGCTATTTATGTATTAAGCAGCAAAGGCAAGGAATATTAGACAAGAGTTCTCAATATTTCTTCATAGTGGCAGTCATTTTTCTAGTTTAGACAGGATTTATTTTTGGTTGTCCTTTCCAGGATTATTATAAATAGTTAGTTTTTTGGCTCCATTGACTGCTCAGAGGTTACTCATGACTCTACTCTGTATACTCCTGGAAGGGCTCAGGGGCATATGTGGTCTGGAGGGTCAAACTGAGGTCATCTGTTTGCAACAAGCAGGTGCCATCCCTGCTGGACTTGGTCTCAAGCTCACAAGATTATTATTATTTGACTTTATTTAAACATCGTGGTTCACAGAATTTTCCTAATACAGTTGTTACAACTATTCAGATGTTCCAACACCAATCCCACCACCAGTGACCTTCTCTCTATTGTTGTCCCCATTTTCCCAACTACTTCCCTCCATGCCTGCCCCCTCAGGAGGCACAAATAATTTATATGGTTTC
Source organism: Sorex palustris (assembly GCA_028565675.1). Taxonomy (NCBI): domain Eukaryota; kingdom Metazoa; phylum Chordata; class Mammalia; order Eulipotyphla; family Soricidae; genus Sorex; species Sorex palustris. Next base: position 53,607,288 of record JAOXYA010000019.1, on the reverse strand, counting down.
TCACAACTAAATAGCTAACAGAATCATCAAAAAAACAGGAATAAAAGAAAATTAAAAAAACGCTTTATCCCTGCATGGGCTCAGTAAGTCCTCGTTTGAAGGTTTTACTAAGCTGTTTGTTCATTGAGCTTTTTGTGTTACTGTGATGATTGGGCTTAATTGGCTTCTGTGTTCCTTTCCATCTAATTTGGTGTGCTCTTCCTGGGCTGTCAGTACTGTGGAATTTGGAGGTGTCCGGAGCCCCAGAAAATGTAGGGGTAGACCCATGAATTTTCATGGTGGAGACGGGGATTGTATGTATCTGCTGGGGCTTCCAGAAGTGTGCGAGTGAGAGGGGTGCTGTCTGCTCAGCCCACTCTGAGAAGACCCCAGAGTTCTCGGACTGACATCTGATTTAGCACTACACTGTAGCACTGTCCTCCCATTGTTCATCAGTTTGCTCGAGCGGGCATCAGTAACGTCTCCATTGTGAGACTTGTTACTGTTTTTGGCATATCGAATACACCACGGTAGCCTGCCAGACTCTGCCGTGCAGGCTATTAATTGTGAGAGGTGGAGTGGGGCTGTTAGCATGGTGGCAGCTGTGGGATGTGGATGTGTCTGCTGGGGCTTTGGCAGGATGGGAGCTCCGTCCCCCTTTCTCAGGGCACCCTAGAGTTTCATTTTCGGCCCAGAGACCATTGTACCATGAATTTTTGCATCTTGTCGTGTATTTCCTCCAAGAATTAGTCATGCATCTTTGAGCTGGCCAGATGGATGAGTTTACATCCCATAAGATTATTCTTTAATGGTCATGATTTTTCTACTAAAGTCCAAAACAGTTCACATATATGTTAAGCTTTATGTTGAAATGAAGAGAAGATGCTGGTTTTCCTTTCATGTAAAGCATGTTTTTTTTTTCTTTTCATTTAGCTGCCAAAATGGTATTTTATTTAGATTCTTCTAGTCAGAAGCGAGCTATAGAATTGGCAACAACGCTTGATGAATCCCTCACTAACAGGAACCTTCAGGTAAAGAGTTTTCTAGAATTTCTAAGAGCATCTGACTTTTGTTTCTCTTTCACAGACAACTTTTGGTGTTATTCACACACATTCTCTAGACCGTTAAAATCTGTCTGAAAAGTAAGTCTCTGTAGAGCTCTATGCCTGTTCACCCGCATAGCTCCTTGGCATTCAATAACTACTTTACTGCCTGTGACTTGGAATAGCTTTTTTAGGAACTCATTTTAATCAAATCATCTATACATTCTATAATTACACTATACTTGGACTTTGATTCATAGCTACATTTCAGAACAGATTCTCAGTGAAGATTCTGGCACGTTTTAGACCAGAGCTATGTAAGAAGACCAGACCCACTTAATAGTTTGCAGTGGGAGATGAGTTAAGATTTTATAAGGGGTCTGGATTGATAGTACAGTGTGTAGAGCACTGGCTTTGTAGGTAGCCAACCCAGGTTTGATCCCTGTCACCCCATATGGTCCCTCAAGCCGTACCATTAATGATCCCTACTTCTAGAGCCAGTACACCCTGAGCCCTGCTGGTGTGGCCCAATACAACAAAGATTTTATATGGTTCTTTTGCAACATTGAGTATACGTGAGGCCAGGATCCAAGGACAGCTGAGTCCCCGTGCTTCCTGACCACACTGTAAAGATGGAATTAGCTCTGTGTATATCCTATAATAGCACAAAATGGAAATATTTCTCTTTCCACCTGTTTCTTTTGTCCTGTCCCCTACCCACCTCCGTCACTTTCTGTCTCTCCATCCCACACCTGGCTGTACTGAGGCCTTAGTCCTGGCTTTCCACTCAGTAATCACTTCGTGGGTGTCCATGAGGTGCTGGGGATTGAACTTGGTTGGCTTATGTGCAAAGCAAGTAGCACCTTACTTGCTCAACTATATCTTCAGCTCAGAAAATACCTTCAAGAGAAACATTTGATTGCTTGCTTTTTTTTTTGCTTTTTGGGTCACACCCAGCAAAGTACAGGGGTTACCCCTGATGTTGCACTCAGGAATTACTCCTGGCAGTGCTGGGCGGGGGGGGACCATGTGGGATGCTGGGACTCAAACCTGGGTCGGCCGAGTGCAAGGTAAACAGCCTACCCACTGTGCTATCGCTACAGCCCCCAACATTTGAAAGTTTATTCTAATACATGTGGTACCTAGCTTTTTCCTAGGAAAATCTGAAGAAAACCCTGAGCAACTCATGTCAGAATATATTAAACACAGAAGAAGCCAGTCCTATGCATTTGGTTGAGAGAATCGCTGTTTTCGTGAACCTGATTTTTGGTGCATATTTGTATTTTGTGAAGACCCTCTTACTGACCAGCCCTTAAGGTTTCCTTGTATTGAATACAAGATCGAAAACCATGTGTACTTGTGCCAACTCCATCAAGGCTGCACATAAGTTCATTGCCTACTTGGAGCATCTGGCATGGGTGCCCCACTAGGTTGGCTTCCTTGGCTGGGGCTGGAGTGCTCCTGCTGTCCTCCTTTTGCACAAACGCCACGCTTCCAAGAAACTTCCTTTTCACTTTGTCATTTTTATGGTCTTGGGATTAAACTGAGGTTTCCTGCATGCGAAGAGCGTGCTGTACCACTGATCCACATCCGTGGCCCCAGACTCAGTCTAATGGAATATATTTGTGCCAGTTGGTCATAAGTTTGTACAGTTGCCTTTCTGTTGGTAATGGCATGCCTAATATATATACACCGTGAAGATTTACGTGGGTTGCTTTGTGTTCTTTTGCCTCTCTTTCAAGTTATAATGGTGCCTTTTGGGCCTGTCTTTTTCTCCAGACATGTATGGAGGTCTTAGAAGCGTTGTGTGACGGGAGCCTAGGAGACTGTAAAGAAGCTGCTGACGCTTATCGAGCAAATTGTCATAAGCTTTTCCCTTACGCTTTGGCTTTCCTGCCTCCTGGCTATGAAGAGGATATGAAGATCACAGTCAATGGAGATAGTTCTGCCGAACCCGAAGAATTGGCCAATGAAATCTGAACATCACGAAACAAGCAAATGGAATGACTTTGGACCATATCTAGTGTATAATATTTTTGTCACGCACCTGCTGCATTGCTCTAACTTACACA
>JAOXYA010000019.1:53593937-53604094 GCA_028565675.1 Sorex palustris | reverse complement strand
AAACCCAAGCACAAAAAATTGTAAATCTACAACTGTACCTCATGGTGTTTCACTAATAAAATTTAAAAAAAAAGAAAGTAGGCAAAGAGATATTCATCATAATTTTTCAGCATCTGTGTTGCAAACTATAATGCCTAAAATGAGAGAGAGAAAGAAAAAAAGAGAGAGTTAAAGAGAGAAGAGAGGTGCTTGCCATAGAGGGAAGCTGGGATGGTGGTGGGCTTGAGGGGGTGTGAGGGAAACTGGGGACATTGGTGCTGGTAAATTTCAATGGTGGAGGGATGGGTATTGGAACATGGTATGACAGAAATTCAACTATACACAGCTTTGTAATGCTCTATCTACAATGATTCAATTAAAGTTAATTAATTAATGAGGGAAAAAAGTTGTTAAAAAGAGAATGTTATCCAATGAAAGGAACTTAAACATTTACTTGACATTAAGAGGAACTGACCAAACATCATAGGAATTTTAGGATAAGAGAGATAGGAAAGAACTGATGAAAAAATAACTGATGAAAAAACATATCATATCTGAGGAGGAAATCTAAAAGAATGCAAACATTCATCTGGGGAACAAAAAGTTAAAATAAAAGACTAACACCCAAGAGTGGCCGAGATTAGTAGCAGGAGTTTTGCTCCATGGCTTGGAGGCCAGCCACACACTCTAGGGGAAAAGGGAGCTCACATAGAGAAAGGAGCACTAAATAAATTGTGTTGGGAGGATCCCTGTTACAGCTAACAAAGCAGGTGTGTGGCAGAAATATTTCTTTAAATTTGTCTTGTGAGATTTGACTATATCTCAGACAGCGTGAGCGCTGTTTTAGCACTGGATTCTTTCACTGAGCACAAACAGTTGTTGGGGCTTTAGCATCTGACTGATTTTGTTACGGGATTGATTCTGACCGTAAGGATGCAATGTGAATCACTATTACAGACATGCCTACAGCAGATCTTGCTGTTGGAGAGGCTGGGACATAGCGATGCCAACAGAATTAGAAGAAACCTAGAGGGTGTTCAGTAACGCTTGTTGTATTTCCCAAATTCACTGTACATGATCAGTTTGGTGTTCTTGTACCACAGTTTTTAACTGAAGGAACCAGTTGGAACAATCTCAATTTTTAACTCAAACTTGAAGAACTAAAATAACAATGCAAACCTTCAGCGTTGTTTGGCCAAACTTGTTAAAACTGTAATGCAAGAACCAAATGCACTGTGATGTGGCACCAACTTAATTAGCAAGCATGAATTTTTTTCACCCAAGCGTGAAAAAGAAACTCAACCATGGCTTGAAGTTCAAGAGCAGAACTCCTACCATTCTCTGACTGATCAAGAGACTCATAGTTTCAAACCTCGGCAGGCCTTGTTCACGATATGCAGAAAAAAAGTGCTGCAGTTTAGATACCTCTGGAATTTTTCCACAGTGTCACAGGTTTGTAATACTTGAAGCCCTACATTTCTAAGAATATATTTCTTGCTCAGTTATTTCAGGCAAGCCCGAGACTTTGTAATTTTTAAAGGGCCCAAGATTTTTTTTTTCAATAACAGACCAGCTTCTTTTTCCTGCAGTTACAGATGTAATTTCCTTTTTGTTGTCAAACATAAGGTACCAAATATGATGCAATAAATTGTTTTGAAAAACAGTGGTGTGAATTTTCAACTACTCTGTGTTGGGCTTCTGTGTGGAAATACACAGGTGGAAACAGAGGTGAAGCCAGAGGCTGGCAGGTAGTGCTGGGCCGGGGATGCCAGGACGCCAGTGTAGGGCCGCACCTGCTGCAGGACGCCGTTCAAGGAGGCAGGAAGGCAGCAGGTCCCGTGAATGGAATTCCCGCTGGGAATAGAAACCTGCAGTCTGCTCTTTCGATCAAGAAAATGAACTTCCAAATGCTAATCGTGTATACTGAGAACTAGCCTCAGGCTCGGTTTTCTCGTATTTGCAAGCTCTCAGCAAATCAGATTTAAGTAGAATGAAGCAGTTGTGTATATAATTGACCTTTTTGTGGTACTTTTTCATTTATAGGAAGTAGGTTCTAAAGGGCAGTTTCAGCAGCCCCGATCCTTTACCGATTGACCCGGTGGGCTCAGGGCAGCCTGTCCGAGCACACGACCTGCAGTCTCGGCCCAGGCCACCAACCTAGTGACGAACAGAGGACAAGCCGAACCCCAGAGCTTTGTTCGGTGGTAGTAACTGGCCCTGTCTCAGGAACATCTTCACAGATGGCAAACACAAACTTTTACAAACTTCTCCTGTGAGTGGCGACTGCCGTGCTCGTTGCCGGGAAAGAACACTAGTGCTACCTCTTGCTGCCGAGGGGGCGGAGGAGGCACCCGCCATAAGCTGGGGTGTGTGTGTGTGTGTGTGAATTCTGTTTAAACTCTACTGTATATGGAAATGGAATTCATCTATCTGTCTTGACAATGTTCACATGATGTAGATTGTCTTAGAACGAATTTCCTTAAGTCTCAGAACTCAGCGCGGATGCCAGCCGTGAGGAGCTCATTTCCTGACATGTATATTGTATCCCATCCCGACTTTACTGGAACTATTGAATAAATACTTTATTTTCTTCCAGGTTTAATCACTAGTGGATACATTGTCTGGTGTCCGAGGCCCTTGACAAATTCACTTTCTGGCCAGGCGTCACTCCTAAAACATTGTACTGTTTTGCTCTTAGTATCAACTGGATCATCTCCCATTTTGCCTCACTCACCCTATTAATCCCAAATGATGCTGTGGGGGGCAGCAGGGTGAGGAGAAGAGTGGGGGCGATGCAGTGATGTTGTAATCTCAACAAGTGCCTTATGTCGATTGCTAACAACTGATGTTATCAACCCTTTTGAGAAGAAAGGGTCCTTTGGCCTGTATTAACATAGGAAAGTAAAGTTTGTTTTGTTTTTCTTTATATTTACTACTCTTGTCATTTCTCGTTTAAGGATTCAAATCTGATTAGATTAGTGTTCTCAGCTTTGGTCGGGCAGCTGGTCCGTTGCTCGGGCGCAGCTTCCTGTGAGCGGCTCCGAGCCAGGCCCACGTCCCCGCCACTGCCCCTCCCTTGTGTTGTCCGGCCACTGCAGCTGCTGCTTGAAAGTGGACCTTGTAAGGTGAAGATGGCCGTTGTGACCACGTCTCCTGCATTATTTCTGGGGATTCCTAGGTTCTCTTGCCATGGGTGGCCATCAGTTTAGAGCAGGGTAGGGAATATCCGTTTCGGCCATTTCTTTTTGCATATTTATACTGACTTTCTTGGACAGGCAACCCATGGAATCCTGTGTGTCCAGCCGTGTACCAGGGCGAGACCGCGGGACTTGGCGAACTTAGATGACCCACAGTCCCACCTTCACTTTTCGAAGAAAGAAAAGGGAGGTGTTGGGATTCTCAAGACACGTTTATTTTCCTTAGTCCGGACAGCCTTCCAGTGTGAGATGCTCATGGTGGGAGGCAATCCGGCCCCGAGGACGGGACGGGGTGTGACGGAACATGTCTTCCTGTTCATCTCAGGCCAGGCGCCCCTTGGCCGCTCTGTTGTCACCTAGGCGTTGCCAACCCACTGCCAGACCCAATTCAGGCAGCTTCATCTCGGGACTGGCCTGGAGAAAGGAAACATCTGGAATATTTAAAGAGGACTTTCTTAGGAGCTTGGCAAGCTGAACAGTTGAAACTTAAGTGCTCAGGAGTGTTCCGTGTCCAAAGCAATAGATTGTGTCAAATGTCAAGGTGCTCTTCAGCCATCTGACGTGGCTCATGTCGCTTGTCGTTTTCATAGCAGACCTGTATGTTCTTTCCCAGAATCTGTTTTGCCACACAAAATCTATAGTTCTTCCAATGATGTCATATATGATGGGAGGGGTTTTTGTTTTCCCTTTTTTGCAGGAGGGGTAGGTGGTGCTTTTTAGTGGTACTTGGGGGAACTCAAGACTCAGTGACTTGCTTTACTTTTTTAAGTAAAGCATTGTATTTGGAGGTTTTGAAGGTGTGGAGAAGAGATGGGAGGGGGAAGAGAGAAAGAAACACGCTCAAGAGAAAATGCGGGCTTCTACAAGGGTGGAGAGAGACCTGGGGATATATATATCCCAGCATTAGAAACGGAAACATTAAAGTACACATCTCAAGAGGGTAGATGCGGTCAACACATGTGCTCACGCACCACATGTGCTTGGCCAGGTTGGCACAAGCAGCACATGGGTTCGGGCAACATATACGCCAATGCCAGTAATTCTTGCCACTGACCTTCAGTTCAGTGCTATGGTCTGTTGAGGAAAATATTGAAAGTATAGCTTGAGGGTGTCATTTCCTCCCCTTTTCTCCAAGATCCAAAAACAAAGGGTCCAGAAAGGAGATACAAGAGTTAAGACTGCGCACCGATGACCCCAATTTGAATACCTGGGACCATATATGGTCCCCCAGCAACTCCAGGAATGGTCCCTGAGAATAATTGGTTGTCACCCTCCTCAACCCCCACCAAAAAGCCAAAATCGGACCAGAGACACTAAAGTGACGTAAGGTGCTTGCTACACTTGTGACTGATCTCAGTTTGCCTTCAGGACTGATCCCTGAGTACAGCCAAGTGTGGTATAAAGAAATATTTCTGGTTTAAAATGTGAACTTTGGGGGCCAGAAAAGTACAGTGTTTAAGGCGCTTGCTTTGCATAAAGCCCACGATCCCCAGCACCTCATGGGCCCCCAAGCCGTGCCAGGAGTGATCCATGAGTGCAGAGCCAGGAGAAAGCCGAACACCACTGGGTGAGGCCCCCAAACCAAAAAATAAATTGCCTGGGACCAGAGAGATGTACGGTGTTTGCCTTATGCTTGGGTGACCAGGTTCAACACCCCTCAGCATCCCATACGATCCCCCAGGCACCCAGGAGTGAACTCAGAGCAGAGCCAGGAGGAAGCCCTGAGCACTGCTGTGTGTAGAAATAAATGATCTGGCAAGAGGGAGTTCAAAAGACTGAGTGCTTGCAGAGTGGGCTCTGTATACAGGCAGCTGGGGCTGCATCTCCGGTGCTACATGGTCCTTTGAGTACCACCAGGAGCAACCTGGAGCACAGACCTAGGAGTAGTTCCCAAGCACTGCCTGGTCCCAAAAGAAATATCATTAAGGTTTTGAGTGGATGAGTACCAAGATAGTGCACAGATGACTGGCCTGGTCAGATTGGGGACTGTTACCCCTTGGAAGCTTGGAACACTCAAACCTATCACCTACATGATTTTCTCCAGAGGCCAGGGTTTCTGCAAGAAGTGAATTAAGGCTAAAGTAGAACTTGGGGCTGGAGCAATAGCACAGCGGGTAGGGCATTTGCCTTGCACGAGGCCAACCTGGGTTCTATTCCCACCCAGCATCCCATATGGTCCCCTGAGCACTGCCAGGGTTGATTCCTGAGTGCAGAGCCAGGAGTAAGCCCTGAGCATCGCTGAATGTGACTCCCCCCCCCAAAAAAAAAAAAGTAGAACTTGCCATGCATGTGGCCACTCCTCTTTGGACCTCTTACACCACATGGGATCCCCTAAGCTCCACTAGGAATGATTGCTGAGAACAGCTAGGGGTACTCCCTGAGCACTACCAGGGTGGCCAAAAAAAAAAAAAAGGTGGAGGAGGGCTGGAAAGAGTACAGCAGCTAAGGCACCTTTACTGCAGGTAGCTGAGACGAGTTCTATCTCTGACACCACAGAGGATCTCCCGAGCAGTGCCAGGAGTGACCCCTAAGTGCAGAGGCAGGAGAAAGTGTTGAGCCTAGCTGGGTGTGGCCCCAAACAAAAAACGTTGTTGTTCACTTGGGCAGTACAAATACTAAAATTGGGACAATGCAAGGGTGTTTGACTTGGAAGTGGCCTACCCAGGCTTGATCCCAATATCCCTTATGGTCCCTGGAGCATCACCAGGATTAACGCCTCAGTGCAGAGCCAAGAGTAACCCCTGAGCAAGGCTGGGTGTGCCTAAAAATAAAGGTGAACTGGTTTGAGAGCTCATCTGCGGATAGAATCATGATTCTAGGCCACATGGAGCTCAGAGCTCGAGGCTGGTCTGTGCATGTAGAGATTGATGTGCCAGGCCTGAGCCAAACCAAAGCTGCTCTATTCAAGCTGCTGAGTAACATTCTGGATAGGTCTCTCAACACCCAGTCTCCTCTTTTTACTGGAAGAGGGTTAGCTTCATAGACTACCCTTCACTTTATTTGTCCTTGACAGGTCAGATAAATTTGTGTTGATGTTGATCTCTTTGTTTTAATGCACAGGATACCTTTCCCTCATTTCTGCAATTGTGGATGTTTAATTTATTTTCAGGGGGTGGGTGGATTTGGGTTGGATCACACCTGGTGGTACCCAAGGCTTTTTTCCTGGCTCTGCTCAGGATCTATTCCTGGCAGGGCTTGAGAGACCATATGCATTGCCGGGCATTAAACCAGGCTTGACCATGTGCCTTAACCTTTGTACTTTCCAGTTCAAAGGTGCAGATGATTCAGTCTCCAGTGGAAGTGTTGCCTAAGACCCAAGACTCTCAGTTGGTCCTGGAGCCTTGATCTTGCTCCTTGTCTCCACCATCACGGTGCTCCCCGGATTCTCTTCACTCAGTAACCAGAAAGATGAATGACAGATCTTTCCCACCATCCACCAACACTGGTGCTTTCTCATTGTGATATATGCTAGTCCTGCTAGTGTGAGTTGTTGCTCTATTTGTCCTTCGAAATTGCATTTTCCAGATAATGTGTGATGAACACTTTCTCATGGCTCTTGGCATGAAAGCCATACATGTTAAGACATCCATACATGTCTTTAGGATGTGTCTGTTCCTCTCCATGCTTTGATGGGGTAATTGGTTTTGTTGTGGCTGAGTATTTTCAGTGCTTCTGATCTTGGACTTTATCCATTTATCTGATTTTGCATGGGACCAGCAAGCAGGTTGAAGTCCAGTATCTTGCTGTGTTCAACAGGTTGGATCTTGTATTCAGTTACGTTCAGAGTTAAGTTTTTAAACTTGTCTTCTGGGGAGGAAGCTCTGGGATCCCTGTTCCACAAAGAGATGAAGAGATTAGATCATCAGTTTCAGACAGATGAAGAATTCCAGGACCCAGCTTGCTGACCAACCTTCTTTAACGAGTCAGATGGGTTGGAGCCATAGTACAGCTTGGTAGGGCGTTTGCCTCACATGCCATCAACCCTGTTCAAACCCCTGGCATCCCATGTGATCCCCCAAGCCCACCAGGAGTGATTCCTGAGTGCAGAGTCAGGTTTTAATTTTTTTCAAATTAATAAAAATCCTCTGAAAAAATACAAGTCAGGGGTCAAAGGCTTGATCAGACCATCTATCAGATTCTGATATATGGGTCAGACCATGTATCAGACCAGACCATATACCAAATCAGACCATATGTCAGATTCCAGGAGATAGAATGAGGAAGTGCAAAGGGCTGAGAAAGATGCTCAGTGCAATTTGCATTTATTTGGTCCAACAGGAACTTTTGGACCTGAATAGCTGTAAAGTCTTTTTTTTTTTCTGAGCTGGGAAACTAAACAAAGTTCTAATGCTTTACAGCATTAATTCCCAAGCCACATGACTGTTAGTACTTAGAGGATTTGTGAGCATGGCTCTGGAGCAGGCATGCAATTGGGAACATTTCATTGATTGTTGAAGTAGCTGTGTCACCAGCCTAGGGGAAGACCAGTGTGATGAGCCATTTCAGCAGCACACTTGGGAGTTCCTTGCCCTCTGAGGTATGGACACACCTTGTTTAATTGTTTAGTGTTAAACTTGATCATCAAACCTTTGATGAGGCTTGACCATTTTAGTTTTGTTGCTGGGGATGGAAGTCCACACACACAGCCCATATGCTAGCCCTTTGAGCCGTTTATCTGGTGCATAAGAGTTCTTTATTAGAAAAGGCAAGCTTTCCCTTTACCTTGTCAGAACTGTTGTGATCAGGTATCACTGGTGTGCTGCTTGCAGGGCATCACACTACTTGTACAGGTGCTGGCTTGGGGCCACACTAAACTGTGGTGCTCAAGCCTGTTTGCAGCTCCCCTGGACCCACATCTACTGGAGCGTCTTCTATTGCAGCTTGTTGTCTGCACAGACCGCCCACAGTAAGCACTTAGCAAAAGGACTGACAATCTCCACTAACGTGAGTCTAGAGGAGTTGGCCAGGTGGAAGACAAGGAACTTCACACCAATACTCTCTCTGCCCCAACAGTACTCAGGATTACTCTTGGCTCTGTGCTCAGGGTTTACTCCTGGTGGACCATATGGGATGCCAGGGATTGAACGTGTGTTCACTGCACATAAGGCAAACACCATTATCAACTCAGCTCAGCCCTGACTCCTAAACTCTTTACCTTTTCACTTCCTCTATAATAAATGATGGCTAGAACTAAGTCAAAATTTGTGCCACTTTGAGGCTAGAACCCAGGTCTGAAGCATGCACTACTCAGTTGACCATACTGGCCCATCACATTTCTACCTACCCTCCTGATGCACTGTAGCACTGTCCTTCCCGTGTTCGATTTGCTCGAGTGGGCACCAGTAACGTCTCCATTGTGAGACTTGTTACTGTTTTTGGCATATTGAATACAACATGGGGAACTTGCCAGGCTCTGCTGTGCGGGCAGGATGCTCTTGGAAGCTTGCTGGGCTCTCTGAGAGGGATAGAGGAATCGAACCCGGGTCGGCTGCGTGCAGAGCAAATGCACTACCTGCTGTGCTATTGCTCCTGCCCACCCTCCTGATACAGGAAACAGGAGGAATATTTTTTAGGTAACAATTACAAAATACTCCCTTCATAGCCACCAGGTGGCAGTAGTGGAAGACAAATGCTTTAGCCACTCTTCCATGTCCTTGGCCCTTCAATCATTGCTTTGTGACTGAGTACCAGAGTGTGGCACCAGGACAAACCAGAAATCAGAAACATGGCCTTAGGGTTTCACTTTCCCCCCTTAAACCAGTCTTTGAAAAGACCTGATTACCGACCCCAAAACTGGATTCTTCAAGTTTTTCACTTTCAGATTCTCTTATTCAAATTGATGCGTTGACTTAAAAGATTATATTCCGAGCTCTTCTGCAATAGTTTTCTAGGGTGATTTTTGGTGCATGTGAGGATTAAACCCTTGCATATACAAGTGCTCTAACCAATGAGCCAAGTCTCTGGCAGTGGGCTCATACACCAGACACAAATAATTGTGTTTTCCAGTCCAGGAAAACTGAGGAACTTGATGCACTTTCAAGTAGAATAAGCTTCGTGTCCAAGCTAACTTGATAGTATCGACTGTAGTTTTCCTACAATACAAACTGCATACTTAGGCTTTAGGAATCCCTCATGGATTCTGGATCCTTTTATTACCGTTTCCCTCTTCGACCTTTTGCTTCATCCAAGTGAAGTGTTTATTCTTTTCCTTCCTTCCAGTTTCATTCTGGCAAGTAGTTGTAGCTCTGTGCTCAGCAGGCCTTATGGTTCAGGGAGAGGGGTTGAACCCTGCTCCTCCTACTAACCTGCGCAGTCAGCCTCTTGAGCTACCTCTTTGCGGCCTCAATCTCCTTTTCTAGAACTTTCAGGACTCGGTTGTTCCCCTTCCTCTTCTTCAAGTCTGGCCAAGACCACTTCTCTATAGTCCTTGTTCTAAACTGTTGAATCATCAGTGCAACCAGGAAAGACGGCTTGTCTTGTCACTGTGACACAAGACGACGCCTTCTCATGGAAGGAAAAAAAGAAGTCTCCTTATCTCTCCCTCCTTCAGCCTTTTTTGCAATGACAGGTTTCTGAGGACAAGCTCCCGGTCATCCAAAAGAGATTCTTGAAAGTCACTTGGTTCCGGGCCCCAAACTTACGTAGGAGACAACCTGCCCATATGCCGAAACATCTCATCTGTGACATCACTGCACAGAGCCAGGACACAATGGGTCTTATTCATGCCCAAGAGGTGGCCCGAGTAACAACTGGGCCGGACCGAATGCTTCCCAGGGGCCACCATGTGATCTCCTTTACTTCTCGGGCCACGGGCGTTGGCTGGACCAGCTCGGGGGTCACAAGTATTTTCGAAAGTCCGCGGTTGCTCCCGATGAACTTCTTCTGGCCCCAGGAGCACTGGGGGTTAAGCTTAATATATCTCTTACTGTGTTCATACAAAATGACATTGCTATAAATATTATAAGAAGTAAATTTACTATG
>JAOXYA010000019.1:53583269-53593837 GCA_028565675.1 Sorex palustris | reverse complement strand
GGCAGGGCTGGGGGGCGCGCAGCTGCGCGGTGGGCGGGGCAGAAGGACGCGCGGGTTCGCAGTGGGCAGGGCTGGAGGACGCGGCGGCTGCGCGGCGGGCGGGGCGGGAGCCGTGCTGCGCAGGCGCACTGCGGGGCCGGCGGGGCGGTGGCCCCGCGACGTAGCGCGGCGCAGCTGGCGGGCCTGGGCGCGGGGGTCTCGGGGCGGTGCACTTCCCCCTGTCAGCGCTCCTGCGACTCCTTTCCTCCGCCTCAGCTCGGGACGGATTGGCAGGATGGCCTCGGAGACGGAGTCCTCGCTGGAGGCTAGCTTCTCGGCTAGCGGCGCCGCGTCCGGGGCCTCGGTGACCCTGCCGCCCGCTCGCTCCCGCATCTTCAAGATCATCGTGATCGGCGACTCCAACGTGGGCAAGACGTGCCTCACCTACCGCTTCTGCGCCGGCCGCTTCCCGGACCGCACGGAGGCGACGATCGGCGTGGATTTCCGGGAGCGAGCGGTGGAGATTGATGGGGAGCGCATCAAGGTGAGCGATGGGGAGCGGGCGGGCGGGCGGGCGGTCGGGGGCCCCGGCCCTGCTCGCGCCCACCGTGCGCGCAGCAGCGCAGACTTAGCCCGCGGCGCTCCCCGGAGTTTCTGGTGTGCGCGCTGTCCCGGGGCCCCGAGTTCCGAAAAGGTCCCGCGTGAAGCGGATGCCGGCGCGACGAGGACCACTTTATTGAGGCCCGAGGAAGGTTGCTGGAGCGAGTGCGGGGAGAGACGGTGACACTTGCCACGCCTGGAACACGCACACGGGGCAGACAGACAGGACCTGGTGAGCCGCTGGACGCCAGACTTTCCCTTTGAGGAAGTGCTCGGCCCCCGCGTCGGGAGCTGCTCAGCGGCTTCTGCAGGAAACCGAGTGGGTGTAGACGAGTCTAGCAGGCGCTCTCTGTACCCCCCGAGTCCCTACTGCAAACACAGCTGAAGGTGCTTCCGTCTCCCATTCTTCTTCAGGCTTCTTTTGGTGGGCTCCTGAGACCGTGGACCCAGAGTCGTGGAGAGGGGGCCCGGCCCAAGGCCTCCTGGGCTTCAGAAGGGTTGGAATGAGAATAGGGCAGGACTGAGTCTACCGGTGGGACCCACAAACGGGGCTTCGTGCTGACGCTCCCCACCCCCTTTCCCCGTTGGCCCCATTTCCTCATTCTACCTCTTCTTGCTTTCTTTCTCTTTTTTTGTTTCTGCGTGATCCCAGGTGGTGGCCAGGGCTTGCTTATGCCTCTGATCTCAGGGATCACTTCTGGTGGGCCCAGGGGTGCTGGAGATCGAATCTGGGTCAGTCCTGAGCAAGGCAAATGCCCTTCTCACAGTATTACTCTCTTCAGCCCCGCCTGCTTTCAGTGAGGGTCTTGGTGACCCACCTCAGAGCCTCTATGTGGGTGATGCATGCAGGAATAGAGTGTTGGGTCTCAGAGCATCATTCCTCCCCTCACACTTTTGTTTTATTTTTATTTTATTTTATTTATTTATTTTTTTTGCTTTTTGGGTCACACCCGGCAATGCACAGGGGTTTCTCCTGGCTCTGCACTCAGGAGTTACTCCTGGCGGTGCTCAGGGGATCATATGGGATGCTGGGAATCGAACCCGGGTCGGCTGCGTGCAAGGCAAATGCCCTACCCTCTGTGCTATCTCTCCAGTCCCTAGCCTTCTCCTTTTATGTGATTGTCTCTCTTTAGCAATTCTGCAATTTTCCAGCTGGTTACTGAGAGTTCCCAACGATGTTTTGTAGTGATGCACGCTTACCACACATTTTGTCTGCTTCCTTCCTTCTGAATTAAAGCATTTTATGAATATGAGCTAATTGTTTCTCAGTCTTTCATCTGGGGTCAGCATCGGATAGCTCTCTCATCAAATTCTCTGCTTAACCGAAAGAAACAGAGAAATTTTTTTTGGTTAAACAGAGAATTTGATGAAAGAATTTGAACAGAGAATCTGACTCATTTTGGTTAAGTTTAGGTATGAAAAATATATCAGGGATTGAGACATAAACACTCAAGAAATTATATTTATTTCTTCACAGGTATACAAACAGACAAAATTATTAAATTTGAAATTAGAGGCATTTAATTTCTTGACCCTTATCCAACTATCAAAATTTATCCTTTTTCTTACTAATTTTGCCCTTCATTTTAATAGTTATGTTCGAAAATATTTTAACTGAATTATTGAATTAATTCTTAGATTTTACTTAAAAATTTTTCTTTTTACAGATGAAAAGTTAGGTAGTCAAGAGATCTTTTAAAATGAACATACATAATGAGTAATTGTGCTTATCATAAGTGAATTTTTCTTTTTTATGCACTCTTGTATTCAACTCTAGATCAAGAATACATAAAACACTTCAAATACACTAAAATGATTCTATGTTGCTTCTTCTCACTATTTTCTACTATGAAAGATAAGCCTTATACTAACCTATATACCTGCATATCACACACTTGGAGACACCTGTATTCTTTACTGGTATCATAATATATTTTGCATACATCAGGTATATCAAGAGTTCTATTTTTTGGGGGGGCACACCTGGTGGTGCTACGGAAATCTGCCTCTGTTCTCAGGGATCCCTCTTGATGGGGCACAGGGTAATCGTATGGGGTTCTTGGGGTGGAACCCAGGTTGCACTTGACAATTGCCGTACCATTGCTGTAGCCCTACTAGGCATTCTTTTATTGTATGTTGGAATTATTTAAATCTAGATATTATTATAGTAGAAGGTACCTTAGACTTTTATGTAGATTTTGGTATATTGTTTTATTTATCTACCTCTTCAGGGACTTTCCACAGTCCATGTCTTCCCCCACCATTTCTTCTTTAGTCTAATTGTGTTTTATTTTCTGAAACCTCAGCCTATCTCACAACCCATATTCTCTCATTTTTCTTTTCATCCAGGTTTGATTCTCATTCCTACCCCTCTGTCCTCATTCCTGACACTGAACCTCTTCTTGCCTGGGTTTTCTTCATCCTTGCAATATATCTGTTCAAAACTGTGGAAACATGGGAGGCAATGAGGTCAGACCTAAAATGACAGGACAGTAATGGAGGGTCCTGGGCACTTGGTGATGTTGGTACTAACAACATGCAAGAAGTCTGCATAAATTCAATAAACTTGAGCAATGTTGTAACCATCTTGACTAAATTACAATAAAAATAATAGAATAAAGTATAGGAGAAAAATATAACTGCATCTGTTTAAGACTCAAACCAAATCTTCTCAAGAATTTTAGGGGATTAAGCGTTAAGCACTATTTTTTTTTTTGAAGAGAGGCTATTAAAAAGAGAGCACTTCATTTGAGTCCTGTTTCTAAATGATGCCCTTTTTCACTCCTGGAATAATTTGTCTGAGATTAATTTGAGTTCTACTTAGTACTGCACTGCACTGTCATCCTATTGTTCATGGATTTGCTAGAGTGGGCCCAGTAATATCTCCATTGTGAGACTTCTTGTTACAAACTTCTTGTTTGGCATATTGAATACACCATGGGGAGCTTCTCAGGCTTTGCCATGCAGTGAGATACTTTCAGTAGCTTGCCAGGCTCTCTGAGAGAAGCGAAGGAATCGGACTTGGGTTCGCCCGGCTGGCTGTGTGCAAGGCAAACAAACGCCCTACCTCTGTGCTATCACTTTCAAGAAAATAAAGCCCAATTTTAACTGCAAAAATAAAATAACAATAATCTTACCTATCAGTAGCTGTGGCTCCTGGAATACTCTTTACCCAAATTCTACAGGAAGTGTCACAAGTCTTTCATGACCACTTTGATTTGTCATTGTTTCCATAGTTTAGTGCTTGCTTTCCTTGTGTGGTCTCATTGTTAAAGCTTATTATAATGATTTGAACCAAGAGTTATGCCTTTTCATTTTCATTTCAATTCATGGTCTGTGATACTGAATTAAATTGCTCTCCCATCTCTTCAATTTGCCATTAGCAATACTACACATGAGACACAAATGGAACATATTGGTTAATCAGTTTTCTAGTCCTTGTTTCTGTTCCATAGTGCTAAAATATGCTTCTGTTGTGTTAACATGTTGGCTTTTTTATTATCACATATCTAAGAAATTAATGAATCATTACATACTTAAAAACAGAAGATACCATAAGGAAACCAAACACTGAATACAAATGTAGGCCCAGGAGAAAAAAAATTATATTATTCATTGGTCAGTGAAGTTCATATTTAATGAAGTAAACTTCCAATATTCCACTGTTAATTAGAAAAGGAATACGCAAACTTATCATTCATAGTTAATGGTGTTAATTAGGAAAGAAAGAGACAGAATGAGAAAGAGAGAAATTATTTTGTCTGTATTTTGAACTGTTAACATAATTGGATACAGAAATAAAATAGAGCCATCGACCCATAAATGAGCTCAGAAAAAAGGAAATCACCTGGTATGCAAGTAGAGATTTGACCTAAAGAGTCTTAGAAAAATCTCAAATTTCTGAGTACTTTTGGCAGGAGGCAAATTAGAGGCATTGGGAAATGCTACAAAACATAGAAAAACTTGGCCTGATATTTATCATATCGTCATGCCTGACATACATATTTATTAAAGTCAGATCTTTGTTATAGTGGGTTCTTTTTGGGGTAATTGGGTCAAATCAAAATAAACCAACTTAAGCTGCCAGAATAAACAATGGAAAGAAAAATAATCAGGGAAAGAGATCCCTTGAGAAAATGGTTAATATAACTCAATTTTAGTTCCAGGGAAAACTGTGAATGTAGTCAAAAGAATAAAGAAGTTGAGGACCGAGGACTATGGCAAAAGCTAGATAAAATAAGAAAACATATGTCGCAAGCCACCATAAGCAAAAACATATTGACCAAATTTTGTAAAGGGAAAAACACAGATTCATGATTGACATTTGGCACAGTTTTTATCCTTGGGCATTTGCTGATTTGAAATTTACAATTTAGGTATAAACTGTAAGTACAGAAGCCAAATGACAAGGACTCTAAAAGCAACAAAGAGGTTGGCAAGTTAATAATTTTTCCTTTTTTTCTTTTTGGTCAGCCCCATTAATGCTCAGGATCTACTCCTGTCTCTGTGCTATATGCTCCCTTGGTGGGCCTGGGAGACTATGGGGTGCCAGAGATCCAAAGAAGGTGTGGCCCATATGCTCTGGCCCCAAATTTTATAAGACATATGAAGATATTCTGAAATTTTTCCTCAGAGTGTTAATTTAGGAGAAGAGACGGTCTAAGCCCCCTTTTTTTGTTAACAACTTCAAAACCAAAATAAACCAATTTATGAGATGAGACTGTTTTCAAGCATCCTTATTATTACCATCATTTTTTAGGTTACTAACGATAGTATCAAAGTTGATGATATCTATATACAAATTTACTCTTACCCACTGCCAAAAATGTGCCCATAACCCTCAACCAGTGTCCTTATGTCACCTTCAGTATGATTTTATATACCCCAACACCATCTCTCCACCACTATTTATGTTTTGTTACCAAGGCCAAGGGCTTGCCATTATTTGATACTGTCTTTTAGCTTATTTTGTTTCTCTGTTTTACATTGATAGCAGATATCACACTGTGTTTTTTTCCCATCTTGCTTATTTCACTAAAGATGATACCCTCCACTTCCAACCATGTTGCAATGAACTACAGGCTTTCTTGCTTTTTCACAGTTACATAGTATTCCCATGTGTTCCCTTTTCTTTATCCAGCCACCTTCTCTTAGATATTTTCATTGTTCCCATATCCCAGCTATTGAACTAAGAGATGCAATGAATTAATATCAAATAAGTGTGAATATAACATAAGTATTCATATAATATTTAAATATGAATGTAACAATGCATACATCTTTTTTGAATGACTGTTTCCATGTGTTCTGGTAGACTCAAGATGTGTTATCACTGGGTCATGTGTAAGCTCTATTCTCACTTTATTGAGATGTCTCTGTACTCCCTTTCATAAAGGATAAAGCAGACAACATGCACCAATAGTGAATAAGAGTTATTATTTTATCACATCTTGCCTGTATTGGCTTCTGATATAATTTCTTATAGCCACTCTTTGTGAAATTTTTCATTCTTGGTGTGAGGTGAAATCTCCTTGTTTGATTTTAATTTTCATAATCAGTGACAATCAATTTTATATACTTAATAATCATACACATATCTTACTTGATGGAATAGTTTGTCGACTTTTCTCCATTTTTTATAGGGTAGTTGCATTTTTTTGATGTTGGACTTTGCTCCTTTGTTCATTTGCTGAAAATTACTAAAGCAACTGAACAGTGGGCATAGAAAAATAAAAACTAAATCTAGATAAGTAAAAAAAGAGAATGAAGAAGACAGGTCAAAATAGAAAAAAACAGTAAAACTTACTAATAAAACCAAACCTTGGTTCTTACAATATGCAACATTAGTTCTTTGAACACAGTTATAATGGACCCAGGGAACTGTCAGGAGTAGCATTTGAGTATGTTACTTTGTTCAGTCTTTCTCTTGCCTCTTTTGCTGATATTTTCATTTAACAGTGATAAGATTACTGCTTGGAATTCTTTCTGGTGGAACTTAAACTTTCTATTTCTTTGTATTTAAAAACAGTAGAGGTATATTTGAAGGCCGTCCAAGGATCTTATTTGGGGGGGAGGTGAAAGGATTTGGGGCCACATCTGACTTTGCTTAAGGATTACTTCCAGCTTTGTGCTCAATGATCACTTGGTGCTCTGGGGACAAGATATAGAGCCAGGGATTAAACCCAGGCCAACTGAGAGGAAGGAGAGCACTTTTTATTTATTTTTTATTTTTTATTTATAACAAATAATATTTGTAGCACTGTCCTTCCATTGTTCATTGATTTGCTCGAGCGGGCACCAGTAATGCCTCACAACAAATTTTGAGACTTGTTGTTACTGTTTTTGGCATATCAAATACGCCACGGATAGCTTGCCAGGCTTTGACAAGCGGGCGAGATACTCTCGGTAGCTTGCCTAGTTCTCCGAGAGGAGTGGAGGAATCGAACCTGGGTCGTCCATGTGCAAGACAGATGCCCTACCCACTGTGCTATTGCTCAGAGAGATAGTAAAGTGGGTAGGGCGTTTGCCTTGTACGCAGCCGACCTGGCCTACCCAGGTTTGATTCCTCCACCCCTCTCAGAGAGCCCGGCAAGCTACCGAGAGTATCTCGCCTGCATGTCAAAGCCTGGCAAGCTACCCGTGACATATTCGATATGCCAAATACAGTAACAAGTGTCACAATGGAAACATTACTGGGCCCACTCGAACAAATCGGTGAACAACAGGAGGACAGTGACAGAGAAATAATATTTATAGTCTAGCCCACTGATGTACCTAAAGCAACACATATGTGTTTGGTTTTAACATACTTGCTTGTATTCTATTAATTACATTCTTCGTCCCTCTTGGAGAGCCTGGCAAGCCACCAAGAGTCTCCCACTCATACGGCAGAGCCTGGCTAGCTCTCCGTGGTATATTCACTATGTCAAAATCAGTAACAATAACGGGTCTCATTCCCCTGACCCTGAAAGAGCCTCCAATACGGCAACTTGGAGTTGGGAAAGACAGTAAGGAGAGGCTGCTAAAATCTCAGGGCTGGCACAAATGGAGACGTTACTGGCGCCCACTCAAGCACATTGATGAACAAAGGTATGACAGTGATACAGTGATGCAGTGATTTTTTTTTATTTAATTACTGTGAGGTAGACCCTTGCAAAGTTGTTCATGATCAGATTTCAACCACACAATATTCCAACACCCAGCCCAGCACCAGTGTCCTCAAAATTCCTTCTATCATCTCCACCCCACAATATCCCAACTTGCCTCTATGATAGTAGTTTTCCTTCTCTCTCTGTCTCTGTCTCTGTCTCTCTCTCACAAAATGAATAGTTATTCTATACCTGTCCCTCTCCTTCTGACTCATTTCACTTAGCACAATACTCTCAATGTCCATCTGTTTATAGGCAAATTTCATGACTTCATTTTTCCTAAAAGCTGAAAAGTATTCCATTTTATAGATGTGCTTTATTCATTGTAGTTCATAGTTTGTAGTTTCTACAAACCCATTTGTAGTTTCTTTATCCATTCGTCTATTATCTGACACTCAGGTTGTTTCCAGATTTTGGATGTGAATAGTGTTGCAATGAACATAGGAGCACAGATGATGTTTCTGCTGTGTGTTTTTGGGCCTTCTGGATATACTCCCAGAAGTGGTATTGCTGGGTCAAATGGGAGCTCAATTTCTTCTCTTGTGAGAAACGTCCATATTGTTTTCCAAAATGTTTGGATCAGTCGACAGTCTTACCAACAATGAAGGAGAGTCCTTTTCTCTCCACATCCACGCCAGCACTGGTTGTTCTTGTTCTTTTGAGTGTGTGCCAGTCTCTGTGGTGTAAGATGATATCTCACTGTTGTTTTTATCTGCATCTTCCTAATGATTGGTGATAAAGAGCATTTTTCATTTGCTTTTTGGCCATTTGAATGTCTTCCTTGAGAAAGTTTTTGTTCATTTCATTGCCCCATTTTCTGACAGGGTTGGATGATTTTTCTTGTAGAGTTAAACCAGTGTCTTGTATATCACTGACATTAACCCTTATCAGAAGTGCATTGAGTGAATATGCTTTCCTATTCTGTAGACTGTCGTTGTTTCTTGGTCACTGTTTCTTTTGAGGTGCAGAAGCTTCTTAGTTTAAGGTAGTCCCATTTGTTTATATTTGCATCCACTTGCTTGGTCAGTGGCATTTTATCTTTAAAGATAACTTTGTCTTCAATATCATGGAAGATTCTGCCTACATTTTCCTCTCTGTACCTTATGGATTCTGGTCTGATGTTGAGGTCTTATTTATTTTGATCTGACTTTTGTGCATGGTGTTAGGTAGAGGTCTGAGTCTGTTATTTTTGTTCACAGAGGTCCAGTTTTTCCAGCAACATTTGTTAAAAAGACTACCCTTGCTACTCTTCGTATTTCTTGCTGCCTTGTCAAGATTAAATGGTCATGTATTTGAGGCTGAGTGTCAGGATATTCAAGCCTATTCAATTGTTTTGCAGGTTTGTCTTTATTCCAATACCATGCTGTTTTAATTATTACCTCTTTGTAGTACAGTTAAAAGTTGGCAAAGGTGATGCCTCTCATACATTTTTTCCCCCAAGAATTGCTTTAACTATTCTTGGGGGTTTGTTTTTCCATATGAACTTCAGGAGTTTTTGATCAACTTCTATGAGAAATGTCATGGGTATTCTTTATAGGGATCACATTGAATACATATAATTCTTTGGGAAGTATTGCAATTTTGACAATATTATTTCTCCCAATCCATAAGAGAGGATGTGTCTCTATTTCTTTTTTTTTTCTTTTTGGGTCAACCTGGTGATGCTCAGGTTTTACTCCTGGCTCTGCACTCAGGAATTACTCCCAGCGATGCTCAGGGGACCATATGGGATGATGGGAATCAAACCCGGGTCAGTAGCGTGCAAGGCTGATGCCCTACCCGCTGTGCTATATCTCCAGCCCCCTCTATTTATTTCTTGAAGTAGCATTTTGTAGTTTTCTTTGTACAGGTCCTTTACCTCCTTAGTTAAGCTGATTCTGAGAGACATGATTTTTTGAGACATGCTTGTGAAAGATATTTTTTTCTTATCACTTTCTTCTCTTTTATTATTTGCAAATAGGAAATCGTGGGCTTTGAGGTATTGATTTTATTAACCTGTCACTTTTCAGTGCAAATGTATTGTTTCTAGGAGCTTCTTTTTGGAGACTTTAGGGTTCTCTAAGTATAGTATCATGTCATCTGCAAATCTTAAGAACTTGATTTCTTCCTTTTCTATCTGAATATCTTTAATATCTTTTTCCTCCCTAACTGCTATGGCAAGTTCTTCCAGTATTATACTGAATAGATGTGGTGAGAGTTGGCATTCTTGTCTTGTTCCTGATCTTGGAGGAAAGGCTTTTAGTTT
Organism: Sorex palustris; assembly: GCA_028565675.1. Lineage (NCBI taxonomy): Eukaryota > Metazoa > Chordata > Mammalia > Eulipotyphla > Soricidae > Sorex > Sorex palustris. The sequence continues at coordinate 53,583,865 of JAOXYA010000019.1, read as the reverse complement.
TTTTCCTCATTGAGAATAATGCTTGCCATGGGTTTGTGTTAGATGGCTTTGACTATATTAAGGAAGGTTCCTTCAACTTCCATTTTTCTGAGAGTTATCATCATAAATTGGTGCTGGATTTTGTCAAATAATTTCTTTGCATCTATTAATATGATCATATGGATTTTATCTTGTATTTTATTGACATGAATTATGTTAATTGACTTGCAATTGTTAAACCAACATTGCATCCCCAGGATGAATCCTACTTGGTCATGTGTATGATCTTTTTGATAAGTCATTGGATTCTATTTGTAATATTTTATTGAGGAGTGATAGCAAAGTGGTAGGACATTTGCCTTGCACAAGTCCAGCCTGGCAGAGCCGGGTTCAATTCTTCCATCCCTCTAGAACAGCCCAGGGAGCTACCAAGAGTATCTCACTCGCATGGCAGAGCCTGGGAAGCTACCCGTAATGTATTTGATATTCCAAACACAGTAACAACAAGTCTCACAATGAGACATTACTGGGTCTGCTCGAGTAAATCGATGAACAATGGGAGGACAGTGCTACAGTGCTTTGCCCTCGGTATTCATCAGGAATATCAGCCTGTAATT
>JAOXYA010000019.1:53545494-53582717 GCA_028565675.1 Sorex palustris | reverse complement strand
TCCCCTCCCTCCCACCCTGAGGCCCAAAAGAAGACAGGGACAAGATGGTCTATTTTGTTTAATACTTGCGTTGTTTCTATAGCGCAATTAGAGCAATCTTTAAATTTACTTTTCATTACAAATATTTGTCAAGTTTTGTTTCAGAAACAGTTTTCCCTACTCTCTTGCACATGCACCCAGACACACTACAAAAAACTCATTCGTAACACAGTAAGGGCAAACATCATCCATGTAAACATCTTTCATTAATTCCCCATAATTTAAAAAACCATAGACTTAGAGATATTGAATAAGGCTCATAGATTTAGTTCAAATTGCACAAAAGACCAATCGGAGATGCTCATTAACTGAGATGGGGTTAACTTTGGGTTGCCAGAAATGCTGAAAGCGTACCCCAGGCTTCCCATCCTTAAAACAGGCTTCACCACCTCATAAATGCATTTCAGGATAGAAAGAGGACATAGAAAACCCAGGAGGAAAAACTTTTTAAGTAGGGAGCATAGAACCCTGAACCTAGCTTCTAGGACAAGTGGGCCTCTCCTTGCGAAAGAGGAGATCCGGAGTGATCCCAAAGCAAGTCGACAGCTCCCCATACATTGGCCTGTGCACGTATTGCTAGTATCCACAGTGAACATTTGTCTTAATGTGTATCATTTCATTATAACCAGGATCAAAGCAGAAAAAGAAGCCGTGTTGAGGTGCAGTATTAAGGGGGTGAACTGGGAAAGGAAGGGTGGGAAGAGAAGGGAGGCTGGTTCTAGGGATGATGAGCTTCGTCTAGCTGAGAAAGCAACTTGGAAGCAGGGTGTGACATCACACAGGCAGTGTGACATCACAGACAGTGAGCCACGCTCTCCAAGGAAGTCTGTCTTGGGCTGGAAGTTTGGGGGTTTGGGTATGTAGTGTCCCAGAGTTGAGACGGGCAATGACTGTGCTGAGAATTGGGCCCCTGGCCAGATGCTCTCTGCTCTGTCCTCTCTGCACAGGCGAGGCGGGGAGGGCAGGAGGCAGGGGCTGCTGGCAGAAAGGGGAAATCCTGTGGGGGATGGGTAGGGGAGTAAACCCCAATTCCACTGAGGCTGGCCTCCCTGACAAGTGTGGCTAGGCAGTCAGGGTGGCAGGGGATGGTGGCCAGCAAGCCCCATGCCAGGGGTCCCGAGGCCACCTCTGGCTTCAGATTCTGCTGCCCTGCAAAGAAAGTGACACTCGCTCCGGGGAACTGCACCCGCATCTCGAATGCACTCACCGGCCTGAGGACCCGGAGCGATGTCCCAGGATGCACCTCCTTGAGCACCTAACTTATACCAGGAGGCACTAGGGGGGCCTACGGAACTCTCCACGGGGAGGCAGCAACATGGCGAGGTTGCCGGGAGGGTTACTGGTAGGCTTGGTTTGGATTTGTACAAATCAAAACTTGATCTGCATCATATCTCCATAGACTCTGAGAATTCTCACCCGAAAAATGTGTAATTGGTTTAAATAGCACTGGAGTGATTCAGCTTCATTTAAATATCTTCCTAACCAGGAAAAGATTTCATACAAACATCTATTTACATACAAACGCATTAAAATTGGTGGAAAGGGTTGCAGCCCCCTGTGGTCATATGGCTTAAAATCGGTTCGTTGCTTTGACTATGTACGCGCACACAGCTGGCAAAGCAAAAGTATTAAAATTTAAAAAAAAAAATGACATTGAGGCTCCAAAATCCAGAAGGAAAGATCAAAATCAAAACAGTCTCTTGAGGTACCTCAAGACAATGTCGATTTAATGTTTGGAGAACCTTTGATCTGTGGCTTAAAACTTCACAACTACCAGTCTTGCAACATAGTTTTACTTAATATTTTGGAAGCAAAAAAAAAAAACCAAAAAAACCCAAACAAACCAATAACCCAGGTTGGATTCTAACTTATTACTTACTCCTAAGACAGAAGCTGGAGGCAACTGTTTTCAAACAAAGCCAAACACAGGAAAAAGAGATACCTTCTTGGAAGATCATATGTGCATTCTGTGGGTGAGTGATTTGCAATTTTATACACGAAAGGGAAATTCCCAACTTGCCACTTCTGTCTCATTGAGGTGACCCTGGGTTCTTGGTTAGGGGATCAGTTCCTGCCATTTGGAGAGTAATTCGAAGGAACTGGTGACACTTGCCTCCCCCTGGGTCTTTTCAGGGTGATAAGGAAATAGCTTCTCAAGTGTGAAGAACCCTGGAAGGAGCTGAACTACAGGCAGGTTCAGAGAGGCCGGAAAAGGGATAATTTTTCCCAGGTCCACTGGGCTGCCTGGCCTGTGTCTCTAGTCCCTCCTCCCTCGGCCTCTTAGTCCTTGCAGCTGTTTCTCTGAGTGCATTCAAAGGCATCCAAGGTCCTTTCAAGGACACATTTCTGCAGATGATCCTATTCTTAACTCTAACATAAGGTAGTATTTACTGTAGAAAAGCTGCTAGGGAAGGTTTAGTCATGCAGGGTAGGGCGGAGACAGCTCTGAGTGAATATTTCTGTGACCAAGGCTTTCTCCACCACCTGGAAATTTTCATCACCTCCCTTGATCACCAGGCTGAGCTCTGCTCCTATGGGGCTGCCTTCCCAGACTGGCTTAAACAAGGAACTCCCCCAATTCGCTATAATGGAAATGGCCACAGAGGGAGCCCCTGGCCAATGAAGGCCAAGAAGCCATCAAAATAGAGAAATGTTTGGGAATTATCCAGTCCAAGGCTCAAGACTGAGGAAGCCTGGTAAAAGTGAACGGTGGGATCCTTCCAGAGACAGCACAGCAAGATCAAAGGGCCTAAGGGGGCTGAATGAAGAGTACCACCAGGGCCAAGTCCCTTTCCTTGACAACATCCTAGTAATGACTTTTATCTGCACAGAGAATCCCTAGCCAATGTTGCTTGGAAAGGCCTAGAGAGTCTCCTGGGCAACTGGCAGCACTCCATTCACCTGATCTCAAGGTGGGGGTGTGTTCTGTTGTTTTTTTGGGGGACCACACCTGGTGGTGCTCAGGGCTTACTCCTATCTCTGCTCAGGGATCACTCCTGGTGGGCATATGGGATGCTGGAGTCTGACGTATGCAAGGCAAGCACCCTGCCTGTTCTATTTATTCTGGCTGCAGGGGTGTGTCCTTTACGCTAGCCTACTCTCTCCCAGCTTGCTCTCTCTGAGAAGCTCATATTCTTTCTTGGATACATTTCATTGACCTCATTTATTTTAAAAATAAACTTCTCTACTTCACTGTCTTCTGAAATTCATTTCTGTAAAACATACATAAACCCCTAAGATCCAGGGAGAGGTCAGGACTGATTCTTCCTTTTCCTATGAAGAGCATTGCCTCACCTAAGCCTGAGAAGTTGACTCCCGAGAACCCGGGTGTAGGGGCCAGCTCCCACACCCCATTAATCAGTTGGGTCTCATGGGCAACCTAATGTTCCCTCAGTAAGGCTGGCAGGTCTTCAGGAGTGCTGCCATATGCGAGCTGGTGCCAATTCCTATGACCTGACCTCTCATCACCACAGGTGGTGGGGACACTGACCCAAACCCTGCACACTCAGAATTCACTCAGAGCTATCTGGTGAGATTCTATTTCTAGTGAGCTAAACTAAAAACCAGGGGTTTTCTCCTTATTTCTGCCACGGTGATTATGTGTGGCTAGCAAAATGGCAGAGGAGGCTATTGATTTTGTTGCCTTTCAAATACAGGTGTTAACTTTGAACTCAATGCTTTGAAGCAGGTAAGCGCTTTGAAATTATAATGACCAAGAGTCAGAATTATGATTTGGTTTGTTCCTAGTGATCGGTATGTCTCTCTCAATAGTAGCAGTGAAAACAAAACAGGACAACTTGTGAATTCTGGGTTAGAATTCAAGTTTGCTCTTTAGCTTTGAATTCAGTGTGTGGAGCTGGCAGGCCAGGTGGCTCTATGTTATGTACATTTAATGTGTGCCAAGGAGAAAAAATTCCTACCAAGGGAAATAGAGCGCAAAGTTGCCACAGTTGCTGCTTAGCAAGACTAATTTCCCTCTCTTCTTCCTTAAAGTATATATTACAACGCTTCCATAACTTAATGCAAACAAATTAAATGTATGTCTTCTCACATCTTAAAGCAAAGGTATCTTTGTTTCCATGCGAGAATAAAAATGCTATAATAATGCCCCGGCCCTAGGAGCCAGTTCCCTATATTAGACATGATAATGAAACGATCATCTAGAAAGCCAGCGAGACCCACCCACTAGCACGGAGCCCCAATTCCTTTGGAGGTGCTTGCTTGTAAAAGAGAATCTAAGATACACAACAGGAATGGTGGCAGGAAATGACCCCAAAAAGTGGGGATTTGTTCACAAGGAAAAAAAAAACATCAAAACAAAGCCATTCTATTGCAAGATACAGACCAAAGGTTAAAAGGCAAATGACACTACCTCTAGAGAATGAAAACAAAATTCTCTGACCTCGACAGGGTGCGTGCGCAAATGTGATCAACCAAACTGCACTGGAGGTGAGAAGAAAATATCAGGGGAGAAAAATGCTAATAATGATTCCCCCACCCCCACCCCACCTTGCCTGGGATCATTTGGCATCTCGGTGTGGTGCTGATTCAGACTTGGCTGGCTGTGGTGGGTGAGGGGTGTGGGGGGCAGTGGGGACCTGGTCACCAGGCTGGCTAATTTTGAATCTGGTCTGAGTAATGTGATCAAACCTAGTTAGGAGGCGAGAACATCGTGGATAATGCAGGGGAAAGGTGCAGGGCACGGTCTCGGTGGGGCGGTCCCTGGTTGTCCAGCGCTCATCGGATGAACACGGTGCATAGATCCAAATTTCGGGCCGGGCATCAGGCCCCTCACTTCTGCTGTGCAGCCTGGAAGGCCTTCAGCTCCACCTGGTACCACTCGGGGGCCTCAGGCCCACTCTTACCCGGGGGACTGTGATCGTAGCCGTAGGCCACCGTGAGCTCCTCATCAGCTTCCACAGCCCGCAGTGTGCGGATGCACTTGATGGGCCCAAAACGGGGGTGCACAAACCTGCATCAGGATGCACAGTCATTCAGAGTTTGGTGGGGGCAAGTCAAAGACAAAGCAGGAGCTGATTCAGGAACCCACCCACAGCCCTCTCTATACCACACTTTCCTATGGAAGAGACCCCAGGATCCCTGGGATTCTCACATTCAAGTCTAAAAAGCTTAGAGGCTGAAGAGAGTACAGTGGTAAGGTGCTTGCCTTGTACTCACCTGACCCAGGTTTGATCCCCGTAATCCCATATGTTCCTCAGGAGTGATTTCTGAGTGCAGAGCTAGGAGTTAACCCTGAGCATCGCTGGGTGCAATCCCCCAAAACAAACCCAGCCTGGTCTGGCTGTAGATCCGCCATCATGGGCAGCACCAAGTGATATGCAGCCCCAAACAGCTGGCCAGCACGTGGACACATCAGTCCATCAGCTCAGATCTGTACCTCATGAGGAAGCACCTTAAGAACATTGGGAATAATCGGAAAGAGCCCCAGGCACTCCACAGCATTGCCGGAAGCAAAGCCTCTAGGACCCGCATTGGTGAAGCACTATTCTCGCCTCAGTTGAAGAGTTCCTCTCCAGAATGCAGCCTGTTCTGTTTTACAATCCTTGGAATCATTTCCTCAGTCCCAGGAAAGTAGCCTTGTCTCTGCTTTTGGCACCTAAAACTGCTGACAGCTTTATGATCCAACAATTCCACTTCTGGTTATCTACCCTCAGGACATAAAAAATGTTCATTCAGAAAGACATAATATATACACTAATATTCACACACTTTAGAAACAAAATCAACCTAGATGTCCAATGATAAGTGGATCGTGAAGATGTGGCATATATACACAATGGAATACTACCCCGCTGTAAGGAACAATGAAATGCAACATGGCTGGAATGGGAAGATCCATCTTCAATGAAGTAAGCCAGAAGAAGGACAAACAGTAATCTCACTGATAGGTGCTGTGTAGTATAACTGGCTGAGGGAATGCAATGTTTGGAAGGGGATGTCTAGATCACCCTTGGCCCCAGAGTATAGGGAGGAATAGGACAGAGAAGAAAAGAAACTGAGGGGGAAGAAGATCTGAAAAAATAATGAGAAACAGAGGTCAAGGGAATCCAAGTACATCAGTGATACAAAGGAGTGGTGTAGCTGAATATGCAAATCACATTGTCAGCAACACTGAAAACAAGATTCAGACCTCAGGAACCTCAAGTTTTGATCCAAAACTCAAACTGCCTATCAAGGTGGCAGGCTGGGGCTGGGGTTGAGTGGGAGGAAACGTGGGAACCCTAGGGGAGGGAAGAAGACACGTGGTGGGACTAGTGCTGAGACATAGTATGTCTAAAATCCAACTCAGACTTTGTAAATCATGGTGCTTTAGTAACTTTCAAAAATAACTGCTTTCAGAGTATGTTACAGCATGTACAACTCTGCCAGTCACCTCCGAAACAAATGAAGGCCGTGAACCGGGACCTGGATTTTGCATGTAGTTCTAGTCTGTATCCTTCCATTTGTCCCAGGTGACTAATCAGTCACAGTAGGCTAGAAACCAACCGGAGAAAGGACAGAGACTTGATTTTTCGTGGATGGACCTTTGTTTGCCTTCTGCTGTCTTTGGGATTGAGAAAAATCGGATCCTCACAAGGAAAGCATAGAACCAACTTGTTGGAAGAGAACAGCCGTGGCAGCAATTATTCCAGTTGGTTAGTTCTGCATGAAAGGGCCGTGGTAAACCAGGTGCAGCTGGGAACGTTGCTCTGGCCGCCTTCACATTGGCTCTGGAAGTCTTGGCATGCTCTCACCAGTGTCAGTTTCATTTCACATGACACATGTCCTTTGCCATTTCCACCCACCCTTTAAACAGAAGCTGGAGCCCCAGTACATGCTCCTGGCTGCCAAGAAGAGCACGTCCCTGCCAGAACAATTTTAAAGCCATCTCAGAGATGCAGAAAGGGACATGCAAATCCTGTCAGTGTTCCTACAGATCAACACTCAAGTTGATCCAGCCTTTGTGAACAAACGAGAACCGCGGGGAAGAGGCCACTCACAGCACCTGCAGCATTCACAGGATGTGCTGAGATAGGGCAGGGCTGGTGGCATCAGGAACGGTCAGACATGCTAGACCGGAAAAAGCACACTCAGAGCTCAAGAAACTAAAGTTTTGGTGGAAGTACTATGTAGAAGAGTGATTGAAACTCATGGAGAAAGAAAGGGAGATCACGGGGACTGAAGACGGGTTAAGATGCTTGCCTCGTACATGGCTGGCCAGTGTTCCCTCCCTGGCACCACCCCAAGCACTGCCAGGGGTGATCCCTGAGCACAGAGCCAGGAATAAGCTGTGAGCACAGGCAGGTATGGCCCAAATCCCTGCCTCCATAATTCCCCAAAAATTAAAAAGAAAGATAATAAAGACCCAGAACTGGATATAATGAAGAAAGCCATCGGGCCAGGATGGAAAGAATTTCCAGAGTCCGAAGGCTGAATTCACAAGAGCGACTTAAGTCTGTTCAGACAGCTATCCTTTATAGACAAACTCCATCCAGAAGTGGCTTGGAGGTTCCATGAGCCGGATGGGGAGTTTCAACCCCTGGGTAGGTAGGATGGTCTAATTTCTATCTAGTAAGAATTTTGATGGGATCCTGTTAGTCCATGTACAGTCCATCCATTTGAAGTGACAATTCAGTTATGTAGCTTTTTAATTATCTAATTTTTAAACATTTCACCCTAAAATCACCCCAGACTTAATAAAGTCATAAGCCCCATTTCTCTGTACCCCCAACCGCATCTGTGCACCTCTCTGAATTCAGCCACACGTGGGGGAATTCTCAGAGATGGGGTGTTGCCTTGGGTCCTTAGTTCAGTGTGCACCAGGCGCCTCCATGGAAAGCCTCAGAGTGCCTTCCAACTTTCTCATCACATAATAGGGCCTTGGGTTGATTTGTTTGACTGACTGGTGGTGCAAACCTGGTGGTACTTGGGCTATTTCTAACTTTTTTCCACTCTTGATGGTGCTCAGGGGGACCATAACTGATGCTGGGAATTCTTTTTTTCCTTTGGGTCACACCCAGCAGTGCTCAGGAGTTACTCAGGAATTACTCCTGGTGGTCCTGGAGGACCATATGGAATGCCGGATCGAACCCAGGTCAGCTGCATGCAAGGCAAGTGCCCTTTCCACTGTACTATTGCTCCAGCCCCTGTGGTGCTGGGTATCATAACGGGTCAATCGTGTGCCACGCAAGCTCTGTTTCTCCAGACCATGGCCTCAGATTTCAGAAGCTATTTCCAGCACAGATACTGCATGCCCTGGGCTTAAAGTACTACTGCAACCCTTTCATTTATTGTATAGTTTTCTCTGCTGTCCACTGTGAAGAGCAATGTCAGTTTTTACTATGATTTCAAAGAACACAAATATTCTCATTGGGACTCTGTCCAGAATGAGATCATGAAAGAGCCGAAGTCCACCATGAAGGGTGGAAATGCAGCACTGTGGCAAAGCTCGAGTCGCATGCATGACGCCCTTGGCTCAATCCTGCATCCAAAGAAATCTTAGCGAGACAGTCTGCAGGGAGATGCAAGACCTGGCCAGTTTCCCTAGAACTTGGCCTCATGGAATCACTGTTCTCATCTCACCTGCCGCGGATGGATGCTAGGGCTGTTTCCAACAGTCTTTGAGAGGCCCCTGGGATCCTGAGTGCAGGCAGGATGCCTTCCTCCCACCCTTCTCCTCAATCTCTGGAAGGTGGCATGTTCTACTTACATGTCGTAGATGCAGTTGGGCGTGAAGGAGTGATTCGCCTTGTGTCCCAGGGAGGCGCAGTACTCGGTCACGTGGTTGAAGGGCTCCGGCACGTCAATGACTGTTTCCTCATCCAGTGACAGTGTGTTTCCATTTAGGGCCCAGTCCCTGCTGTCAACCTGCAGAGAAAGCAGAGGACCTCAGGGACAGGGACTCAGCAGCATCCAACCAGAGAACCTGCAGCGGGTGCCTGGGATGGCAGGGAGTTCTGGGGTTCTCTGCAGCCCTCTGGGCCACTCCCTGACCCTCTCTACTCCAGTGATCAGTGTGGTAGAACCAGGTAGAACAACAGAATCCACAGATTTTTCCTGCCCTTCATTTTTTGAAACACAACAGATTTTATTTGGAAGTTTTGAAGAAGGGGAGAGACAGAGAATGTGCTCGAGAGAACGCAGGCTTCCCAGAGTGAAGAGAGCCCCAGTACACATCCTGGCATTGCATATGAAAGTCCTCATCTCAAGAAGGGAGATGTGGCAGACAGGTGCTCACAACCACATGGGCACAGGCAGTGCAGGGGCTCAGGCCCAACCCAGCAGGCTGTGCTATTCTGCCTCTGTATTGGAGGGTGCTGGGCGAGGGAGGGAGGAAGGGATTTGCCAGTGATTGAACCTGGGCCTCTCACATGCAAAGCCTGCTCTCAGCCCTTTGAGTCATCTCTCGGGCTCTGATTTTATCTTATATTAGTTGTGGGGATGGATGTTTGGGTCCTACCTGGCTGTGCCCAGGGATTACTCTTGACAGTGTGGGGACCATATGCAGCACCAGGGATTGAACTGAACTGAGGTCAGCTGCATGCAAGGCAAGAGCTTTAGCCCCCTGGACTGACTGACTGACTGACTCTCTCTCTCTCTCTCTCTCTCTCTCTCTCTCTCTCTCCCGCTCTCCCCCCAACCCCCCTCCCCACCTATTAACTGGACCTTTTAAAAATACTGATCCAAGAATTGATTTCCTGTGCCTAAGATCTGAATCCAGAACCTTGTATGCAGCTGCCATGAATAAAAGCGAGGGTGGGCCCACATCAGCAAACAGTCCACAGAAGTGCTGACGACCCCTGTCAGTTCCGCCTCTCTCTGGTCGGGAGACCCTTAGCTCTTGTCATTAGGACAGGTGAGCCCCTTTGTGATCCCTCGCCTTGTCCCTGGTCCACCTGATCCCACATCCTGCGGGCTCCTCTTCCTCCTACGGCAGCAGAGGAAGGCAAAGCGCCAAGAATCGTGGAGAATTGTGTCAGGTAGCACACAGCCAGCAGCACCAGGGCCCCTGCTCCTTCCCTGCCCATCCTTTCCCTTGCTGTTAGCAAGATCCAGGGGTTGCACACTTGGTGTGATGATGGGGTACCCCGGAGTGCAGCCCTCAGGATCGCAGCCACCCTGCAAACGGGTGTGGCAATTAAGACAGGGTCAGCCACACACAAGGCCAGTGCCGCAGTTCTAGCTCCCATGCTAGTTTTCTAGCTCCATCACGTAATTACTGCCGAAGCTCTGAGGCAAAGCTTGTCACCATCCCTCACCCCCTCCAAGGTGAGGGCGTCTGTAGATGGTGCCTTTGGGGATGTGGCTCCTTTGGGAGCACTGATGAGCGGGATTATTGCCCTGAAAGCTCTCTGTTCCCTTCTGCCCGGTGTGAGAAGTGAGGGGAGTGCAGGAATCAGCGGTTCTGAGGACCCCTGAACTTGCTACCACTGGCATCTTCGACTCGGGGCCTTCAGAACAGGGAGAAATCACTTTCTGTGGTTTGCTAGCCTCTCAGGTGTTTCTGCTGTTGCAGACAGGAGCTTTTCGAAGACCAGATAGCACTCATTTGACAATGTCTAGCCAGCTGATTGTTTCTAAAGTAAATGAGATAAGGAGACCAGGAAGAGGGTTTGAAACAAAGCTCCTCACCCAGTCAGATTGTCCTCAGGTCCCTCACTCACCTCCTGGTGTGTAATCCGAACTCCATTATAAAAAGACATAACAGTGCTGGGTCCCACCGCCACCTTTGCAAACAGTCCTTCACCAGCGCTGGAAATGAGCGAGTCAGCCACATAGACCCTACACAGAACAGAGGCAAGTAGTGATTCTTGCAGCCTGATAGGGTGGTACTCACACCAGCTGCCAAAAATAGCATCAGGGCTACTCAGTCTGAAATATCACTTCGTAGTCATCCAACCAGGAAGGAAAGATGGAAGGGGGAGAAAGCTAAACCACAGGCGGTGACGATGGAAATGAACACCAAGGTACTTCTGTCTTTCAAAGATGCTTGGAGCTCGGAATGCAACTCAAGGTTATTACAGGCCCTGGAGTTCATTCCACAAAACGACTATCTCTCTAAAATCTGCTTTCTAATGAGGAAGAAAATGATGTTTTAGTATGGCAACAAAGTACTCAGATTACGTTTTGAAAAATTTTAAAGGGTTAGAATTGGAGCAATAGTACAGCAAGTAGGTCACTTGCCTTGAATGTGGCCTACCCAGGTTTGATTCTTGGTGTCCCATATGTTCCCTGAGCCCATCAGGAATGATCCTTGAGTGCAGAGTCAGGAGTAAGCCCTGAGTGTCTCTGGGTCTGACCCCAAAACAAAACCAAAAAATAAAGGGAGATGCAGAGATGATCCAAGGATTAAGGCATGTGGTGGACCCCAGTTCAACTTCCCGAGTACCAGCAGGGGGTCATTCCTATGTACAGAGTAGGAGTAGCCCCTGAGCACTGCTGGGTGTGACCCCAAACCCCAAAAATACAAAATAAAAATTTTTAGTTAAGGGCCAGAGAGATGGGTAAGGCATGCAATAGACCTGCATCCCCAGCACCCCATAGAGCCCTCTGAGCCCATCAGGAGTGATCCCTGAGCACAGAGCCAGGAGTAAACCCTGAATATAATTGAGTGTCTTCCCCCCCTCAAAAAAAAAAGAAACCCAAAATAAAGTTTTTAGTTAATACCAATTTTTCACTGTCTTCCTGGACAAGAAAACATTTTGCAAAGCTAATTAAAATTATTCTAAAGTTTACAGAGGCCAGTAAGAGAGAAATACTTTATTTGGAGAAGGGGCTTGGGGTTTGGAGGTCACATGTGGTGTTGCTCAGGACTTCTGGCTCTGTGTTCAGGGCCCATTCCTGGAGGGCTCAGGAAACCATATTCGGTGCTGGGGTTCAAACCTGGGTTAGCTGCAGGCAAGGCAAGCACCCTACCGCAATATTGCTCCAGCCCAGAAGCTCTTTTAATTAGGGCTGGAGAGATAGCACAGTGGGTAAGATGCTTGCCTTACATGCCGCAGACCTAAGTTCGATCCCCAACACCCTATATGGTCTCCCTTAGCACAGCCAGTAGTGATCCCTGAATGCAGAACAGGAGTTAGCCTTGAACACTGCTGAGTAGCCCCCAAATAACAACAAAATCTTTTAATTAAGCTCCAGATGAATCTTTGACATGAGAATGACAAGTCTTAATACCATATATTCAGTAAGTGCTTCCTAACAAGGATTTCTAGCAGGTCAGCGGACCCTGCCTGTGAGGCAACTCTTCCTGCTGCCCACTTTTGTAAATAAAGTTTTACTGGAACATAGCACATCTGTTTCTTCAGAGATGCTTTGATGCTGCAAAGGAAGGCTGAAAAAGTTGAAGCAGAAACCTATAAAGCCTAAAATAGTTACTTTGTCTCTTTACAAAAGAAGTTTGCCAGCCTCTTTTTTGGTTTGTTTTGTATTTTGGGTCACACTAGAAAGTTCTGAGAATTTACACCTGGCTCTGTGCTCAGGGATCACTCCGGATGAGGTTCAGGGTCATATGGGCTGCCAGCAATCAAACACGTGTTGGGCGTGTGCATGGCAAGCACCTTGCCCCTGTATTATCTCTCTCTTCCCATGCTTCTGACTCTTTATTTTTTTCTTTTTGGGTCACACCCGGTGATGCTCAGGGGTGACTACTGGCTCTGCACTCAGGAATTACTCCTGGCGGTGCTCAGGGGACCATATGGGATGCTGGGAATCAAACCTGGGTCAGCCGCATTCAAGGCAAATGCCCTACCCACTGTGCTATCGCTCCAGCCCATGCTTCCAACTCTTGACCCGAGTTCAGTTCCCAGCTCCCCATCATCTCCCAGCACTTCTGGGGGTGCCCCTGGAAACCCTCAGCAATGCCAGGGTGAACAGGTTGATCCCTAGCATCTCAGGACCCAAACAGCAGCACATCCTTGGGCCCCTCGCTGAGAATCGCCAGTGGGGGGCTCTTGGCCTCCTGAGCCCACCTGGGAGCCCTTGACCCCCCAGCCTACCCCACAGAAGTACCTCTCCGATTCGTAAGGGTCTGGAAGAAGAGCGTTGGCAGAAATGCAGGATGAAGTTGACTTGTCAAAGTGGTACACCGCACCTGAAAAAAGCCAAGGTGTCAGCCAGGTGCAGAGCAAAGGAAGGACTTTCATTTAATTTTTAGTTTTGGTGCTAAGGACCCACCAGGGGCCCTGGCACTGAAGCACCATCCCTGGCCCAGGGAACAGCATCTCAGATATTCCTCTTTCCAGTGGGACAAGAGCTAATGGGAAGCATTCAGGAATGAAGAAAGCCATTCGGGTGATACCGACCAGAATGAAATTCAGTACAAATTAGCCTGAGTCTTACTTGCAGGCCTTAATGAATGGCCATCAGATGTGCTCACATCCCTTCCTGCTTCTGGATTCACTTTTCTTCCGGGGACTCTAAGAAACTTGGATAATTATGACATTTTGAACAAGAAAATGCTTTGTCATGGAATTGTGCACTCGCTTGGATTGGATCCGATTGCATCATGGTTTCTACACTTTGCCCTTGCTAAAAATGAAACCTTCAGTCTCTCCAGAATGAAGGAGAACAGAAGCACTTTTGAGAAAACATGAACAAAGTCATCTTTCTAGAATGGCGATTCAGAAGCCTCTTAGTCATTTGTTCCAGGAGCAGAGGTGCTCGGTGTCCTAGGACTGAAGCTGCTTTTTCTCACAGGATTAGCCTCACCCTCGGGCAGCTGGCTTGGCTCACTCACTGGCAATGTACCCAAGCCTGCCAGCATTCCCCCCCTGGCCCCCGCCCTGGCACACACACCATTTTTGTCCCAGACGAGTGTTCAGAAGGTGTTTGTTCTGTGCCCAGGAACTCTTCAGAAAAGCACTCATTCCCACAAGGATGGTGGCTTCTGACTCGGGCCAGGAGGGAGGAGGGACTGAACGCTCTTGCCTCAGTTCACAAAAAGGCAGCTTCAGGAAGGACCATGAACATGCCCGAGGCTCAGGGACCATGCCCATGCTGCCATGAAGGATTTCCATCACCCTTTGGGCCCTCAGGCTGCAGCTCCTTATTGCAACACGCGGGAGTACATAGAACTGAGTATGACGTCCAAGTATGTGGTTCCCTCAGAAAAGCCAAACCCTCTAGGCCGGAGTGATAGTACAGCGGGGAGGGTACTCCCCTTGCATGTGGCTAAGCCAGTTTCCATCCCCAGCACCCCAGACGATTCCCTGAGCCCTCCAAGGAGTGATCTCTGAGTGCAGAGCCAGAAGTAAGTCCTCAGCACTGCTGGGTGTATACCAAAAACCAACCCCCTCAAAAACCCTTCGCAGACAGGGAGGAGATGGCGCGTTGAGCACAGACCTAGTGTGTCCCTGAGCTTACAGGGCTACACTCCAATCATAGCGTTCAGACTGGACTCAGATTTCACAGGTCTCCCCATTACTGTCCCTGTCTCGTTCCTGGATCCCATCTGGATTCCCATAACACATTTGGATGGGTTCAATTTTAACTTTGAAAAAACAAACCTCAAAATGGGACATTTGATCTTGGAAGACAGCAGCTCGCCACAGAGATGTCTCCGCACCCCAATATTTAAAGTTTTAGACATCCTATACTATTCATAGCAAGCAATACTGTAGCACTGTAGCACTGCCCTCCCATTGTTCATCAATTTGCTCGAGTGGGCACCAGTGACATCTCCATTGTGAGACTTGTTGTTACTGTTTTTTGGCATAACAAATACACCATGCGGAGCTTGCCAGGCTCTGCTGTGCGCACAGGATACTCTTGATAGCTTGCCGGGCTCTCTGAGAGGGATGGAGGAATTGAACCCTAGTCGGCCGCATGCAAGGCAAACGCCCTACCCGCTGTGCTATACAAGCAATACAAAATAAATTATTTAGCATCTGCCTGTGAGGTGGTTTAGTGGTGGTTTATTGGTGGTGAGAAAATATGAAGTAATGGTGGTGGGATTGGTGTTCAAATACTGAATGTAATTACTGTGAACAGTTTTATGAAAATAAAATTGAAAAATTAAAAATGGGACATTTAAAACAACCCACGTTGGACCCAAATATAAAAGCACAATTTCCTGGTTTTGGTCACCTGCCCTTTGGTAATTCTCCCTCAGAGCTTGAATAGCTAACTGGAGCTGAGGCTTATTAACACCTAGATCTATTCACTTTTCTATTTTCCTCTCTGCAGTTTAACATGGATGGAAAATAGATAAATCTGCTGTTTTCAAAGGACTATACCAAGTCAAGCTGCTTTCTGATGCAGTGCCATGCAAAAGACAAAATTTTGGTCACTGCCCTCCTCGCTCCCCGCAATATGTTATATTCTCCAGGTTTTCCTTAAGAAATATTTTTACAATTAGAAAAAAAATGTTAAAGGGGAGTACAGTGAGACTTATGGAGGTATGAACTATACTTCCAAAATTTTATAGATTATAAAACTAATAGTCTGAAAAATTTGTTTAAAAGAACTTTAAAATGTTTAGTGTTCTGAGGTATATATATATATATATATATTTAATTTTTTATTTTTTGCTTTTTGGGTCACACCTGGCGATGCACAGGGATTACTCCTGGCTGTGTACTCAGGAGTCACTTCTGGCGGTGCAAGGGGACCATATGGGATGCTGGAAATCGAACCCGGGTTGGCTATGTGCAAGGCAAACGCCCTACCCGCTGTCCTATGGCTTGGGTACCAAGGACTCTTTTTTTCAAACATCTTCAGCTGGGTTCATGGGCCTTTGGGAAGTGACTTCATTAGGATTCTGGCTGGGGTGGCGGGTGTGGAGGGAGCTTAGGGGAAATAGAGGGGGACTGCCACACTATTAACTGTCTTATCAGAGCTCAGGCTGGATCAGTTGGACAATCTGAGCCTGCTGGTGAGCTCCCAACTCGGTTATTGTGTTTTGGTGATGCTGGATGCAGCCCAGGGTCCCCCCTACGTAAGGGGGACACTGCATCTCGGGCCACAGCCCCTAACTCAGCTCTTGAAGAGCTCCTAACTCCAGGTCAGTTTCTTCCCTCTGCTGCTCTCTCCTTTCCCTCCCCCTCCTGGGTCAGAACTGAGTCCCACTGTCCCGCAGAGGGGCCCCAAACGTGAGACTGGGTAGCCAGGGCCAGCGGGAGCCCAGTCTGGCCACAGACCAATGGTTACAGGGGCAAGCCTGTGGCTACTTACTTCCAGGCACCAGTTCAAAGAGGGGCCGTCCTTCTTCCGTGGCCAGGACCGTGGCCAGCTGCCCTTCCATCATCTCGCCATCAATGAACTTGCCGTATAGCGCTGTTCTACCGTCAGGGTAGATGTAGGCGATCTTCTCCCCCGTCATCTCCCCGTCTTCGTTCACTTCCCCGACAAGGCTGCCTCCGTCCTGATGGGAGAGACCCAGTCCGGAAAACGTTAGATATAGATATAGATATAGATATAGATATAGATAGATATTGTATCACTTGTTGTCCCATTGTTCATCAATTTCTCAAGCAGGCACCGATAACATCTCCATTTGTCCCTGACGCGTGCTAGCGTAGTCCAATGGCATATTGGGGGCTCTTTCAGGGTCAGGGGAATGAAGACCATCATTGTTCCTGTTTTTGGCATATCGAGTACACCACGGGTAGCTTGCCAGGCTCTGGTGTGCAGGCGGGATACTCTCGGTACCTTGCCAGGCTCTCCGAGAGTATATATAATATAATATAACATAACATAACATAACATAACATAATATAATATATTATATCTCCATGGCTGCAGGAGGGAGAGTAAAACGTGTCCCCTTCCAGCCTCGTCCAAAGAAACCTCAAGGAGGTAGAGGCATAGGACAACTCGCCTGAAGTAGGGAGTCAGGGGGCAGGGCAAGGTGAACTGTGCATCGTCACCGTGATGAGTCGCAGACCTGCTTTGGCCCTGACCTGAGACGCAGGTGTGGCGTTCAGAGTATTAGCCACCTCCATGCAGAGGCAGTGTCCCCACTCCTGCTCGCCCCAGCTGCTTCTCCCGGCCAGGTCTGCAGTCCTGGGCTCGTGAGGAGATCCTGGGCTCAGTTATCGCTTGGTACTATGGAAGTGGACTGGGCAGAACTGCCTGTATTTTATTTTTTGTTATTATTTGTTTTGGGGGGGGCACACCTGGCAATGCTCAAGGCTTACTCCTGGCTCTGCACTCAGGGATCATTCCTAGGGCTTGGGGATCGATATCAGGTGCCGGGGATTGAACTCATGTTGGCTACATGTAAGGAAAGCACCCTACTGTACTATCACTCCATTCTCTCTCTCTCTCTTTTTTTTTTTGGTTTTGGGGGTCACACCTGGCTGTGATCTGGGCTTACTCCTAGCTCTGCATGCAGTGATCACTCCTGGTGGCGCTTGAGGGACTACCTGGGATGACAGAGAATGAACCAAGTTGACTGCATGCAAGGCAGACACCCTTCCTACTGTACTATCACTCCAGCCCCTGTATTTTATTTATTTATATATATATATTTGAAGTAAACAGATTTTATTTGGAGGATTTTTAGGTATGGAGGGAGAGAGAGTGAGAGAAACATACTCAAGAGAAAACACGGGCTTCTCCAAGGGCGGAGAGAGAGCCCCTACACACATCCTAGCATAGACACGAAAGCATGAAAGTACACATCTCAAGAGGGGAGAGGGGAGATGCGGGCGACACATATGCTCAGCCCACAGGTGCTCGGCCACGTGGGCACAAGCAGCACCTGGGCTCAGGCAGCATATGCGCCTCCAGCCCCTGTATTTTAAACTTCACTTTGACCACTTCTTCACATACGATATGATGGTTGGGAGTGGAAAACAGTAATGAAATCATACTTTGGTGGGGAAGTTGGGCCATACCTGGCGGGGCTCCTGGCTTGTTCCTGGCTCTGTGCTCAGTAGATGGGGGCTTGGGGACCATATGTGGTACCAGGGATTGAATCCAGGTCAGCTACATGCAAGTGCCTTAATTTCTGTACTATTTCGGGGGCTTCTGCTTGCGTTTTTGAAATGACAAGAGGACTTATGGACACCTCGTTCTGAGAATCTGCCGTCATCATCTTTCTTTCAGATCAAAAGGGGAAGGGAAAGGAATCCACCCAAGGGGCTGGAGAGAAAGGACAGTGGGCGAAGGCATGTGGCGCGCATGCAGCGGCTCAAGGGACCCCAGTGCTGCCGACTCATGGAGGCAGAACAGCAGGTATGTGATGTCTACAGCTTGCTGCAGGCTAATTGCTCTTTGGAGAACAAAGAATATAAATTAAAAACAGATCTCAGCATGCCCAGAGAGAGGGAAGTACCTGGAAGCCTTTTCCAGGGACAGAACACATTAAGGACTGCTTTCTCTCCTCGCCGAGCTCCTAAGAGCTCAGCAGATGGGAGGAATATTCCTGCAGGATTCGCCACAGACTGTTGGGGAAGAGCTGGAGGGTGGCGGAGCTTTTCCCAGGCCCCGTCCAGAGCATTGCCATTGCTTGCTTGTGAAGGGAATTCTGTCTTTCTCTGTCTCCCATGTTTTCTTTCAAATCTTTTTAACTTCTGGCTGGGAGGAGGGGAGTGGACTTCTTTGATTCTAATATGCTCTGAATTTTGGGAGTTGTGAATCTTTAATTAATAACTTGATAACCCCAGGCTGGAGTGGTAGTACAGCAGGTAGGACGCTTGCCTTGCATGCAGGCAACCTGGGTTCTATCCCTGGAATCCCATATCATCCCCCAACCACTGCTAGGAGTGATTCCTGAGTGCAGATCAGGAGCAGCCCAAGTATCGCCGGGTGTGCCCCGCCTCCCCTGCCCCAATCTTTGATAGTCCAGAGGCTAGAGAAATAGTTGGGTAGGTCTCTTGCTTTGCCTCCTGCCAGTCCTGCTACAGTTCCACGAGCATCCTCAGGAGTCACTCCTGAGCACAGAAACAGGAGTAAGCCACTGAGTACTACCACAGGATGTGACCAAAACCCTCCCAAATCTTCCTCGCCCCCAAACAAAACCAAAAGCCTTTGATATCCCAATGCCAAGGAACTACTCTGAACGGAGCAAACTGTCCTTAAGGCGGGTGTCTCAGTCCTACACGGTGAATCACTGGTGTTTTCACCCTGTTCCAGCTCATACTGTCTGTCACACACACTTCTCTTTGCGGGAGGTAGCTGGTCTCGTTGTGTGCCGAGAATCAGCAGTGGTGGTCTCACCTCCACTGTGGGGCTTTCCTCGTGGCAGAAGAAGGAGCCCTTCACTGATCAGTGGGAGGGCAGGGCGGCCACCCCCAGACACCCATCTTTCCCCCTGCCAGTTTCCACAAGACTGTTGCTTCTCACTCCTGGGTGCCAAGATGCCTGAGGTGCCCACAGGCTTCCCAGTCCCCATTTCCCACTTCTAGGCAAGTTCTGCTTCCCCAAGCTGCTCCTCTCTCCTCAGACAGAGCAAGGAGTCATAGAAGGTCCCTTGGGCCGGGTCTACCACAGCTCCTGGACCCACCATCAGGTTAATCTGAGAACGCCCGAGCCTCTGTCCCCACATGCTCCTGAGAGTCTCTCTTGGCATTCGGAAAGAACTGCAGTTCTATTTTTAGATTCCAAACTGCAACAGCATTTAGAATGCAGATTCATCCGGTTTAGCTTGTTCGTGAGCTCGCTGAGGGATTTTCATTCATTGTGGCTACAAGAAAAGTGAATAATGGGAATCATGGCATCCACATTTTTGTTTGAGGTAAAATACTTCGGTGCTCGGGCTACTCTCAGCCAGTGCTGGTGTGTGAACCCAGGGCCTGATCAATACATAGGAATCGAACTTGGGATTCTATGCAGAGCCAGGAATCACCCGGGGTTGGCTGTGTGCACGACAAGGGCCCAACCCCTCTGCTATCTCTTGGACCTCCCCAAAAGGGCTATTCTGAAAAAGCAATATATGAACTTTGTCCATGAGAGGCACAATAAACAGTCTTGTCCCACTCTGTTTTAGCCACAGGGAATCATTCCTTTCCCACAGGGCAGCATCCCAAGGCTGTGACACACACAGTGGGACTGCTGGCTCGCCACACCTTCACTCTAACCAGAGAGGACAGTGGTTCCCTGGCAGGAGTCAGGCGCGGCGAGCATTTTGCTTACCGGGTAGTAGACCCAGCAGATCCCATGCCGGATGTTGTCCTTGTACTGGCCCTTGAAGATCCGCCTTCCGTCTGTGTCGTACTCCTGTGCTGGCCCGTTCAGCTCGCCATCCACATAGGTGCCCTGCAGAACGCCGCCGTCTTCGTATGTATACACGCCCTGGCCCTGCAGCGCATCATCCACATAATACCCCTCCAGGGTGCTGCAGAGGACGGAGGACAGGAATGGGTCAGACAGGGCTCTGCCTCTGCCCCTCCTGGGGAACCAACTCCCGGCGAGGCTCAGGGCATCATCTGTCGTGCCAGGGATCTAGCTGGGGTCGGCTGTGTGCGAGGGGAGTGCCCTCCCTGCTGTCCTCTGGCTCTGGCCCAGCACTGGTGCTCCTGGAGGATCCCTCTGCTGTGCTGTTGGTCGTGGGGTCTGCTCTAAACATTGCACTCGCTGTCATCATTTACGGGCTCGTCACAAAATTCATCTGTCACTGCTACCCAGTCCGAAGAGGCCCCTTCCATCTCTAGATGTGTGTATGTGTGTGTGTGTACACATACACGAGTACGGGTTTGCACATATGTATATGTGTACATGTGCACATGCATGCGTAAAAACACATATGTGAATATGTGAAGGTATGTGTGAGCGTAATCATGGAGAATGGGGCAGTAAGGAAGACTGGAGACCAACCCCCACTCATCTCAGCAGCAGCCTGATAAAAACAGGAGCTTAAGTCCCAGAACACAAGGAGGCTCAAGTGGACGATCTCACACCCCAGAAAACTCCTTCGGAGCATCCAAACAGGCTGTCAGTGTTTGCCTCTCAGGACGGACGTTGGCCCCAGTTCCCTGTGTGTAGGGAGAGCTGGCAGAAGGGAAGTACAAGTTCAAATTACTTTTCATGTTTCACATTGCAGGGGGACTAGAGTAATTGCAGTGGGTCGGGTGCCTGTCTTGTTTGCAGCCCACTCTGAGTTTGATCCTTGGCACCACAGAGGTCCTCAGAGCCCCACTAGGAGCGATCCCCGAGCACAGCGGGGGTGGCCAAAAAGAAAACAAATAAAATCAAAGATGGGCTGTTTAGTCAGGGCAGATGGATAATCTTCACATGCACAGATTTCATTCATTCATACGTTCATTCATTCATCCAACTCCCAAACAGTAATGAATGCCTTTTGAGGAATGATCGCTCTGTGAGGTTCATAATGATAAGCAGGAATCACAAGGCCGTGAACAGAAACTGCTGGGGTGGGGGGGGAAGGGGGCGGTATTTCTGTTCCTCGGGACTGGAGAGGCCGCCTCCAACCCTGCCAGATAAAGTCCTGCCTCACACTCACAGATGGCAGAATGGTCTGTCGTTAGGAAGTGAGATGAGTCTAAGTAACGCTCGCTCTGATTACCTTGCTATTATTCTTCATAGTTTCCCAGGGAGAGGGACGGTGGTCTTTCAGTCTTGTTTGTACTATCAATGACAAACAGACTGAGTAAATTTATGAAGAGCACTTTAGCAGGGCCCCAGGCTTCATTAATCAGAATTTGAAATCAGGGAGGTCAGAATTAATGAGTCTCTGCTGTCGGTGATTTCCCTCAATAGGGAAAAAGAGAGAGAGAAAAAGAGGGGAGGGTTTGGGAGGGGAAGAACCTCTATGAACAATAACTAATCAACCCACAGAATGATGTAACAGTGCAAGAAACCATCTCACCCTCAGACTGCAATTTCCGGCTGGTCAGATCAAAGGTAGCATCCGGTTAGGTTTCCCTTTAGAGCAAAGAAACCTCGCTGACAGCGCTCGAGAGCTGTTGACCTGAAATGCCACGTTACCTGACTGCCCTGCATTTTCGTTTGCTCAACCTCAACCCTATTGACTTTGGATTCACAACACCACTCAAAATGTCACAGTGCATGTTTAGATAGGATTATCCCTGCCAGGCTAGCCTGCTAAATCCCTCCCGATTTATGATGGAATCTATAAGGCAGGGGTCCTTTGAACCAGGACGCACTTCTCACTAACCCTCATTAATCCCGCTCCCAGGAACATGAAATTAACACGCCTCAACACTCTCCCTGGGAACTGAATGGAGCTCAGGCGAGCGCATACACATGCACTTTTGTAAGACACGGAAGACAGGCACGGGAGACTTCTGGCATTATTTGAAATTATTTTTTATCATTTCATCTGCTGGAGGAAACAATTTCACTTCCTTGTCAGCTGGTTATGATAACTTGCACGTAATCTAGTGAAGAAAGGAACATCTCAGAAGCACTGGATTCTCCAGGCAATAGAAATGATCCACCTAGAGACTCTCACGGAGAAAATCCACTCCAAGCGTCAAGGTCTGGTGCCTTTCCTTCTCGCCTTTTCCTTCTGTGGTCCATTCTTGTCAACCCAGTGTACAGCTACATCCCTCCTTCCTTTCGGTGGCTTCTAACTGCTGCTGTCAAGCTAAAGCAGCTGAATAGTTGCTACAGAGACCAGATGTGCCCTGAAAATCCTAAAATATTTACTATCTCACCCCCTCCAAGTAAAGCTTTTCTGTCTGCTCCCAAACCCTCTGCTCCTGCTGCTTCCTACAGGGACCCACGCCACCCCCTGGGTCCTACCGCCACGATGCTTTCCTGGCTTCTCTCCCTGACGTTACAGGTCCTGTACGATGCAGGCAGGGGAAAAAATATAATGGTCACATTTCCTTCCCCTCTCCCTCTTTCCAAGCAAATATATTCTTAGAATATTAATATCCTAAATATGACATTTTTCCATTAAAAAAATGAGAATGGCACAACCTAAGTAGCCAGTGAATTGTTCCTATTGAAGACTAGCTAAGAGAAGCAGCCCTCTAGCCCCGAGGACCTGGCGGGACCAGGCTTCGCATATATCCCGGGGCAGGCAAACACTGCTAGAAAGGATCTCAGCATGCCTGCGTTCCAAACAGCATATTCACAGTAGCCAAAGCAGGGCATCGACCTAAACGCCCAGCGACAGGTGACTGGAGAAAGAAGAGTGCATCTGACTGTCACTGAGAAGAGGAATCGGGCCATTGGAACAAAATGAATCCAGGAGTTCTTAGAGTAAGGTGATTAACGCTCAGGGAGACCAGTCAGAACGTGAGACAAAATCACCAGATGCTTTTACTCTTGGTGGAATCTGAATCACTAAAGCAAACAAGCCAAACCAACAAATCCTCAAAAACAAACAAAACTCCCTTTTGTGTTTGGACCATAGCTGGTGATGCTCAGGGGTTACTCCTGGTTCTGCACTCAGACATCACTCTTGGTGGTGCTCAGGGGACCATAGGGGGTGCCAGGTAAATGCCCTACCCACTGGACTCTTGCTCTGGCGTCTCTTCCTCAGCTTGGAAAGGTGCAAAGTGGGGAGGGATCTTTTTTGGTGGTGGGAGGGGTGACAATTATACACACATAGAGTTGATTAAAAAGGAAAAGAAAAGAAAATACCATAAGGAAAAGAAAGTTTTCTTGCTGAAGCAGGATGGAAAGAGTTTGAATGTATTGGCAGGAGTCATCATGGCCTGGCAGAGTGCCTCCCGTCTACACACACACACACACACACACACACACACACACACACACTGCACCCTGACCTCCGGCCTCTGACCTCTGTGGCTACATTGCCTGTGACTTGTGTTTGACCTTCCTGACTAGCCTGTTCTGGTGATGTCTGCTTCCTCCAACCCATCAACACCACCTCCCTTCCAGGGCTGTTTTGTCAAACGATGAGTGGGATGGGAGCAGGAAGGCTCTGCTTGAGGAAGGGAGATGCCACCGGCCCCCCTGCTGCTCTGGTCTCTGGGAGCACCGCCTGAAAAACCAAGTGTCATCCACTTGCTGCGTGGAACTGTGTCATTGTAAACTGCAGCGGGAGCGGCTGTTATAGGGATTTATTTCGTGGGCTTCAGGGAGGTCACATGCTGAGGTGGTCTGGTCAAGAGCGGGCCCATTCCTGTCATTAAACACGAATCTCCTGAAGAATCGATCGCTCTCAGACCATTAAATGTGAGTGCTCGGGAGTATGCCGCTGGGCTTCCCCTGCATCTGTGGAGCCAGGAGCAGCAGCTGGAGTGGAGAGTTGGGAGATGTTCAAAATGGCTTTAATGAAGGAAAAGGAGAGAGAGCGCAAGAAGGAAAGGCTAGGGGCGGGGGTGGGGGGGATGGGGTGTTAGAGGATGGTGGGAGGGGAACAGGGGACATTGGTGGGAAATGTACACAAGTGGAGGATTGGTGCTGGATCATTGTATGACTGAAACCCAATTATGAACAGCTTTGTAATGGTCTATCTCATGGATAATTTAAAAAAAAAAAAGTACGGTGGAGTTCATGCCCAATTCAATCAGCTCAATCAGTGGCTGAATAAATAGCAGTACTCCTACACCGAAAAAGCAAAACAAAACTGCTTTTAATGGACCTCTGAAAAAAAAGAAAGATTCTTCTCTGTCTGGAATAATCTACCAGTGATCCACTGGGTGGGGAAAGGCTGGGGTAGAGGAGATTTTAAATGAGGAAAGTAAAGTGTATTCTTGGAGAAACAAATGAGCAAAATCAAACCCAGCACCACCCAGGTACAGAAATTCCCGGGCTCTGACCTGATGTGGCATTTCCCATTGAAGACTTTTTCCCTATTTCTGTCATCGAGATTCTCCCACCTTTCGCTGTTGTTTTAACAAAAGAGGAATCACACAAGACACATACCCTTGTCTTGTATTTTCTTCAAGTCCCTGAGAACATCTCGGCAGCTTCCTGGGCACATTAGGAATCTACGGAAATCGTCTTCCACATTATGATTTTCCCAGTACCAGACGCTGAATCCAATAATGGAAAGATGCAGAGGAAACTGACATCAATTTTAATTAAGTCTCTTTCTCTGCACACACACCTGGGCCATATTTATCTGTTTTATCAAAGCTTTTGTTCCGAGTTAGATTTCCAGTAATGAAATAAATGAGGAAATTTACTGTACAAAGAAATGAAGAATTTCTTATAATTGCTTACACAGACAAACAAGTCTGCATTGTATCCCATTACTGTAATTCAGACTCTCTGGAGCAACTGAAAACACAAAAGGAAATGGTCTTGTCTTCCCTTATGGCTTCACATCTACAGTGCTTTGGATTTTACACCCTTACGAGGTCAAGAGGCTAATTCACAATGAATCCATCTTACCTACAGTCCCAAGTCTACACCAGCTAAATTGTGATTCCACATTAAAACATGGTTTTAGGAATTATTTTATTTAGTCTCTCTTAAAATACTTTAAACCGGGGCCAGAGAGATAGTGCATGAGTTAAGGCATCTGCCTTGCATGCGACCAACTCTGATTCAATCTCTGGCATCATGTATGATCCCCTGAGCACTATCAGGAGTAACCACTGAACACAGCCACAGGTGTGGCCCCAAAACCCAAGATGACAGTACAACATTGGAAGAGCAATCAGTGGCACTGAGATGCTGAAAATAAACCCTAAGACACTATTATTAACCAAATAATAATTGTGACCACACTAATGATAAAGGACAACAGTAATCAGAGACCACATTTGAACCTCAGAGCCTTTGCTACAGGCCAGACAAAACAAGACAAACACTGTACATCCTCACTGCTATGAAGAACAACTCACGGAAAATAGTAGAATGGGGGTTTCCAGATACTGGGGGCTGAAAACAATGGAGAGATGTTGGTGAAACAGTATAAATGTCAGTAATGAGATGACTAAGACTGGAGGCTCTAATGCAGAGGGATCTGCTGTGAGGGACTTTTCATGAACAATTATGCATTGTGGACTTGAAAATCATTGAGCAGATATAAAATGTACCTGCACACACACACACACGGAAACTGTGGGAAGCAACGGCGGCATTAACTGACCCTATGTAGGAGTCCTTTCACAATACTGTTATTACTCAAACTTACCTATGTTGTGTATTAATGATATTACTAAAGCTGAGGATAAAAGGCAGAATCAGAACTCCAGAACCCTACCCACCCCATCCTTTTTCGTTACCACCTATAGTATGTCTCCACACCACAAATTCTACATGGGTCTTCTCATTTGCTCTTCCCAGCTGCTTGGAGAAACAGGTATAATTGTTCTAGAAGCAAGGGAATACGCATGCCAGGAGGCCAACTTGCTGGAACAGGGCTTTTGTGAGTGGATTCCTGAACAAAAACTTCCGTCCTACAATGCTGTTAAAGCTTCTACAAGGAGGTGATGGACCCAGGACGCCTCTGACCTTTTCACAGTGATGCTTAGTGAGGACTTCAGCAGCGCAGCGTCTGGAAACAAGGCATCAGCTCGGACCTTTTTCCTTGCTTCCTGTCAGAGGATGGCAGGAGACACTGGTAGAGGGAGGGACTGACCCTGCTTGACTGTCAGCTCTGGCTCTGGCTCACTGGGTCACCCGGGGGCTTTATTTCCTTATTTAATCTCTCTGTGCCTGACTGCTTCCAGGGTGAATGGAAACCTAAGACCTGCTTCGCAGATGGTTCCAAAGGCCACGGCCAGCACTGAATGCAGGAAGATCATTTGGGGACTTGTTTCTTTTCTGCCCCCTTTCTTCTTGAAGGTCAATTTGAATCAAACGGATCTTGGGGGGCTCAGCCCGGAAAGCAGGAGGCTCTCAGGGAATGGGCCTGGCTGGGAGGTCAAAGCAGAGGGCTGTGGAGATCCGGACTAAAAGCGATTTCTCTGTCAAGTGACAAAGGAGCTTTCTAGAAGCCAGTAACAAGAAATGCTCCCATTCCCCGGAAAGACATCAGCCTCTCTCGGGGCCTTTATGAACCACCAAATTTAGGCCATCTGGTCGACCATCAATTATTGACACAGTCGAGTCACAAATCAACCTCAGAAAATGAGCGGGGCCCCAGAAAAGAGAGGCCTGGAGGAGTGAAGGGTACTGTGGAATTGAAATGACACATGAGGGAGAAGCACCGACTGTGTAGAAATATAAAACAAGGAAGCAAGGGCAAGAACAGTGGTTAGAGTCAGGCATGAACCCAACTACCAACAGCACCACACGGTTCTCCGAGCATTACTGGGTGCAGCCTTGGAGGCCCCCAGCACCATGGGGTGATTAAGCCATAGCACTGCAAAGCAACCCAGCCCCAAGCACCACAAAGGGTGATCCAGCCCCAGCACTGCAGAGCAACCTAGCCTCAGCACCACAGAGCAACCCAGATCCAATATTGCAGAGTGACCCAGCCCGGCACTGCAGGGTGACCCAGCCCCAGCACTGCAGAGCGACGCAATCACAGTACCACAGGGTGACCCAGCCCCAGCACTGCAGGGTCCAAAGCAGCTGCATATTCTTGGAGTCTCGCAGGAACCAAGAGTCAGCTGGTCAAGAATCACTGGGAAGTCTGGATTGGCTCTCCTGAGAACTACTAAAGAACCATCGCTTGCCCCAAAAAGGAACCCTCTCCCCTCCAAGACCCAATAAAATAGAGAATGAACAAACTCTTCCCTAGCTGCTAAGCAGGCTAAAAGCACGCTCCAGAGCCAATCGCTGAAGTACCCATCCCGTCTCACGGGAGGAACTCAGGAAGTCCCACTGAACTGCCTTTGCAAACCTAGATCTGGGTTTAAAGAACAATTTCTGGAAAATGTTTCATAAGCACGAACACCCAGGACAGGGGATTGAGGCAAAGATCTCAGCAGGAGCATCAAGTCCCTTCTACACTGTGTTCCTTCCTTGCTCAGCGCCCTCCTCACCAGACCCAGTTTTCTCTCAGGCCTGGGTCGAGGCTTACATCCACAAACTAGTCTCAGGACTCAGTCCTTCCCCTGAAGCAAAAGGAAACCTGGAAGAACTGCTAAGAGACAGTCTCACACTCCTCAACAGCAAAGACTCACCGACGGTGTAAGCAGTTCACCGCCAAGCACCCATTCCCAGATATGTGGTCATCCAGATCTTGTTTCTGGGAAGGTGTCCGGATGCAGGACAAATGCTCTGACATATTTTGTGACACAATGGATAACTGTCCAGACACAGGACCCCAAGAATCGAGATCCCAGCTGGGAAAAGCACCAGTCACAACCATCACCAGCCACTCCCACCAGTCACATCAACTATCAGTGACTCTCACCATCCTCTAAAGTGGCCCCCCAAAATTGTCTGCATGCGTGATTTCATGAAGATTTGGATGAGCAAGTGCAATCCATAGTACGAGGTGACCACTGTGCAAGACAGAGACCCCTCCAAACCCCACACCAAGGATCTCTCCTTGACAGAAAACCCAGGCAGGTGGGGCTTTAGGCACTTTCCCATCTCCAGCAGGGTGACTCCCTGGTCCCCAAAGTAGTATAGGTATATGGGTGTAACTCATCTTTTCCGAAAGTTACATCACTACCTGTGATTTGAAATACCTTTTTGTTGTTGTTGTTTTTGGACCACACCCAGCAGTGCTCAGGGCTTACTCCTGACTCTGCTCAGGAATCACTTCTGGCAGGACTTAGGGGACCATGGAGAGTGCTGGGGATCAAACCTGGATCAGCTGCGTGTAAGGCAAAAGCCTTAACCCCATGTGCTGTCTCCCAGCCCATATCCTGAAATCATTCGTGCCAGTCATTCATCAGGCAGAAAGCGACCATTCATTCAGTCACTTCTCCCGTCCCCAGAGCCAGCCCGGAGCGGCGCTGCCACGGCTACCTGCCATCGAAGAAGAAGAACTTCCCCCGGCCATTCTTCTCTCCGTGGACAAAGTTGCCCTCGAACCTGTCGGTGGAGGAGTAGGTGACGGTGCAGAACCCGTGCGGGAGGCCGTCGTCGTCCAGCTGCCCTGGAGGAAGGCAGCCACAGTCAGTGCCCCTTCCACAGTGCTGCCCCTCGCGCCGCACCCCTGCACTGCTGGGGGCCAGAGCCACCCCACTCGCGGGCGCCTCCTGCACCTGCAGGGCCCGTCGACCGCCGCGCAGGGCTTGGGAGGCCCCCCAAACTGTGCCTCTCCCTGGGGACAGAGCATGCGCATCAGGACCCGGCAGGCACACGCAGGAGCCCCTCCAGCCACACGCAGGCGCCCCTCCAGCCCGACTCCTGCACCTCGGGGTGTCTTTGCGCCCTGACTCCAGGGCTCAGCAGACACCAGGATTGCTCTGCCCCTCCCCCCACCCCCCACCCCCCGCTGTAGCTTGCACACAAACCAGGGACGCACTGTGCTTGGAGATCAGGGGCACCCGCCTCTGCGCTCCCGTAGGAATTGCTCCGAGAGGTGCCGGTCGCCCTGCTTTAACCACAGTTCTGGGCTGGGAATGTCACCTAAGAACACAGTGCCTCTCTCACTGCTGTGCGGAGGTTTGACCTGCAGCCAGGTTTGTCCACGTGGCCACGATTACATCGTGATCTTTAAATCGCTGCATTTGGTCAGGCTCCCAGGCTGGGGCTTCCTGGGGTTTATGCTTAAGACTCCAGTCAGCTTTTCACTGTTTCACAAAACCCTGGAGGCACCTCGGGGCGTCTCTCCAGTGCTCTGTTGAGTTGATTCTGCAGAGGTGGCACAAATGAAAGCAGCAGTGAAATGACTGGCCTTCCCGGGTTAACAGGCATGCCACAACTGCAAAGGGGCAGAAGCATTCAACAGTGCCGTGCAGGCACCTTGTACCCGTAGGTGGTGCATATGGGAAGTGATGGTGGACCGGCCCTCCAGGAAGAGTTTAAACTCCCAAACTGATTTCTCCTAACGTGATCAAAGAATTTCATTACTTGGAAGAGTTGGCAAGTAAGCACTGTTCTAAAGAACAAAATCTCTTGACTTGTGTTATTGATTGTATCAACACAAAACACCAGGGACCAAACCCACTGTTTTTCTTACAGCTGATCCTGGAGAGAATGCGCATAAAGCCTTCCGGCTTAAATAAATCACAATCCACATGTGGACTTTGTAACACAATTTTTTCCCCACAAGGTCAGGAAATGAATAGTTCGGAGGGGGGCTGTATTACTTTCTACTGACATAGTAAAAAGATCCGTGTGGGGCCTGAGAGCGATAAACAGTGGAGCCCGTGAGTAGGGCTGTTGTGGTGGTGCTGTGTTTTGCGTCACACTTAGTGGTGCTTGTGGGCTCCTCCTGCCTCTGTGCTCAGGCGTCACCCCTAGTCATGGCCAGGGACAGGCATTGGTGGGGATGGGACCAGACCTCCCGCGTGCAAAGCTGCACTTAGTCCGTGGAGCCTCTCTCTGACCCCAGCCCAGTGATTTTGAAGGTGCAGAAGCTGTTCTCTGTGACTGAAGAGATGTGTCTCTGTTCATCATCAAAAGCCAGAGACCGGGGGCTGGAGTGATAGTACAGCACGGAGGGCGTTTGCCTTGCACACGGCCGACCAGGGTTCAATTCCCAGCATCCCATATGGTCCCCTAAGTACCGCCAGGAGTAATTCCTGAGTGCACGAGCCAGGAGTAACCCCTGTGCATCGCCGGGTGTGACCCAAAAAGTAAAAAAAAAAAAAAAAGCCCTGTGGGTCATGACCCTGTATAGGTCAAAGGATTGAGTCCTGGGTGTCCTGAACTTCTTACTCAGAAACCAACAGCATGTGACACCCCCTCCCATGACACCTGAGTCATTAGGATAATCTGGCTCATTATTTATTTATTTGCATTTTGGGTCACACCTGGAAATGCTCAGGGGGGATCATATGGGGTGTCAGAGATTGAACCCGGCTGTGTCGTGTGCAAGACAAACACCCTTCCCACTGTACTATCACTCCGACCCCAATCTGGCTCATTATTTTCTATATATCTGCCAATATCTGCCTCACTGAAGTCAAATCTACTTTTCTTTCCATAAAAAAAGTAGGATATATCTAAGAGCTTTCAAGTATGCAATGTTATCAGGATGAAATTAAATTTAGTTATTAGCATTCTTAGGAACTTCCCTTTCTACTTTAGACTTCGGAATAAATCCAAGAATGCTCATTTTGGACTTCTGTTGAATTATTTACCCATTTGTTAAGAATGTTTTCCCTATAGCAAACAGTTCAACTATTTTCTTTCTTTAAAAAAATATTTTGGCTACCATAACTTGTAATACTGTCAGTGACAGGGTTCATGTTCCAATACCACACCCCACTAAAGCATCTATTTCCCACCACCCACCACTGTCTCTGGGCCCCCCATCTCTCCACCATGGTGAGCCCAGTTCTGCTGCTTGGAGCCACTTGCTATTCCCTTACTCTGTGTCTTTCTGTCCCACCTCTGAGAGAAACCCTTGTGTCTGTCCCTCCCCCACTGCTGACTTCAACAGGATATCCTTCACTTCCATCCAGAGCGCAAATTGCATCATTCTTTCTTGTCTTATAGCCGAGGAGTATTCCACTGTCAGAGTTTCTTTACCCAGTCATCTTTCCAGATTTGGGCTCTTGTCAACGTGCTGTAATGAGCACAGGAGGACACATGTCTTTTCTGAATAGAGTTTTTGATGTTCACCTGTTTTAGCCTTTGAATGGGTCATGTCCACTAAAATCTGGATTCTGGCTTAAGATGAAATTATTCTGGCAGATGAGGCCTAAGGGAAAGTTCAGGTGACTTTGTCTCTGGGCACAAGAGCCCAGCCTATCTCTGAGGAAGAGTATTCACACCTCCCGGGGCCATGGCTCTCAGAGAACACTGAGGGAACGTTCTCGTCCTAACAGAGGTGAGAGCAAAAAAATTTCAGCCCCTCCCAGAAGTGTTCGTGAGGTGCCTGGGAACCTCCTGCCATTCTCAGGGTGCTTAGCTTGCTTGTTTTTAGAAAGTTCTGGAAGGTTCTATCGTCAGATCCACAGGACCCCCCCTATTGGTTTGTTGTGCTGTTTTCCTCTCCCTGCAAGAGAGGCATGATGGGATTGAGCAGCATAACCCCCTGACCAGAGCTGGAAAAGAAGTGGGGGGGGGGGTTCGGGTCCCGAGACTCCCCCCAGTCTTGAGTAACAGGGAGTGGCTTCCTAGCAGGAGGGCCTGCTTGTGCATGTAGATACCCGGAGACCCTCAGAGAAAGGCCGCCGTGTCCTCATGTCTCCTTTCCAACATCAGCGTCGGAGACCGGGACTAGGCTTGCTTAAATGCCTGCAGGAGAGTGGAAGCATGTCCCCTTAGCGACCCTCAACAACAGAGGTGGATGCTGACAGAGAAGAGAGCGTGTGCAGAGCAGCTCGCCTGGCTTGAGAGCGGAACTCTCTGTACTCAGCCGCTGGGTGCCAGGGCTGCAATTTGTATGAAGCCATAGCTGAGTGTGAGCCACTAGTGCTACAGGCCGGGGTCACGTTAATCTAAAACTCAAACCGGTCCTCCAAACTCCTGTCGATGAGTCACCCTCTCTGAGTGACCTGCCCACGGGCCTTCTCCCCGTCCCTCCATCCTTCGCCCCCTGGCTTAGGGCCAACTAGCTGACCACCCTTTCTTCCCTGCTGATGGGAAAGGCGGTACCCGTACAGGTGCACCCAGTCTCAGGCCGACAGGTGTGGGCGGAGGGTATCCTGGGTCCCGGCAGGTCACGGCCACACAACTCCCCCAGATGGCAAGCACATGGCTGCAGATTCCTCTCTCCTCCCAGCGTTACCTAACTCAAAGATGGACACAAGTCCTCTGATTGAGGTCAGTTTGGAAAATGTGCCAAGTCAGCCACCAGACAGCCTCCCAGGCCCGTTCCAGCAGAAAAGAGGCTGCACACAGGGCCCGGCTGGCCAGGCAGCGTGGTCCCAGCCGGGCTGCAGGCAGCACCGCCTGAAATATTGATGCCGGTGAGAGAGAGGGGGCGGCCAAGCAGCCCCACACGTCTGCCTTTCCCTTTGTCTCAGAAGCACGTTCCGCCACCCAGGTAGAAAGTGATGCTTCCACCCTGCGCCTGGTGAGCGCTGAGCCTGTGTTCCGCTTAGTGATGGCACATCCTGGCAAAGGAAATTCCCTCCGGATCACACACCCGGCTGCTTACTGCCCCCGGCTTACTCACAGGAGATCGGAGAGTGGGGTGTGCACGCGCGTGTTTGCCCCACTGCTGGCGCTGTCAAATAACACTGCTTTTTGAAAAAGTAGTAATTAGAAAAGGCATGCTTCCTGTGCTGAGTGCCAAGAGCGTGACCCGGGCTGCAGCCGGACACACAAATCCACTCCGGAGCGTGGTGGGGCTGCAGTGGCACCGCGTGATGGATATGCCAAATCCACTCTGAGCGCGAGGCTCTGCGAGAGCTCGCCCGTTAGCTGTGAAGGTTGTAATCTGAGCTAGGGGCTGGCTTCCAGCAAGCTGCAGGGAGCATGTCTTCTTGCAGACAGACACATGGGAATTATTCTTAATATTTTCCAGGGGCTCGGGCTGCAACCCCGAGACGCTCCTTTGCCTGCAGACGCCTGAGAACGAGGATTTGAACTGTCTTTCTGAGCATCTTCCTCAGGTGTCCAGACATTTGATTCCCCACCCCCAGCCCCTTCTCAGGGTACATCTTGACAGTGGTGTAGAACCTTCTAGATGGTGACCTCATCTGCTCCCCATCACTTTTCTTTTTTCTTTTTTTTTTCTGCTTTTTGGGTCATACCAGGCAATGCACAGGGGTTACTTCTGGCTCTGCACTCAGGAATTACTCCTGGCAGTGCTCGGAGGACCATATGGGATGCTGGGAATTGAACCCGGGTCGACCGTGTGCAAGGCGAATGCCCTACCGGCTTTGCTATTGCTCCAGCCCCTCCCCATCACCTTTCATCTTCCTACACAGAGCTGAAATCCTGTCATTCCTGATGCCAGGAGCCCCACAGCTGGCCTCCACGGTGTTCAGGACTGAGTGAGGTCCCTCTGTCCAGCTCACCCTCCACTCTGGAGCCTCCCAGGCCCTGGTGGGGAGGAGAGATGGGGGCAAACTCTGGGGCGCATCTCAGCAGAGCCCAGGAGTGTCTCTCTGGTGGGACTCACAACCAACCCAACTCTTCTGGGCAAGTCTGCCACCCGCAAGTGATTCCTCAAACCAGAAGTGATTCCTGATGCTTCTGTAGGAATGGTGCCTCTGTCAAGCTTGGTGTGTTTATTGGAGAAGCTATGAGGCCCTCACTGGATTCACCTATGTTCTACAAGCAGACCCACATATCTATATATATCTGTGTGTGTGTGTGTGTGTGTGTGTGTGTCTTTTTAAACATCTCCAATACCCTATCAGCATTCACATTATAGTGAATGTTACCTAAACTACAACAAACTAATTTTTCTTTTTTAAAGAAGCCACAGAAGAAGCTGCGATGGCCCACACCACTCAACAGGCTTTCCCCTCAGGGGCTGCATCTCTGGGGTCAGGATGTTTCTGAGAACTTTAGTAGTTCCACCCTGCTGGACACCCAGATTGTATGCTCAGGTGTGACCACACATTTGCACACCAGGCAGGCCGGCTTCTCCCCCGAGTGCCTTTCTAAGGCAGGAGCCATAGGCTGGGTGGAAGTTTCTCCCCTAAATACGTCTCTGAGAGTCACTCGGGTCTTTCCCAGCCCCCTCTAGAGTCTCCTTTGCGCCCCACTAAGGAGGAGTTCTGTTCTGACTTAATACTGGGCTGTTGCTTCCAAACTCGCCATTCCTGTATTGCAAGCACGTACTTCAGAGATCTGACCAAGTGATGACAAATAATTAAGAAGCACACAGGGTGGGGTAGGGGATGGGGTTCAGGAGCACCCGAGCTAAGTGTCCTTGGGTCTGTTCTTAGCCTCTCCAGGCCTCTGTAAAATGCAGATTACCCTCTCTGCCCGGGGCTGAAAGCACCAGCCTGCAGGCCCCAGGGGCCTAGGGAGGGAGCAGGCAGGGAGCTGATGATTGTAATTGTATTTCCCTACCCCTGAGAGTCTGTTGAAGCTGGATGAACGAATGTCAGATGGGTGGTAGGTGAAAAGGACTGATTTAGTAACACCTGTATGGAGATGGTACAAAGCGAGGCATCCTCCATAGAGGTTTCTACTGTAAATGCGGCAACTGTGGGCTTATATTTCATGCTGCAGGATGTGGAGCATCAAGGAGGTGGGGGGGGGTGACATTTGACGAGCAGGGGCTGACTGCCTAGGTCAAAACCTTGTCCCTGGAAGCCGGCCCTGCTTTAAGGGAGCTGTTTCTGGCTAAGTGTTTCTGAAACATCCCTCCACGTGGATGATTGTTCTTGAAGTCAGCGTAATAGTTTCTCCCAGCAGGGCCTGACTGGCCTTAGTCCCACACTCCAAGGAGACAGGCCTTGGAAAACGCCTACTCTGGGTAACCTGGGAAAAGTCTATCTGAACACTCTGGGGTGACCAAAAATTCCAGAGGACCAAGCCAGCAGGAGAGCCAGCCTCACTGAATGCCAGTGCATCTGCATGTTCTAGATGTCAGACATGCAGACAGTTAAACAAGGCTGGGGACCCTCAGGGGTGCAGTTCGGTGTAGACACAACCCCGGGTGGTCTGCACACTTAAGCCAGAGATGTTTCTAAGGACTCAGAAAAGATTCTGTTACTCTAATTGTTGGCTGTTCAGTACAACCGAGTGACCAGCACATGTCCCAAGCTGCCCTCTGGTGCCCAGGGTTTAAGCCAGCTGTCCCAGCAGTAGAACTGACAATGACGGCTGAGTTTGGAAACTCCTGCTCATGGGGTCCGGGGATTCGAACCAGGGTTGTGGCAGTTGTGGCCTCGCCTCCTCTTCTCTCTCCCTGGCTCTACGCTCATGTACCCAGTGAGCTTGGACACTCAGGTGCAGTAACCCCAGGAAACAGAACAGTCCTTGTTTGTATGAAGAGCTTCCTGTGCTTCAGTGACAGCACCTGGATGGAACTGGAGGGTCTCTGGCTGAGCGGAGGCAGATGGAAAGGGACAGAGACAGAATGACCTCTCATACGTGGGATACAGAGAAACAGCAAGGGAGGAACAAATGGCTAAAGACTTGGGTGAGGGAACTGAGCTCACCTGGGGGGTGGGGGACTGGGAATGGGCATGGTCCCTGGGGCAGTGGTGGAGGGGACAGGGCACTCATGTGGTGGGTGTGGCACTGGGACAATGCATGCAGGCATCTGTCATTAACAGTATTGTAAAGTCTGGTGCCTCAATAATAATAATAATAATAATAACAACAACAACAACAATATTAATACCTTCTCTGCTTCTAACCATGGAATTTTCTCTGCCTTTATCCATGGAGCAATCTCACAAACAACATCAAACTAAATACAGAGTTTGTGGTGCTGCAAGGAGCCTTGGACCAAAACCACTGAGGGTCAAGAGGCCGCTTCACCTGGGGAGCAAGGGCGAGCACTGCATCCTGGCAAGTACCAGTGAACTTGGGAGCCGGGAAGCTGCCCGAGCCTGGGAGCAAAGCATCTCCCAGACACCTCACCCAGAGCTCCAGCTTCAGTCAACTGAAGGACCCCTGGCTACCCCAGCAGGCAATGCCCTGGGCCCCCTGAGCTGCCCCAGCTGTGTTATTGATCGGGAGAGAACCTTCCAGTGAGTCCACCCCGGTGGGAAGAGAAAACAAGAGCCCAACAGACGCTTTCAAAGCCGGATAGAGAGATGCCAAGTTCCAGTAGTCCCAGGAGCCACGCCGGTTTCCTTCCGAGAATGTGAACTGCAAGAGGCATCACGTTTTCTGCGGCCATGAAAAATCATTTCTCCTCCCTCCCGAGCCACAAGCGGTGTCTGCGTGCTGGGGAGAGACCTCGCCGCTTGCTCTCTCTATTTCAGCCCGGGAGCCGGGAGATACACGCAGACCAGACCAGCGCCTCTCCGGACGCTCGACCCCAGCTCCTCCTCGGCTCCCCCTGGCTTGCAAACCATTCCGGAACAATATCACCCAGCACTGCAGAACATCACGACCGTTCTGTGCGGGGCAGAACCTAATACTCCAAAGAGTATTTTCCAGAGTTCACTGTTACAAAATCATAACATCTCATGATACAAACAACGAGATTGTATAACGCGCCGCCACCTCGCTGCTCTTTCGAACTAAGGGGAAGGATGAAAAAAAAAAAAGGTGGAGAAAGTCAGCAAAACAAAGTGTCGAGAAAAGTCGGGGGAGGGGCGCCCGCACCGAGGAGCGGAAAAACACGACCCCCCGGCGGTGCTACCACCCGCGGCCCGCCGCAGGGGAGGCAGAAAGTTCCGTGCCAGCCTCCGCGGCGCGCTCCCGGCCGTGGGGAGGGCCCGCCG
>JAOXYA010000019.1:53531392-53545394 GCA_028565675.1 Sorex palustris | reverse complement strand
ACTCCCCGTGGCGTACCCAATATGCCAAATACCAGTAACAATGAAGGGTCTCATTCTCCTAAAGAGCCTTGAATATATAATCTCAGGGCTAGGACGAAGGAGACGTTACTGGGGCCTGCTCGAGGGAATTGACGAACAACAGGATGGTCGTGATCGTGATCGTCGTGATCTGGTGGTGCTCAGGGCTTATTCCTGGCTCTGTGCTCAGGCGGCACTTGTGGCGGCTCAGTGACCCTCTGGGATGCCAGGGACCGAACTTGAGTTGACAGCGTGCAAGGCGAATTGTAGCAATGCTCTGGCTCCTTAAATTAGAGTAGTACATGGATGTGGTCCAAAATGAAGCGAGGTCACGGGCTACCAGAACCCTCCCCGGAGTCTCCATCCCCCCGCCCCCAGCCACCGCTTTCGGCATTTACTTTCTTCAGCACGGTGCTTTCGTTGCTACGTGCAGTTTCAAATATTAGACATAACTAATTGACTTCCTTCCCTGACAGAACATCACTTTCCTCCTCTTTTCCTTCCTTCCTCCTGCCAGTCAAGTTCGATCTTTTCATTAAGTTAAACCAATAGCCAAGGTTTACATTCCAGTAATTAAGCAAATAAGATGCAGCTGATCCAATAGTACGCTGTGATTCTCTTTCCTTGTTGGGCCCCTTTTGGCTTGGCGTAGGGCTAATGATTGCCTCCTGCTTTGTTTTTTTGGCTTAAGATCCCGGACCCCCAAAGGAACCAGCAGTTCGAGACCTGACAGTGTCTGAAGTCATGCTGTGTGTCACACTCTCTCGGGCCTCCGACTCTGGTCTAGAGTTGCTTTGTTGTTGTTACTGCTGGGGGTGGAGGGCACACCCAGTGATGCTTAGGGCTGACACGTTCAGGGATTGCTGCCCGTGGGCTTCAGGGAACGCTCCGTGGTGCTGGGGATCCAACCCGGGTCAGCCGCGTGCCACGCACGTGCCCTCCCCCTACCCAGTCCCAGAGCTCGCTCGGGCGGCCCTTCTCCCCGTGGCGCTGTGGATCGTCCTCTTCAATCTGCAGAATCTCCCTTCGACACTGTGCGTTGCACGGCCTGCTCATGGGCCTGTCGCTTTTCGAGTCAGTTCCTTCCCGTCTAGCTCACGGCGCACCCCTGCAGAACCGTTCCCCGACGGTCAGGGGAGATTTCACCTTTCTGAGGGGTCCTGACTCCCGCTCCCAGGTGCTGAATGGCTAGCTCCCGGCATCCATCTCTGTGACTAAAGACCTGCCCGCTAGGACGAGCATCACTCTGTCACTGTCCCGTCTCTGCGGCGGCTGAGACGCCCTGCACGGCTGTGACCCGTCCTGTCCCCTCTCCCTGTGCCTTGGATCCCACCCTGCGGGCCCCGCAGGGGATTCTCTCTCCCATGCGGAACCGTCAGGAGGTCCTTGCATGGCCTCAGGCTCCCGGCCTCTGTCCTGGGCTGGCCGGGGACGCAACTGCCCCCTCCTTCCGTTTCCTCCGTCATCTCTCGCTGAAGACGCTCGTGCTGGATCTACAAGGACCCTTCACTTCCCAGCTCCTGGCACTTCAGTACTTGGGGGCAAATTTTGTGCTGTTTCGCTCTCTACCGCTGAAAGAAACGCATTCTCAGGAATTCGAATCTGCGAATCTGCCGTACCCCTCGGCATTGCTTTGCGTTCACTCTCTCATCTGTGGTGGCTGCTGGATGCGCCTTTTCTGCCTGGCAGGTGCCTTGCGTCCTCTCGCGTCTGAGGATCAGACACCGCCGTGCATGTGTGTGTGTGCTTGTGTGTGTGTACACATGTGTGTGCGTGTGCATGCAGAGACCCTTCGCAGGGCTTCCAGGCTCCCGCCTGCCTCCTCGGCCTGCCTGGGCCTTCCTGACTGACTGTGTTCCTGTTCTTCATTCACCACGTGCTTTCTTCCGGAGGCTTTGGGAGGGGGAGGTTCTCCTGAGCGCTGGGTAAGGGGTGGTCCACACCCGGTGAACACACTTCCAGCCGCTCCCAGTGCTTGCTCAGTCTCGGGAGGGGATTGGGCAGCATCTTGTTTTCCTGGGTTTCTTTTTATGTTTGTTTCTTTTTATACTTGTCCTTTCTCTAGAAAGCGTCACTCTTTCCCCACTCGCGGTAGGAATATAGAACCTCATTTTCCTGGGTTTCTTCAAGTAAAGATATCTCATCAGCCACCCCAGAAGAGGCTGGAATGTGGACAGCGGCAAATGGATGCCTGAGCGTTAGCTGCAGGCCAGCTGGGAGGAGACAGAGACACTCTGTCCTCTTGCCTCTCCCGTGGCCCGGTGGCCCGAGAGGGGCCGGGACCCTGCACCTCAGCTCCCCGGCACTTCCGGTTCTGTGTCTGTTCACAATGCGATTCTCTCTCTCTTTCTCTCTCTCTCTCTCTGTCTTCTTTTTGGGTCACACCCAGCAATGCTCAGAGCTTACTCCTGGCAGTGCTCGGGGGACCATAGGGGATGTTGGGGATCGAACCTGGTTTGGCCGCGTGCAAGGAAAACGCCCTACCCGCTGTACTATCGCTCCAGCCCGCGATTCTCTTTCAAGGAATTTCTTGCTCGCTCACTGGCTGCTGGGATTGGACCCGAGCTGATTGTGTGCAGGGCAAGCGCTGTCCCGGACTGTCTCTCTGGCCCGTTTACTGCACCGTTTTCAGAAGCGGCTGCACATTTGCCCGTAGGTGAAAAAACTCAGTGCTTCCATGTCGTTTTTCTCATGAATGACCCATTTCTCTCTTGTTTTATCCTACAGACAAAACTGTGTGGAGTTCTACCCCATATTCTTGATCACACTGTGGATGGCTGGTTGGTACTTTAACCAAGGTAATTTTCAAATACGCCGGCCCTGTGCACATCAGTCTAGCTGCGGCAGCTTAAACATCTCCACTTGAGAAACACGGTACTGACCTGAGAGCCCTGCCAGCAGTCCCGGGACTCAGGTTGAGGTTGATCTCAAAACTTTGAATCTTTCTGGTCCCCCCCCCACCCCAAT
This sequence comes from Sorex palustris, assembly GCA_028565675.1. Taxonomy (NCBI): domain Eukaryota; kingdom Metazoa; phylum Chordata; class Mammalia; order Eulipotyphla; family Soricidae; genus Sorex; species Sorex palustris. Next base: position 53,542,409 of record JAOXYA010000019.1, on the reverse strand, counting down.
ATTCTGTTCCTTGCAGCCTGTCCTTTCCAAAGCTGGGCTTGTGGTCTGTAGAACCACTAACCAGCAGGAATGTGAGTGCCCAGACCCTGATCGGGAGGTTGTTTGCAGCTGAGTGCTGAACTCACTATTCCGTGCAGCAGTTTGTTTTGAACCCGGCCTGGTGGGAAGCCCGGGGGAAGAATGTCACTGAATGTTACTGCTGAGGGAATGAGCTGGAGGGGTAGGAGTGAATCTGTGGCTCCCTTCCCTGCACCTGCCTTTGCGTGTCTGGGTAGGAAGGAAAGAGCTGCGTGGAAAGTACATTTAGGGCCGAGAGATGACACGCAACTGGGCCGAGTGTTTGCTAAGGTCCCTAGCGCCGGGTCCCCTACGTGCCACAGGGTGTGGCCCACGGAACTAAAAAATAGAACCCCAGAAAAGTGTTATCTCGAGGGCCTGGGGCACAGTGAGGAGGGCGTTTGCCTTGCATGGGCTGACCTGGGTTCAATCCCCGGCCCCCCACATAGTCCCCCAGCATGGCCAGGAGCGATTCCTGAGTGCAGAGCCAGGAGCATTGCCAGGTGTGGCCCTCCTGCCAAGAATAGTATATCTTGTGTCTGAGAGATCATATAAAGGTTAAAGGTGCTTGCTTAGCATGTAGCTCTGTCTGACACTGGTTTGACCCCTGCCACCACGTACGGACCCCTGGCGTGGCCCCTGAGCATCACTCAGTATGTCTCTCCCTGCACCTCCGAAATAGTCTATTTTGCTTGATAAAAAATATGAGCTGTTCGCCAGGCGCCAGGCTCCTAGGCCTTCCCGCTTATGGTGCTCGGGGCCACTGCATCTGTGCTCGATGCCTCCACCTCCGGGGTGGGGGGCGCGGTTCACAGTGACGTGAGTCACAGTTTGTTGACGCCCGGTAAGGGTGAAGGAGAGGGACAGAGGTTCCCTGGGTAGGTCCATGCACCCGTGTGTCTTTCTGTATGACTTGTCTGTCAAAGTGTTTTGACTGTGTGGAGATGATGAAGTTATTTCTCTTGCATCCCCTGCCAGCCCCCTTCCCTCCTTCTGCTGCCCATGTCTCAGGGATGGGGGCATCAGGTTCGGAGCTTGGGCTGGGGGTGGGACTCAGTGGGACTCACCCTGAGCTGTGGTGCTCACAGTTGTGCCAGCGGAGCTCAGGCTTGCCCGTGCTTCAGGACTGCACACCTGCCCACATGCCTCTCGGAGGCACTGAGAGCCCAGGCCTCAACTTACTCATGTGGGGGAGCCAGGTGTCGAACTCAAGGCCTGATGTGGGCCAGGCAGATGTTTTGTCCCTCAGAGCAGCCTCTGAACCCTTTCTTGCATAATTATGTCGTTGGAGTTCTCTGTTTGCTGGATCTGCTTTTTTTTTTTTTTTTCTTTTTTGGGTCACACCTGGAGATGCACAGGGGTTACTCCTGGCTCTGGACTCAGGAGTCATTACTGGCAGTGCTCAGGGGACCATATGGGATGCTGGGAATCGAACCCAGGTCGGCCGTGTGCAAGGCAAACACCCTCCCCGCTGTGCTATCTTTTTGTTTTGTTATGGTGTTAGCTGCTGTGCTCAGGGCTCATGCCTGGCGCCTGGCTCTGTGCTCACACCCAGTGATGCTCAGGGTTTCCTCCTGGTTCTACACTCAGGAATTACTCCTGGCGGTGCTTGGGACCATATGGGATGTCGGGTTGGTAGTGTGCAAGGCAAGCGTCCTCCCGCTGTGTTATCACTCCGGCCCCTCACAGGGATCACTTCTGGTGGAGCTCAGGGATCAGACATGGTGCTGGGGGTTGATCTGGGTTGTCCTCATGCGAGGCAAGTGCCTTACTCGTCCTCTCTGTGGCCCTGGGTACCGTCTCTCTGTGCCCCACTGCTGTGAGGCCGTGCCCTTACCCTGTTCCGTCTCTGTTTCACCCCTGAAGTGTCTGCTGCCTGCCTGGGTATGCTGTACCTGTACGCCCGTCACAGGTACTTTCGGGACTACTCGGAAGCTGCGGGAAAGAGGTAAGGAGAAGCCCATCCTCGGGGATCTGGCCACGGCGCTGGGCAGCTTGGAGTCAGGAGGCGCTGGAGGGTCACGCCTGCCACATTGACCTGGGCAGCCCATGGCCAAGGTCTCTGGGCGAGGCGGGGCAGCAGAGTGGAACTGTGCCCAGGCCAGTGTGCTCCTGCCACCCTGACTTCCATGCCAAGGGGTTGCCCTTGGAGACAGAGTGCGGGGCACAGGCGCGGGGTAGATTTCCACCACTGCTTGGACTCCTCCGAGCACTGCCGGGAGCCACCCTGGCTCCCCTGTCACTAAGAAAGAGTTTTCTGCAAATACCCAGAAAATAATCCTGCCTGACCGTGGTAACCCTCCAGCTGTTCAGAGGAACCAGTGGTAGTTGGCACCGTCGTTAGTGTACAGGGGGAGTGAGGGTGTCCAGACGTGAGAGCCGTGTGGGGTCCTGGTCAGCGCCTGCCCCCCTGGTGTCCGCCCCTCACCTCACCCCTGTTTCTGGCGCAGGCTGGCCAGCTTCAGGGCGAGTGTGGGCGCGCTGGCCTTGCTGACCGTCCTGGGCAGCCTCGGGGTGGTCAACCACCTGCTGGACGAATTCCTAGACCTCGACATTGCTGAGAAACTGAGGCGGCATCTCTGACCGCCGCCCTCCGCCCACCCGCCACCACCCCATTTCCACGCCTGAGGCCGTGCGGGGTCCCCCGGAAAATGTGCGGAAAATAAACTTTTTCTTTCTCTATGCCTTCCAAGCGGTGCTCAGGAGACGGGGCTGTTAGTTCGGGTTTAGGGCCTGAGGGCCAGGGACTCGGGGTCACGCGGGCGGTGCTGGGTGACGTGGTGTGAATGGAACTTGTGTTGGGCTTGCTGGGTGCCTGCCCTGGTTGCCCCCGGCCCTATAGCAGGCTTCTCAGACCCCCGTCTGGGGGACCCTGTCTCTGCCCAGCGGCTGACGCTGACGCTGTGGCTGGTGTTGGTATGAGCCACAGCCGGTGGGAGCCACAGCGGGGACATGCTACTTCTGCAGACATAAAGGGCTGGCATCTGCCCGGCAGGGAGTCTGGCTGTGCCCGCTCTGGGCAGTGAGGGCACTTTTGGAGCTGGGCCCGCCTCAGACAGGTCATTTTGCTGGTGGAACGTTCCGGGTAGATGCGGCTGAGGTCAGCCGGGCAGCAGAGAGCGCGTGGCCGCAGCGAGCATGGCTCGGAGCTAGGGGTGTGGGAGCTCTGTGCAGGCCAACAACCGCGGGACAGAGCCCACAGCTCCGGGTGGGCTGGGGGAATGGGCTCAGGGCGGAGGCCTGGGATTCGGGTACCTGCCCTACCATCTGTTCAAGTAGCCAGACCCCAGGAAGCAGCACGTAGGTGCTGTGGGCACTGCAGGGTGTCCCCTGCGCCCCCTTCTTTGATGCAAGTCAGGGGCTCCTGGAGCACTGGGGATGCTGCCCCGTCCCCGTGCGTGCCCCTTGGCTCAGCAAGAGGAGCCAGCGGTCACTCTGCTGTCCCCCAGTTCTGGGGGCCCGGGCTTGCTCTGTGGCCTCGGGCTGGCCCGGTTCCAGAGCCCATCCGCATGCAGCCGAGTGACCACTCTGTGCACATCCCAGGGAGGCTTTGGCAACTGGCCCTTTTGGGCAGGCAGAGGGTCCACTGGCAACGGTAGACGTCCACGTCTTCATCTTCCAGGTTTTAACCCCCTTGCCCCCACCATGGCACCCTGGGGCCTTCTTGGCTGCGGGTGTGTGGACCATGCTGGCCAGAGGAATGCAAGTTTCTGAGCTGTTTGATCTCTGTGTGGGACAGTCTGATAGACACATAAATTGATTTTATGTTTGGATACTAGACTCACTACCATAAAAAGGAGGTGCAGTGGAAAGGGGCTAGAGGGGCGTGTCTCTGTGAGGAGGGTGTTCCTGCCGCCGCCTCCCTTTTCGCTACTTTATTGAGGTCTGCTTTCTTGAGGGCCGGAGCAATAGCACAGCGGGTAGGGCATTTGCCTTGCATGCGGCCGACCTGGGTTCGATTCCTCCATCCCTCCTGGAGAGCCTAGCAAGCTACCCCCAGTATCCCGTGCAGGCAGCAGAGCCTGGCAAGCTCCCTGTGACAGATTCGATAGGCCAAAAACAGTGACAACAAGTCTCTCCATGGAGATGTTACTGGTGCCTGCTGGAGCAAATGGATGGACGACTGGACGACAGTGTTGCAGTGCTTCATTGAGGTCTCCAGGGTCACACCCCACAATCACGGGACTCCCCATGGAGGGTGGGTTCCATGCTGGAGAATGTCCCGTGATGGGGTCAGAGGCCCTGGGACACGGGTGGGTGGCGGCGGGCTGGGACTCATGGCCTCATGCTCTCTGGACTGGCATCCCAGGGACCCCTCAAAGAGCCTAAAGACGTGTACAAGAAAAAAAAACCTAAAATAAAATTTAAAAAATGTTGAGACAGATAATGACAGACAGATACACACGGGAGCGAACACTGCCTGCTTCTCGTTCAGCCTAGCAGGCAGGCGGTGTGATCACTGTACAATTTAATCTTGCTTTGCGGGCCACACCCAGAGGTACTCGGCAGTTACTCCTGGCTCTGCACTCAGGAGTCGCTCCTGGTGGTTCTCGGGGGACCATGTGGGATGCCAGGGATCGAACCTGGGTCAGCTGTGGGCAAGGGAAGCATCCTACCCACCGTGCTGTCCCTCTGGTCCCTACAACTTACTCTTTTTTAAAAAACTGCTCCCCGATAGCACAGCGGGTAGGGGTGTTTGCCTTGCACGTGGCCGACCTGGGTTCGATCCCTGGCATCCCATATGGTCCCCCAAGCACTGTCCAGAGTAATTCCTGAGTGCAGAGCCAGGAGTAACCCCTGAGCATTGCCGGGTGTGACCCAAAAAGCAAAAAAAAAAGTGCTCCCTGCTTTCCTGTGCAGGGTTGGGAGGGGTGGCCCGAACATGGACAGATACAGGTGTTTGGGACCCCCGTTCCTTTGCCCTCTGCAGGGAGGAAGGTCTCGGCAGGCCGCCCCTGGCCCCCCTTCCCACGGAGGCCTCGTGAGCTCCCCTCCAGGGCCAGCACCCCCTTTGCACCCCCTTGCAGAAAGCTCCCTGCTCTCCTGTGGAATCACTCAGGAGACGGTCTTCCAGGCAGCCCGGCCCCTCCATCACGGTGTGAAGAAAGGATGGGGGGGTGTCGGGTCTTCATGGACAAGGACCCCGGGGGGGTGCCAGGGCTCCCCCTTCCCCCTGCTGATGCCAGCATCCCACTGGCTCACTTTCCTGTCTCCTGGCATCTGGGGAACAACCGAGCTGGGTGGGGGCGTCCTCCAGGGCTAGGGGTGCCCGTGGGCGGCCCCAACTCTCCCCCAGCTCACCGTCATGGACGACTCCCCTGGGGTTGAGGGGCCTTTCAGGGCTGAGGCCGGAGGCACATCCCTCCCTTTTCCTCCCCCCTCGCCCCTGCCCCCAGGACTGCCTTTGCTTCGAGGTCCGTTCCGTCCCTGGGACTATGTTCAGCTCCCTCTTGGGAAAGGTGGGGGGGTTCACAAAAGGTTCGAGTTGGATGGAGTCATTTTTTTGGTGGGGGGGGGCGGTTGGGCCACACCCGGTAGTGCTCAGAGACCACTCCTGGTGGGCGCAGGGATCACTCCAGGTGGGTGCAGGGATCACTCCTGGTGGTGCTCAGGGATCACTCCTGGTGGTACTCAGGGATCACTCCTGGTTGGCGCAGGGATCACTCCTGGTGGGCGCAGGATCACTCCTGGTGGACGCAGGGACCACTCCTGGTGGTGCTCAGGGATCACTTCTGGTGGTACTCAGGGATCACTCCTGGTGGGCGCAGGGATCACTCCTGGTGGGCGCAGGATCACTCCTGGTGGATGCAGGGATCACTCCAGGTGGATGCAGGGATCACTCCTGGTGGTGCTCAGGGATCACTCCTGGTGGTCGCAGGGACCACTCCTGGTGGTGCTCAGGGATCACTCCTGGTGGGTGCAGGGGTGCCAAGGTGGCGGCCATGTGCAAGGCTCCCTCCCTCCCTCTGTGCTCTCCCTGCCCTCCCCAGCTGTGGAATGGGGGCACCCTGTGTGGGTTAGGTGACCGGCTCCCCGCGAAGAACAGGAGGTGGGGGGCAAAGTAGGCAAAGACGGGCAAGGGGCTGAGCCAGGTGACTGTCCCGCTGCCTGATGCAGAGGGCCGGGAGGGCAGCTGGTCTGGTGTGTGCTGAGTGTGCGTGAGCGTGTGACCCACAGCGGTGGGGGCTGACGGCTAACTCCCTTCCCCACATGTGTTCCTGGGTCTTTGTTCCTGTTTGTAAAGTTACAGCATCCTTTCCTCCAGCCGGCCCCTGTCACCTCCTTGCCTGTCCCCACCTGCAGTGAGGGGGCCCCAGCACGGCCACCTGCTGCCCAGGCAACCTCCGCCCCAGTGCAAGTTCGGAAAGTCTGGATTTTGGGGTGTGTGTGTGATGGAGCCACACTTGGCAGTGCTCAGGGGCCGATCCTGGTGGGCTGGGGGACTGGATGTCGGGGACTGAGCCTGGTGGACCCCGTGGGTACCCACTGTGCTGTCCACTGCCTCAGGTTGGAAAGTTTTCCTTGCAGGGACCAGGTCCAAATGTCCCAGAACGATGGGCGGATTTCCACAGCTCCATGTTTCGGTGATACCAGAACGGTTTTGCGGTGCTCAGGGCTGCCTCGGACTCTGCACTCAGGAATCACTCCCGGTGGGTTTGAGCGACCCTATGGGATGCCGGGGATCAAACCTGGTTTGGCTGTGTGCAAAGCAAGTGCCCTCCCGGCTACCGCATGGCTCCGGCCTTTGATGCCAGAACTCTGGGCTGGGAGGTGCCGTGAGCTGCTGGCAAGCTGTGGACAGGCCCAGCCTGAAAGAAACTGCACCCGGGGGGGTTCAGATCAGCATCTTTTATTTGTTTTGCATTTTGTTTTCTTTAAAAGTGGTATGTCAACATCACTTCATCTCTACATTTCGGTTCTGTACATTTCTTAAAAGGAAATAAGCAATGCTCCATGTACAAAGTAAAAACAGAAAGCTAGAAAAAACCGGAAGAGAACGGAGTTGGGGCGATCACCAGGCGGACAGCCGCCAGCGGTCACCTGAAGTGCATACCACGCGTGAGGATGCTTTAGGGGATGAAATAAAAATACTCTATTTTAAACAAACAGTATATATATATATATTTATATGTATATATATATATTTATTTTTTTTTACAGATAGTAGACCCAGTGAATAATCTGCAGTATTGTAAAAACTTATTTACAGATAACTTTTTTTCCCCCTCGACATTACATATACATCAGCACCGTTGTAAAAACAAAACCCAAACAAAATGACCTCAGTAAAATCTACCCCTCTATTTTGTTGGTCCCAGCGCTGAGCAGCTGGAGGAAGCCTTGCACGGTCACAGCCCTCCATCCCGTCTGGGGCCCGCCTCCAGTTTCCTACCGTTGCTTACAGATTGGTTTCCTGCACCTTTCAGAAAAAGCCGAGTCAATATTCCATGGCTCCCCGCCCCCCTCGTTTGTTTCGCGCGCGCGTGTGTGTGTGTGTGTGTGTGTGTGTGTATGTATGTATGTGTTTTGGTTTTCCTGGTCCCTGCGGGCCTGGGTAGCCCTCCGGCTCAGCACTGCCCCCTGGCGGAGCGCGTGTGCAACCTCCGTGAGCGGGAGCTTGTTGGGGCAGTGTCTGCCCGCGCCCTGTCCCCTGTCCCCTGCTTCCGGCCCAGCACCCTGGTCTCGGGACTTCCTGGCACGTGAGGAGTCCCGAGGAGTCCAGGCACTCCCAGGGTCCCCCTCCTGCCTGTCAGGGCCGAAGCCCCTTGCGGAGGGGCCGCAGGCATTGCTGGTCACTCACCCTCGCGACAGCAGGGGACAGCGCCCCGCCCCACGGACGGCCCGATCGTGTGGTCTCCGGCAGGCCGTAGTGGGTTCCAAGCGACCCCCACGGAGACTGCGCCGGCTGCCCGGCGCTCACGGTCAGCAGCAGTGGACGCCCGTGAAGGCCTTCGGGTGGGCCTTCCTGCGGGCAGGGGGCTCCACGCCGCGGGCCACCCCGGCCGCTCGTGGCCACCCGAGTCCGAGTCCGGCCGAGACCTGGTGGTCACATCCCGGGGTGCCCGCACCTGCGTCCAGTCGGCCTTGCGCCGCCACGAGGCTCCCAGACGGTCGGTCCAGGAGGAGGCGCCGGCCAGGGGCAGGGATGGCCCCGTGGCCTCCCCGGGGTTGGGGGTAGTGGGGCGGCCGGCTCGGGCCAGACGGAGCCGTGTCCAGGCTCTCCGGCCGCACGTCTCCCTGCGGCCACCTTCCTGGGGGGGCCACACACTCCTCCTTCCAGTGTAGCCGCGCCCCGCGCGCTCCTGGTCCAGGCGCGGGCCCGGTGGCGCGCGCGGCGCCCCTGCAGTCCGGCTCAATCCACCGCGGGGGGCGTGGAGCCTCCTTCCCGCTCTGGGGGACCCCCGGGCACTAGGGGTTCCCGAACAGCTCGTCCAGCTCCTGCATCCACTCGTCTCCCGGGCCGCCCTTGACGATGGAGTCCACGAGGTCCGGCCCGTCGGGGAGGCCAGGGAAGGGCGGCCCTGCGCCGTCGCCGCCGTAGCCGTAGCCTGTGTCCTGCGTGGGGCCGCCTGTTGCCCCCGCCGCGAAGCCCCCCGTGGGCAGCTGCTGCGGGGCTGGGGGCTGGCTGAAGGCGGGCAGGGCCTGGCTCAGGCCAGGCAGGACCAGCGGCCGCGCCTGGCCGCCGCCCGGCTGCGCGGGGAGTCCGGGCATCATCTGGCGGCCCGCGGCCCCTGGTGCGAGGGTGCGCACGGCGCCCGTGCTGGCGTCCACTACCGGGCCCAGCGCACCCGTGAAGGGCGGCTTGCCGAGCCGCGGCTGGCCGGCGGGCAGTGGGTAGCTGGCCCCGTTGTTGAAGGCGCCCAGCTCGCCGCTAGTCCTGCCGGGCATGGCCTGCAGGCCCCGCTGTGGCCAGCCCGACGCGCCCTGCTGGGCAGCCGCGCCCATCATGCTGGGCAGTCGCGCGGGTGCCTGCGGCCGGGCCAGGCCCGTACCCACGGGCCCCTTCATCTGCGCGTGCTGCTGCGCGGCCGGGGCCAGTGCCGAGTTGACCAGCATGTTCTGTCCGAAGCCGCTGACCAGGCCCGCGCCCTGCGCCGCGCCCGGCTGTCTGGGCCCCGGGGCCGGGCCGTGCGCTGCCATGCCCAGGCCGCTTTGGTTTGGGTGCTGGAGCATCGGGGCCATGCCCGTGCCCAGGTTGTACATTCCCGGCTGGCCGCTGGGCGCCGAGCTGTAGAGCCCCATGTCCGATGGCGCAGCCGTGCCGGCCAGGCTCCCCGGGCTCTGCGCCGGCCCCATGGCCATCATGCCCGCGTTCTGCGCCATCAGCCGCGCCGGGCGCATGGTCTGCATTGCTGCCTGACTCCTGGCCGCCATGTCCTGTGGAGAGCCTGCGGGGACACAAGGACACGCGGGCTCAGGCCCCACCCATCCCGCGGCTAGGCCACCCGCCTGCCTCCACCTCGGGTGTAAAACTGTCACCAGCTTGGGAACATCAAAGATGGAAATTAATCACCCGCCTAAGGGACCAGGGAGTGCCACCAGGGAATTAAGCCCCAACTCAATAAGGATCTTCTGGGACAGACACACACACACACACAGACCCACACTCTCACTCTATGGTCATACCCATACAAAAAGGGAAAGAAAGCAAAGAAAGAGCAACCCGTGAGCACCAGCAGGAATGAGGGCTCCACTGCAGAACTGAGCTGGGGTGATCCGGGTCCTCCCAGCTGCGGTGTTGGCATGACGTGCGCGTGGAAATATTAAGAGCACCGTAAGTCACGGCAGTAGAGATGAAAAGGGTGGAGTGTAGACAAAAGGGGTCTGATCTTCCAATCTCGCTTGGCTCAGAGACATACCTCGTATTTCCTTGGGCCGGACCCTCCCATGCACAGGCTTTTGGGGGCCACGTCCTGCCCTGGCCTCACTCCTGTTTCGTTTCAGGAGCAAACTGTTTCCCACTCTGCAAAATGCTCCAGACTCGGGCAATAAGGTGGCATGTGCCTAGGCTGTGAGGGCCGTGGAGGCCGTGCTGAGGGCTCTGCCGAATCGGGGGGGGGGGGGCAGGTCCCAGAGACTGGCAGAGTCATCTCCCTGAGGACCACATCAGCCGCGAGCGCTTTAACTACGCTCTGGAAAACTAGCCACGGCAGAGCAGCCCACGTGCTCACTCCGGCGAGTCCTTTACCTGTTTGTGGCTAGCATCTCAGCCGGCCAGGCCCAGGACCCCAGAACAATCCCCCATGTCCCTGCCCAGGCCTGTGTCTGTGACCAAAAGGCATTTCTTGGACACTGACAGCTGGTCACTATCAGGAGCAAACTGGGCCCCCCAGGGGCTGCGGAGACAGCATAAGAGGGAGGGGCCCCGTGGTCGGGCTCCTGACCAGCCTCTGGGCAGCCAGGGGCTCTCTGCGCGTCCTTCGTTTGAAAAAACGAGGAGAGAGAATTTTGATCATGCCTTGAGTTTTATGGCTGATGATCAAGTCCACTATGCATTAGGAAATGGGACGGAGACTCAGGGTCCCGCCAGAGGGACTTGGCAGAGGGCCCCAGAAAGACTTTAAAAACAAACTCCCCCTCCGCCCCCAAATTTTAACTATAAGCAATTAAAAAGAGCAGTGTCCCTAATTAAACACGGGATGGCTGGGGCCAAAGTGACAGTACAACAGGTAGGGCACTTGCTGTGCGCACAGCCGACTCTGGTTTGACCCCAGTACCACAAATGGTCTCCTGAAACCGCCAGGAGTGATTCGGGAGCACAGAGCCAGGAAGAAGCCCCGAGTATCACTGGGTGTGGCCCAAACCCCACCCAAAAAACCCATAAGACCCATGAAACATGCTGTATTTACTATGTTGTGTGTGTGTGTGTGTGTCACTGTCATTGTCCTCCCGTTGTTCATCGATTTGCTCAAGTGGGCCCAGTAACATCTCCATTGTGAGACTTGTTGTTACTGTGTTT
>JAOXYA010000019.1:53498323-53514959 GCA_028565675.1 Sorex palustris | reverse complement strand
AGCATCACCAGGAGTGCGCATCCCCTCTCCCCCCCCCCCCTCCCCCCCCCCAAAAAAAATGACAGTGCAAAGAGTAAGAAGGATTGCTTCCTTGTGTGTTTTACTTCCGGGGCCAAGTGGATGTTATCCAAATAAATGTTATCCAACTTTTACTTCTGGGACCAAGTGGATGTTAACCAACTGACACAGGAAGTGCCCATTTTTGCTGTGTATAGAAAGCAGTTTTTTTTGGGGGGGGGGTCACACCTGGCAATGCTCAGGGGTTACTCCTGGCTTTGCAATCAGGAATCACTCCTGGCGGTGCTCAGGGGACCATACTGGATGCTGGGAATTGAACCCAGGTCGGCCGCATGCAAGGCAAATGCCCTCTGCACTATGCTATCAGTCTCCAGGTAAGGTGCAAATATCCTCTAATCTGTTTTATCCTGCAAACCAAGAAGCCAGGCATACCATGGAAGGGTTAGCTACACTTCGGAGGTAACCAACCAGGTTACACCTCTGCCATCCTCCCGCCTGAGAGTTTAATACCTCAGCGGGCTACACCCAACAGGTGCTCCCTTTCAAAACCCACTTTTGTTGGAGAGATTTCAGCTCCACTTAGAGCCCAACTAGTTTTACAACTTGAGCTCATTGAAATATTTGGTGCCTGCTGATATGTTCAAACAAATTCTCCCGATCTTGATTATGTTCTGGCAATTAAAGCTATTAAGTCAGTAGACAGACAGCAGGTTATTTCATTGCTGGTTGAAAAAGCCGGCTTTCTTTTCTCTCCTTTTTTATGTGACAGCACTGTAATTAACCTTAATCAAATACTATTTGTGTTCGGGGCTGCCACTTTGCTCCCTCAGCCAAGAAACTCTGCCAATCCGAACACTGTAGACACACGATCCCTCACAAAACTCGAGAAAGACGGGTGTGTGGGAACTCTCAGCTCTACCTCTGCAACTCTTCCATAGATCTCCAGGCGTCCCAAGACAACCAGTTTGCACCAGAAGTAACAAGGAAGAGGCAAGAAAAGAGGAAGACATAGAAGCGCCACCCTGTATTTCACAGGGAGACCCCGACACTGGCAGATCACCCAAGGGGTCCCCTTCGCAAAGAGCAGGTTAACGCTCTACTCTGGGCAGGCTGCTCTTGCTCTCCTCTCATCCCGGCTAAGAAGCTGGCTGTGAAGTCAGAACGACAATATCCTTGGAAACACATTCTTCCAGCTTGTGTCTCTCTGTCCTCAAGCCCCAGGTCCCCTCCCTTTTCTGGGAGCTCTGCAGAGAGCCTGGGAATCCAGGCAGAGACTCTTCAACCTCCCTACAAGGGAGCCTGCGACTGACACACGCTGACCTGGGGGTCCCAGAGGAGCGGCTGCAGCTTGGTGCTGTAGCTGGGCTCTGAGGAGCTGAAGGGTGAGGAGTTTCCGGCGCCCAGCACAGATGCAGGGTCTTGTGGGCCTGGCTGCCCTCCAGAGCGACAGGATACAGAGCCCTGAGCACAGACACACATCCCTACTTCCCCTCATCACGAATTCCTCGTGCCAACCTGGGAACTCTGTGGGAAGATGCGAGACACTGAGAATCAGCCGGGCCATTTGCACCGAGAACCAACAAGAGAAGCAACTTCTGTTTGGCCAGGATGGCGGACACTCAGAGACGGGCAAGGATGGGAACTTTTGTTTTTTGAGTTGCACCCAGCTGTTCTTGGGACTTAGTCCTGGCTCTGTACTCAGGCATAGCACTCCTGGTGTGGCTCAGGGGCCCTGTGAGATGCGGTGGATCGAACTCAGGTTGGCGTGCAAGACACGGGTGTTACCGACTGCTCTATCTCTGTCCCCAAGATGGGATCTATATCCATTCTGACTGAATATCTCCTCAGCCCGCAAATTCGACATCTGTGAAACATTAGCTGTATGAACCAGAACTATTTTGAGGTTAAGCAAAAACCTCTCCCGTGATGTAGGTGTCTCTCAGAAGCATGTTTGCTTTAAGGAAATAGCTCTTAGCCACGTCTGGAAGGAGACTGTGCTGAGGTGGGAACCGGCCAGCATCTGATAAGTACTTGACACAATTCACTCTGCGCCATCACCCGGTGAGAGCAGGCTGTTAGCGATGCTGGATTTTAACTGACAACACATTTCTTGGGACAGATAGTATAGGAGTAAAGAGTTTGCCTTGCACGCAGCCAACCTAGGTTTGATCCTTGGTACCATAAAAAGTCCCCTGCACAAAGAGCCAAGAGTAAGCCCTGAGCACTGGCAGGTGTGGCCCCCAAACCGAAAGAAGAAGAAGAAGAACAACAACAACAACACATTTCTTATGACTGGTGGGGAGGGATTGTTGTACTTACCACAAACATCACAGCTATAATAGTTGTCCTCCATTAGGCTTTTGAAAAGACTGACCAAAGGCTCAATTTATTTTATATGTTTTTTCCATATCTGACAAATGAAGTTGATTAGACTTGTAGGCCCCAAAGAGCACCAGTTCTCTGGGAATGACAACCCCCTCCAGTCTTCCTCCTTGGACGGTGTAAAAACTCCCACCCCCAGCCAGTTCCAAGCCCAGTGGGACTTTCTGAGTGCCCAGGAAGGCCTATGCACGAGCACCAATGGCCAGTTAGCATGAAGAATAAGTCAACCCAAAGAAACACAACAAGACTACATGAAGAGACTTCCAAGATTCAGGATATGAAAAGAAAATTCTAGAACTCAGGAGAGAAGACTATTCTAGCATCTCAACAGGATGAGGTTGTGACCATTCAGGGAAGATTTTAAAAAAATTTAGAATTCCAAGAGAATGAGATTGTGACACTCCAGGAGAAGAATATTCTAGAATTCCAACAGAACATGATTGTGATAACTCAGGAAGGAAGAATACTCCAGACTTCCAACAGAAAGGGGAAGTGGCATCCAGGAGCAAGAAGAGCACCTAGAATTCAAAGGCAGCTCCTGTCTCTTAAAGAAGTTGTCCCCTATTCTCCTAGAAGCTCTGTGTTTTCCTGGTTTTGTGTATTCTGAGGTCTCCGTGGTGCTCAGGGCCCCCCTCCCATTTCTTCTTGGCCACAGGCTGATCCGTCCTCAGTGAGGCTCAGTATGAGCCCAGGGTTTGCAGGAAACCCCACACAAGCCCCCATAGTCTCTTATAAACTGCACAACAACCCCAGAACTGGCAGCGAGCTGGAGGCTCTCCTTGTGTGTGACCTTGATCGAAGCACACGAGATCTTGACCCCAGCACACTCGACCTTGACCTTGGCACATTTGACCTTGACCTCAGCACTCGCATCTTGTTTCAGCTTCTTCCAGGTTCTTTTACAGTGATTAACCAGCCTGGGGGCGCTGTCCTGCAGGAAAGTCCAGATTGCTGGGTTTTTACCCGGGTACTGGCCTTAATCTTGGTTCCTGCTCCTAGAGACATGAAGTGATTCGCTTCAAGCACCACGACCACAGGCCTACTTTGCACTGACGTCGCCAGGTCCTGCCTGTGGCCTCCCGAATCCTGTCTCCCCCCTTCCTGGTGGGAGAGGCCGATGCACGCGGCTTCCTGGGCATTTCCAGGAAGTACACATGAAGTAAATTCCAGGGCCAACTAGGCAGCACTAGTCTCCCTTGGAAAGTCAAAGTTGTAAGGGGCAGGAGCGAGTCTGGTGGCCGGGGTCTGTGCTGAGCTCCCTCCCCACCACGGGGGTCAGGGACGCAGGGCACTGCTGGGCCTCAGCTGCTCTGCAGCAACCACTGGCCTGTTCAGCCAAGAATTGCCCTAGGGACCCTCCTGCCCTGCCTGCCCCCACCCAAAAGCATCGCCTGGGAAAACCACTGTAGCACTGTAGCACTGTAGCACTGTCCTCCTGTTGTTCGTTGATTTGCTCGAGTGGGCCCAGTAATGTCTCTATCGTGAGACTTGTTACTGTGTTTGACATATCGAACACGCCACAGGGAGCTTGCCAGGCTTTGCCGTGCGGGTGGGATACTCTCAGTAGCTTCCCGGGCTCTCCGAGAGGGACAAAGGAATTGAACCTGGGTCGGCCACATGCAAAGTAAATGCCCCAAAGAGAAGAAAATAAAAATGTGAAATCAAAAATAGCTTGGGCTAAAAAAGGATGCTAAGATGAGAAAATTTCTTTTTGCCTCCAAAGTGGAAACTTTGTGTTAGATTTCACATGTAATTTAGGATCCGGAGAGGTACTCCAGGGGGTAAGGTACTTGCTTGCACAGGCCCAAACTGGGTTCTCACCCTGGCACCCCGTATGGTTCCCCGAGCCCCACCAGGAGTGAACCCTGAGTGCAGAGCCAGGAGTAAGACCTTGGCATTGCTGGGTGTGGCCCAAATAAAAGAAAAAAAATTAATTTAGACTCTGTTGCTTATCTGAGTACATGCCAGACAATACAGGCTCTACTTACATACTGAATTTAGAGGGACATGTGCTATCTATGTTACACATTGTGGTTATGTGATTAATTATGAAATTATGTTCATGCTTCATTTAATATTTATATGGGTATATGTTATACAGTATGTTTTTCTGCCACACACTGTGTTTATGTTATATCCAATATGTTTATATGTGATGTATTATTTATTATTATTATTTGTGATGCATTATTTATGTGGTGGTTCTGAGATGTTCGTGTCACAAAGAACATACAGGTACATATCAGGTAGCATATTATATATCAAATGCTGTAATACGTGAACATCACATACTATCTATGGGTACGCATTGTGTGTATATATGTCCCACACTACATTTACAGGGTTACATATTTCCATGTTGCCATATTCATTACACAGTATGTTCATACGTTACATCCTACAAAGGTGTTACCCGCACATGCTTTGTGTGATAAACTATACGTCTACGGTCATGGACGATACCATGTTGAGAGGTTCATACTTCCCCAATGCTGTCGTTACGGGAACCTACCGGTGCACTTTTTTTTTTTTTTTTTGCCAATTTAATGTTCACAACTCCTTCGAGCCTGGTTCCTGCATCCCACTTTTCACCAGTCTGAGATTTTTTTTCTCCTCTCCTGTCTTCCCACCTGGGGCTCCCGGATGACTGCCAGGGAGGGGCTCAGGAGCAACAAAGAGCCGGCAGGGCAGGCGCAGTGGCCCAGCAATGCAATTAGCTTGAAGGAAAACATCCATGTCGCCACTCAGCTCACAGCTTTTTCCAGGAGCAAAAAGCCCGAAGCAAGCAAACAAAAACAGCCGCCACCCTTCACCCGCCCCAACTGAAGCAACGTGGGTGGAACGGCCAAGGCAGCGAGGGGGGCACCCGGGAACAAGCCGGCCCAGGAATCTGCCGCCCGCAGCCCGCCTGCTCCGGCCCGCTCACCTCTGTGGCTGCAGCATCGTCTGCCGCACGCGCCCACTAACGCAGCCCGCAGACCTCTGCGGAAACCTCAGCGGAAACCTGTCCCAGTCGTCCCCAGGTTGGAACTTTGCAAACTCTCCTTTGCTGAGCGCCGCGGGGAGGTGGCCGGGTTGGGTCATAACACATGCAGGGCATGCGCTCCCCCCCCGCCCCCCCACCACTCGCCAGATGTTAGGACCGAGAAACATGCAAGGATTTTTCATGTTAGAAAAATGGTGGAAGTCAGCTCATCAAAGGTACAAGAGGCAGAGCGTGTTTCTGCTCCGCCTTGCCAAAGGTGCATTGAAATTCACAAGGTTCATCTCCGCTTTGACAGGATTATTAATGGGCTGGGCTTGCCGGGCTGGGGATGGATCTGTGAGCCACAGGAAAACCTTTGACTGTCTGGGTGTTTCTTCCCAGACCTTGCAGCTGCCGGAGACGCTCCACAGTAACCAGAGAATCTGGCAGATGACTGGTTTCAGTCAAACTGGTAACATTATTATCACTAATTGGAACTCCCCCCGCCCCCCCCCACACACACATGCCACCGCCTTTTCTAATAGAAGATTTTTTTAAAACATGAACCAGAAGCCTCAGCTAGATGGATTTAACAGTGACAAAGATACTCATCACGAAAGGAAAAAGCCTTCCCCAGGCAGAGACATCTTGAATGATTGCCAGAACCTTCCTGATTCCCCACGAATCAAGTTCAAGTACACGAGCCCGCGACACGAAGATGGCAAAGGAAAGATGCAATGGGTGAATGTCTATTGGAGGGAGAGACGCAAGCAAGGGGCCTGGACGGGGTAGACGCACGACCCGCTCATGGCACTTGGACGGACCCACACGTCTGTAACAACCCAAGAGACTTAAGGAGACTTCCTAATAACTAAGAGCAAAACAACCAACCCCTGCCTCCTCAGCCCCGTGACAGTCTCCATCAGAAGCAACAGATCCAAGAGCAGTGGCGAGATTCGGGCCAGTCAGAGCCCACAAAGGCCAGTGGGAGGAGGCCGCGCGCTTGAGCCGTCCCCACAGACGCCTCTGTTCCTCCGGCAGCGTTTCGGAAATGGGCAAGAGGGAGAGAGGACCGGAGCAGGCAGCACTCAAATTCAATCCGACTTTATTTCCCTGTGGCGCAGATAACTTTTCTTTTAAAAATAACGTAAAAATTAAAAAAACACCCCAAAACCGGTCAGGTTGGTTTCTCTTAAAGGACACATACACACAGCCGCAGACACACACACACACAACACACCAGAACATGCACACAATGCAGCGCACACACAGTTGGACACCCCTGTATGCACACACGGATGCGTATGAGCTCATACCACTGTATACACCGCATCACACACACTCACACTCCCTCATACAACCTCATAGTCACACTCTCATACTCTCACGCACACCCCATACAGACACGCACACAACCTTATACACTATCACACACACTCACACCCCCTCATGCACACTCAGTCACACACACAGTCACATGTACCCCCTCATACAACTTTACATACAGCCAGACACTCACACCCTCATGCACACCACATACACATTTAATCACACATTTGCACACCCTCACACAACCTTATATATGATCACATACTCATACCCCCTCATGCACAGTCACACACTCACAACCCCTCACACAACCTCAGTCACACATACACTCACACACCCTCACTCACAGTCACACCCTCATGCACACTCACAAAGTCACATACACCCTCATACACACACACTAGCACACCCTCACCCAACCCTCAACACAGTCACACACACCCTTATACATCACCACACTCACATAATCATGCAATACACACTCATAGTCACACACCCTCAGATAAATACCCTAAGACACATCCCCCTCAGATATACACTCACTCTCCCATGCCCTCACGCACACCCTCAGACACTCACACTCTCACACACCCTCATACACACATAAGTCACTCATGCACCCCCCGTTCAGACTCACAGTTACGCAGACCACATATACGCTCATGGCTAGACATACACAATTCCCAGACATATAACCTCACACACCCGCATACAGTCACGTAGTCACACACATCCCCTCTCATTCACACTCAGTCACAGTCTCACACACACGCACACTCTCACACATCATCACACATCACAACACGTTCACACGCACCCCCCCCCTCGCACCCTCAGTGCCCCCAGTCCTGCCTCCCCCGCTGTCTCCCTGGCACAGATCCCAGGGCTGCTCCCTGCCAGGTCTGAGGCCCAGGGCTTTCGGCAGAGCAACCACCTGCAGGGTCCTGCTGGCGGCCAGCAGGGCTGGTACCGGGCAAGGGGCGGTGCAGACAGGGTGCAGGGCCTGCCCGGAGCCTCCCAGCCGCTCACTTCATTGTTTGCCGGCTGAACTTCCTCCCCAGAGACACCCGGGTTCCCGCAGAGTCACTGGTCTGTGCTCCCCTCCCCGCCCAGGCATGGCTGCAGCTGTGACGGTGTGGGCACCTGCTGGGCAGTGGGTTCCGTGCCCGCACTGCCTTCAGAACTCACGATCAGACAGAGGCCAGAGGGTCGCTGTGGTTGAGGTCAGGCTATGTGAGACCCAGACAGCTGCGGGCTCAGTTTATGCCTCAGGTTCCCCTCTTGTCTAAGGCTCCGACCCCTCCCAGGAAGTGCCACCCACAGCTGGCAAGGCCACTGACAGGGACATCAGCACCCTTGGCACCCAGCTGTCCCGACAGGGATGTCAGCACTCAACCGTTCAGTTCCATACCATGGAACTAACTCGAGACAGCGCTGAATGGACCTGTCAAGGTGATGGTCCTGATGACTTTGCCTGGGTCTCTGTTTAGAGATTGGAGAGTGACACACAACAGACTCTCCCTCTTTTTAAAAAAAATTACTAATATTTATTTTGCTTTTTGGGTCACACCTGGCGATGCACAGGGGGTTACTCCTGGCTATGCCCTCAGGAATTACTCCTGGCAGTGCTTGGGGGACCATATGGGATGCTGAAAATCGAACCCTGATCACCTGCAAGCAAGGCAAATGCCTTCCCCGCTGTTCTATCACTCCAGCCCTTGCACCACAGATTCTTGCACTGGGGGAGCATTTTTTTTCTGGATCAGGGACCCCGAGTCACCCCGACACGGAGCTCTGCTGGTAAGTGAGCCCACAGTTTCACGAGACCATTGTGTTCTCTACCACCTGCTCCAAAACTCAAGTCTTTCTGCCGGGCACAACTGCATCACTCGCTTTGACTCTGCTCTCGGACCATGCCATACAGTTCTCCACCCAGGCATCGCTGGGGTGCCAGCCCACCCCCGGCACCCCAGTGATGCCTGGCAACCCCACTAGCACGAATTACTCTGGGGGCCGGAGGTACTTCCAACATGGAGATCACATTGTTGGGGAGGCTGGCCGGGGCCCCGCCCCGTCTGACTCCTGATTCCCTGAGGTCAACAGGGCCAAGGGTGAAAAAGCAGATCTTGTTCCGAGGGTCGCCTTTGCCCTCTGAGGGCCTCAGCTAAGGTTTCTGAGTAAGAAAGTACCCGCTGCAAGGTGCCCGGGATAAAACACTGCCCCTCCGGCAAAGCCCACCTGGAACATTCGAGCGCACCCCCAGGAAGAGCTACAGGGTGGTCCAAGCTCTTCTGTTCCCACAGGGAAACATAGGCGCATCCAAGTGGCCAATCAGGTCAGCCCAAAGCCAGGAGGCGCCAGTGGACCAAGCACTCGCTTGGGCAGGCCAGAACCTGCGGGCAGTGCTGTCCCCACTGCCCACAGGGAACACTTCATTTGCTCCCACCAACACTCGTCCATGGTGCCAGACAGACCAGTGTGTTCACAGTGTGGCTGCATCATCTTTGGAACATCTCACCGAGAGAGGCACTGCCCTGCCTCAGAGACAGGCTGGGAAGGGGGCTGGGATGGTGGGAGGGAAACTGGGGGCACTGGTGGTGGGAAATGTGCACTGTGAAGAGATGAGTGTAGGAACACTGTACGACTGAAACCCAACAACTAATAGCTCTGTGATTGTGTCTCTCATGGTTATTCAGTTAAAGAAAAAAAAAAGTCGCCTTCCTAACAGCTGCATAGTATTCCGTTGTGTAGATGTACCAAAGTTTCTTTAACCAGTCATCTGTTCTTGGGCACTCAGTTTTTTTTCCCCCCAGATTCTGCCTACTGTAAACAGTGCTGCAGTGAACATATGAGTGCAGATGTCATTTCGACTATACTTTTTTGCCTCTCTGGGATATAGTCCCAGGAGTGGTATTGCTGGGTCAAATGGGAGCTCAATTTCTAATTTTTGAAGAAGCATCCGTACTGTTTTCCATAAGGGCTGAAACAGTTGGCATTCCCACCAGTGTAGGAGGGTCCGTTTCTCCCCACATCCATGCCAACACTGGTTGCTTTTGTTTTTTTGGATGTAAAAAAAATAGAGTCGCCTTGCCCAAGCATGCCCAGTGCACGCCCCTTCCCTGTGCCCTCCCTCAACCCCGACTCCCCACTGTTCTGGGGAGAAGAACTGCATCCAGGCAACCAGGAGCGGGAGCCTCCTCGAGGCACCTGGTGGCACCTGGTTTTCATGAGGGTGGCACAGTCAGCTGAGAGGTAAATGACACAAGACTGGGCAGCTCTCCCCCAGGCACAGGACACTTCTAGAAGGTTCCGGCTGAGGCTCGGGCTGCTGTTTTAGTTCTGGGTGTCAGCGACTCAAGAACCAAGTTTGGGTGGGTGCCAGGAAAGGGGAATCTCCTTCCCGTGACAAAGAGCGGGGAGGGGGGAGCGAGCGTGGGGGGCACCTGACAGAAAGGGCCTTGCCCTGCCTGGGGCACCCGGCGACAGGAGAGCCGAGAAGCTGTGGGAGTGGCAACTGCGGCTGAGTTTGATGGGCGCCAACAGCAAAGCCTGCCTGGTCCCACGGGAGCCCCTGCAGCCCCTTCGAGTGTCCCTCCAGCAAGAGTCCCCCGAGACGCGGCAGTGTGTGGGCTCCTGAATCTGCTCTCCAGAGCTGCCACGTGGCAGGGTGCCACCCAGAAGCCCCACCCCGGGGTGCGCCATGCTTCCCACCTGGAGGCTAAGTCTCCTGGGTGGGTGAGAGGGCAGGAGCATCCTTCTGGCCCCTCGCCCTGCGTCCTCTGCTACGTTCTGGAACAGGGGCTCGAGAGAGGAGAGGGCGGGGCCTCTGGCTCTTGCTGCTGGCCACACGGTGCCGAGGGTCTCGGCCATGCACACCCCTTGGCAGACAGGAGGGCACCCATCATTCACGCTCCCCTCTGGATCTGTGGGTCTGTCCTCTCTGGCCCTCTGCAGACAGACAGGTCCCAGCAAGCATTGTCACTTGTCACTACGCTCGACTCATTCGAGACCGCTTCTCCACTGGCAGACCCCCCTTCTCATGCCCTGGGTTTCCTGGGTTGAGTATCCGGATCCGGGGGAGCCTTCGGGTGAGGAAGACTTGCCAAGATCCAAGGAGAAACGAGCTGGGAAGCTTGGGAGGGTGCCGAGAAATGTCGCCGCTGCATCCTGACTTCTTTTTATAACTGCTTTTAGTCATTATCACTGGATTAAACACAAGCGCACGCACACACGCACCCAACTGATTAGTTCTGGTTGTTATTCATTATTCTCCCACTTCTTGTTTCTAAAAATCTGCATTACAAACAACCCTGCTGGATTTTTTATTCCAATCATCCTATCCCAAGGCTTACAATTAATATTCCTAATACAACCGCTAGGCCATTCGATTTTTTTTAATTTTTTTTTTAAGCAACAACAACCAATGCCAATAAACGACAAATTTCCACAAAAAAGGAGGCCAGGGGGGTTAAGTAGAGGGGGAGCCTGCTGGCAGAGAAAGAGCAGCCGCGTGTGCGTGTCCCCAACGCGCGTCCCCGGCGCGCTCCGGCTGGCTTTGGTTCCCGCCACCCCAAGCAGGAACACAGGCAGCGCGCACACAAAGTGGCCATCGGCAGTGTGCCCAGCGGGTGGGAGAGCTTGTGGCCGCGAGGTCTCTCGAGAGGAGGAACAAGCAGCCGTGATGGATGGAGTGATTGCAGGCGTGCAGCATCAGCGCGGGGACTTCACCGCGGACAGTCATCAATCACCAGGCCCAGAACCACGCGGACCCAGCACACTCGGTGCTTCTGTGGCCCATTCGCCCGTGTGCCCAGGCGGGGGACACCGAGAAGCGACCGAGCCCTGTGTTGCTTGGATGAGCTGGCCACAGAAACGTATTGGCATCATCACACAAGTGTGGGTGCGCATATGCAGAGACACACAGAGACACAAAGACACCGACACGCACAGAGGCACACACAGAGACACACACAAAGACACAGACATATACACAGACACAGACACACAGAGGCACACACACAAACACAAAGACACAGACATACACACAGACACAGACACACAGACACAAAGACACACACAGAGACACACAGACACACAGAGACACACACAGAGACACACACATACACACAGACACAAAGACACATACACAGACACACATAGACGCACACAGACACACACACACACACACACACACTAATCCACCACTGCCGGCCCGCCCAAGGTTACCCTCCCAACCAGCAAGTGTGTGTGTGTGTGTGTGTGTGTGTGTGTGTGTGTGTGCGCGCGCGCGCGCGCAGCTTAGGTCAGTTCTGGAATGATTTCAGGGACTGGGTCAGCAGTTCTGTGCAAACAGCCTCTGAGCACAGGCGCGGTCAGGAGCCATGGTGAGTTCGGGAGAGACTGGCAGCTGCTGCATTTCTAGGGAGCATGTCTGGAGTGGGCAGAGAAGCCCACACTCTCTTCCTGGGAGGGAAAGCCGGAGCCAGCAGAAGAAGCACAGGATGCCTGGCCCGGGCACCCGGGTGCCGGCACCCCGAAGACCCCCAAGTTCCACCTCCGGCCCCACAGGGCGCCCCCCCCAACCCCAGCACCGCTGGGTGCAGCCCTGGCAGCCCCCGGCAACACTCAGCAACCGGCCCCTGTGATGAGAAGAGGCTCAAATCGCACTGCATCACCCCACACCTACCCCATACAGCAAGCGGAAGTCACAGAATGTTGGATCTGGCGCCGCTGGGCTGCGGCCAGCAATGCACAAAGGCTATTTCCAACTCAGGCCTTATGGGTCAAACAAGGGGCTGCCCAGGGGACAGGCAGTACCAAAGTGGACTCCAGGCTGCCTCTGTGCACTGTGTCCAGCACGCTCAGCCACTTCCTGGTGCTTGCAGTGCCAGCGAGGAAACACACACACACACACACACACACACACACACACACATTCACACACACATCTGCCTTGTGCCTGCAGCAAGCATGCCAAACGCAGAGTGAGAAGTATCCTCCAGGAACTGGGCATCTGCCTGCTCCTGTCCTGCTCCCCTTATTGGTCTGCCCTTAGTGTAATCAACAACAACAACAACAACACACACAGAACAGTTACTTCAAGAATAGTTTAACTACCCATAGTGATCTACCAATGTAACACAATATCAAAATTTACTCACCATTTCATTTTACAGATGAGAAGAATAAGTTCCTAAAATTCACTGGAGCAATAACAAACAAAAAACATGAGTAACCAAACCAATCTGGAGGCACCACTGGTCCCGGATTGAAAATATATCACAAAGCTACAGTAATCAAAATTGTATGGCACTGGCATAAAGGCAGGCACAAAGACTAATGAAATAGAGACTACAAATAAATTTATGCATTCACAGTCAACTGACCTTCAAGAGTACCAAGTATACACAATATGGAAAGGACAGTTTCTCCATAAGTCACTGTCCTCCCATTGTTCATCGATTTGCTCAAGCGGGCCCAGTAATGTCTCCATTGTAACAACTGTTACTGTGTTTGGCATATCAAATACATCACGGGTAGCTTGCCAGGCTTTGCTGTGCGGGTGAGATACTCTCGGTAGCTTACCGGGATTTCCACAAGGGGTGGAGGAATTGAACTCGGGTCAGCAATGTTGGCCGCTTGCAAGGCAAACGCCCTACAGCTGTGCTATCGCTCCAGCCCCTACCCATAAGTAGTACTGATGAAACTAGACATTCACATGCAAAGAATGAACCTGGATTCTAATCTTCTATCATCCATGGGCACCAACTCAAAATTAAAGACAAACATAAGATATGAGACATAAGACCAAAAACCTTTTTAAAAAAATATATAGGTGGGAAGCTTCATCACGATGACTGGCTTGCCAATGTTTTCACAGATATGTCACCCAAAACACAGGTTACAAAATTAGCAGGTGGGACGCCGTCAAACCACAAAGCGCCTGCAGAGCAAAGGAACTGTCAAGAGAATGAAAGTCCATCTATACAACAGAACAAGAAAATCACAAAACACACTATATATAAGAGATTCATTTCTAAAATATCATTTCAAGACTCCTATAACTCAATAGCAAAATACGAACAACTTGAACAGGATTTCATCAGATGAAGGAATTTTCACTTGTCCAAGATGGCATACAAATGGCGACAGATGAAAATCTAACCATCATCACTAATCAATGCACAGGGCAAACCAAAATGACAATGAGGCAGTAGCTCACACCTGGTAGGGTGCCTGTTATAAACAAACAAACAAGCCACAAAGCCGTATGGTGAGGACATGGAGACACTGGGTACTGCAGACGCTTGATGGTGCAGCTCCTCTGAAAACATCTCGGCGGTGCCTCAAACATGCAACACTGGGCCACTGTGGGGCCGAGCCAGCCCACTTCTGGGTCTGAAAGCACTGGAGTCAGGTTTTCGGGAGATATGAGTATGCCTGTGTTTCTTGCAGCACTGGCCGCAACAGTCAGGATGTGGAAACAACTTAAGTGACTGTCAACTGACAAAGAACAGATGGATTAATAACATGGGGACTCCACATGGATGCACTGAAGAATTATTTGGCCTTCCACAAGGAAGCAGATCTTGTGCTATGTGACCCCCATGGGTGAAGCTTGAGGAAGTTATGCTAAGTGAGATAACTCAGTCCTAGAAAGACAAAACCTAGAAATTCACTTCTTGGAGGTGTCTACAACCATCACAAGAATGGTGGTTTCCAGAAACTGGCGGGGAGGGGAAGAACTGAGGAACAATTCCAGTGAAGTGATTTCAACGAATCCAGGGATTCTGCCCTAAAGACCTTTAGATACAACCTCCACTCTGAGTACTTAATGAGGCATCAGGAGAAAAACTCTTGTGCTGAGTGTTCTTACCACGATTTAAAAAAAAATTTCAGACAGGATAACAGTTAATTTGGGTCATGGAAGAGTAGGAAGGACTGGAACAGTGTATAAGTGAGATGGGTTTCTGGTTCAATTCTGCACTTGGCCTTGGTTTCAGTGACAATGATGTGTTCCATGTAAAAGTTCATCAAGTTGCAATGTACAATCTGTACTTGTCAGTGCGTGCATGCTTTAATGACAGCTGAAAAAAGAATAAATATTTTAAATAGTATTTTTGAAGTGAATTGGTCCATAAAAAAAGAAAATCAAGATGGCAAAAAAGTAATAGGACAGAATTAGAATAAATTCATTAATCTGCTGCAGTGTAAAGTCAGTTTTTTTGTTTTACTTTTTCATATTTTCAGAGTATAAAATATTGTTGACTACACCCTTTAGAGAGTTGTTTAAGTACCAAATCCCAGTACACAGAAAACTTAGTATTTCCTCACCTTGGCAGATGTAAGAATCACATGTAAGAAAATAAAATCTGGTCACTGCATTATTTTGAATGATTATGAATCCCATGTGCTAAAAAGAAATGTGTACTGAAACAATAATATTTACTAGCTTTAAACAGTAATGCCAATGGCAACATATTTCCAACATAAATCTTGTACTTGAAAATAACATGAAAGAAATGTTTGAGAGGAGGAAAACAATAGGTTACTGATGGTTAAAAACATCTCTTTGTCAAGAGATATTTTTGGAGAAAAATAGTTTTCTTAAGGTAAAATTTACATAGCATAACGTTTTCCTAATGGAAGCATGCCAAAATTGAAAATAAATTCCTAGCTTTGCAGCAGACACAAGGCAGAGTAAAGATATTTCCATCACTCATCCTGATAGGGTTAACCTCCCGCCCACAACCGGCTGAAGTAGTGACTTTGCTTTATGCTTCTTCCAGTGCATTTGGGACACTTCATGAAATGTGGGAGCATAGTCAGGGAGATATTACAGGGGTTAAGGCAGCACCGGGTGACCTGGTTCCACTCCCACCTCTAGTCTGTCCCCAAGTGCCACCAGGAATAATCCCTGAGCATAGAGCCAGGAATAAGCACTCAGGACCATCAAGTGTGGCCACCAAAGAAACAAAGCTTCCCTCAAACTACTGAGGGCCCAGTTCTGGGTAGCCAGCAGGCGAGCAGGGATCAATGACTCTTGATTGATAGATGTCAATGACCACCCCCAGTTGGGGTTGACATGTCCTGATGCCCACCAGTTTTTATGATACCTGTTTACTCTGGTCTCACCAAGCATCGATGCCACATGGCACAGGGAAGATAAACCGAGGCTCTCTGGGGGAAAAAGCTTCCGCCAAACACCCGGTATCAAAACATTTGACTGGGATCTCTGGCTTTCTGAAAGTTTGATGGGCTAACCTGATCGAGTCACCACGGTTCCATCAGATCCCGAGACAGAAACCAGCACGCCCTCCTCCCACTCATCACATTCACTGGCTCGCTCTGGTGTGAAACCGGGAACAAGGAGATGGACAGAGACAGCCAGGGGGGAGAGATGCACAGCCTCTAGCCTCCAGCTCCAAAGAAAAACATCTCACGGCCCTTCCAAGGGCGAGCTCCTGCCTGGGAATGACTCGCTCCACCTCCACACCCAACGCAGCTCACCTGGAGAAGCTAGAAGCACAGGCAGCCCCTTCTGGAACCTTCCATGTGTGCCACTCCCCCAGGAGGAATACCAGATGCATGAAGCAGTCACTAGCCACCCCGTCACCCCACCGTCGCTTCTGCCTGAGTGTCCTCCAAGACAAAGAAGCATCATGGGCCAGCTGAGGCTGGGCTCCGTGTTGCGCGCCCATGTGCAAACATCCTTGGTAGAAAAGCCACAAAGAATCCGCCACCACCTGCCTTGCTCTTCCTTCCAGTGCACGCCACACACGTGGGAAAAGGCGCCTGTATGTTCATTGCAGCACTGTTCACAATAGCCAAAATTTGGAAACAACCCAAGTGCCCGAGAACAGAGGACTGGTTAAAGAAACTTTGGTACATCTACACAATGGAATACTATGCAGCTGTTAGGAGAGATGAAGTCATGAAATT
>JAOXYA010000019.1:53479795-53498223 GCA_028565675.1 Sorex palustris | reverse complement strand
GAATGGAGACGTTACTGGCACCCGCTCGAGTAAATCGATGAATAACGGGGATTAAGTGATTAAGTGATTAAGTGTCTTTAGTGTTTTTCTGTTTGTATTTATTTGGAACATCTTGAGCTTCTTGGATCTGGGTATATGACTTTATCCTCAAATTGGAAAGTTCTGTATTATAATTTCTTCAATCAAAAGTCACTCCTTTTTCTCTTTCCTCTCCTTCTAGTACTCCCATAATGTGTTTTAGTCCTCTTGAAGCTATCTCATATTGTTTTTTTAATTATTTGTTTAATTCTTTTTTTTCTTCTTACATACTTTACTTTTTTCCCTCCTGTGACACCCACCACCAATTTTACTCTTTTTTTTAAATATAAAAGTACTGCTATTTATTCATCTGTTGATTAAGCTGACGAGTTTTACTCTTCTTCTATTCTTTATCTATGTTTTCATGTATATTTTTCCCATCTCCTGTTTTTTATTGATGGTTTTATGTATCCTGTTCTCAAGTATACTTATTTGTTATACTTATTTGTTCATTGGCTTGTTATTCTGATCTTGAAACCATTCTTTTTTTTTTTTTTTTGCTTTTTGGGTCACACCTGGCAATGCTCTCAGGGGTTACTCCTGGCTTTGCACTCAAGAATCACTCCTGGCAGTGCTCAGGGACCATATAGGATGCTGGGAATTGAACCCTGGTCAGCTGTGTGCAAGGCAAACACCTTACCCACTATGCTATCACTCCAGCCCTGTGGTGTTTTTTTTTTTACATCATCTATGATGTTCTTCAGTTCAGTGACTTCTAATTGAAGTTTTCTCATTCTTTTTCTTTCCTTGTGGAAACTCTCTTCTATTGTTGTCCTTAACTCAGTGAACATCCTTATACTGTCACTTTGAAGTCAAAGAGGTTAAAGAGCTTGGAGGCCTTCCTAGGCTTTTGTTTTCATCCATGAATGCAGGTAATTTCCTCTACTTACAGTTGTAAGTTGGTGTGCTGTGAGGGCTGGTTTTGAGTAGTCCTGAATCGGCAGTCTAGGTTTACACTCACTAGTTCCACCTGGAGACTATAGTGCTTTGAACTGCTACTGGGAATTTATAGTCACCAAGTGTAATGAGTCAGCTGTATCCCTATGGATGAATAGACCAGTGCCACTTTTCTGTGTTTATGGTGCCTCACATTGGCTGTGTCGTCCTAGTCTTTTAAGTATGGGCTGAAACACATGATAGAAACTATTCTCCTTAGTCTTTGGAGAAGATCTTCATTGACTCTTGGTGCACCTCTGTAGTCCTTCAGGTGCACTGGGGGCATAAGGACTGCTTTTGTTGTTGCCTGGGGCAGGAAGTTCTTGTTCTACTGCTTTTCATCCCTGACTTGGAATAGCAGCTGGTTGGTTTCCTGTGTGTGTGTGTGTGTGTGGGGGGGGGTGCTAGGGTTCACAAATGTATACCTGCTGTAACTGTAGACTTTGAACAAACATCTGGGCTGGCCTAGGTCTTGCCTTCAGATTAGGCCTTTTAAAAAAGGCATATTTTTAGTTCCATGCTACCTTTTTCCAAATACTAGGCCTTACTTGTGGCATTTCTGCTCCTCCCTTTCCTTCTTTCCTGAGGTCCAACTCCTTAGTTGTTGTGTTGCTCCTCATTCTCTATGGAGAATCTTCTGGGAGTGGGTTGCTGGGCATTCTGTGCAATGTCCTCTGCTGGGCTGCTCACAGGATTCTGTGTTTAATTATGTTTTGTTGTTGTTGTTGTTCTTGTTGTTTTGTTTCTTTGGTGAAGTTTTTGCTTTGAAGACCTAGTTCAATCTCAGATGGTTCCATTCTCCTACAAGGAAAGTCTTAAAGACGAATAAAATTGGAAAGCGTTTATTACCAAACACTGACTTATTCTAAAGTGATATTTACAATAGTATATATTGTCACAGAATAGACAGGCCACTGGATCAGAGTATAGTTAAAAAATATATGGCAAAAGTTATATTGCACTGCAGTGGATAAAAATTGCTTGTTTTAATATGTGCTGTCAGGTCACTAAATATATGTATAGAAAATCAGTATAAAAATTGGTTTTGTGGAGTCCAAGAACACCATTCCTTATGGTGACCTAAGCTTAGCATTTATTCTTACATGATCTGTGCCTACCCTCCTTCTCTGTTCTTGTCACACAGTATGTGAGAGTTGGCTTAGTTTAAGGTACACAACCATGGATGGACAGTATTATGGTTTGTTGGTTCTTTTTGGGGGGAGTGAGGGTAGATGCCATACCTGGGAATTCCAGGCATTAACTTCTGATTCTTCAGTCAGGAATCACTCCTAGAATGCTTAGGGGGATCATATGGAATGCCAGGGATCAAACTGGGGTCATTTGTTTGCAAGGCAGGCACTTCATATCCACTATACTATCTCTGGCCTGTTTTGTTTTGTTTTGGGATACACCCAGAAGTGCTCAGGGCTTACCCCTGGCTCTGTGCATAGTAGGGATCACTCTTGGTAGACTCCTGTGGTGCTAGGGTTCAAAGCTGGGTTGGCCACATGCCAAGCTCCCCCTGCTGTACTATTGCTCCAGCTATGGATGGGCAGTATTATGGACCTGTGCCAGTCTTGACTTGCTTTTTCTGAAGTGAGTGATAGACACTCATGCCAATACAGAATTAGCAAAGTTGGGTGAAGTTGCCAAGATTGTTTCTGTCAGTATTTCTGACCAGGGAGTCACACCAAAAGTTTTCTATCTCTCAGGAAGATGCTGAGTTTAATCAGCAAAAGCACCTATTATTCAGGTACTTTTCAAACCACTATTACTATTCTAGGTTCCAGGGTGATTGAGTCTTTGAGATAAATTCCCTGTAGTTTTAAAATTCTGGGTAGTTTTTAAAAAGCCTGCCAGCTTTTTGGGGTTTGTTTTGGCTTGGGTTTGGGCCACACTCAGCAATGTTCACAGACTACTTCCAACTCTGCATTCAGGAATCTTTCTTGGTGGACTTGGGGGACTATATGGGATGCTGAGGATCGAACCCAAATCTGCCACTACCTATTGTAGTTTTCCTCTGGCCCTTATATCAGCTTTTAATGTGGGACTAGGGGCTCATGCAGGATTAAAAGATTGTGAACACAATCCCAAACAACAGGAGAATGTTTCACAACTCTGAAATATCCAGATACCAATCTTCATATCCAGAGTAATCTTTATTGGGAAATCTGTCTCTTCTCCTTGTTTCAATGCTGTTCTGTTAATCCTTTGTTGTGGATTTTTGTCCAGGTTTCAGGACCTCTTTGTAAAGTATTCCTTACATAGTTGTAGATAATTTGTCTGTGAAAAGAAATGAGTTCACATTCTTATGCCAATGTCTTGAACCATCCTGTCTTGAAATGTCATTTTACAATTTCTGCACAGAAATTTTTGGTGAAGGTGGCTTTCTAATTAGTACTCAGGGATCCTGAGACCTCTTCCAGTGACTCTTCAACATGTGTCTATGGGGTATAGTAGGTACCCCATAGACACATGTTGAACATGTCAGTGAAGGCTCAAGGATGTGGTGCTGCTTGGGCCCTGCCATAAACAACAGGGCCACCACACCACAGTGGTACTTGAGATACCACTAACACCTCAACTGGGAATACACTCATCAATCCTTGTGGTACCAAGGATCAAACCTTGCAAGTGCCATTACCTTTGAAAGATCTCCCTGACACCTAAATTTTGTACTTTTTGGTTTGTTTGTTTTGGGGACCACAGCTGACAGTGCTCAGTGCTTACTCCTGGCTCTGTGCTCAGGAATTATTCTTGGATGTTTCAGGGGACACTGTGCAGTGCTGGGGATCAAACCTGCTGGCTGCATGAAAGGAAAACCCCTTACCCACTGCACTACTGGTCTGGCCTCAGCTTTTGTACTTTTTAACCAATATTTTATTGTAATTTGTCTACCACTGTCCCTCAAAGCTTTAGATAGAACATTTAAAACATTATTGTGGGCTCGACACCAGATGTCTTGGGGGTTGGCATGAGGTGCCAGGGATTGACCAATGTCCCTGATCCCAAGACAGATAGCTTCTTAGTAGCATAGACTCTATTCTCGCTTATGTTCCAAGGTCTTACCTAGGGAAACTGGAATATAGTAGGTACCCCATAGACACATGTTGAATAAATAAGTGAATTTATTATTTTGTTATATGGAAGAAAATAACGGAAAAATACTTTTTGAAAATAAGTAAATAGTAAAAATAATGCATGAAAGATAAATGCCACATTTAATAGCACATATATTTTATATCAGGAGGAATTTCTAACATTATTAAATCATTTTAGTGAGATTTTTCTCTTTTTTTCAAGGTTTCTAACTATTCTTTAGAGAAGAAAGTGAATGAAATGGTAAGAAATTACAGAATAGAAATACATAGTATTTTTGTAAATTAGAGGTAATATTTATAAAGTGTTCACATTAAATACTGATATCCTATTTAATAGGTTAAATTACATACGAAAAATAAATCACTGTCACTGTCACTGTCATCCCATTGATGGTCGAATTACTTGAGTGGGTGCTAGCAACGTCTCTGTTCCTCCCAGCCCTGAGATTTTAGCACCTCTTCTTACTCATCTTTTCCCAATGATTGAAGGCTCTTTCAGGGTCAGGGAAATAATACCTGTTGTTGTTACTGTATTTGGCATATAGAATACGCCACGGGGAGCTTGCCAGGCTCTGCTCATGTAGGTGGGATACTCTTGGTAGCTTGCCGGGCTCTCCGAGAGGCATATATTTATATATTTTTCTCTATGATTTGTTGCCTACTGTTAGAGGTCGGCTGCCGGGGCTGGGTCCCTTGGGGTAGGGAGGGCTCTCACCCGCCCCACAGCCTGACGTGGAATCCAAAAAATAAATAAATAACATTTAAAAATAAACAGCGCCATCCTCCCTGTCCGCTAGTGTTATTTGGAGAAGGGAATCCAGCTTCACAGCACAAAACCTCCTGGCTCTGGAATCTTAACGGAGGTCATAACTGGGGCATCCCCAAACCCCAGATGAATCAGGTTCCTGCCAGGTAGGGCCTTTTCTCAGAGTTGGGGCCCACGAGGGCCTCACAAACGCATGGTCGGTTCTACCTCACGACTACACCCCAAGTAAGTCTCAACTCTGAACACTGGGGAGTGTCGGGGAGACAGCACGGGGAAGGGCACTTGCTTTGCACGTGGCTGACCCCCACTGCTGCCTCTGGTACCCCCAGCCCCGCTAGGGCTGATCCCTGAAGATGGAGTGGGGGAGGAGTCAGCCTGAGCGCTACTGGGTGTGACCCCCCCAATCTAGAAGTATTAAAACCTAATCGGATTAAATCTGAAACTGTCTTGAGTTGAGCTGAGAAGACATACATAGTCCAAGGTGCTGAAAAGACAAATGAATGACTTTGTTTCGTTTGGGTTTGGTTGGTTGGGGGGTTGGTCCACACTGCTCCTGGCAGTGCTCAGGGGACCCAGCAGTGCTGGGGCTCACATCCAGGCCCCTGGACATAACGCTTGTCCCCTGCGGTCTGAGTGAGGTTCTGGCCTGACATCACAAGGTGCAGTGCTAAGGCAGCTTCCTCTCCTGGCGGGCAGGCTGCTCTCACACACACATCCCGGCACAGACGCAAACACCAGTGGGCAGCATGGTCTCAACCCCACACCCCACACGTGTGGCACTCATCAGGGGTGGCTGGTTTGGGCCCTCCTACTGGAGTCTCAGCAGGCTGCCGGAAGGAGCAGAGTTGCGACACCCCAATAGCAGGGACACAGCTCACGTGTCCTCCTCTGTGCATGCCCAGTGCCCCTGGCAACCTGGCAGGCAAGAGGCTGCGCCCTGCAAATTCCTCTGGCGATGCCTCAGCTGCCCGGGGCCTTCCTCCACCACGGGCGTCTGAGCCAGCATGGGCAGCGGCAGCCACAGGCCAGCGGGCGGCCAGTGCTGGCTACTGGGGCCTCTCCAAAGGGGGCCAAACAGGCAGGAGCTGGCACAGTCCAAGTTCAGGCTTCCATGTACCACATGCTCAGAATCCCTCTATGCAAACGTCTATGATATACCAGGGATTCTAGAAGATTCTTAGAAGATTCTACAGGATTCTTAGAGAATCTTCCAACTGGTCGTCTCTGGTCCCCAGGCTGGTTTTGCCTTTGGACTGCTGCAGGAGGCTGGGCACCTCTGGGGAAGTCCATGATCACTGCTTCTGCAGGAATGGGGCTGGGGCCTGGGATTCTTGGAAGTGGGGAGAGGAGGAATCATCTAGAAGGAGCTGTGGGGCGGAGTTCCCGACATACTGGGAACCTCGAAGATCTTGAACCACCAGAGCAAGATGGTGTTGGGAAGCAGGGGCCCAGCTGGTGAGGGCCATGTGGGGCAGACTCAGAGGCAGGAGGAAGGGAAGAGGCTGGCATCACCCAGAGCAAGGGGCATGGTGCCAGGGGCATCTTCCCGGGAGCCTGGACCTCTACAGCTGCCCCTGAAGAAGGATGGAAAAGGCACTTACAGAGTGCTGAGCGCCCCTCGCCCCCATCCCAGCGGCCGTCCCAGGAGCCCCCGAAAGAGCCCGCTGAGCTCAGGTCCCTGTTGGCCATCCTAAGGGCGTCCCTCCAGGAACGCAGCCGGCCACAGCCTCCCGAGCCCCTCTGGGCAGGGGACGTCTTCCTACCTCGTTCCGAAGCCTTTGAGGCTCATCTCTCCTCTGCTGGAGAGGCTGCAGGGTGCAGGTGAGAGGGAAGGGAGGGGCCGACTGGCAGTGAGTGCCTTCCCAGACACCCCCTCAGCGCCACAATGCCTGGCACAAGACAGACCCGCAAGTGACGCGTTCATGCTGGCTTTCTGAAGCCTACCCGGCATTGGTGTGTGTGTGTGTGTGTGTGTGTGTGTGTGTGTGTGTGTGTAGGGCACTCAATCACATGTGAGCCAGGAGGCACTGCACAGGTCTCACAGCACCCCAAACGAGGACAGAGGGCAGGCCACTCGCGGTGCCCCTGGCTCGTTTTCTTCTCGAGAGATGGTCACGCCAAGCACATCTGCCTCCTGACCGCAGACACAGTGCAAGCTCCCCTCCTGCTCGGGCCTTCGAGAGCCGGGATGGAAACTGCCCCCGAACACTTATGTCCTCCACAAGTTCTCGGGTGATGAGAGGCTTCAGGCCAATGAGGGAGAAGGGATGACTCAGAAGGCAGAGGGGCCGCTGGCGGGGGCTCCCCGGGAGACAAGGAGGGTGCAGTGCACTAAGGCCGGCCATGGGCAAGAAGCAGGGTGCAGACCCCCTCCCACACACCGCCCCCACCCCCAACCAACCCCACCAACCCTTCCGGCCCCTCACTGCAGCTGCCTGGCTGGGGAGAGGCACAGGCGTAGCCCGGCTCAAAGGATTTCTGCCGTTTTAATTAGTTTTGTTATTGTTTTCTAAGAGAAGAAATTACACCTCTTGGCGCCTCCTCCCCTAGATACAGCTGTCGGTCCAAAAATCAAAAGAACCCGAAGGATTTGGGGTTTCGGGAAGTGTTCAGGATTGCCAGTGAAATCTGAGGAATCAGTAACAGAAAGGGAAGCTGGGCCAAGTCCTTTAAATAGGTGCACGAGGGGAAAGGCGTAGGGGATCAGGTGGGCGAGGGTGGCAGGGCCCCGGGGGGGCATGGGGAGGGCCCCCTGCACTGCCATGAGCACCGCCACCTTGGGTGGGCCCTAGCTCGGATGCTAAGGCCATGAAAGCGCATTTTACGTCTCCTCGTTCCCGCCCAAAGCACCCAGCACGGGTTAATTCTTGGGGGATCCCTCGTCATCCCTGACAGAAGTGTGGATTCACAAACAGTAGGTGTGAAATCTTCCTTAACCTAGAAAACATTAAGGTGGGGGAAATGAACTCCGGGCTGCGGCGGAAAAACGAATCCATCAGAGGCCCCGGAAGGCAGCTGCTCTCACGGATCGCGGCCGCCAACAAACCGTCTGCGGACAAAGCCCCAGTAGAAAGACACCCCAGGTGAAAGGGGGACCGGAAAAGGGCTTGCTCCTCCTAACGCCGACCGCGGAAGGGGAGCAAGGATTTCAAGGTCATCAGATAACAAATTCAATCCAGACATCTTTCTCTAACTGGAAAAAATGCACATCTCACTGGGCAAATTAATCCCCACCCACCTTCCAGCCTCCCTAAAGGAGATTAGAAAGAAAGAAAGAAAGAAAGAAAGAAAGAAAGAAAGAAAGAAAGAAAAAAAAAAGAGAGCCGTGAGCATCTGGAGGTGAATTTTGGCATCAGCATTCATGGGGGAGCCCGGCCCTATTCCGCCGTCTTTGGAATAACAACCAACGTTTTCTAGGTGCGTGTGAGCCGGGCATGCGGCGGGTCGCCTTGAAGGCTTCTTTGTTGTTAGGGCGGGCAGGAGGGCCAGGCTCCAGCCAGTGGCCATCTGACCTCTTGCAGAACAAGGTTATAGGGGCTGGGAGCACCCTTCATCCTCCAGATTCCAGCGGGAGCACCAGGCACAAACAGTCATCAGTCCCCACCTTGATTCCAGGGCGGCGTCTCCTGCTTGGCTTCTGCCGCCCTCACTCGACTCCCAGCTAACCAGGGTTGTCTGACGTTCTGCGGCCTGCAAGTCGCTCTTTTCCTCCCTGGATATCTTTTGGGGGTTGTCTCCGTGACATGTGGCCTGGTGGTGGTCAGGGCTCCAAGCACTAGGAATTGAACTCAGGCCCTGACGCATGCAAGGCGCATGCCCCAGCCCTGCCAGCCCCGCCCCCGGCCCCCCACGCTGGCTCTGTGTGTCTGTGTTCCAGTGAGGTGCCCCAGCATCCCTGCAGCTCGCCTGCTGTGGCCGAAGTTTGGAGGGAGGAGGTAGGGCTGGCGGAGGGAGCAGAGGCGAGGGCGGGGAAGCCATCTCCCTTGGAGGGTCCCGATGGCGGCCAGCTCAGCGCCCGGCCAAGCCGAGGGGGCCCTGTGGCTGCCCAGTGGCTCAGAGGCCCTGAAGTCCCACCTCAGCCCTGCGGCTGCGTGTGGGGAGAAGCCTGGGACCGAGCAGGGCCACCGGAAGGGGTGTGGACCCCGGCAAGCCCCAGAACGGTCAAAACTGAGGCGTGGGCAGCTCCTGAGGTGCATGTGTACAGAGCACCAGAGACCCTGAGAACATGCGAGTGAGCAACAGAGACCCCCAAGTACATAAGTGAGTACCAGAGACTCCCAAGAACACATATGTAGAACCAGAGACCCTAAGAACATGCATGTGAGCACCAGAGACCCTGAGAACACACGTCTGAGCACCAGAGACCCCCAGGAACACACATGTGAGCACAATAAAGCCCAAGAACATGTTTGTGAGACCCACAGAGACCCCGAGAACATGTGTGTGAACACCCAAGACCCCCAAGGACACATGTGTGAGCACCACAGAGATCCCAAGAACACAGGTGTGAGCACCTAAGACCCTGAGAACATGTGTGGGAGAACCAGAGACCCCCAAGAACACAGAAGTGAGCACCAGAGACCCCAAGAACATGTGTGGGAGAACCAGAGACCCATAAGAACACGAATGTGAGCAGCATAGACCCCAAAAACATACGTGTGAGCACCACAGAGACCACAAGAACACATGTGTGAGCACCTGAGCATCTGAGACCCTGAGAACATGTGTGGGAGAATCAGAGACCCCCGAGAACATGCATGTAAGCACCACAGAGACCCCAAGAACACACATGTGAGCCCCACAGCGACCCCTGGGAGCACAATCAGAAAGTGTACGAGCTCCAAGGCTAACCTGCGCCCCTCAGCACCCCAGCGGAGCATGCAGACACCCCACCCCCACCCCAGTCATCATGACAAGCGACTTAGAAGGGACAGAAAACAACAAATAAACTTTGGCGCAAATGGAAATGGAATCTGTGGACCACTGTCAACTCCAAGCCACAAGAAGAGGGGACAGGTAAGGGCCCAGCCCACTTTACATGTGCAGGATCCCAAGTTGGGAACCACTTACCCTGGGATGTAGCCAAGAGGCATCACTGGTGCATCCTGAGCCCCTCAGGGAGGGCCCGTCTAGACCAAGGCATGCACTGCTGGCAGGCCTTGCGGGAAACCATCACTGGGAAGGAACCCCGGGACCTTCTGAGACCCCCCCCCAAGCCCCACCAAACTCAACAGG
Organism: Sorex palustris; assembly: GCA_028565675.1. NCBI lineage: Eukaryota > Metazoa > Chordata > Mammalia > Eulipotyphla > Soricidae > Sorex > Sorex palustris. The sequence goes on along the minus strand of JAOXYA010000019.1, from coordinate 53,488,107 downwards.
ACAGAGAAGCACAGTGGCTGGCGGGGCTGACATGAGGCCAAGTGACTGGCTGAACGCAGGGCAGGCAGAGCCGGCCAGCAGCCACGGAATGCAAGCTGGGGGTCCTGGGAAGCGCCCTGAGGTAGCGGTGAAGCTTGGGCACTCTGCACCCAGGTGTCCGTGGCTGTGACAAATGGCACCCCTCTCTGGGTGACCGCCCAGGTGGGGTCACTGGCCTGGTGTTCACATGGCTTTATTCATGTATTCCCACCAAAGAGAAGATGGTTCTCTGAGAGAAAAGCCAAGATTCGAGAGCGATGAGGAGCGGCAGGCAGGACAGAGGGCAGAGGGCAGAACAGCTGAGAGTCTCAGCAGCACGCACTGTCTGCCCAATCACGGAACAGAAACGCAGGAGAGAACGGAGAGGGGGAGGGTTTCCAGGAGTCAGGACCAGGCAGTGTAGGTTCAGGGAGGAAGAAGAGAAACAACAAGGACATCTCCTGGCACGGAACCTCCCTGACCCGGGTCTGATGCCGTGAACTTGCAGACCTCAAGAGCTCTCGGAAAAGCAACGCTAAACGAAGAGGGCAGAGCCTCCTGTTCCTCGGGCCGCTCTCCCCTCTGAACACAGCACCACCGGAGCCAAGGTGGGGAGATGGAGGGCCGGGGTCCACCCCTATGACTCCTCCCACCCCTGGGGTTGGCCACCAGCTTGCTTCCTTCAACAGAGAAAGTTCTAGAAACGGCCAGTCTGCGACTAGGCTCCAAGTTCTCCAAGTTACCCCTTCCCCCACACCCACACTGCCTTGGAGACGTGTCCCCCAATCACTGTCCTTGCCTGTCACCGAGGTTGTGTGGGGAAGTTACTTTGTAGGCACACAGTCCTCTGGGGACTCGGAAGCAGGCCCCGGACCGCCACCCAGACTTTCCTCAGGAAGAAAATGGGCTGTGGGCACCACTAGGCCAAGGACCCGCTGAGAAGGCGACTCCCCTGCTCACATCATAGCAGGTTCTGCCCGGGGCAGCCCGCCTGGGATGAGGTTTCCTGTGTTTTCTGTGGTGTTTACAGGTTGTTGACCTTTCAGAATCCACCACAGGGCAAGAGAAGTCAACATGTTCCAACCAAAGCCGTTTGCTAAGAAGGCAGCTGTAGGGGAACACGGGGCACTGCCCGGCACTCCTGGTGGGATGAGGACCAGAAACCAAGGGCTGGCGAGGTCCGCAGAGGCAGGTGCCCAGCTGACTTCCTCCCCTCACAAGCTGAGGCCTGCCTGGACTGCTCACCTGGAATACAGGCCCCGCGGTTCACTTTCCAGAAACTCACAGCACAGCTTTCCCTAGTCAACAGAACAAACTCGTGAGGACAGAAAACAAGGGTGGATCTACCCGTACACAACCCCTGCCCACTCACACACTCACACTCACATATACATTCACTCACACCCAATCCACACTCATACATTCACACACTCAGACACACTCCTATCTACCCACATAAACTCATTCACACATCTACTCTCATACACAGAACACCCATGCTCACTCACACCTCCACTCTCACACACAGAATACCCACTCACACCTCCACTCACACACACTCACACACTCACAGAACACCCATGCTCACTCACACCTCCACTCATACACACTCGCAGAACACCCACGCTTACTCACATCTCCACTCACACACTTACAGAACACCCAAGCTCACACCTCCACTCACACACACTCACAGAACACCCATGCTCACTCACACCTCCACTCACACACACTCCAGAACACCTACGCTCACACACACACTCACAGAACACCCACACTCACTCACATGTCCACTTACACACTCTCACACAACACTCAAGCTTACACACAACTCTCTCTCTCACACACGCTCATACATTTTCATTTCAGACTAAAATGGAACAGACCTTTCTCTGCTCCTCTGTCACCCTCGGGGTGATGATGCAGCGTTAAACACTTGCCCCCAACCCCTCTCCCAGGAAGGGGCGGTGCTGCCACTGGGAAGCAGTCTCTGGCATGTGGCTCCATCTCGAGTCCATGGGCTCTCTGAGATGCTCCACAAGCCCCACCGCGTTTCAGCTGACCACACCGGGACACAGGGGGGCTGAGTGGACGTCTCCCGCCGGGCTCCCAGCCCCGCGGACCCCACCTCACTGTCTCCAGGATGTCAGCCTCCAGCTGGGCCTATTTCTGTGCCTTAGCTTCCTTTCCTCAAGGAACTTTCCTTCCACGCGAGTCGGACCCAGGTCCAGAGCCAGGGGTCACATGCTCAGTGAAAGGTCTTGCTCTGGCCTTCAATCCACGTCCCTGGACCTGGCAGCTACAGGCCAGGTGTGAGGCCCCTCCATGCCCCTTCCTTCCCGTTAGCCAAGGACCCTGTCCTGAGAAAGGCCCTCAGCTCCCCGAGAGCCCTGCTTCTGAAGCCTTCCCTCTGACCCTCCAGCAAAGCGCACCAGTCTCTTTCCAACAGCAAGGAAGCTCTCCTCAGCGCAGGCGTGGAGCTTCCGACACCAGGGCGAGCCATTCACGTCCCTCAACCAAGGCAGACTGGGTCCCTGGGGAGGTCTCCAGAGGTCTGGAATCTGACCAGCATGAGCTAAAGTCTGAGGAGAGAGAAGGCGCCTTAGCACAGCCCACAGCAGAGCAGCCCACAGTGGCTTTCAAGTGTTTAAGCAACTGACTGGACGGGAGAGAAGAGTGGTTAATGCTGGGTTAGCCCAAGAGGCAGCTCCCAGCTCTGAGGTGTGAATGCGGGCACTGTTGTGAAGGGGGTCTCCCACCCCGCCCCCCAAACACGCTCACCCAGGCTGGAAGGTGACGCCCACCTTCAGCGCAGAATACGCTCGAAGCGAAGGGGCTGCCCCAGGCTCCGTTCCTCCTCCTTCTCTGGACCCTCCTTGGAGCAAAGGAGGCGCGGGAAGGGCCCAGAAGTCAGGCAGGGCACTCTCGTCTGCCAGGGCATGAACAGCATCTCAGGTCCCTCTGTGGGAATCTCCCACTTCTCGGCACTGGGGGCAGGAGCCTCTGTGAGAAGCCACCTGCGTGTCCCCTTCTGCCCAGGAACCCACCGCCCGCCGTCCCGAGCCAGTCACCAGCAACGGGGCCCCGGGTTCGAAAGCCAAGTGTTGTTTGACTTGGTGTCTCGGTTTGTTTGTTCTCTCGCAGTGACACAGATGAGGGATCGTGTGGTGTTTGTCTTTCCCCGTCCGGCTTCTTCCACTGAGCCTGACGCTCCGAGGCCCAGCCCCGTGGTCACTAATGACAGGCTTTCTCATTTCTCCGTCCAGCTGAGCACAGCCCACTGGGTAAGGGACCAGACAGGCCCCCACGTGCCTCCCAGTTCCTGGCTACTGTAAGGAACGCTGTAATTATCACGTGGTGTAGATATCTCTTCAAATTAGTGTTTTGGTATCTTCGAGTTAAATACCCGGAGTTGGAGAAACAGACTGTATGAAATTCTTCTTCCTCCTCTCCCCCCTCCCCTCCTCTCCCTCCTCCTCCACTTCCATTCATCGCTGTACCAGCTCACATCCCCCAACCATGTGTCTAGGACCCAAGGGGCTCCCCTCTCTCATCTCCTCCCCCGGGCATTCTCTCGGTTGTGCAGACGGAGCTTACAGTTATTTGGGTCAGCATGGCCCTACTAATAAGAGCTGGAAAATGCCTCCCTGTGTGTTTCTGACCCCTCTGGATGGAGCAGGAACAAACTGAAATCAGCCGTTCGAAGGGCGATGGGGCAGGGAGAACTGAACGTCTGGAGCTTGAGAAATAAGTGCCCATCCTTGTCTGTGCCACATGGCAGGCGTGTGCTTAAGCGTCAGCACTGAAGTGAATATGTAAATATTCCTTCACACACCACAGCGGCCTTTCCTCTCTAGTTCATTGTCTTGGGAGGAGGAGGATCACTCCAAACCCTGGAAAAGTTGGAGCTAAGGATTTTTATTTCCAGAAGTGCTTTGTTTGGAAGGGCAGCACTAACTAGAGCTAAATCAATAAAACGGAAGTGTCGCCAAGCGCATCCCGCATCCCGGAGGCAGTGACGGGAATGCGTTATGCAGAGACTATTTCCCTCCTGCTACTAGTTTCACAAACGCTTCTCCTGCTAAGATAATTCCTGGAGGATGAGTCAAAACCAAAGAACGAATTTTGAAAGGAGGGCGCACTTGATAAAAATAGGAAGCTGTTCATTTGAAATAAGGGGAACAAAATAATGACATGCTCTGCACTACGAGATGTACTGGGCCTTCGCTCTTTGATGACTGGGGAAAAAAAGAGAGAGAGAGAAAGGGCATCTGTCTATTAGTTTAGTCTAAGGGGCTCTTTTGGCTTTTGTTTTTGACTTTCTGGCTCAAGTGTATTCATGTCCTTGATGGCTTTTATTAGTACTTAAGACTGGCCCATATATATCTAGCCTCTGTCCATTTATGCATTGGCAAATTTCTGTGTATGTGGAGAAAAGATGCTTCAATTAGCGGATTAGTCATTTTCCCAAAGTGCTATAAACTATTTATTCTCTCATCCAACTCACATTAAGGAGTCTACCTGGGGTGGGGGGATAGGGGAGAAAAACACCCTTGTGGGGATTTATAATGGAAATTTCTTCCTGCCAAAGTCATCAAACTTTCTGAATGAGTCAAAGCAGCGTTACACCTAGCACGGGGCAGGAAGGCAAACTAACCCAAAGCCCTAAGGCCATTACTCAGGAGCCCTAGTCAGGCCACTGCTCCTGGAGGAGGGGGTGTGACATGGATTGTTTGGGGAAATGAAAGTGACTCTTGAAAGTCTGCTGCCCCAAACTTGCTCTTTGGGGCTCGTTTAATGAGTAAATAAGAAATTAAATTTCTTTTAATTTCCATGAAAAGAGAACACGGTTTAGATTGCAAAGCAGGTCCTGCTTCTGAAATCTCCATTTCCATTCCATTGTCCATGGTGTGGATAATCCATGGCACTGCTCTGGCCTGAAGTCATAAAGGAGGGGAGGGAGGGCGGGCACCGCAGACAGACCGTAAGGTCCAGAGGGCTTACAACGGCAGGTGTCCTGGCTCACTCACTCTTCCCAGGGTGCCCCTGCGCCCCCACATGTTCAAAGCCCTCAGCTACCACCACCCAAAGCCAGGCTTGTCACCCTACCTGTGTGGCCCCAACACCCGGCCTCCTGCCTGTGTTCCGCCGCACACACCACCAACTGCCAACAGAGGTTCCAAACTCCCGTCCTGGTGGCTCTCAACAGGGCCAACACTCTCTCTGCTTAAAGAGGAACGCGAGACATTTCCGACCAGTGGGTCAAGCTTACCCAGCATCTGGCTCAGATGGAGCACTTGAGTCCTCAACTTCGCTTCTCTTTGTCACCCTCCCTGTTCCAATTATGCTGCCCTGGCACCGTCCCATAGGGGGCACTGAAGCACCGTGATAAATTAGAAACACGGGCCCTGTTCACTCAGGGTTCTCCTCTTCAATTCCCCACTCACTGGTGAAATGTAAACCAGACCCATCAAAGCATCAAAGCCAAGCCCTGGGCGAAGGCCCCATGTGACTGGATCTCTGTAAATCACCTCTATCCGTGGACTCACTATATCCAATTAGGGGTGTTCCCAAAAAACTTAAATGAAAGACAAGTCCGGATCAGTTAAGATGTCATGTTAACCCGAAGAGCATGTAATAGACATCTTACTTTAAATATTAAGAAACACGAAGAAGATAGACCTGATTTATTCACAAAAACTCGTGTCTCTTTTACTCTCCCACAGCAGAATGGTTCATAAATGTTCAAGGGCCCCAAAACTCAGGTTGTCAAGAGTACCTAGGTAACTCAGACTATCTGCACCCTGGCCATCTGGTAGACCCGCAGGCCCAGGAACACACCTGCTCTCCTCTCTTTCCAAAACACGCCATCCCAACCTCCCAAGATCCACCCCTCTGGATTTTCTATTGCCCCCCTCATCCATCTACAATTTCAACAGTCCTTTAAGACTTGGATGATATCCTGCTTCTTCCCATGACACTTCCCTCAACTCCCCCATCAGTCCAACACTGTAACACACACAGCTCTCTGTCTTCAGAGATGCTCCAGTATCTCTGACATAATGATACTTCTTTTCTTTTAGAAAGAGAAAGGGTAGAAGGGAAAGGAAAAGAAACTTCCCAGCTGAGGAGGAGCTCAGTATGGGACTCTTCTGAGACTGTCCAATATCTCTCACACAGTTCTTCTTCTGTACACCTATCTTGTACCATGTCTTGTTCAAAGAGTCTTACGTGCATTTTACCATTTGCTTTTCAAAATAATCTGAGATGCTGTTATTACTTCCACTTCACAGTTGAGCAAACTTGATGTTATCAGAGAGCTTCTCCAAGTCACTCACTCATCCCGGAAGAGAATGGCTGGAACCCGAAAGATCTGGTGCCATACTGGTGTCTACCTGCCTCCCCAGTATCCCCAAGAGGCCTTCCCTCAACCATCTCAGATAGTCCATCTGTGCTACTCACAATTCTGGGACTCCCAGCCCCTTGACAGGAATTCTGGGTCTTCTGGTCACACCTTTGACCTTCTGAGAGCACTTTAGGGTATGACAAAGCTTGAACTCTGCCAAAGTAGTGTGGTGAAGATGCCCTATTTGGAACTAACCTTCCTAATCTTCTAGATTTAGGTTTATAATTTTTAGTCACGACCTTTCAATCTTTCCTGGCCAAACATTTTTAAATCCTGAAGGGCTCACTAACATGCTTCCGTCTTCCCGAGACAGTTCACTTTACTGAACACTAAAGTAACACCATATGCTCATTCGTTAAGCAGCTTGACATAAACATGTAACCAAACAACCAGAGAGCAGAGCAATCGCAGTGACATGGCCCTATAAAGGATTTTTTCATTCCAAAGTCTAATGCAGATATAATTTTAAATGAGATGACTCATCAAAGCAGAAAGGGAGCACAAAGATTCAGCTTCATGTGTAGCACTGTAAAATTTGGAAACAGTATAAATGTCTGCCTCATACAGGATGGGCTACTCAAACAATGCAAAGCTCCATGGCCATCAGAATTTATCCAGCAAATTCTTATGAGTATTTCAAACATATGTACTAAATAAGATATGAAACTACCCTCATGATGTTGAGAGTCTGGCGATAAGAAGAAGATACAATCTATGTAACGACAAATAGTTCATATAAAGGAGGGATGTTGTGGAGTACAATGGAGTCTAATTTATACAAATTAACTTTTTATTGTTGATTTTTTTCTAACTTGAAGATGTATTTGCACATAAGATGTGTTCATAGTCATTGATGGTGGAGCATGGGTGGAGGGATGGGTACTCAATCATTGTATGACCGAAACATAGTCATGAAAGTTTGTGAGTCTGTAACTATCTCCCAGTGATTCATTGATACATATATAAATAAATGAGGGGAAAAAAGTGTTCATAGAATGCTCATAGACACCATAGTAAGTGGATGTAGAAATATTTCATTTCAATGAAAAAAGTAAAACCTGACTATTTTAAAACAAAATTAAGAGTGAAAGGTAGACAAGTATCTACAAGAAAAGGATTAATTTAGAATCCCAATAAAAACTAATATTCAGCTAACATTAAAACGTTTTAATGTAAAAAAAAAACATTGTAGAAGTTTAAAGTGTGGGGGCCAGAATGGTGGATCAAAGGACTAATGTGCAGGTTTTGCATGTGGGAGGACTGGTGCAATCCCTGGTACCACACAGTCCCCTGAGCACCAAACTGGGAGTGACTCCCAGCACTGCCAGATATGGCCCCCAAGCAAAACAAAACAAAATTCTGAAATGTGATAAAAGGCTCCAATTGATCAAATATAGTGCAATAACATTGCTGATGGATTCTTCGTGTTCCTGTTGTTTGGGTCTCACTTGCAAGTTCTCCCGGGCTCTCCCCTGATTGATGTTCTCGCAGGTTAACTCCCAGCTGTGCTCAGGGGACCACACAATATTGGGATTAAATTGGGATCGGCTGCATGCAAAGCAAGCACCTTAACCCTGTGCTATGTCTTCGGTAACTGATGGTGATTTTAAAGAAAAATAGATAAGGAAAGAAAGAAAAGTCAAAAAATGAAAAGAAACAAACATTTAAAATCTCTTATGAAAAGATAATAAAAGAATGTCACTGCTCTGTCTTGCCCTGTTTTAGCTCAGTTTTGAAAAATCCAATCTCCAGCAAATAAGCTCTGTTATAATTTCTTAAGCGAAATAATAATAATCTACAAGATTTGCTCGAGCCCTCCCGTTGATCGTCGATTTGCTCGAGCGGGCCCAGTAACGTCTCCATTGGAGACTTTGTTGTTACTGTGTCT
>JAOXYA010000019.1:53441929-53479695 GCA_028565675.1 Sorex palustris | reverse complement strand
GGTGGAGGATGGACGCTGGTGGAGGGATGGGTACTTGATCATTGTATAACTGAAACCCAAGCACAAAAATTTGTAAGCCTATAACTGAACCTCGTGGTGTTTCACTAATAAAAAAAAATTCAATAAACAACAGGCAGTTGAGGCCAGGCATGAGGCTCAATAGGATATCTCGCCTGCGTGAGACCTGGGTTTGATCCCTGGTTTGGTCCAAATCCCTACCACAGTACAGCTAATTTCCAACCTCCAAATCAGTAGGATCCTTACTCCCAAACACTTGCCCCTCTGCAATCTTCCTGGTTTGGGCGGTTATAACGGCTTCAGAGTCGGACAGCAAATCAACTGTGTATAGTCTACGGAACTAAGAAATGTGCCTTGGTGTGGGTGTCTGCTGGCGGAGGGCCTGTGTGTGTGTGGCGGGGAGGGTGGTTTCAGGGACAGCACTGGTTGTGTGGTTCAGCCACGTGAGTGGGAGCCGGCAGGAGGAGCTCAGGAGGGAAGGAAGCTGACAGCATCCTCTGGAGCGAAGGAAGGGAGGTTTTATTAGCACACTTATCCCGTGCCACTGGGCACAGGGAGAAAGGCTCTCCGGTACCGGGGAACTGTCAGGCTGGCGAAGAGGAAAGCCAACCCCTGCAAGGAATCAGAGACAGACACACAGATACCCGGGGTGGGGACCCATGGGTCCAGCGTGCTTTCTAGAAAAGAGGCCCCTTCTAATCCCTTTCCCCACGTTCTGTCCTGTGCTGAGTGACAAGGCAGAAATTCCTTCTCCAACTAGTGCTGGGGGATTGTAAGAACAACCCGTGGCAGCTGACATGTACCCGTCCTTGACTCATAAGGCTCAGGGCAGGCAGAGTCCCGGGGCACCAGGCGGAAACCCCACAGGGAGGGGAGGGCGTCCTGATGGGGCGGCCCTTTGGGGCAGGCAGCCACACTGCCCTCAAGGCCAACTCTGCCTCCTGGCGAGCCTGCCGTGGGGGCGGGGCCTCGGTCTGCCACTCACCAGCTGTGACGCTGGGCCTCACCCATGCCATTGCCGTTCGCTCTCGAACAAGTGGCATATCCTGTTTGCAACGTCCATCACCGCTCACAAAGGAAGCAGGGACCACTGACGTCAGGGAAACCATGAAGCATGGTTCTGAGAGCTCTTGGACCACACAACCGTGACCAAGACGAAGCCCTACCCCGCCTCATCTTCTGAAGCTCAGCGCTGGGCACCACATATTCCTGCCTACTCACTCTCCGCCATGCAACTCGCCACACAGAGGTTTGAGGAAACAGAGGTTCAAGGCAACACAGGAACGAGACTGGATGGCATAGGTGGAGGATGACGGAAACCACCTACCCGCACTACTCACCCCCCATTCAAGCACCCGAACACGCCGTGGCAAGACTTGCAGCCTCTCCCATCACTGCTGACCTCATTTCAGGTCACAACACCTGGGCCGTCTTTCCTCATTTCTCTTTGGCCAAATCAAGTGTTTCTAGGTGGGCTTCTCAACTTCCGAGTGCCACCGACCACCCCCAACAAGGGATAGAGATTTCCCGGGTACCAAAGACGTAATGGAACTTCCTCATCCTCGTGTTAAGCCGGGGATCTGGTCACCCCACAATCTAATGCACCTCCAGAGGGGCAAGGGGCAGAGACCGTGAAGGGCTGATGCCAACTGCCAACCCCAGGCTGTTCCTTCTCCCCACCTTTACCAGGGAACCCAGGACTGAGCCTCATTCCAGCAGCAGAGCCTGAGAAGGAAAGAAGGGACGGTGTTTGAAAGGTGGGCGAGGGGCTGGAGTACTAGAACAGTGGGTGGGGTGCTTGCCTTCCGTGCTGGCTGATCCAGGTTCCATCTCTGGCACCCCAGAGAGCCCCCTGAGCACCGCCAGAAGTGATCCTAGAGTGCAGAGCCAGGAGTAACCCCTGAGCATCGCTGGGTGTGGCCCCAAAACCCCAAACAAAATTATTCTCCAAAAAGTGGGCAGATTACGGGGCCCAGAGATAGCACAGGAAGAACACAAGGCCCACCAGAGTTTGATTCCTGGAACCATCTATGGTCCCATTAGCCCCGCCAAGAGAGATCCCTGAATGCAGAGCCAGGAGTAAGCTCTGAACACCATCGGTGTGGCCCCCAAATTAAAAAAAAAACAAGCAGATAAACAGGCGGGCAGGCTGGGGCTGCAGAGAGCGTGTGGGGAGCAGGCACGTGCCTGGTGAGCCATTGAGGCAGGTCATGATGCTTCTTTGAACCCCCTGCACCACACAGGATTCCCTGCATAACCACCGAGTACGACCCACTCCCACCCCCCAAAAACACTAAAACAAAAAAAACCCACCAATTTAAAAAAGGAGGCGGATATATTTTATGAGACCCAAATGGCTTTCTTTTTTATTGCACACAAGCAGTTTTAGAATTCCTATGGATTAACTAATGTTCTCTCGGGCCGGCCGAGGGACAATGTTTTATGGGGGCACACATTTTCTGTCCCCCCTCACCCCCGAGCCCTGCCTCACTTGCTTGGGACAGCCTAGTCATCAGCCAAGGACTACCCCTACTTCCACTCAGGGTAACATAGAAGTGGAGGAAACAGGAAAAAAAGAAATGGAGACATTTCAGATCCCTGGTAGACAACCCCCCTCCTTCCCCCAATAACAGTGCAATGTGGAGAACCCAGCCCACTTTCTACGCGTGCTAAAAATAAACGGAAATGGTTCATTAGAGCTCATCTGGCAGCCAAAAGTGAATATTAATAACATAGAAGATCAATAAGATGCCTCGCAAAGAACAAAGGATTAACTTGGCTCTCAAAATAGCAGCATTCGTGTGGGCCAGGGACGGGGCAAGGGACAGCGGGCTTCATCAGCAGAGAAATCCATCTCCTCCTGCTCTGACTCAAGGAAACCGAGAAGGCGCCAGCAAGCACGCCCAGCTCTGTCGGGCCTCGCGCTAAACCCACTGCTGAGTCGTTGGGCCGGCCTGCACCGCCCGTGTCCACAACTATCCCAAGATGACTAGCTGGAAGGTCCCGAGCGAGTGCTTCCTCCTTCCATTCTTATCCACATTTGTGCCATCCAAACGTAAAGAAGACTGGGTAAAATTTCATCCCCGTCGGTGAAAAACCGGATGCACAGACACGCAAATCTAAGCAGTGCTATGGGAACTCTCCTCACCCCATTGGGAAGTCTTCCAGGAAAGACACTCGCTGCACAAATGAAACTCGGGGTTCCCAAGTCTTCCAGTCACAGAATTCTTTTGACTCGAACACGCTGACCATCTCAGTGCTGAGAGGGAGAGGAATTCTAGCCCAGGAAGGCAGCCCGGCGACTTCCATCCACCCTTCCCTCCTGCTGGCCGTGAGCAAGCCACGTGCCTGCTGGGGCGTCCGTCCAGCCACGTGCCGGCCTCAGTGGCCACGCTCACCAGCGCGGTGGCCAAGATCTCCCACGTGGCAGTCGGCCGAGCGCTTTCTGGAGCACCCTGACCCCTCCCACTGGGCCCACACGCCAAGGCCCCGTCACCCAGGAGCTCAGACAATAAACGCATTGAAAACGCTCCCTCACACCGCCTCGGAGCTGGGCCGACACCGGCCTCGCGGAGGCTGCTGGGACACCGGAGGGGCAGAGGCGGAGAATCAGTGGAACAGGCTGACGCTTGTTCTCGGAAACGCTGGCTGGCGCGCAGACTCGGCTCTCAAAATCGTTTCTTGTGCTTGTTTCAGATTAATATGCAAGTTTAATAAACATTATTCATCCAAACCAGAGAAATGAGGCAAACTCCTATGGCCGACTCTGACTGAGGCCTGGGTTCTCCGTAGGCCTGAGTGCCCTGGTCTTGTATGTTCTCAACGGCTTCCATCAGAAACACGGCTGCTCCTGACATTTTAGCTCTGTGTGTGTGTGTGTAAAAATGATGACAATCCAGTGGACTGTTCCTAATGCTAAAAATACAACTTTTACACAGTCACAAAAATATTCACCTTTTATTTTATTTATGCTTCACTGGTAAAACAATCTAGAGAAAAGGTCTACAAGCTGAGGTTCACTGCACCTTTTTGCTTTTCAAGCAAGAGCATTTTAATGATGTGCCAGCAAAAACGGAGTCCTCACTCCGAGCAACGTGCGCCTGAAAAGCCGCCCTGGAAACTAGGTGCCTCTCCTCGCCCCCTCCCCCCACCCCTGCCCGCGTCAGATGTGGAAACTGAGGCCGAGGGAGTCAGTCACGCCCGGAATGCCCGTTCTACCTTCTGCTCACTCTACAGGGATGTGCTTCTCCCAGGACGCCAGCAGAAGTCGAAAAACACCAGGGATCAGAGCCCAAGCATACAGAAGTGAAGGTGTTTGGCTTGCCCAGGGCTGACCTCCCGAACCCGACAGAGTCCCGGGAGCACCACCAGGGAAGACTCCTGAGCACAGAGCCACGAGGAAGTCCTGCGTGCTGTTGTGTGTGGCCCCCAAACCCAAACCAAATGGAAAGCCAGATGAAAGGCAACCTCTGGCATCAGCCTGTACGGGGAGCACACGCCCAGGCCCCATGGAGAGTGTGGGCGCTCCCCGACCCAGGTCTGGACTGAGTTTCTCATTCAGACGCTTTTCTCAGAGAGTCAAGTGGCCTGCAGTGTGAAAGGTCACCTGGGTTGATGCCACCAAGGAACCCACCTCGTGGCAGTATGAGCCCCTTTCCCCCTGGCGTCCGGTGGTTGGCTGAGCCGCAGGACCTCTTCTTTCACCGCCCCTCCCCCAGTCCCTGAGTGAGCTCCATCTAGCTGGGGAGACAGCCCCCCGCCCCCAGCCCCCAGTCCTGAGCAGGTGACTCCCTTCGCACCCCGCACCCCACCGCTCTCATGGGAGACCTGATTACATGGTCCCCCGATCATGAATGAAGACAGTAAGAAAGCCGGCCACGCCGGGCACAGACCCCCGGCCGCCCCCCGCCCCAACTCAAATCTATTGCCATTCATCATTACATGTCAGTCCTCCAGGCAATTTTCAATCAATCTGACGCATTCGAGCCCATTTGAATTCATTTTCTGAACCAGACCCGGTATCCATTCCTCCATTACTGCCGGGATGCAGTGAGAAATAATAATAGATCTGGTGCGTTCTCTGGGCCCACTTGTTTTCAGATTCCTCCCTCCAATCAATTAAGATGGTCTAACATAAAAAGCCTTATAAATCTCTGCTGTCTGGGGCTCGCGGCTCTCTCCTGCCCTAGATGCTCGTATATTCACCTGCTCCAATGTGCTATTCGTTAACCGTGTCTTTCCCCTAATTCGTTTATTTATTCAACAACTTCCTGTGGGAAACAGACCGGGGCAAAGGCGGCGCTTAGGATCATGCTTTTCACTGGTGCCACCCGCCTGGCCATTATGCTGGGGTCTCTCACTCTGAGAAACAGCGCTCTTAAATGCTTATTTTCCTCCTGTGTTAGCAATGCTGGGTCTGACAGAGGGCAGGAAGAGTGCAAGGCTCAGGGTGGACTTCTTGGCAGCTAAAAACAACAGGCTTGGCTTTCCCTCCAGAAATCCCAGACCCTTCCCCAAAGCTAATGAGGTAGTCGACGAGTCTGTGCTCCATGACCTGGCCTCAATGCCCAAAACATTCTGGAAGGTTCAGAACCAGGGTGGTCTCTGTGTCTGCGTCTGCCTCTCTCCTGCCTCCTCTCCTCCTTGAGCCCCAAAGAAGACCATCCATATTTTTTGTTCTTTTTTTTTTTGCTTTTGGGGTCACACGCAGCGATGCACAGGGGTTACTCCAAGTTCATGTACTCTGGAATTACTCCTGGTCGTTCTCAGGGGACCGTATGGGATGCTGGGAATCGAACCCGGGTCGTGCCGCGTGCAAGGCAAACGCCCAACCCGCTGTGCTATCACTTCAGCACCTCCCCCCCATCCATATTTTTGGTGCATTCATCACTACTTCCTTAACACTGGTTAACACATCATCCAAGAACTTGTCTGCTTATTTAATTTTAAAAACAAAACGAAACAAAAAATGGGTCTTTGTAACCGCGCATCCTGATTTCTCTTCTCAAAGGCCAGTTTTACAAAGACACTCGAAGCCCACCCATGGCACCACCCGTTGCTCAGGCCTTGGCGTCCCCTCCCCAAGTGCCTCTCGGGCTCTGCCACGGGAATCTCCTCTCTCCAAATCCTGGAGTCTCGCTCTCCACCCCTCCCCCCCCCCATCACCGTAAATACGTCTGGGTGGCAGCTGTGGCAGGTTCATGCATCCTGCAGGGGCCCCTGACAGGCTGGATCCTCTGGGCTTCCTTCTCTTTCCACTTATATTTTGAATTTGACACCAGGCTCTGTGCCCTCGGCGACCCTGCTGGAATCCTGCCGACCAAATGTCCGTGGAGCTTCTGCCCCCGTTCTCCGACGGGAACAGCAAACGGAACCCCAGGATCGGCCTCCGGGAACAGCAAACAGAACCCCAGGATCGGCCTCTGAGAAGCTCAACACCTTCCCAGCCAACCGAACGCCCCTCCCCCATCATTCCACAGCAAGGCGAGAACTCAGGGTTCAAATGGTAAGGAGTTGCCCCCCTCCCCCCAAACACACATGCACACACCCATGGCCCCCACCTGGAGCGTTTTCCCGCGTCAAAGCCACACACGCAGCCACTTCCGGCAACGGCTTCCAGGTCCTTCTTCCAGTCAGCTACTACCAAGGGGACCAATTCTGGCCTTTATCAATCACGCCCCCAAAAGCCCCAGCTGAAAGCACGGATGATCTTTTTTTTCTAGGTAATGGCTGCGTTGGTATTTGGCCCACATCCACTCCTTTCTCTTTGTGTGTCTCTGAATTCAGGACTTTTAATTGCTGGGCTAGATTCATTGCCACCTAGATGTTACCCTGCACTGTGAACACAAAAATGCTTTTTTTCAAGGCAGGGAAAATCTTCAGGATAAAGATAGGCTTTCAAAAATTCAAGGAAGGCAACCTGTGTGCAAATCATACAAACATGAGCCCCCAGGCTCCCCTCTGAGGGTCAATACTGAGAGTTGGTGCATATCATATTGTTATAGGAAGGTGAAATTATTTTTAAATGCAAGAGGCATTTTTTTTTTTTTCAGAGAAAAGCAGGGAAGGAGACAGGAAACTGGTGCCGCTTCCAATTCTGAGATCGCCTGACTGAGGGCAGGACTAGAAAGTTCTCTGCGGACCCTGTCACCAGGACTGGCAAGTTCATGCATGAAATGTGGATCCAAATGAATTATCCACCTGCAGATATTTTGCAATATTGTTATACCAAGACTGCGGTGACTTTAATTTTCAATTTTAACTGAATTTAACTTAAAATTGTGAAGTAATTTTGGTGTGGAAAGTTGGAGCCAGAAACGCTAAACGTTCCTGGGAACCACCACTGAGCTGGTCGGACAACTCTCTTTTCTGAGTCTGAGACTCCTTCAGGCAAAGAGACTCCTTCGAACACATGTACTGACCACGGCTTTTCTACTGGCTGTGGGCAAGGCAAGTGGCCCTCCTGCCATATGGTCTCCCCGGGCCCTGGGAGTTCTGCTGTTTTAAAGGAAACGGAAGTTGTATGTGAGTTAGAGATAAGCCAGATCCCCCCACCACGGGCCCCCACAACAGCCCACGTCGGCTCAGTGCTCTTCGTCCAATCAAGGATTGGAACATCATTTTGACAGCAGGTGACATAAAGGTGAGAGCTGGGGGTTCTCAGGTGGCCCAGGTGGGCTCGTGGGCACAGATCCCAAAGGGCGCTCAGCCGAGGCAGAGGAAGCCCACAGCAGCCCTCGCTCACCTCGCTCGGCTTTTCTTTGAGTTTACTCAGGCCCAGGGCAGCGGTCAGGGCTTCTCCGCTCTCCTGTGATAAGTCATGGAACTCTCCAGGCTGAACTGATGCTGTTGCTGCCATAGAGAGGGACTCTCCCATTGAGCACAGAACGGGGAGCGGGGAAGGCTGACTGCCTGCCAAGGGCCCTCTGAGCTGAGGGGATGGAGGTACAGCTGAGTCTGCTTTGCACAGAGGGCATCCCTAGCACTGCACAATCTCCCGGGCACCTCTGGCATTCCCTGGGGAGTGTGGCCACTGCCGAGGCCCCTTGGCGGCTGTGTGAGGCGGGGTCTCCTCCACCAGGAGGGCCACAAAGGGGGCCCAGTGGCACCCTCTGTCTTCCAACCCGCTCCTCCCACTCCACGGGAGCGGGCCCCGCCTCGGGGCCGGCAGGCGGGAAGATGGCCCCACATCCCTTTCCCTGGCAGCGGGCCCCCCTAGAGCCGTTGCTGGGAGTTCCACGCTGCAGAGAACGTCTCAGGGCGGGGACACGAAGCGTCAGAGTGGGGACGGGAACCTCCCGAGATGAGACCCTTCTCACCCACGACCCACTCCCTGCTGGGAGCGGCAAGCTCACAGGAAGGGGAAAAGGACCTGTTTGGAGAAGTCAGCCGCGGGGCCAGTGGGGAGGAAACTTCCGGGGGAGACGCGCGTGTTCTGGGTGGGGAGAGCGGGAGGCGCCTGTGGGTGTTTCCCAGCGCATCAGGCAGCCGCATGCTGGTGTCGAGGGAGGGCTCTCGAGGAAGCGGGTGCCGGAGAACAGGCCAGAGGCCAGGGCAGGTGAGCAGGTTCCTGAGCAGGGCAGGGGTGAATGCCGGGACAACAGCCAGCCCCGAGCTCCTCAGTCTGACCCAGGAGACTGTCGGCCGCCACCACACATGCACGGCACCCGGCCTGAGGGTCCCAAACGCCCGAGCGACACTCCCGCACTCTCTCTTCAGGCCCACGCGAGTGAAAAGGCATCCAGCATTTCGCAGGGCTCCGCGGCGGGGACCCGGGGCTCCAGGACCCAGCTGAGCCCAGGAAACACGGGAGAACCGGGCTGGGCTTGGCCTGAAAGCCGGGGAGCATTAATGAGTGACTTCTCACCCTCCGCCTGCGAAGCCCAACGACTAGGGAGCAGCGTTGGGGGAAGTTCCCTGTCTTCGAGTCTCGTGGGGCTTGTGAACCCTTTGTTACCCTTCGACTCTCAAACGGGACTCTGCACTCCAGGCATGAGATTTCCAGAAATGAAGGCCACGGCCGAAAAACCAGCCAACACAACTTAAATGAGTAAGCAAGTGGCTGACTCCGATTTCCTTTCCAGGGTCAGAAAAGTGACAGAAAAGGGCTCAGAGGCCAGACGGAGGAACAAGGGGTCTGGAGTCCGGCTGTGTGCGTGGCGATCCCGGCCCACCCATAGCTGCTCACGCCTCCCCCAGCTCTGTCAGTCACGCTGAGTCAGGAGCCCAGAGTGGCCATGGGGCGGGACGGAGGGACGGGCAGGGTGTCCCTCGGCAGGGCTAACGAGCCCTCGTCACACGGCTAACTGCCTCTCCAGCCCACCCATGCTGGACACACGCCCCAGAACTCCCCATTCCTTCAGCCCAGCAAGGCTGGCCGGCCTCCGGGCGACCTCGGCCCGAAGTTCAAGGCGCGTCCAAGTGGACTTTGCAGAGAATCATTTCACTGATCCAACGCTCGCGGGCACCCGTGAGGCAGGTCCTTTTGTCTCGGCTGCTCTGCATGCTGGTAATTGGCCTGGCTGTCCACTCCACCCATCGGGTGACAGAAAGCTATCCATCAGGCTGAGTGCCACGGAGCTGAGTCTCCTCCGCCAATTAGCCGGTAATGAGGACATTAGCCGCGCCAGCCTCCGCAGAGGGCACCTTGGCCGTTCCGCCGGAGTTGGGAAGATGACAGTCTCTAATGATTAATAAAGATCCCAGGACACCCGGAGACTCGACGTGGGGAGAGGCAGGAGGCTGAGGAAGGTGCCGGAACCGCTCTGCAGGGTCTTCTGGTTTGGGGACACACCTGGCAGTGCTCAGGGCTGACTCCTGGCTCTGTGCTCGGGGACTGCTCCGGGAGGTGCCAGGGATGGAACCCGCGTCAGCCACAAGCAAGGCAAGTGCCTGTGTGATCTTTCTGGCCCCTATCCTGTGATTCTTATGACATCATTGTTTTAATCAGATTTATTGCAATGCAAGTCACCTACCCCAGAGTTCACCGATTTAAGGTGCTCAAATTCAGAGGATTTTGGTATGTTCACATATTTGTGCTGAAATCATCGTCATTGATTTCCATCACCCCAAAGGGGGAGCCCTGATTAAGTACCCACTCCCCATGACTCCCTTGCCCTAAGCTTTAACACTAGACAACTTTTTATCCTTATGGATTTTCCCACTCTAAATATATAACTAACATTATTCAAAACCTGACCTTTGGGGGCTGGTCACTATGATGTTTTCAAGGCGTATCCACATTGTACCATATGTCAGAGCTTGATTCTTTTCCTTTAGAGAGCACAGTAATATTCCATTTTACACACAGACAAGTGCCCTTCTGGGTTTTAAGTGCCACGGAGCACTCTACTGAAATCCTCTCCCAACACTGGCTCAGGGCCAGAGAGACAGAATCGGAGTCAAGGTGTTGCCCGGGACGCAGCTGATTCCTATTTGCTCTCCAGCACCCCATGTGGTCCCCCGAGTGCTGCCAGGCGTGATCCCTGAGCACAGAGCTGGGAGTGAGCCGTGGGCATCGGCATGAACCTCCCAGCCCCTCCCCTACCCCCAACAAAGAGAAGTCACAGACGCAGGGAGCCAGGTGGCAGAGGCAGGAGAGGCCCCGAGGACGCGTGGTGGGAACAGTGTGTGCCGGGGACCGAGCAAGCGCCTGGGCAGGGCAGGAAAGACCCTCTCTTCTGCTCCCTGCACCCCCACCTTCTCTTCCTCTGAGCAGGCAGCTCAAGCTTGTCCCCCAGCTCAGTGCCGAGCCAGCAGCGTGCACTGGGCCTCAGCCGGTGGCGTTTGTGACAGAGGATCCATGTGCCGGGATCTGTCACCGCGATCACTGACCCAGCAGCTTCCTGACACTTAAAACAAGACTCCCCTCGCTCCCCACGGGAGCCAGTCATGGGGTGAGAATGATCCGCGAGGTCCTCTAGGAAGGGGGGTACCTGTCGGGAAGGGGGGGCTGTGGCAGGGCACCCAGGAGCCAGGGAGCACTGCCCTGGACCCACACCTGGGCACAGCTGATCAGGCAGCCAACAACCTGCCCACCGGGTCCCGCGTCCAGTCGAAAAGGGACGAAGTTCCTAGATAGGCTGAGTTGCCACTGTGTGTCCCCACCTCCTAGCCACAGTCACAGCCACAGGGGTGAGGCAGGCCTGCCTGCCAGGAGCCACCACCGGGCTTCCTGTGGCCCCGGGTGCTTCCTGCGGTGGGGGGGGAGGGGGGTTGGGGAGGGAGGGAGAACCAGCACCCACTGGCCGCGAAGGGCAAAGTGTCCGTTGGTGGTGGGATCTCTACTTCCCCTTCCTGTGCTCATGCAGAGCAAACTGTGGGCTTGTCCTGGATGTGTCTGGATGCGGGTGGCAGAGAGCCCCCAAAGCTTGTGTGGGGGCGGAGCCAGGAGGCCCCGCGATTCATCAAGTCCAGCCCCAGAGCCAAGTTCTCCGAGCACAGCAGATGTTTCTGGATCTCGACACAGGAATGGTGCATGCCAGGCTGTGCCATGACGGCAGCTCCCCCCCCCCCCCCCCCAGTCCCTCTACCCTTCTCGCCTCGCGGGTCTGGAAGGCGAGCAGGGGAGGGTGCACCCCGGCCCCTCACGGAGAGAGAGCACAGCCGTTGGAGCACTTGCCGTGCATGCAGCTAGTGCGAGATGGCGTGAGAGTCCCACCCAGCATGGCAGCTGCTCCCCTGGGCCAGGAAAGACCCCTGAGCGCAGAGACAAAAGACCAACAAGAACAACAACAACAATCAAGACAGCCAACCCGCTTCCCTACCTCTAAGCAAGGGGCCGGTGCAAAGGGCCCCCCTCCCCGCTTCTCAGTTGGCTCCCCGGGAAAGCAAGACCATGACATTTTCCAAGCAGCCCGCGGGGGGATTCATGACCTTACAAAAATTTCTGGTGGTTTCTGACACCTCACTTCCTCCCTCCCTTCCCCGAACTCTCTCCTCCCCCGTCTTCTGCCCCAGATCTGGAGGACAGAGCGCACTCCTCCTCCAGCGGGTGAAGAATGCAGGGAGGAGCCCAGCCAGAGCGTGCCACGGCCACAAGCAATGTTTCGGTTTACAAGGC
Source organism: Sorex palustris (assembly GCA_028565675.1). Lineage (NCBI taxonomy): Eukaryota > Metazoa > Chordata > Mammalia > Eulipotyphla > Soricidae > Sorex > Sorex palustris. The sequence goes on along the minus strand of JAOXYA010000019.1, from coordinate 53,467,616 downwards.
AGCAGCTGTGTGTGGAAGGCGGCTGTTTTCATCCACTGCGGTGCCGCCTACTCATAGCTCCTGGGGAGATTCTAACAAAGACAGCGCTCTCAATCAGCCTGAGATGGTCTGCGGGGACGGGAAAGTACCTTGGAAATTGGCAAGGACTCATACACGGCACCAGCGTCCCCTCGAGGGGAAATCAGTGGATATAAATTCATTAGGGTAGTTAACTCCTCCAAGTAAACATGCGCCTGACACTCCCATTAATGCTCAGAAAAATAAGCAGGCCGCGTGTGCGAACCCGCCACGAAGAGGGAAGAGAGCTGGGTTCTAATTCCGCTCTGCCGAGGAGAACAGAGCACATGAAGCGGCCTTCCTTTGGCACTGGGACGTTTGGAGGGTTACTTGTATTTTTGGGGGGAGGGCTTTTGGGGTAACACCCGGTGATGCTCAGGGGTTACTCCTGGCTTTGCACTCAGGAATCACTCCTGGGGTTGCTCGGGGGACCATATGGGACGCTGTGAATCGAACCCGGGTTGGCCGCATGCAAGGCAAACGCCCTACCCGCTGTGCTATTGCTCCAGACCCTTTACTTGTATTTTTGATTTGGTGGCCACACTTGGCGATGCTCGGGGCTCACTCCTGGCTCTGTGCTAAGAAAGCCACTCCTGGCGGGATCCCGGGCCCTGTGTGGTGCCGGGGGTGGAGGGCCGGAGAACCTGGGCTGGCTGCTGGCAGGAAAATGTCCTAACTCCTGCACCATCTCTCCGACTTCTCCACCAGGGTGTTTGTTTGTTTGTTTGATGCTTTTGGTTCTTCTGAGGAAGGCTGAGCCTCTTCCCAAGATCCTTCTATTAGGAATTAAAACTTCGACTGGGTGATCTCTAGAGTTTCAATAAGGGTGCTGGCCCCAAATGTTCCCAGACCCTCCACTCTGGAGAAAGAGCTAGAACAGGGACCCTCGGGTAGGGGACGGGGTGTTGGTGGGGGAGCAGGGCACGCAGGCCTGAGACTCAGCGGCCACGGAAACCATCTTATTGCCTAGTGAGGATGAGACTATGGTTCACGGAGGGGATGTGGCAGGGGCGGTCCAGTTCCTCTGGCCACAAAAGGCACGAGCATCCTGATGTTCCCCAATAACAGAGCCCCGTTCCCGTCTCAGCCCACCGGGCACCTCCTGACCAGCCCACGCCCCCCCCCCCGCCCGTGGCCTCCGTGGCCAGAGTCACACTCCTGCCCCACAGATTGGCTGCAGCTGTGAAAGGCCAAGTGCAAACGCCACGACAGATGTAGATAGCGGCTGGGCAGCACAGGCAAGGGAAAGAAACAAAGTGCCCCCGCGGGACCTGGGTGGGTGCCCATCAGACCGACAACAGCAAAGCATGGGTCCGAGGCTCCAGGCTGGCTGAAAAAAGCGCACACACAGACACACACAGAGAAACGAACACAGGCATATTTACAGAGCTCCTGGGGGCAGCAAATCATTCCCTCAGGCTTAACAGAAAAAGCAATGAGGAAAGCATGCTCCAATCAGCAGTCTGCCCATCTGCCCGTCCACCTGTCCATCGATCCATTGATCCATTGATCCATCCCATCCATCTATCTATTCATCCCATCTAACCATCCATCAATCCATCCCATCCCATTCATCCATCCCATCTATCTATCAATCATCCCATCCATCCACTCATCCATCCAATCCATCCATCTATCCATCCATCCATCCATCCATCATCCCATCCATCCATCCATCCATCCATCCACTCATCCATCCTATCCATCCATCATCCTATTCATCCCATCCTATTCATCCATTCATCCACACACCCACTCCATCCATCTCATCCATCCATCCACACCATCCATCATTCCATCCTTCCACCCATCCACTCACCATATATCTATCCACCATCCATCCATACATCCTATTCATCCACCCATCCAATCCATCCATTTGTCTACTGACCATCTCATCTACCCACACCATCTACCATCCATCCATCCATCCATCCATCCATCCATCCATCCATCCACCCATCGACCCACACATCCACCCACATACCCATTATATTATCACAAAGATACAAGCACTGTCTACATCACAGATTTTTAAATTTTTTGGTTATAATGTATATTAATTTGGGGGTTATTCTTATGGGTCACAGCAGGTGGTGCACAGGGGCTTACTCCTGGCTCTGTGCTCAGGGATCACTCCTGGCAAGGCTCAGGGGAACCCTATGTGGTACCAGGATCAAACCCAGATTCACTGCAATAAGGCAAGCATCACACCCCTGTACAATCCCTCCAGCCCCGACTTTCCATTTGATCTTTATATAGAGCTCACCCACAGCAGTGCTTGGGGGCCACGAGGGTCACACTTTAGCTGGTGGCAGGGAGAGGGTCAGGGGTGGGACGTGCTACTGGGAATCAAATGTGGGGCCTCAGCCATGCTGGCCAAAAGCCACATCGAGCTAGCCCTGCTGGCCAGAGCGTCAGTGCAGGGGGAAGGCTCGTGCTCACAGGCACATGAACGCAGTTCATTTGCCGGCACCATCTGGTCCCCAACCCCCCAAGCATCACTGGGTGTGGCTCTGGGGTCCCAGTCACCTCCAGGGTGGCCCAATGCTCCCTGGTACAGCAGCTGCATCTTTGGCTCTCACAGTGAATCGTGACCCCATTCACCTAAAATCACCAGGAGAGGTCTCCAGCCTCCTGAGTGCTGCTGGGAGGGTCCTTCTGTCACCCCCCACCAAGGTAAGCAGAAGCTGCCCCCTGTGCTTGTGCCAGTTGGGTTGTGGGGGGAGCACTGGGGGGGCACTGGCATACCGGAACTGCTCATGGACTTCTCACTCTCTTGCAGTGCCCGGGGGTCAGGTGCAATGCGGGCGCTGAGCGGGGGATTGGCTAAATGCAAGAGCAGCGCCTCAGTCCCGGCAGGGTCCCTGGATCCTGCAGTTCGGAAGCGGTTGGTGTCCTGTCAATCGCAAAGGTTCTCCTGAACCTGCCCCGAGGGGCCATGTGCTGCCTCCCCACATGCCCCACCTGGCGGCCGCCACCTAGCGGGACCCCTCAGCTCTTCCTAGCAACTGCACCAAAACTCAATGCGGCTCCAGCAGAATATCGGGGCTAACTCCTCAGAATTAACTCACAAAACGGTGTGCTGGTTCTGGGACTCGGTGGCAACACTCAAAGGGGAGGGGGTGCGGTGGGGGTCCCCTGGGACAGTGTTCAGAGCACAGACAGTCACAGGGCACCGAGCGACTGGAAGAGGATCCACGGGCAGCTCCTTGAAGGCATCAATGTTGCCCCCTCCCCACTCACACCTGAAGACAGAAAACAACTGACGCCCTAATTTCTGTGCCCTGGTCAGCCTTCCAGGGCGTTCCAGAGCCTTCCAGAACTTTCCAGGGCCTTCCAGAGCTTTCCAGGGCCTTCCAGAGCCTCCTAGGACCTTCCAGAGCCTTCTAGGACCTTCCAGAGTTTTCCAGGGTCTTACAGAGTTCAGCTCCACAATCAGCCGTGGTGGGTGAGGGAAGGACCATGACGCAGGGAGTAACCGAGAGAACATCCCCCCTACTTCCAAACTCAATGTGAATCCCAAACTCTGAATGAACAAGAGCACAGAGGAATATGGCACTGTGTGGCTCACCTTCCGGTACAGGGACACTATGGGGTGGTCGGGGGCCACTAACGGGTGCGTTGTACTGCCAGGAAGCCACTTCTGGCCTAGGGCACCTTTGACAGCCGGAGGCACAGGTAAGACCAGGCTCCTCGGAGCCTGCCAGCACTCCACAAACACGGGCAAGAGTGAAAGCTCTTGCTTCATCCACTCAGAGTCGGGCAACAAGTGTGATCTCGTGATCTCATGAGCTGACCGAAGAGGAGACTGGGTGAGAGAGGTAGACAGCAGGCAAGGCCCCGGTGGCTGCAACCAACCATGGTTTGGATCCTTGGCAGAGCAAATGCTCCCCTGAGCACCACCAGGGGTCACTCTTAGGCTCAGAGCCGGAACAGTCTCTGCGCTCCTCTGAGTGGGGTTCAATGCCCCCCCCACACACACACACCCACCCCTCCAGCACACACAGAAATGACACTCCCCTCTCAGAGCTGGGGCTGTAATCCCGGAGAAGACACAGCCTTTGAGATCCAAGTTCTCCTGGCCACAACGCCACTGGTGTGTGTCCGTGGCAGAGGGTGTGGGGACCCTCATCAGGTTGGGTCCTTAGGGGAAAGTGAGGTTGAGAACTCACAGCTGTGGCCCTGCAGAGGCTTAGATACACCCCCAGGGGCTGGGGAGAGTTGGGGGGTGCGCCCTTCGCTGTCAAGGGCACCTGAGCTCGCCCGGCAGAGGCAGGGGTGGGCTCAGTGGCCTGTGCCAAGTGGCTTTGCAGGAGTTGCTGCCATGCAGCCCACAGGGCCGAATGGGAGAAGACCCTCATCTGCGGCACTTCACACAGAACTTACTAACAGCTTTAGGGTTTTTCTTTTCTCTTCTTTCTTTCTTTCTTTCTTTCTTTCTTTCTTTTTGTTTTAGGTGGGGGGGAGACTTGGCATGATGGTCATCCCCCTATTCTGGAGGGAGACTGGGCGCCCTACCCGCAGTGCTCAGGGCTTGGCAGGGGCCCCCATGCACTGCCGCGGATTGAACTGGGTCACCCACATGGCGGGCAAGCGCCCTCCCCCCTGTACCCTCTCTCCAGCCCAACCCACCAACTTCACTGGGGGGGGGGGACCCGTTTCTGGCCTGAAGCCTGACATGACTATATGGGGAAGTTCAGCAAAAGAGAGGGAGGGAGAAGAAGGGCCTCGGAGAGGCTGGGAGAAGGTTCCAGAGGCCGCGGCACTCAGCTGCGTCTCCTCAGGCCTGGGAGCCAGGTCTGCATCACTGGCACGGGAGGGAGAACGGGGTCCCATACCCCACCCCCAGCATTCAGCACCCGGAGGGCATTTGTGCAGAGACTCACAGCAGAGAGAGGGGACTGGGAGTCAGTCACACGCGTGTGGCTATGAGGTGGGTCAGGGAGTGAGAGACCTCTGGGGGGGGAGACCCTGGGAGTGGGGTTCAGGCTCTCGCCAACCTCGTGTGGGTGTGGCTGGGCACCCCAGGGGAGCCCCTTGTGAATGGCCTTTGGGCTTCAGCTTCCCAGGACCACCATGGCCTGGTACTTGGGCTCGCGGCACCCGGGCTCTCCAGAATGGCAGGACAGAGGTCATGTCCTCTGAGCTGTGTCCTCCCTGGCCGGGCCCAGGGCTCTCTGCGGCTGGGCCCTGCCTGCCTGCCAGCCAGACACGGACGGGGCCTGGGTTTTGTTTTTTGTTTTTGGTCTTGTTTTGTTTTGAACAGCCTTTGTAAATCTTCTTCCCCTCTTGCCCCATCCCTGGGAGCGGCGGCAGGCTTCCTCTCAGGCAGATCTAGAAAACCCCTTTGTCAATTTTACAGCCAAGGAGGCGGTGACGGAGGAGGAGCAGGAACCAGGGGTCGGGCCTGCCCGGCCTGCGGGCTGGAGGGTGGGCGCAGGGAGCGCCCATCTGCCAGCCGGGGGTCTGAGGGCCGCGGGCAGCACAATGGTCCCTCTGGCGCACAAAGAGAAAACGGCATTTATCTCCATCCCGCCAGGCTGCCAGGCCAAGGGGGCTCACCTCCCCCTTCTCCTTCTTCCCTCTCCCTCTGAGGCCTCCCCTTCCGGCACTGGAGGGAGAAGAAAAGATGGGGGGGAGGGGAGCGAGGGGGGTCGCGCCCCCCGGTCCGGATTCTCCCCCTCGGCACCACGGGGTCAGGACGCGATTGGCTCGGTCAGACCCGGCTCCCCTGGCAACAGGAAGCGGCCACCTGGCTCGGCCCCTCAGAATCCCCGCTCAGAATCCCAGAATCCTGCTCAGCCCAGAGAGCAAAGTGGGGGGTGGGGGGAGGGGAGAGAGGGAGAGAGCCGTAGGGGCAGGGCAGGGAGGCGCTCTCTGCAAAGTCTCAGCCCCTGCAGCGGGAAAGGAGCAAGGCTTAGTTGGGGTGCTGAACCCCAGCATGGGGGAGGCCGCAGTGAGCCTCTCCTGGACGCTCACTCGTGGGCCCCAACTGGACTGTGCGGCTGGGGCCGGGCCGGGCAGGGGAGACCCTCAAACACACGCACCCCTGCCCCCTCCCCAATAACTGGAGACAAAAGGCAGCGGAAGTCTCGCCCCTGAGCTCATGAGGCTTCACAGGCGCTGGGCACCCGGTGCCCCTCCAAAGGGTGAGCAGGGCGGAGTCGGGGGGGGTTCTCTGGAGAGCCTCTGGCTTTGGAACCCACCCTGGGCGGGGGGCCTTCGAATTTTTAAACCTGTGAGCACTGTGATGGCTCCTTCTGGATGCCCTGGAGGAAGGGTGCTCCCAGCTGGGCTGCAGCTTCTGGGCAGGTGGGCCAGGAAAGCAGAGACAGTCCATCCCCAGTTCCGGGGGACTAGGAGTGAGGGTGGGGGATTCTTCTGAGAGGAGCAGCTAGGGGAGCAGAGTGGGGGTCCCCAGGGCCGGGTGAGCGGCCCAGAACCCACAGGAGCAGAAAGATGCGGCTCTCCTCACCCCCACCCCCCACAGCAGACCCCCCTTGGCCTTTCACCACCCCAGAAAGTGGACTGTCAATCACAAGCACAGCCATTGTCGGGATCTCGGGGTCTCGGGGGCGCTGGGTGCTGCGTCTACTTCCGGCCTGCCAGAGCCTAGGTGACGTTGGGCACCAGCACGGGGAGCCAGGGGTCTGCAGCTGGGGGCCACATGCTCCCCAGTCCAGCACCTCCTGGAGAGCAGAGGGGAACCGAGTCACCACAGCGAGGTCACTGGGCTAGGGGCTGAGGGCCACTTCCGCAGGGCTGTTCCCGGCTCTGAGCTCAGAGGGCAGGAGCTGGGGGCCGAACTCGGCCTCTCACACGCAAGCAACGCCGGCATGGGACCTACCGAGCTCCCTCAGAGCCCTTGGGGAGATCACTCTGCGACAGGCTTCTGGAATGCCCGGGGAGAGGGAGGTCTCAATCCTCCAGAGTGCCCGTCACTGGCCAGAGAGCGCAGCAGGCCAGACACTGGCCGAGCATGCGGCCGACCTGGGTTCTAGCCTCAGCACGACACAGGGTCTCAGGCGGGACCCCCTGCCCCCCCCAAGCAGAGCCAGAAGGAGCCCTTGAGCACAGCCAGGTGTGTCCTCCAAGTTTTAAACAAATAAAAAGCCCCCTGTCGGGGGAAGTGCTAGCACTCCCCAGGCCTCCAGACACTCCTCTCACCCCCTGCACATGGGATGTTCAGTCCACGTGTGTCTGTGCGCTTAGTCAGACCCACGAATGCCATCGCGTTGAGAAAAAAAAAAAGCCATGCGAAAGCCAGAACACACTTTTCTAAGACCAGAGCAGAAGGCGCCCGTGAGAACATCCAAAACACACAACGCTTCTGTCCACAGTGAGGCCAGGAAGCCTCAGCGGAACCAAAGCTAGGATCTCCCCCAAAGCACCCGGTTTGCATCCACCTTGAAGGCGTCGGCTGGAGTAAGGATCAGATAGAGGATCAGGAGGTACCGCCTGATTCACTTGGGGTAAAGACCATGCAGTGAATTTCCCATGGAGAGGACCCAGCTTGGGCGGGTTCTCCGGGGTGCTATAAAGCTGGCCACCACTCTCCTTGGAAGAAGCACGCGGCAGAGTGCCATCTCGTCCCACCGGGCGAGAGCGAGCGAATGGGAGTGTATGTGTGCAGCTGCATCCGACACGACGGAGCGAGGGGGTAGGGGGGCTATTGGGATGAGCGACTCAATCCCTGAGCTGCACAAAGCTGTCACTGGCCCTGGAGACCCCTCCTCACAGAGGCCTCGTCACTGCCCGCTCCTCTGTGCGATTGTCTCTGAGGTAACTGTGAGGCTCTCTCTGAGGCCATCTGTATGACTGACTCTGAGGTCACCTGTGCGGCTGTCCCTGAAGTCACCTGTGTGGCTGAGTCTGAGGTCAACTGAGTGACTGTCTCTGAGGTAACTGTGAGGCTGTCTCTGAGGTTACCTGTGAGACTGTCTCAGAGGTCACTGTACTAACTTTTTCAAGTTTCTGCTCTCACGTGTGGGAGAGCCGAGGGAGACCAGAGAAAGAAGACCAGTGGACACAGGTCCAAGGAGGATTCATCTGCGGCTCTAGGCCTGAAAGATGCATCCACATCTCTCAAGCTCCCACATAACCTGACTGAATCTCTATCACTGTGCAGGGATGGCGGGGCCTTGCCCAAAACGAACCCCTGAAATATATCTCACACACACACATCCCACACTCACACCCATACCCACATCCCACACAGACCACATACACAAACACCACCCACTACAAACACCATTTACACACACTACACCCCCCGCACAACCACATCCCACACATTCCCATACCCACACACCGCACATACATACCACTTACACACACACCATACACATACACACCCCACACCCCACACACTCACACAAGCTCCTGTTTTCACATCATAGCAAAATCAGACTTCCCAAGTGCGTGCTGCTTTCTAATTTTTTTTTTCAGAGAAGGGGGCTACGCGGTCACCATTTTTAGTCGTGTGAGTGACAAAGACAAAGTCCCCCCACAACTCTGTTTCACTCCCCCAACCCTGCTCCCTGAGAATCCCCAGGAAAGCCTTGGGCCTAGAGGAGCAGAGAGACACCAAGCCCAGCACCTCTCCGTGAGATGTGGGGAGATACGTCTGTCATGTCACAGGGGCAGAGTCACACATGGGGTGTGACAAAGGTACAGGGGAGGAAGCAAAGTCCCAACCGCCACACCCACCCCAGGACTGTTCCTGGTTCCGTGACAAAGGCTCAGGGTTTCTCTCAAGACTGGCTTCTGAGTCTCCAAGAAGTCTTCCCTCCCTCAAAATCCGAGTCTAGAAAGGGAGACTTGATGTAGACGAGAAGATGGAGAACAGGAGGAATGGGAGTTAGAGGGAGGACAGGTGCCCAGACAACACCCAGGGGCCCTGTAGAACCTTCTGGAACTCTCTGGGGCAAATGTGTTCCAGCCACATAAGATCTCCATTCAGCTAGCTCACTGACTTTTGGGTCCAGGAATTATCTTCCTACATTGCTCCTCCCCCAGTATTTTCTAAGAGGGTCATAACTTGAGTTCTAGAATGTTCTTAGGCCTCAGCTCTGTTAGGGGTCTGACCACTGTCTGCTTCATGCTTGTTTTCTGTAGGAAAGGACTTCTTTAAGGAAGAGGACTTCAAGCACATTCTGAGTCAACTAGAGGTGGCCTGGGTGGCAGGGAACACATTTGCAAGTATGAGGCTCTGGGTTCAACCCTTACACAGCCTGGGGATGGTCTGTGCGTCCTCCTCCACAAACGGAACCCAGCGTTTGACCACAGCGGGCAACATCGGCACATATGGTCCATCCCATGAGCCTGGTGGCCTGGGGCCCACTAAGGGACGCAGAAACTAAGGACCAGAGAGGCAAAGCAGCTCCCCCAATACCCTCAGCTCGCAGCATCACAGCCAGGAATTACACCCAGACAGCGGGCTCGAATGCAGGACACCACACCCCAAATTCACAGGCAGCACAATGCCACTCGGACTTGTCTTACCCAGCTCCAGAGCGCTCTGGGCTTCCAGCCCTATACACACTGATTTACTGCAGAAAATGAGGTGGGAGAACTTTGCTTTCTCTGATAAAAGACGTTTTAACAGTAAGGGTTTACACACACACACACACACACACACACACACACACACACACACACACAAATAATTCAAACCATGTCCCGGGGATCCAGATTAAAATTTGCCCAGGATGGAGAGACTTGGAGACTAAATCAATTGATCGGCCTGAAATTAGAGGAAATCTAAAAGACGCAGCCTTTTGGTCAGCCGAAGGATGTTTAAAGGTTCTCCAGATACCTTAAGCAAAGCCAGTGATGGGAAAGTCATGGGGGGAGGGGCTGGGTGGTCAGAAGGGCCACTCCTAGGGTGCTCGGGAACCCTGCAGCAAAGCCTGCGTCATCAACTTGGACCTGGAAAGGTATTTTAACGGAAATTTTCCCAAAATGTGAGATTTTATGTCCGCATATTCTTGAACAGAAAATACCATCACCTGCTGAATCTGTCATGGAACCATCATGATATTTCTTAGTAATAAGACCCTGAGACTCCATCAACTTCATGCTAAATTTTCAGGCTCTGACTTTAGGTTCAGGACTTGGGGCCACTGAATCAGCTCTTGCTGTTCTTCCCTGCACCCACACAGCCCCGGACCTCTCTCTGCTTCCATCGTGTTGAGGCTCCTGACATCCTCATTAGGGTAAGAGTTAAAGCACCCCCACCCTGCCCCAACGGCCTCTGAGAATTTGGGTTCCCAGGTTTTGTTTTACCTCACATTCAGGTTCCAGATGGTGGAGGTTACTGGCAGCCAAATCACCAATTAAACACAGAATGACATTGTTTCAAAATATATCTCAAAACACAAAACATTTTTTAAGGATTTTGGAATGCACACATACCATCATTCTTCAGCAAAGGCCAACTTTGTAAACTGTCTAACACCAAGATGCGGATTTCTGAAATTTCATTTATTCATATGTGAATTTAGGTGCCAGATCTTTTCCGTTAAATATCAACACCCAAAGGGATCTGAGTGGGGGCGTCAACTTCTTTCAAGAAGTCAAATCAAATTAAATTTTATCTTGCCTTAAACATTGCCATGGAGTTTGGCGAACACCCTGCCACCATTTCTTTGGTTACTTTGCAAAGAAAACGCTCTCTGGTTATCGTTTCCCCGTTTCCATAACATCCCTGATCACGGAAGCTTCCGGGGATCCTTGTAGATCTCTGGCACTCTCACTTTTTTGTTTCCATATTTTCTTTCTCACTTGGTTTCATAATTTTTGTTGTTATCTTAAAAACATGACTGAATGGTATTTTTTTTCAGAGATGACTTTTTCTGATTCATCTGCGTGCTGGGGCAGCTCAACCTGGATCTGTCTTCCCACGACTCAATTAAGAACATTCTAGCATGGCTGAGGAGGAGACAGGGAAGGGGCCTGGGTGACAGCAAGCAGGGAAGGCACTCGCCTTGCACCCAGACGACCTGGGTTCCCTCTCCCCACCACATATGGCCCCACAAGCACTGCCAGGAGTGATCCGAGCACAAAGCCAGGAGCAAGCCCTGAGCACTGTCAGGTGTGGCTCAAAAAACATTTTTTTAAAAAAAAGGAAAAAGAAGAATGTAAGGGAGCCGAGAGTCCATCCGGGAGAGAGTGGGAGGCCTGGTGGGGGCGTCTCGCCTTCAGAAGATGCTCCATGCAAGCCCAAGCAGCCCGGGCTGGCCGGGTGGGACATTTCTCACGGGGATCTCTCGCCTGGCTGAGAAATTCCACAAAGACCCACAACAGCGGGAGGCACTTTCTCAAACAACTCCCATCTCTCCTCCGGAAGGTCCCAAGGCTCCTTTTCCTTTTTTTCCTGTGTGTGAAAGACAGAGGGAGAGCCCAGTGACAGATGTCATCACGGTGTCAAGATCTGCAGCTGGACCGTGTGAAGCGCCCCAGCCCCGGCCTCGGGCACCCCAGGGAGCCGGACAAGAGTCCAGGGATGATGGCGGTACTGGCTGGCACTGGCCCCAGGAGTTGGGTTCCTTTCCCTGGGGGCAGGCCTTCCTCCCTACTGCCCGAGCAAGCTCACCGTTGAGCTGAGCGTTAGCACAGCCCGACAGCACGGCAGCCCAGGAGACCGTGCTCGCGAGTCTTTGCCGACGCAGGTCGAGGTGCACAGGCAGGTCGCGACACGCTCAACACCCAACTGTGCGGGAAAGAGAGTAACCAGCAAATGAAGCGAAGCAGCGAAGGGTCGAGGAGTGGTCACCGGCAGAGCACTTGCCTTGGTCTAGGAGGCCCTGGGTTCAATCCCCAGTGCGTCAAAAAAAAAAAACCAACTATTTGAATTTATTTTAAAAGTGTGACATGATGTATTTTCAAAGTCTGACATAAAGGCATAAAGAATTGGATGAGGGCTTCAAACAAGGATTACTAGGGTTGACAGAGGTTAAATTTTATGCAGATCCTTGCTAGAGAGACTCGGTGCTTACAGAGGAGGCAAGGCAGGAGGATCTTCTCACACGTGTCAAGAAGAGAGAAGGACCAAGCAAAGGCCAGAAGACTGGAAAAGAGAAAAACAGTTTGCTTGCTGGGCTTCAGCTAGCATTATTATGGAAAGACAAATCCATGTCTCTTGCAGAAAGAAATGTAAGAGTTCCTGAAACAGAGGAGGAAAGTATTTCTCCTTTCTTTTTCCATTTTTTATTTTTAAGGTTTTGGGCCGCACCTGGCGGTGTTTGGGGCTGACTCCAGGTTTTGTGCTCAGGGTCTCATTCCTGGAGGTGCTCTGGGATTATATGCGGCCTAAGAGATCAACTCAGTTCATCCGCATGTAAGGCAAGGGCCCGACCCCCCGTACGACCTGTCTGCTCCTTTCGACTCAATGTTTTCCTCCACCAAAATCAAGAAACACTCAAGAGCGCAAAAGATCCTCCCACCTTGCTGTGTGGAGCAATATTAATTTTTACTTATATTATTAAAGGTGTGGAAGAGCCGAGTGTGAATTTGCAAGGGCCTCAGAGGAAAGAAAGGTTCTCAAAGAAAAGTCATTAACAGTCACAGACATCATTAGCACAAGCCTGAAATCAAAGGGAAAACCTGGGAACCAGGATTGGCCAGTTTCTCTTCATTTGGCCCCAAATCCCTGCCCCTGACATTACTCAGCAACACAGTGGAACAGAGAAAGCAGAGAAAAACACTATATAAAGATTTCTCTGAACGGGGCACCAGATGCCATGAGTGCCTGTCCCAGTTAGCACACAGAAAACCATCTCAAAACCAGACGTGAAATTCAAAGGACATGTAAAAGTCTTGCTTAAGGTACAGGTTTCACCCCCTGAGCCAGGGCACACATGACGGTTCCGTCTGAAAGGCCAAGCCCTCCCTAGGCCCCTCTGACATGCATGATCGTCTGATGATCTTCCGGTTCCACAGTCTATGTCGGCGTGAGTTCGGGATGCTTTGCAGCATCCATGCAGACGTCAATGGCCCTGACATGTCCCCATGACGGAGTCGGCGTCACGATGATCGTCAGCACCCGTGTCCTGGGTGTCAGCCAACCAGGGTCTGGGTTCCAGCCAAAACACAGAGACCCCCTGCAGAGCACAATCCACTCAGCAACAGACGCAGAGAAAAATGGTGACAATGGTACCCCAAGACTTCTTCTTATTCTTATTACTTTTGGCTTTTTGGGTCACACTTGGTGATGCTCAGATGTTACTCCTGGCACATGCACTCAGGAATTACTCCTGGCAGTGCTCAGGGGACCATATGGGATGCTGGGAATCGAATCCAGGTCGACCCCCTGTACTATAGCTCCAGCCCCCCCCCAAGACCTATTTTTATCCCATGTTCTCATCTGAAAAGACGATGCTCAGGGGCAACAAGGCCGGTGGGTCAGGATTTCTGCTGGACACCCGCCAAAGCAGAGACAGATTCTCAAAGCTCTGCTCTTCCTACTCTCTCTCTCTCTCTCTCTCTCTCTCTCTCTCTCTCTCTCTCTTTTTCACACCCACCAGCATCTAAGCCTCGAGCTGGATTTCCTTTCTCGGTGACCATTCTGGGAAGAGTCCTCATTTTTTTTTTTTAAAGCCAGAACAGGGATGCCATTCCTGAGTTGGTTAACACAGTTTGACACACCAAGGAGACTGAAGGAGAGTGAGATTTGCCTAGTGAGTGAGAGGGACCCGCGGTTGACTCGCGGCTCGCCATGGAAGCGAGCATCCTCTCTTGGGTGAGCAAGCGAAGAAACGCTGCTCGGAGCAGGTCTGGGTGGGGATGCAGGGAAGAAGGTGACCACAGCGGTCATCAGGGTTAGCGCAGGAGCAGGGAGAGAGCCCCCAAAGGTCGCGCAGGGACCCCACCACGCTGCCACTAGGGGCCCAAAGCTTGGCCTGCACCACGCGCTGCAGCTAAACAGATCCTGCGCCTCTAACGGAAACCTCACCTCCATTCTGACGGTCAGCGAGGAAAGGAAACGTCTCGGCTGGAGACGTGCTTGCCTCTGCCCAAACGCTCACCTTCACCCACCAGTTCCTGCAATTTCCTGGGGGGTGTTGGCAGGGAGCAGTGGTAACTGGTAACTGGCAAATGGACAGCAAAAGCCAAGGACAATCTGGAGCCCTACTGCCCACAGCCTGGGCATCTTCACTTTGTGAGGAAACAAACCAACTATTTAGGAGAGCAAAATGGCAGGGAAAAAGCAGTGGTTTGCGAAGCCTCTTCTGTCTAGAAAGTGACCAAGAACAAACAAAACCAAAAAGCAGAAAGGAGACACCTCAGCCCTCACACAAGCACAGATGGTCCCCCAAGTCAGAAATCATACGGAGGGGTGGAAGCGGTCACTCCCACACTGTCCTGGCCGAATGCCCAGTCCCCCACGTCTCCCGGCCCCTGGCCTTGAGGGCACCACATCCCCGTGGCCAGCTCTTCTGGGTCTCGGAGCTCCCCCCCGCCCCCCGACATGCACCCCAGGCGCCCGTCATAATTTTTTAATTTGAAGGAGAGTAACAGTTAAGACTGTGCTCAGGGATTAACCCTAGCTCTGCATCCAGGAATCGTTGCTGGCAGGGTCTGGGGTTCCCCATGGGATGCCAGGGATCGAACCAGGGTGGGCTGAGTGAAAAGCCAACACCTCAAACCCTGTTCTACCTCTCTGGTCTATTTGCGCATTTTACCTTTCTAGAATGGGACACTAATGCCGGTAGCTGTCCACAGAGGGAGAACTGAACAAAATCGTTTCTTCTGTCTCTGGATCAAGGCTCAGCAGGGAACCTGCTCACTTGCCTCTTCACCAGAATAAACACTGGAGCGCCATGGCGACCCCCGGTCACTGCACAGGCTCAGAATGCGCCTGCAGGGGGAGGGGGGCGGAGTGGGGGATGGGCAGCCCGTGTTCTCTAGCCCCTCCAGGAGAGTTTCAGAGCCAGTATGGACTGGCCAGGAGGGGAGCACGGAAGAGGCTGACCCAGGGTCAGTCTACAGCAGCCCATATGGTCCCATATGTGCTCAGGAGTGACCCCTGAGCACAGGGCCAGGAGTGATCCGTGACCACACAGCCAGGAGTGAGCCCTGAGCACAGAACTGGGAGTGAGCCCTGAGCAGAGCCAGGGGTGAGCCCTGAGCACAGAGCCGGGAGTCAGCCCTGAGCATGGAGCCATGAGGAAACCCTAAGCACAGAGGCAGGAGTGAGCCCTGAGCACAGCCAGGTATGGCCCAACTCCCAGCCACCACCACCCAATCACGTGTCCGCAGCAAGTAAGTTGGAGAGACACAACGAGGAAGAGGCCTCCTCGGACCCGGGGAAGCAGCCCACCCCCAGCCCTCTCCCCACATGGGGAGCCGAGCTCTGCGCTTGGCTTCCTCCTTCATGGTGGGTCCCGGCTTCTGCCTGCCTGGGCTGGGGGCGGCCAGGCAGGAGGGACTCGGCTCTGGCCACGGTGACCCACTCGTCACTGAACACTGAACAGTCACCGCCACCTTCTTAGGCAGCTGCAGGGCACTGGCGGGGACGGGCCCTGCTTCCTTTCCCTGCCGAGGACAGGAGGTGTGGGCTGCGGGGAACCCCCCACCCCCCCAAGGACTCAGCTGGGGCCAGAACCTCCCCAGGCTGTTTTCCTTCAGTACCACCAGCTCGTGCCACCGAGAGCCATGCCAGGCTCTGCCAGAGAGACTGGGAATGGGGCCGGATTGGACCGGATTGGACAGCAATCAATACCAGGTGGCCAATCGAGGAAGGAACAGATGGAAGCTTCCAGAAGCTTCCAGAAAGACCCAGGCCATCCTCCCTGGCAAGCCCAAACTGGCCAGTGTGGGGGATAAGGCAGGTACCCCCCACGTCCAGGCGCCCCCCAGGGTTCTGTCTGCCTGAATGAAGCGGGTTGGCCTGAAGTGACCCTGAGAGTTTTTCTCGTCCAGCGCCCACAGGGATTCCCACTCGGCTGTTCCCCCGTGGCAGGTCCACGGCACCGTGTTTGTGCCTGCAGAAAAACAGAACCCTGTGGCCGTGTGGTGAAGGGAGACCCCACCCCAGCCTCTAGAAGGTTCTGGAAGAAAATGTACTTGTCCTTGCCTCGTGATCATCCTGGTCTCCTTTGTTCCACCTAAGCTTTGGCCGTGTCTAGACATAGTGAGGATGTGATGTTCGCCAGGGCTAAGTCGTGCGTCCCCAAACACGCCTTCACGAGGTCCCAGCGAAGGGACAGTGGCCAGAGGCATGTGTGGGAGGGACGGCCAGGTCCCCGCGGGAGCTGTGGGCGCACTGTCCCCCTCCTTCCCGGGGACCAAGACCGGAGGCCAAGGGCCTTTTCCAGCCACTTGACCATGATCCATATTTAATCGCGTCAGTGGGCTCCGCTTTGCACCAGCTAACCCGCTTCCTGTCATCAGGTTCTCTGCAGAATTTGCTATTTGGAGAAGTGTTTCAAGGAGGAAGAGATAAAAATAAAAGGTGTCCTCCATGGCCCTCCTGGAGGAACACAGGCCTGACCCCAGCCTGGGCCAGCTGGCATCAGGCAAGAGGCCAGAGAAGCTGCCCCCAAGTGCTGGGCTGTCCCAAGCAGGCTGGGGGACACAAGATCCTGGGAACAGGGATGCCTGGGAAAGAGACCCCCAGGGCACGCTGGCACCGGGCGGGGGTGGGAGGTCAGAGCCAGGAGGCTGCACCTCGCACCTAGCTGGTTCCATCAGCAGCACCTCTGGCTGGTCAGGGCTGCGTCCTGGTCTCCGGAAGTCCCCTGGGCTGGACACAGGGCCCTGCATGGCGCCTAGTCAGAGAAACAATGGTTTCTCTGCACCTCAGAACGGTGGAGGTGCCTGGAGCAGAGAGGCTTTTCCAGGTGCTCCCCTCAGAACATGAGAAGGTCTGCTCCGACTTTTCAAACGGTGCTCAAGTTCCAAGAACTCCCGAGGTCCCATATAAAGCACCAAATTCTTTCGCCCACATCATCCCAACTCTGAATCCCACATATACTCTCCAGCCTCCCCGTCCCGTCTGGACCTGTCTCTTCGCCTGCTTTGGGGGTGAAGCCCCAACCCTGATGGCACCCCAACATGAAAGGCCACGGCCCCCGAGCAGACGCAAAGATGCTTGTCTGGAGAAGGATCCCGCAAATTTCTGGCACTGTACAGGGAGGGCACGATCCAGCCAGGTCCAGGTCAGCCACAAGAGTCCCCTGGACGCGACTTCTCCCCTTGCGGCAGGGAAGCGCCAACCGGGAACTGTCCCATTTCTGCCCTCAAAGAATTTCTTCCTTTTTTTTTTCTTTTTGGGTCACACCTGGCAATGCTTAGGGCTTACTCCTGCCTCTGCACTCAAGAATCACTCCTGGCAGTGCTCAGGGGACCATATGGGATGCTGGGAATCAAACCTGGGTCATCCGTGTTCAAGGCAAACACCCTACCCACTGTGCTATAGCTCTAGGCCCGCTCAAAGAATTTTTATTTCTGATCCCCAACGCCAATGTTTCTTTGACTAAAGCACTGTAGCACTGTCTTCCTGTTATTCATTCATTTGCTAGAGCGGGCACCAGTCACGTCTCCTTTGTGAGACTTGTTACTGTGTTTGGCATATCAAATACACCACAGGGAGCTTGCCAGGCTCTGCTGTTGTGGGCGGGATACTGTCGGTAGCTTGCCAGGCTCTCCGAAAGGGATGGAGGAATCGAACCCGGGTCGGCCGCGTGCAAGGCAAACGCCCTACCCGCTGTGCTATCACTCTGGACTGAAGTACAAGAATACAAAATACAATTCTGACATCTCTCCACTGGCACCCCCGGGGCAGGTATTTCTCCCATGAAATGCGGCCCGTCCCTCATGGCTTTGGACACGGGAGCCAGTAACTTCTGCAGACCTGTTTCTCCTGCCTTTTCTCAGAACACCTTTGGGTGAATCTCAGCCCTTCAGAAGTACCACTTGGCGGCCCTCCCAAAGCCTGGTCCTGGGAAACCCACCGAGGTGGGTGCGAGGTGGGTGTGAGTAGGGAGCCTGCACTCCCTGCTCCGAAGATGTGTTTCCAGGGAAGGGGAGAGAGAGAGCTGGGCCACAGCCAGGGAGGAGAAATGACCCTGGCTGCAGTGCTCAGGCCCCGAGACACTTCCTAAGTCTCAGAGCAGAGAGACAGTTCCGGGGGGAAGCCCCTGCCCCCCCGCGAGCACCTGGCCCTCATTCAGATCGCCAGCACTACACAGAAGGATGGACACCACCGGGTCTTCCTGTTTGTGCAACGGGAAGGTCGGGCCTCCCTGGATACACTGAGGCAGCGGCTAATTACAGGCTGTTTCCAGGGGCTCATCCACGAGGCACGCCCAAGGCAGACCCAGAAAGGCGGGATGAAAATAAGGACACCTGACGTAAGAACATTCCAGCCAGCCTCTGCTTTCCCAGGCCAGCGTGTTCTGGCTGGGAGCCAACAAGAAACTGCACACAGCAGATCTGAGTTCGGGGTCACAACTGGGTCATCGAGCCCCCCAAACCCATAAACCACTCCCAGCCTTGGATTTCCGAGAGCTGGGGGGCGGGGGCATCTCTTTGGGGGCTGCTGCAAGAGACAGAGTTAAGAGGAGCTGTGACGGCACCGCCCGCCCACCTCTGCCCAGTGTCCCCCAACCTGATTCGGAACATTCCAGAAATCTCCCGGACGGAGACCACTCAAACGGCTTGGGCTGGCTAGACTGTGCTATGTGTGGACCGAGGTCTACCCAGGGAATTTATAGAAGAGGTAGGAGAGAAAGCCCCCCAAAACAGGAGCAGGAAAAAAAAGCCAATGGTCTCACTGCTATCCCTGGGAACGCTGGATGTGAGGCTGGAGTCGTCAAAGCTCAACAGTTCCCAGTGAACAAACGTGTTAAATGAGTCCCAGCTGGGCCCCCAGAGCAGGCAGCCGCGGGGAACCGAGTCCCACCTGGGAGGGATGGAGGCCGGGCAGGGCCAGCGCTGAGCCCACGTCCTCGCAGCAACTGGCCAGCCCAGGCTGGCCGTGCTTTAAACATGAGCGTCTCAGATCAGCTCCGAGAGACGAATTTACACTACGTCTTCCGGGCCGATGATTCACACACGGCCTGCAGCGGGGCTGACACCACACGGGCCATTTTCCATCAGAAAGATCTGCAATTGCGTATGGAAATGGGCGAGGCCGGAGTCACTTCTGTGAGCGAGGATGCTCACACAGGAAGCCCAAAGGGTACCTCTGGCGCGCGGCGGCTCCAATATCCAGGCGTTCTGGAACATTCTCACTAGCTGGGAAGCGGGGTGGGGGGGAAGGGGGACTCAGGATAGTAATCAAGGAAATCACTAACTATTACAACCTCGGAGGAAGGCTGCTCGGGATAGGATTTTAGTGAGAATGAGCAGAGGGAGAAGAGACAGAGGAAGGGAGCGAGGGAGACGGGAAGGGGTGGAGGGGAGAGAGAAAGAGAGAGAGAGAGAGAGAGAGAGAGAGAGAGAGAGAGAGAGAGAGAAGGAAAAAAGAAAAGGAACAAAGGAAACACCCAATGGCCTTTCTCAAAGACCTTTCCTCCTTTTTCTCTTCTTCCTCTTCTGCTCAGGGAGCCCAGTTAGCAAAAGGGCGGTTGGTTACCTGGTGATATGTCCCCTAAATTCTCAGGTAAGTGGTGGGAAGGGCCGGCAGGCAGGGGACACACCGGGACTGCCAGTGGAACTCAGTCGGGCTTTCTGCTTGCCCCCGAGGGTCCAGGGGCCAGCACGAGGCGGTTGCCCTCCATGGCATTAAACCCCGCAGACAGCAGAGTGGCCTGTATCTTCTCTGCGAAAAATGTTCAGCTGCCCAAATTAGGCAGCCGGTTCTCCTTGTGATAATAAACGCGGCACGGGATGGAATTTTCCCCGTATTTAAGGTTTCAGACATTTAAAATTTACACTTCAGGTAACACAGAAATGTCAATCTTCACCTCATTTCATCTGCTTCTGTTGAACGGGAGAGAAAGGAGGAAGGGGGGGTGGGGAAGAGAATATGAAAATGACAGCAGACACTGGGAATTTCTTAATGAATCTGAAAATCATCATTTAGGATTTATCTCACCTCTAAATGATGTTAGCGTTGCAACACAGGGTATACGCTATGATCCTTTCTAATCAAATCAGTGGGGAGGGGGGAGAATTAAAAGAAAAAGAGAAAAACCACACAATGTTTGCTTTCAAAGGGTGAAAATTTAAAAATGTGATATGAAGATTTGGTTCCTGAGGTGGTTCTGGTGCCATTTTATTTCTGTGAGTCAGGGGTCAGGGAAATATAAGGGTTCCCCGACACCCCCAGGGTGGCCGTCACTGGGAAGAAGGTGTTACGTCATCATAGGCTCCCCAGAGCTGGGCCCCCAACATGGTCCACCTGCTTGGTCAAAGCTGAAGGAGCTGCTGGCTGAGATGTCCATCAGGAGTCAGCCTCACCTGGGCAGGTGTCCCAGCAAGACCAGCCAGGTAGACGTGGCCTCTTCCTGGGACTCACACAGTACCACTTCCATGGATTTCACTGCTCCAGAGTCAGAGCCCGCCCAGCGGCATGGCGACCTGACCCTTACCTCTCAAGGGGAAGAGCGCCAAAACGTTCCGGTGCCATGATCTACAAATGCCGCAGTGGTGGTCTCGGTTTCTGACCTCTCTGCAGTTCCTTACAGGTAACTGCGTCTGTGCCCGATGGCCTGAGTGTACACGGACGGCTTTGCTCATGATTGGTGCTCAGTAAAGGCTCAGAAAGCATATCACAAACAACTCTCAAAGGCCACTGACTTGGACTCAAGTCAAATCAAAATACGCCATGATATGAGTGTTTCAACACGGATCTCTGTCTGGGCCCTTTCTAGAATAACTGGGCCAACGGTTAAACTTGTAAGAGAATAAAGACACGCATTGTTCTACAGGAAAAAGCAACAACAACAAAAACTCTACCAAGAACTTGATCAACTTTCTAGTGAGAAGGGGAGTTGGACCCTAGCAAACTACTTATTAAAACACACATCTTCTCTCTAAAACCCGGTCTCATCTTTAAAACAAAAGCATCTCCCTGCTGCTGATGTGAGGATGGAGAGGATAAATACGTGGGCTGGAGGGCGCCCAATGGAAGAGCTGTAAGCCTTGCACATGGCAGGTCCCAGGTTCGATTCCCTACATCATATCCCTGAGTACCACCAGGACTGACCTCCCAAGTACAGAGCAGGAAAGTAGCCCAAGCGCTACGAGGTGTAACCCCCAAGCCCCAACATAAATACAAATAAATGAAAGCAGAGACACCTATAAAAGAGTTAGATGCTCGACACGCTGTTCCTGCATCATTATTACCACTGGAACGTCTTAGATCATTCGACGGTCAGCATTAAGCAAATGTTAGCTACGAGTTAAACATGGTTGGTGTTGACCGACCTTCAGCATCTACTTTACCGCGCATCAAGACCATTGATGGGGCTGAGGAAACATTTCACAATTTTGACAGGTCGGACTCAGAACCTGTCACCCTCTGGTGTTCTGGAAAATGTGAAAAGCACTATGGAAATGCCTAAAGAGAGGTAACACGAAGCAAGATCAGGCTCTGTCGACTGCTGGAATCACTGTGTCAGGGAGAGGTGATTTTGATCAGCCCCCACTTGATATACCCCAAAACAGTCCCTTTGAGCTGAAGAGAGAGTACAGGGGTTCAGATACTTGCCTTGCACCGGAAGACCCCAGTTCAATTCTCAGCACTGCCCGGGATCCCTTAAACACCACCAGGAGTAACTCCTGAGCAGGGAGCCTGGAATAGTTCCTGGGGATGACCGGGTGTGGCCCACGAACGAAACTAAGAAATGATAATAATTAGGGAACGGTAATGAATGCTCTGCCCTTCTTCAGCAGGGCGCCTCCCCAGGGCTAGGATCTGCAGGGCACTGTCTGGCCACCAACTGTGCCCAACCTCCTGGGACCTGTCCAGCTCTGCCCACCGGGAAGGGAGGATCCTTCTGGCTCCGCCCACAGCAAAGGGAGGACGCACTAAGCTCCACCCACAGCGAAGGGTAAGCTTGGACACAGGAAAGCAGAACTGTCCCATGGGCAGAGCCCAGCCGCAGCCTACAGGCTCACAAGTTTCATCTCCTCTGTCGCCTCCTCTGTCTCTGAAGTTCTAGGGAATGAGACGGTGCCTTATAATGGCTACGGAGAACAAAACCACCAGGGTTTCTCAACCACTGTCTGCAAAGTGCTGCAGAAGACAGAAGACACACACACACACACACACACACACACACACACACACACACATGCGCAAGGACTAAGCAGGTACACCCCTTCTCCCCCAGATTCTCTAAAAAACCCTCCATGGCACTGCATACTGCCCTGACCCGAGTCGGTTCCGTCCACTTGTCTCTGCCGGTGTTGTCTTCCGGACATTCCTGGGGCTCCCTAGCACCTGGCCACAGCAGACACCTCCCTCCCCGGCTTCCGTGTGACAGCTCTGACAACCGAGGTGAGCACCTCCGCCTACTCTGCTCGTTCCTTGGCCTGCTGGCCTTCAATGTTGCAAAGAGAGGGACCAAGACGCCCACTCTTCACCCTTGGGGATTCAGAGGGCAGAGATGCCGTGGACAGATGCCCACGCGCCCAGGGCTCCAGACAATCCCTCAATACTCAACACGCGCAAAAATCAACTCCACAAGGGGGTAATCCAGGCTCAGAAGACCTCGACGCGGAAATTCCCCAAGAACTGGGGTTTGGAAATCAAAGCGCCTCTGCCCACTGTTGCCGGCTGGACAGATGGTCAGGGGTCATTAGTTCAGGCACTCTCGCTCAGGATTCCCAAGTGGCTAGGAGAGGCTGGGAGGGGGGCATGTTGGGGGGGGGGTTGAGTGTCTGAGGCGGGAGCCCCGGGAGGGCCGGCCACAGAAGCCACCAGGAAGCCACCACCGACACCTGGGGCAGGAGCGCCATCCACCCCACCCGTTCCTGGGACGGCATCGAGAGACGCGGCAGGAGAGTTCCCAGCAGCTACCAGCAGCCTCCTCTGGGGACACTGGGACCTCACAAACGAAGAGAAGGGCCCTGTCGCCTCTCCAGGTTCACACACGAGGTGTGAAGGCAACAGGGGTCGGGGTGGCAGGGGCTGATGTGAGTCACCGATGGTGCGTTTCTGGTGGCAATTGCTCTCCATGCAATATGGCTTCCGTGCACGTGTGTGTGTGTGTGTGTGTGTGTGTGTGTGTGTGTGTGTGTGTACGTACTCCTGCACTGTGTGTGCCTGTGCACTGGGGTTGGGGGGGAGGATGGGAGGCCCCACAAGCCTGCCCTGAGTTGAGGCCCCAGCACCCAACCCCACCCCGCCCCACCTTTCCCACCCATTCACTCAAAGGGACTTTGGACGCAAGGCTCAGCTCCTCTGCCTTCTAGATCTTTCTCTCCACCGTCACTGAGCACCTACTAGGTATGAGGGCCAGTGCCAGCACCCCCAGAAGGACACCAGGGAACAAACAGAGGCGGGGACTCCCCGGTCAGTGATCTGGGCGGGGGGTGTGAGCAATTCTCTGTGTCCAGGAAGGGAAAGTGTGTCCGCGAGTCCTGTGGGTGGCGGCTGCCCTCGGGGCTTTGGAGAGTCCCCCCAGAGCAAAGGGGGAAATGCAGTGAGGGTCACTCAGGGCCCGGGCACCCCACAGCCAGAGCAGGCCGGGTGGGGCGCACAGAGCAAAGAAGCCAGGAGTGGGGTCCGAGAGAGAGACACTGCAGCCGGGCCCGGGAGTGATCCCCAAACACTGAGCTGGGAGTAAGCCCTGACGTCACTGAACGAGGCAGAGACAATGGGCTCGGTGGCAGAAGGTGCCAGACCCTTCCCACGGACGCGGCTGTTCCATGTCAGGGCCGGGAGGGAGAGGGGTTCCGACTGTAGGTCTCCCACACGAAGCCCAGAGCACAGGACGAGGACTGGTGTGCCAGGGAGCCCGGGTGGCACTAGCTGATGGCTTCCGGGCACCAGCACCCAGGGCAGCCTTGAGAAGCGTGACCACGGATTCCTGCAAGCTGAGACCGCTTGGAGGAGGCGGAGGACCAGAAGGGAAGCAAGAGGGGCTGGGGGTGGCGCGTGTTCCTGGGACCCTCCATGGAGTGACGGGGCCCTTGATGCCAGGCTGGGGGCAGGGAAGCCTCTGGTTCCGCCCGTCTGAGGGCCCCAGGGAGAAGGGGAGGGATGGGGGCGAGGGGAAGGATGGGGTGAGGGGTGCCCTCACAGAGACCCGGCCCAGCCCGATGGGTGCTCTCAGGGTCTCAGAAGTGGAGCTGCCATCTGAACCTCACATTGGATCACCCAGAAAACCCGGCCCAGGAGAGGTCCAGAGAGATCAGGCATCTCCCCAAAGCGGAGGCCACCTCGCGAGTCACGGGCGGGGCTGTGTGGACAGGGAGATGCAAAGCAGGCAGTTGTTCACAGAGGGACACAGAATTTAGATTCTCACCCACCCCGGGGGTGGGGGGCAGAACAGTTCCAATCTCCTTGGCAAAGGAGTCTCTTCTGCACCCTCAAGACCAAAGGCCAGGTGGGGCCTGACACCCAGGGCTGAGTGGCAGACACTCCCCTAGAAAGCTAGGGGGGAACTGGTCACTTCCCCCTCTCTGGCCCCCACCCCTTGCCCACGCAGGCCCCCAAGCCTCCCCCCCCCCAGATTTGCAGGATTCTCAGCCCAAGGCAGGAGGCTGAGGGGGTATTTATTTGCTTTCTTAATTGTAACTGCCTACAACAGCCGTGGTGTAAAATGGATGGAACCCAGGGAAGGTGTGATTCACTCCAAAACGCCTGTTTACAAAACGTAAGACAGGTGTTTGGATTGATTTCAAACGTGCTGGAGAAGAAAACAAGCCTCCTCCTTCGGAAGAGACAAGCTCCGAGGAGAGCCGGTTCCAGGGGGGGAGGGGCGTGCGCTGTCAGTGATTTTATTTTATTTTCCCCCGAGGGTGAAAGGGGAAGTGGAGCCTTGTGGAAAGTGCCCACAGGAGCGCAATCTAGAGAGAAAGGTCCAGAAAGCCCAGATTCACCGGGCCCCAGAGAGCCCCAGCACCGCCAGGAGTGACCCGCGAGCACAGATCCGGGGAGTATCACCCAAGCATCACCACGTGTGACCCCCACATAAGAGCAAAGCTGGGACTTGTTGGCGTGGGACAGCTGGCAGGAATGCCTGCGAGCAAGAGGCTTTGTGTTCACTCTCCTCCCTGCGGGCCCCGTGTGTCAGAATGGGCCCGAAGGCCGTTTCTCAGGGCCCGTCGCCCCCAACTGGCCACAGCCTCCTGCTGGGGAAGGAGCCACGCAGAGGCCCTGAACCGGGCAGCCGTGTGGACACAAGCAAGATTCCCACAAGAGCTCACTGGGGGCGGGAGGGAAACTGAGGGCATGCGGGGTGGGAAATGACCCTGGTGGAGGGGCGGGTGTTGGGACACTGTATGACTGGAACCCAAGCATGAGGAACTTAATAACTGTGTATCCCACGGTGACGTAAAGAAAGTACAAAAAAAAAAAGTACAATTGGGGCTGGAGTGATAGTACAGCGAGTAGGGCGTTTGCCTTGCTCGCGGCCGACCCGGGCTAGATTCCCAGCATCCCATATGGTCCCCCGAGCACCACCAGGAGTAATTCCTGAGTTCATGAGCCAGGAGTAACCCCTGT
>JAOXYA010000019.1:53428479-53441829 GCA_028565675.1 Sorex palustris | reverse complement strand
CACTGGACACCTAGGTTGATTCCATATCATAGCTCTTGTGCTAATCACTGTGGTGAATAATGGTGAGCACCTTTTAAGATAAGGGAAGATTCCTCATTGAAATTATCTTGACCTTGCCTGTTGCGAGATTCCAACACTAGTTTTCCAACAGATAGAAATAGATTGGGCTTTCTTAGGTAAGAACTACATTAACCATCAACCCCATCCTTCAGGCTCATGGCAAGAAAAAAAAAGCTTTTATAAAATATTCAAATCACATCTTTTGAAGCAAGGTGCTCCCCAACGAGGAAGGAGCTCTTGGGAACAGAGACTGAGAAAGTAAAGATTCCCTATCTCATTTCATGTGAACTCCCAGACTTAAGAGAGACTGTTCTATACATTGAAATTTCATGCCAGACTGATAATGCAGTGGGGAAGGCACTATCCTCACACTCAGCTGCCCCATGTTCAATTCCTGGCACTACACATGGTCCCCCAAGCCCTAAGTAATCTCTGAGAGTGGAACCAGTTGTGAGCCCATTGTGAACATTCAGGTGTGGCCGAAAAACTAAAAATAAATATTCTTTTTCTCAGTTATTCTGGAAAACTGAGTTCTCAAAAGTTGAATACATAGTTGTTAAGAATCCACCGCATACTAGTGAATAAGCCTTATGGCAAAACGCAGCTTAAGCACATATTTCTACTTTTCTTTGTTTTATAAATCTACCTTGTGGTTTCCCTATTCAGCTGGTTCTCTGATAGCCATACAAATAAGGTTGATTAAACCGAAATTACTACAAGTATAGATGATCTCAGGTTTGTTATAAAATCTACCAGTTTAAATGTGAAAGGTGGACATTATTATCTCCATTTTATAGACTTTTTAGGGGGGCATACCCAGGGATGCTCACTAGCTGTTTTGGGCTCTGTCTTTAGGAGTGACCCTGACAGTGCTCAGAGGATCATATGTGATGACAGGGGTTGAAACTGGAGTTAGTCACAGGCAAGAAAAGCACTCTATCTCTGTTGTCACACATATTTATTTTTAAAAATTAAAGTTCAGAGCAATCTATCTTAGGTCATACAATTAACAAGATACTAAGACATATAAAATCTTTGACTCCAAAACTTATGCTTTTATCCTTTAGCAAATTGTTCACTGTGCAGGAACAGCCATCAAAATTTCATTTTAGGGGCTGGAGCAATAGCACAGTGGGGTAGGGTGTTTGCCTTGCATGCTGCCAACCAGGGTTGGATTCCCATCATCCCATATGGTCCCCCAAGCACCGCCAGGAGTAATTCCTGAGTGCATGAACCAGGAGTAACGCCTGTGCATCGCCAGGTGTGACCCAAAAAGAAAAAAAAAACGAATACTCGATTTCAAAAGAGCATTTTTCCTCCTTGTACAAAATAAAGGCAAAGTAAACGTGTGTAAATGGAAACGGCAAAAAAAATTCACCACCTACGTCGGGGTGAACACACTGCCCTCGTCCTCTGCAAGAATATGGATGACAACACCCGCCCACTTCCTCGGTCACGAGGCCACTCAACAGACCGGACACTCCTATGTAGAGGACAGTCTCCAAACTATGAGGAGGCAACACTGTAATTCAATGTAATGGGCCGCTCTTCAAAATAACAGCGTAACCTAAGAACAGACTGTCCCTGGGTCTCCAAGCTCTCCCTGTGCCCCTGAGGCTCCCAGGACCCCCTCCCCACTCCCCCACTGCTAAAGCTGCTCTGGTAGGGGGCTGCCCTATGGGCCCAGTCCAGCCTCGCCCCTGCTGCCGGGTGGCTCAGCCTCCATCTCCACCTTCCTCTCCTGTGGGCCTTCCAACTTGCCTCGGTTGCCGTGTGTCGCTGTTTATCCAGACCCAGCACACCCCCGCCTGACCCCAGTGTCCACCACCCGGTCCTCTCGCCCACTGCCCCGCCCATCGGCCAGGGGCTCTTTCACGCCGGCCTCTGCAGATCAGGCTCCAGCCACGGCTGAAGCGGCCCCTGACCCTGCCTCCCTCCCTCCCTCCTCCACCATCTGCTCCGGTCCCTCTGCTTCCACGGACACCCTCGGCTGCCCTGCTTGGCTGCCCCACTCCCTCTTCAGTCCCCGTGTCCTCCCTGTGTCCTCCCCGCCAGGCCCAGGCCCAGGAGCGGGGAGCAGGCAGGGTGGCTGGCACACGGCAAATGCCTGATGGGGGCACAGTGGGCAGGTGCGCCCCGCACTCTGCAACACAGGCACAGCTGGGCTCCCACACGGGCACACACGCCTATACGCATGGACACACACATGCACGCACATGCATGTTTGCATGTGCGTAACTGTGCACATGAGCATGTGTATGCATGTATGCATGTGTACGTGTGTATGTGTACATGCACGCATATACATGCACACTCACATGCACACACATATAAGCACACACATGTACAAGTACAAACATACACACATACATGCATGCTCAGATGCATACACATATGCACACACATGCACACATGCACATTAACATGCATGCACACACGTGCACCCATACATGTGCGCCCCTGCACACATTCACACACGTACGCATGCATACATGCATACGCATGCACACGTGCACGCTAACATGTGTGCACACGTGCACACATGCACATATGCATACATGCATACACGTGCACGCTAACATGTATGCACACATGTACACCCATACATGTGCACGCATACACACATACACACATGCATACACATGCACACGTGCACGTTAACATATATGCACACGTGTTCACCCATACATGTGTGCCCCTGCACACATGCACACATGTACACGTGCATACATGCATACACATGCACACATGCGCAGTTACGCATCCACACATGGGCATCAAGACATGCACGCACACACACAAGCACACACACGCACCAGCCCCAGCCAACTCCGTGCTCTTCTGAGGAAACGTGAGGCTCCCGCTGCTCCTGCCGTCACGAGGCAGCCAGTGGGCACCTCGGTGCGAGCTAATAATACCAGCGGGTATTTCTGGAATTGCTCAGCGTGGAGCCAGACTCTCTGCAAACCCCCCCGTGGGTGCCAAGTGCGTGGAAGGATTTTGGTGACCCCGCCCCCCCGGCTCCAGGTAGAGAAATGGAGGCATAGAGAAGACGCGAGGAATGTCTGGGTCGCTGTGCCCCGCAGCACCCCAGGCCTCTGGAGACAGCTGCCCCCTCCTCTGGGGAGAACCAAGGGGCCAAAGTGGGCAGAGCCCCGAACACACAGCCCTGCTGCCCACAGCGGCGCCCAGCAGCACGGCCACGCCTCGCCCTCCAGGCCTGGGAGAATGAAGCGCCCTGGCAGGTCCCCCTTCCCTGCGCCCAGGGCACCCTCCTCCCAGGGTGCCCCGTGCCCAGAGCGGGCGTGCAGAGCGGGAGTCCGGCCACACCATGTATGAGCCAAGCGGATCCTCAAAACTCTCAGGCGTCCAGCAGCCCGTCTCTGGGTGCACACAGGGAGCACGGCAGGGACCAGCAGGGACAGCAGCCTCCGGACACGGGCACTGGGGACAGGCAAGAGAAGACACATTCCCGGCCACGCAAACCCCGGATGCTGCAGCAGAAGAATGACTAAATGCACAGGCCAGGGGGTCAGAGCAAGAGGACAGCAGGGAGGGCGACTGCCTTGCACACGGATGACCCGGGTTCAATCCCTGGCATGCCCACATGGCCCCCTGAGCACTGCCAGGAGTCATCCCCTGAGTGCAGAGCTGGGAGTGAGCCCTGAGCATGGCTGTGTGCGACTCAAACCCCCAAAACAAATAAATGCACAGGCCCATCCAGTCTGGAGGGAAAACTAAAATTTCTACTCCGCCCTTTCCATTCTACCACACACTTTCTTTCTCTGACCGAGACAAAACTTTTTTTTAAGTAAATTAACTTGAAACGGATTTTTTCTTTTTTGTTCTTCTTTCTGTTGTTTGCTTTTGTGGCCACATCTGGTGGTGCTCAGGGATTACTCCTGATTCTGTGCTCGGGAGTGACTCCTGACAGGGCTCAGGGGACCAGAGGCGGTGTGGGGGATAGAACTGTGACGGGCCTCATGCCAGGAAAGCGCCTCGACCCTGTGCAGTCTCCAGCCCTCAAAACCGGCCTTGACGGCAGAGCAGGGAGAGAACAGTCAGGGGTGCACACTGGTCCAGCACCAACCGACCCCTCCCAAGTGCCCCCAGGATGCTGGCGGGCCCCAATAATGCCCGGCCCAGAGTTTCCACATCCTTGCCACCTCGCAGTGACCTGCTTGGCTGATGCTGGCAACGCCTTCTCCAGAAGCATCTCCCCAGCCCTCACCTCACCCGTGCACTGCCCGGGAGGCTTCCCATCACCACCACCCTCCCAAGGAAAGAAGAAGTGAAGCCAAAAAAAGAAATTTGCTGGAATCGGTTTCTCTTGCTGAAGTTTCCCCGGCCCTCCGAGGACCCAGCTGCTGAGTCCCGGGCTAGAGCACCAGGAACATCAGGGAAAGGATGCAGGTGGCATTTCTGGGGCCCATCCACAGGCCCATACCTCAGGCACTCGGGGCAGGGCTCCAGGAGGCATTCGCCGAAGCACTGGCTTGGGCCATTCTGGGCCCGCACCCCTCGAGGCCAGCAGGAGTGTCCGAGGCAAGAACTGAGCGGCCAAGCTGCTGCATCTCCTAACGAACGCACTCCACCTCTCCCTCATCTGGTGGCAGGAGCTGGCTGCCGGGAGCTGGGGGGGGGGGGCTCCTCCTCGATTTCTTTCCTTCCCTGGGCTTGGCGTACGCACCCAGTGCCCGAGAGAGGGAAGCAACTGAGGGCGCAGAGGCCGGGCTATGGGCACCAGAACATTCTGGATGGCATTCCACTTCCTGCTACTTAGCTTACTCAACTGAGATGGATTCCAAGGTCCTAAACACCCCAGACACCATGCAGGTCGGTGTGCAGTGGCGCTCAACACCCAGGGAACGGAGAGGCAGAATCTTCGAGTCACAGACCAGGTCGGCCCATGGCTCCCTCGGGATCCACTGACAGTGGCAGGGCCTTGCGGAGCCTGAGTTACCCTTCCAGAGAGCAGCTGGGGGTCTCAAACACCTTGGAGGTCCCACACGGAGCCGCTACACGGGCTTGTCACCTGGCGTGTAAGGATCGGAATCGGAACCCAAAGGCTTCGGTTATTTTTTGACATTCCTGAGGACAGTGTTATTTACACTATGCACATTACTAAGAAACGGCATCTGGGGGGAGGGGCAGAGCGACAGGACACTGGGTAGGGCATTTGCCTTGCACGTGGCCAACCCAGGTTCGATCCCCGGTATCCTATATGGTCACCCAAGCCCACTAGGCGTGATTCTTGAGCGCTGAGCCAGGAGTAACTCCTGAGCATCACCCGACATGGCCCCAAAACCAAAAAAAAAAAAAAGAGAGAAAAAAAGAAAAGAAATGGGGGCCAGAGAAGTAGGTCAGTGAGTAAGGGGCTTGTCTCACTGGCCGCCAGCACTCACCCAATCCCCGGCACCACCAAGAACGATCTGAATAGAGTCAGGTGTGCCCCCTGCCCCACACAGATCATATGATAGACGCCAGATAATAAGGCTGTTCACCTGAAGCCACGATAATGCTATAACCAATGTTATTTCAATGACAAGATTTGATTTCAACCACCACAGCCACAAAAAAAAACCAGTCTAAAAATGCAAACCTGGTGTCACTCCTCACTACTTGGGGGCCAAAAGGCACGTGCCACTGAAAAGGCTCCAGCTGGGCTGAGCAGTAGCACAGTGGGGAGGGCGTTTGCCTTGCATGCAGCCAACCCAGGTTCAATCCCGGCATCCCAGATGGTCCCCAGAGCACCACCAGGAGTGACTCCTGAGTGCAGAGCCAGGAGGAAGCCTTGAGCATCCCCAGGTGTGACCCACAAGCAAAACAAAAACCTGGGGGTGGGGGAAAGCTGAGGCCTCACTTCCAAGCCAGTCGGAGCAGCCTGAGCAGGCGTCCAGGAGGTGCTGTCCGATGAGGGACAGACGGGATGGAACACCAGCTTCAGGGCTGTGAGCCCCCCTGAAAGCAGCCATGCGCTGGCAACGGTCCAGGTTCAGCATGAGTCTGACCCAGCCCAAGACCCCGTACCACGTGGACCCCGAGGCCTCTCAGGCTGGAGGCCCCTGGACAGCACCAGATGCCAGGCCACATCCTCAGCCCATGCACTGAACTACCCTCAGGTTCCCAGGGACTGGGGGTGGGACTCCCCACTACGCAGAGAATAAAGCAGCCACCCCCAGGCCCACACACATCCACGACCCCGAGGGCCCCAGCCCCACCCTTGCTGCAGAAGCCCCACTGGCGCCCCCAGAAGGGCAGCGAGTACAGGCTGAAGAGATGTGACAACGGGCAGGCTGCTGGCCCAGGCTCTCCCCAGCACCCCGTAGTGACCCCCGAGCACAGAGCAGGGAGGAAGAGGAAGCCCTAAGCAGACCTGGGTGTGGCTCAAGATCCAAACTTAGCAGGTAACGCTTTCCTGCCTTGGTCCCGTCTTTATCAGACTGTCCCCCTGTGAAAGGTGCCGTTCAGACCGGAATACGCCGCCTCTCAACGACAGGGCAGGGACCAGCCGCCAAGACCACCAACCAGCTCGCCCTCCCTGGATTCTTGCGAGAACTGGATCATAGACGGTCGGGGTTTTAGCATGTCACCTGGCGCCCTGTGAATGACGCCGCCCTTGAGAGGGTCACAAAGGGGGCTCTCTCTCACTATACACGAAGCTCCCACCCGCTGGACTCAGAGCCTCCTGGAGGGACCAATGTCTGACTGCCACCACCACGTGCGGCGTGGGCTCTGAGCTCTGGCTGGACCACCTCCCTCCCCCGGGACCCCCGACGAGATTATTTCCTGATTGTCTGGATTCCCATACGCGAGGTCCTTCCTCCAACTGCAAACACTATGCTGCAGGAATGACGTTCCATGCCACGCGTGCCCCGGGAGGTGGCCGAGGCCTCCCCGGAAACCTGGACACCCGGCTCTGGGCGGCCTTGTGCTGCATGCGTGTATGCAGTTGGCAAGCGACCACGAAGACCCTTTCAGAGGGCCTGGATGCAAGTTGAGGGTCCCTTAGTTTGTGGGGGGGAGGGAGAGGCAGGGGCCACTCCTGGTGCTTCACAGCCAACCATGTGGCAGGTCATCTGAGGGGCCCCACGGTCTTGGGGGACTTCAGAGCTGCACCCGCAGACACCCAGAGAACCACGTGTCACCAAGGATCCAATGGTGGGGGGCGGAAACAAGCATAAAAGGCTCTAACCCCTGCACCATCTCTCTGGCCCTTTTGTCTGTTAACACCCCCAAATACCTGAACTCTTTCCCCCAGCTCTTCCTCCCCAGGGAGAAAGTTCTAGTAAAGCCTCCGCAGACAGAACTCAGGATGACAGAAGGACCAAGAACACGGCACCATGTGGTGCTTCTCAATCAAGCAGAGCCCCATCGCCACCCGTTTTCCTCCTTTTCCTCCGGAAAGAAAAATATTCTCGCTCACGGAGGAGCGGCAGCGGTCCAGGCTGCTCCTTCTGCACGAAGCACAATTCTCCCGGACACTCGCCGGCCACGAGCCACGTTGGCGGTGGCGGTGGTGGTGGTCGGGGGGTGGGGTGCCTGCCCTCTGGGAGGGAGGAGAGGAGGAAGGAACCCCCCAACTCACCCCCAGGAGAGGAGCCAGTCAGGTCCCTGGGCACCGTCCCCGGGCAGCCAGGCCCACTGGGCAGCAACGCCGAGTTAATGAGTCTCTCTATGCGCGCCCACATCCCTGCTTCACACATTGAGAAACAGCCCCGCGCTGGGCCCGGGCCCGTTCTAGCAGTGTCCAGGAGAAGCCGCAGGAGAGATGGGCGCTCGGACCCAGCCCCGCCCGACACACGCACCACGTGGACGGCGCCCAGCCAAGCCGGCGCGGGTCCCATGGGACCCACCCAGAGCCGCCCTGCCCAGGGTGGGACAAACGCATCAGGGCATCGGGTGTCCGGGGGCGGGGGTGGGGGGCTAGCAATCTCCCTGAGCAGGAAATGCTGTCTGGACCCCGGCCACCGGCCTGTCTGTCGTGGCAATGATCGCCACTTGGAGCTGCTGAACAAACGATGTGATTAGTGACTGGTGAGAGGGCGGGGATGCTTCCGGCCGGGGCCTGAGCCAGCCGAGGAGACGCTGACCCGGACCCCAGGCCGACGGCAGCCTCCCCCGGCCGGCCCCCGGCCCCCGCGCTCCACCCCGGCGCGGCCGTGCGTAGAACAGCTGTCAGCCCCGGCGCTGCCGGATCATTATTTTCACTGTTTTATTACTTTTCTGGGAATTCAAATCAGGGTAACCGTGCCTGATGCATCGCGTGAAAAATGGTGCCTCCCTCCCCCTCCTCCTTCAACCTAATGAATTGCCTTTTTTCATATCAAAGAGTAATGAGCGCCAAACCACATAATATTTATTCATGGAACAAAAGAGGTTGGAAGGGAGGCGGGGTGGGGGGGTGGGGGAGAGGAGCCGCGCTGGGGTGTGGAGAGACGAGCCCGACTGTGCAAAGGCGGCTGGATCCTCCCCGGGGACACGGGCCCTCCTGAGGGTCACCCGCACCTCCCTGCACCCCAACCCACCGAGAGAGCTGCACCCTTTTGCACCCAGCACGCTTCCTCAGAGCACCCCCTGCACTCAGGACCCTGCGTGGACAGGTCAGTGCCCAGAAGGGCTCCCGCCCGAGACCACCAGCCGTCCCTGCATCAGCGATATCCCCCTGAAGCGCCCCCTCTGCTCGCTTTTGCTCTCAGAACTAGGACGTCTCGGAAGGTTCTAGATGAATTCTCTGCCCGTGCCTTCGTGAGGGCAGGATGAGGCCGGGAAGGGTGGATGAATGGTCCTGCCAGGCCTTCCTTCCCCCGATGACAAAGAATCTCAGCACCCCACCCCCACCGCACCCCTGCTTGTTGGCAGTGATCAATCACACACTCTCTGCCACCAGTTTTCTGTCTCCATCCAGACAGAGAAAATGCACGGTGCCAGGAGAAAGCTTTTAACCCAATCGCGGTTCACTTCCTCCTCTAGAGACCCTGCAATCGTGCTGATACCTTGGCAAAGGGTCCCCCAAATTGAGCGGGGCAGGATGGAGGTTCACGAGCAGAGCAGGATGAAGGAACTACTTCTCTGGGCGGGGAGGGCTCTTCACCCCAAATTGAAGCATTCAAATGAGAGGAGAGCGGTGGCTGTTCAGCAGGTCGCCGGCAGGCTGGACCAGGACCCTCCTATCGACCGCGAGGTGGAGATGCTTGACCCAGAGCAATGCCACCTAAGGGGTTGGTTTGGGGTCGCAGCCAGTGTGCCCAGGGCTAACTCTTGGCTCTGTGCTCTGGGGTCACCAGTCCTGGCAGTGCTCCAGGGCCCGTGTTAGGTGCTGGGGACTGAACTGGACCCAGCTGCCCGCAGAGCAGACACCTTACCCCTGCACATTCTCCAGCCCCTACTTCCGAGCCCCTACGGCTGAGCTGTCCGTCCTTCCTTCCTTCCTTCCTTCCTTCCTTCCTTCCTTCCTTCCTTCCTTCCTTCCATGTTATAACAACCTTGAATTTCGCCATAAAAAAACTCCAATTTGAGGATGGAAAAATAGAGATTGCTTAATCATTGGAAAACGTTTGCAGCTTTTCAAAAGAGATCACGAATAATCCACCGAGACCTCGGGTCCACCCTGTGGGCATGAGCAGTGGAGAGGGAGGAACTTCTGATCTGGAGAATCACCCCTGCTCTGATGCCAGTTTTCTATCACCCCCACCTCAGAGGTTCAGCCCTGGGTGTGTCGAAGCCAATTACCTCCTGCCTCTAACTTCCTGCTCCTCCTCGGCGGGTCATAAACACAGAGATTACCCAACGCTGAAGTGGCAGGTGAAATGTTCCTTACAGTGAGGGGAAGACCAAGTTCCTAACACTCAGAGCCGCCGGCCTCAGTGAACAGAGGGCAGAGGACACCTGCAGCTCGTGAAATGCCCCTACCGGCCCTCCCCCTCTCCCATGTCCGTCTGGTTCCACCCCTGGGAGCCAATTCCAGACACTCCCACCCGTGGCTTCAGAGTCAAGAGGAAAGCAAAATTCCTAGGTCTGCAGCCTGCAGACATTCCAGAGCACAGATAAACACGAAGCCAACCAAACCAGTCCCACAGACGACTTGTGCCCGGGGTCAGCCCAAGCG
The DNA here is from genome assembly GCA_028565675.1 of Sorex palustris. NCBI lineage: Eukaryota > Metazoa > Chordata > Mammalia > Eulipotyphla > Soricidae > Sorex > Sorex palustris. The sequence goes on along the minus strand of JAOXYA010000019.1, from coordinate 53,431,661 downwards.
GCCATTCCTGCAAGCACCTGCTGTCATTATGGTCCCTGATGTGACACTCCCGGCCACACCCCGGGACACCACTACCATTCTCCGACCGACAACCTGATTCCAGCAAAAAGTCCCGGAATGGTGGGGGTCAGTCCTTCGCTCTTTTTCTGTTTTGGGAGGTCACAGCCAACAATGCTCAGGGGTTACTCCTGGCTCTGCATTCAGGAATCACTCCTGGCAGTGCTTGATCATGTGGGATGCTGGGAATCGAACCCACGTCAACCACGTGCAAGGTAAATGCCCTTCCTGCAGTACTATCTCCCCAGCCTGCTTTTTCCTTTTTTTGTTCGTTTGTTTGTTTTTGGGTCACACCCAGTGATGCTCAGGGGTTACTCCTGGTTCTGCACTCAGGAATTACTCCTGGCGGTGGTCGGGGGAACCAAATGGGATGCCGGGGATCGAACCCTGGTCGGCTGCATGCAAAGCAAATGCCCTCCCCACTGTCCAGCCCCTTTTTAAAGAAATTTTATTAACACTACAGGACTTTTGATGCTGGTAGGTGACACGGGCACCCCATTTGAATTCAACATCTGTCAAGACCGACCATGTGTGACTTCCATCCTCCACCCAACAACTGACTCCTCTGACACAAATCCCACATTCAATCTATGAGTGAGATGGACGAAGGGGCAGGGTGGGGGTGCATCCAGCAGCCCGGGTGCCGGGCAGCACTGCTCCCCCCAAGGTGGGCGTCTGCAGTCCACTCTCACACATGCCACCCGGCACGCCCGCCCGGGACAGGGGGAAACCCAGGCACATTCCACCCCAGGAACCCCACCCGCCTGGAATGCGTTCTGAGTATAGCTCGTTATCACCAGGACAATCCACTTTGCCAAAATCCCCTCACTAAGGCCCCAACAATCCAACAGCACAAAAACCCAATGGCAAAACCCTGCCTGTGCCTCCCCAGGGAAAATGAATGCTGCTGGCTGGGCTGGAGAGAGAACCCAGCGGGAGGGTGTCTGGTGGGACCCGGGTTCAATCCCCCGCATCACAATCCGATCCCCCGGAGCCCTATGACGAGTGATCCCTGAGCACTGAGCCAGAAGTCAGCTCTGAGCAATGCCCCAGGTGGCCCCAGAGCAAAAAATAAACATTTGTTTCCAAAAACCCAACAGCAGCTGCCAACCACTTAGGAATTCCTCAGCTACATCCCCCCCAGCCTGGCTTTCAAGGGGTCTGGCCCTAGCAACAGAGAGTGGTGAAGAGGCCGTGTCACCTCCGAACAAACAGCTGCCTCCTCCAAAGCAGATCTACACCTCAGAGCAGCGCAGAAACAGCGCGTGGTTCCAGCACGTGATTCCAGAACGACACCACCACGCGCCCTGGACAGCCACTCTCCTCCACAGCCGGGGAGGGACGGACAAGTCACGAGGAATCGGCACGGGGGCAGGAGCAGGACAGACAGCAGAGAGCCGGGGGCATGTGGGAGGTGCCTGATCCCGGGACACCAGCCTCTGACAAGATGAAACTCCACAGCCAACAATTAAAATGCTTTAATGAGGGCCGGAGCATCAGGACAGCGGGGAGTGTGGGAGTGAGTGCCTTGTACGCGGCCGACCTGGGTTCGATCCGCGGCATCCCGTTTGGTCCTCTGAGCTCCACCAGGAGAAATACCTGAGTGCAGAGCCAGGAACGATCCCTGAGCACCGCCACGTGCGGTTCCCCTGCCCCCAAAACATAAAAATTACAATTTAAAACAAAAAAAATTTTATCTCCCTCTGTCATCTCCAAAAGATTTAGTTAAACTCTGACCTGTGTCAAACGTCTTGGTGCATATGTTAACACCAACCCAAAACTTTCACGTTCCATAAGACACTGTGTTCTTTCTGATGTTTTTTTGTCAGGTCTGGGGGAACACCCAATATATGGAGTAGGGAAGGTGCCCCTCCTGTCTCTGAGCTTGGGGGCTCTTCCCGGGTGTATATTCGGGAGATCAGGCGGTGCCAAGAGTTGAACCTGGGCCTTCTGCCCGCCAGCGTGTACACAACCCACTCAACCTTCCCTCTGGCCCCTGAGATTCTTTCTCTAAAACCACCACAATGAAGACTTGATTCTGGAGGTCTGCTGCTTCTTATAAATCATCTCAGGCTCTTTCAAAGAGAAAAAAGAAAAGGATCCCCACAGAAACGAGAATTTAGAAGTCTGCCGAAACTGCTCGGACCTTACAAGGCTTTGGAAAACAGTTTTTGTCTAGTAATTATAACCCGAGCGCAGGAAAATAACTAAGGCTCACAACAGCCACGGCTGCGCGCAGAGAGGAGCCCGCCACGTGCCCGCGGACCCTCATTTTCTCAAAGAAAACCCTCGAGTGTGGGGATAAACAGGGCCCCGAAAGGATCAGAAACAAAGGGGGGGGGGCCGGGACGACACTGGCTCAGAAGGGAGCTGGTCAGCGTCGTGAGCCTGACCCTCAGAGCCTGCCCGCAGGAGACAGCCCGGGGAGACAGCCCGGGAACATCCTCCGTGGCGGGGCATCTGGTGGGGGCCGAGGTCTGCAGTTGGCTCCAAGGTCTGCAGTTGGCTCCGTGGTGATGGGGCGACACCTCCCACCTCGGGCGCCTGCCACTGCCCAAACAGGAGCCAGGGCTGGGGGCAGCGTGCCCTCTGCACACCGCTGTGGGCAGGGGCGCCCGCTGACCCACATCTGGAAGCAGGATGTGAGGTCCTCACTCCCCTACACACCCCCAGCCTCGATTTCTCACGTTCCAATAACTGTCACTGACAGCTTGTACACACACTCCAACCGTCCTCTCTGCGGCGATAAGGCAAGTGGGGGTCATGAGGACACAGGCGTGTGGGGGAACCAAAGACAGTAGAGTGGGGGAGGGGCTCCCGAGGAAACAGCGGGCAGGGAGCAGCCCTGGGTGGGGAAAGCGAGGAACGCAGAAGATACTCAGGCCCCATTCCCAGAAAGACCCCTCTGGGCAGGGGAAGGGGGGTGATGCCTGGGCCAGGGCTCCGGGACCCAGCAGCCAAAGTCTCCTTCAGCTCCGAGAGGCGGGGAAGAGAAGAGGAGGAGGAGGAAGTGGAGGAAGAGGAGAGGGAGGAGGGGGGAGGGGAGGAAGGAGGGGAGGAAGGAGGGGAGGAGGAAGGCGAGGAGGGGGAGGAGGGGGAGTGGGAGGAGAAAGAGGAGCAAGAGG